>QJPP01000751.1:0-600000 GCA_003996215.1 Jaltomata sinuosa | reverse complement strand
TATCATTTCGGACCGCAGCACTCAGTTCACATCTCAGTTCTGTAGAGTTATTCAATGAGATTTGGGTACAAAGGTTGAACTTAGTACTACATTCCACCCTCAGAAAGATGGCCAGTCAGAGAGGATTATTCAGGTCCTGGAGGACATGCTTCGGTCCTGTGTTTTTGACTTTAGAGGTTCTTGGGATCAGTCTGTGCCTTTGGCTGAGTTTTCTTATAATAATAGCTTCCATTTGAGCATTGGCATGGAACCTTTCGAGGCATTGTATGGTAGGCATTGCAGATCGCCAGTTGGTTGGTTTGACGGTTTGGAGTCTAGGCCACATAGTACAGATTTGCTTCGAGATTCCTTAGACCGAGTTAGAGTGATTCATGATAGACTTTGAGCAGCTCAGAGCAGGCAGAAGAGCTACGCTAATTGTAGACTTCGTTCCTTAGAGTTCAGTGTTGGTGACTTAGAATTCCTCCGAGTGTCACCCATGAAGGGCGTGATGAGATTTGGTCGGCGTGGCAAGCTTAGACCCAGGTACATTGGGTCATTTGAGATTTTTCAGAGGGTTGGTAGTGTTGCCTATAAGTTAGCTTTGCCTTCGATGTTTTTAGTTATGCACCTAGTTTTTCATGTATCGATGTTGCGACTGTATGTTCTAGATGAGTCTCATGTGTTGCAGTGGGATTCGGTTCAGTTTGATGAGAGATTGACTTTTGTTGAGGAGTCGATTGATATTTTGGCCAGAGATGTCAGGATGTTGAGATCTAGAGAGATTCCGGTTGTGAAAGTTTAGTTTAGGCACCGTCTAGCTGAGGAAGCTACCTGGGAGTGTCAGAGAGATATGCGGGCCCAATATCCGTAGTTGTTTGAGCCTTCAGGTACTTCTTTGTTCTTTACTTTCGAGGACGAAAGTCCTTTTAGTAGTGGATGATGTAATGACCCTCCAGGTCATTCCCATGTTTATGCATTCCTTGTACTATTAGAGCTTGCTTGTAGCGGCCCCAAATCATTTATGACTTGCTAGGACCGGTGGTTTGGTGCCCTGGCCATTCGTTGGGTCTTTATGGCAAATTCCCTATTTTAGAGCTGAGTCTTAGGAGCTGAGTATTGAAATCGTGTGATAGTGATTTACGGTCGTATGACCTTAAGCTTCATCCCTTATCAAAGGCTTACGAGCCTAAATTTGAGAATTTTATTAACATCGCGCGTATTTGAAAATATTTGATTTAGATTAAAATTTAGTAAAAAGTTTTATTTTGCTAAAACTGTTTTAAATATTTATGAAGAAAAAATATATATACTTTTGTTATAATATATTTGTGTATATATTTATTTTACAAGAGTTTTATAATTTATTAATATTTTTATGGAGATAGTAAACTTAGTTATGTTGAAAATTATTATTATTATAGAGTAGGTTTTATTTGAAATGATTTTCTATTTATCATAATATATTCAAAAAGTTATATTTATTTTACCATGAATTTATGCAATACCCGAGTGTATATGTATCAAAAAAAAAAAATATTTGTAATGATACCTCCACTCTATGTGGAGGTGGATGGGTGTGGCACTAACTTTGACAACTCAATATGCTGCCACTTATTA
This sequence comes from Jaltomata sinuosa, assembly GCA_003996215.1. Lineage (NCBI taxonomy): Eukaryota > Viridiplantae > Streptophyta > Magnoliopsida > Solanales > Solanaceae > Jaltomata > Jaltomata sinuosa. Next base: position 598,401 of record QJPP01000751.1, on the reverse strand, counting down.
GAATGCTAATTAATTACGAGATATTGTTTCATTCATTTATTTTCCCTTTGATCCTCTAATACTTGCGTGAATTGAAAAAATTGGCAGGAAGAACTACTACTCTTTTTAATACAAATATATATTATTTCTAACTATATGTGTGGCGTTAAAGAGGGTTTTGTGGAGAAAAAATATTTTGGTGATTTATCTGATTCGCAAAAGAAAATCGATTATCTATGTCAAGTTATTCAAGCCCGAATTCAATTTTGATTTTGTTTCGGAGCTTCTCGGAGTGGTTCGGGCTTGGACATCATCATTCTAGCAGCTTGTCATCAGACGACAGGTAGGTTACGGTTGAACTCTTTTAGACTCCGCATATATAGGATATAATTGTACTAGTTAGCATCCTTGGGTTGGGTTTATTAGCTTTGTACCCCAGACCTTGTCCACTTCTTCATGTTCGTCTTATTTTTGCTCCGTTGATTGTAGTACTCATTGTCATTGATATTATGACCCTTGTCGTCCTGTGTGGCCTTGTTTTAAATCTGGAACATAGATGGTGGGTTACTTTGGAATGTCCGTGAGTCCAGGACATCAATGTTATTATTATAGAGCTGGTTATACTTGTTGTAGAGCTATTGGAGCTTATGCAAGGCCGATAGGTTGATTGTGAGCCATTGGGCTACTGCTTGTGTTTGAGCGTGCCATATAAAAGGTTTTCACATGTTTTACTATGGTTTTGGCTTCAGTCCTACTATTGATGGTTTTCTAAATCTTTCATGGCCCTACGGGCACATTTTTGATAAAAATAGTTAATAGAGGTTGGAATTGTGTTCATAGATATTTTTGGGTTAAAAAGGAATTAAAAGAATGATTTGTATCACTATTTTCATACTTATACTAGACTCGGTTGGGCCGTAGTGCTAGAATTGATTTCCTGTTGATTTGAAATGGTACTAATCTCGGTTGGACTAAGCAACAGATTGGCTTTACTACTGTTTTAGACCCGGTTAAGTCTGGGAACCCTTGGTGGGGTTTTTGAGACTTATTTCACTGATTTAGACCTGGATAGACTACAGGCATGCATTCTCGAGATTTAGTTACTAGTTTGGATCCGGTTGTACTCCTTTCTAGTATATCAAAGCTTGAATTTTAGTATGAGGTCTACGAGTAGACCTTCATGGACCCTGCCGTTCTGGGCCAAGATCTACGGTCCAAGGGTGGCTAGCATGACTTGGTTTTAATCTTGTTTTCAAGTGTTATCATTAGTTTTCTTTCCTTCTTCCCTTTTTACTTAAGGTTACCGGTATACCGCCTTCTTCTTTAACTATCTTTAAATATATTGTTGTTGCATGGACCCAAGGTGCGTTTCTTCCCTTCCTTCACCTGTGTTTGTGAGATATGTATTTCTATTAGCTAGCCTAGCATGATTTTTTTTTCTTGTATCCTTTATGTGCTAGCTTCCATGTGCTTGTTCGTTGTTTCTGTGACTACTTGATTCTTTTCCACTACATTATTGCTTTTATATCTTATATGCGCCAGTCGTCCTATGATACCTACTGGGTACCCATTGATTTGCAATTGGTGCTCATACTATACTTTTGCATCTTTGGGTGCAGATCTGAGTGTGAGTTCTCGCTGATGACTGTGCCCCTTCGTGTGAGGTTTTTTTGGACTATCTGAGGCTGAGGGTGAGCTCTTGGCGACCGGGGCTTAGCTTTAGTTCATCCTTTGTGTCATGTACTCTTTTTGCTATTTAGAGACAGATGTGTATATATTGTTTTAGACCTTTTTTATACTCTGTTGATGTAGTTTTGGATCTTATACTATGATACCAAGTTTTGGGTTTGGTTTGGCTTTTGCTTAAGCATTGCTGATGCTTATTTCTTTACCTTATCTCTCTTGGTTTTTCTTATATTATGCTTCTTCCATTTGCTTATCAGATAGTAGCCCATTACTAAGTGTTCCAGGCTCCGGGGGTTGGTTCACCTACTGGGGAGTTGTAGGTGCCATCATGACCGAGAAATCGGGTCGTGACATCAATTGCATTGAAATTTTGACCAAATTTAATTAAGATCATGACAAAATTGATTAAATTGATTGAATTCGATAAATTTTTAAATAAGGTAAATAATTTTAATTAATTTATTTGAGCTTCTTATTTAAAAAAAGATAAAATAACTATTTTATCATGAGAAAATTTCTCAAATAGCAAACTTGAGCTCATAATTAAGGAGGAGATAGAACAACTTTGCTTATTACAAGAGATAGCAGTTTGGAAGCTAAAATATTGCATTTTTTTTGTATTTAAAGCTTTAACGGTCAAATACAAATACAAATTGGGGGGTGTTGAGTGATTTTAGCTTGATTGTTATTATTAAAAAGGAAAGGATCTTTAATGAGCAGATTTCTCTCCTTATATCACACGATTGATCTACATTTTTTAGATTCCATTTTCAAATGGGAAACTTTAAGAAAAATTATTCAACAACAAAATCTCTAATATGAAATTTAATATATTGACAGTATCAATCAATTTGTATTTTTTTTGCAAATCTATGTTGTAAATATTATTTATAAAAGATATATATTATGTATTTGACCTTGAGTAATATGTATTTATATTCATTTATTTACATACAATATATAGTTGTATTGAATTGTATGTACATATATATACAGTTCAATATGTTTTCATTTATTTATGTACAATATATATTTGACCTTGAGTAATATGTATTTATATTCATTTATTTATATATAATATGTATTTGTATTTTTATTGGCATTGCATATAATTAAGAAGACAAAATACATTTATATTTTCACTGTATATATAAAACCAGTCAAAAAATACAAATCATTTGTGTTTCTGTGATGACCCTTCTGGTCATCTTTACATTTTTGCATTTACTGCACTATTAGAGCCTTTCTGTAGCGGACCCAAGTCATTTATGGCTTGATGGGACTGGTAGTTCGGTGCCCTGGTCATTCATTTGGTCATTTTAACCGTTCGCCTCTTTTAGAACTTTAAATTTAGAATATCGTTGACTTTAGTCGACATTCTTAGCTAACGTGCTCGGAATTAAATTTTGACTGTTCTGTTAGCTCCAGAGAGATGAGTTTGGTCTTGTTGGAACTTTAGTTGAGGCTTGAGAACTTCCGGTGTGGGTTTTGTGTGGTTTTCTCAGTTTTCAGGCCATTTGGAGTTGAAAGTGTAACTTCAGGTGGCTTTTGATGATCGGAGTGTTGGATTCGAAATCCTACAATTCCATTAGCTCCGTAATTTGAGTTTGGGCTAGGAAGATGGTTGGTTCGGATTCTGAGTGAGTCGAACTCATTTCGAGCCTTTGAGTTCCTTTTCGTTAATGTTGACTTGGGTCAACATTTCTCCGAAACGACCTCGTATGGAAGTTTCATTGATTTCATTGAGTCCGGAACGTCGTTTCCACTCTATTAGCACTATTTGTTTTTGAATACCGATTTCCAATTGTACCCGGAATGACCCGTCGAATTTTCTAAAAATTGCAGAAAATCAGTTGCGGACAACAACTATTTATTGCTGTCATTTCGTTTTTTCTAGACCTTCTCCTCACTTTTCTCACTCTAAAACTCAAAATTCTCTCGACCATTTTGCTCAAATTCAGTTCTAAACCTTGGAGAATTATTTTTTCGTCGATTATCCGTAGTTCCTCGCCTCTTGGTAAGTCATCTTCCCCAACTTGCATTCTTCGATTTTTCTCTTAATTCCTCCATTGATGCTCATCCAAAGCTTGGATTTTGTGATAAATTCTACCCCCTAAGCTTGTGCATATTCATGGGTGTGATGTTTTATCCGTCTTGGGCTGAATTTTCATCATTTTGGTAAGTAATTCTTGCCCAATTTCTGTTTTTATTTTTGAAATTTCAATTCTTTAATCTCCAACTTGGGCGGGCTATTTTGGTACCTTCCCTTGTCCAATTGTGCTCAAATTTGGAGCATGCCTTCTTGGCATCGTTGAGGTCATCTTGGTTCTTTTCGTTTTTGGTTTCGGGTTGCGAGCCCGCAGGCCCACTTTTGACTCGGATATCGACCCAACTACAATTGTAGCAATATGGATATCGTTAGACTCGTAATAATATTTTATTCATGAATTTGATAGTTTCATTCTCGTTCGGAGATTTTTGGAGTAGCTCGGCCTTGGATATCATCGTTCCCGCAACATGTCATCGGATGACAGGTAGGTTACGACTTAACTCCCTAGACTTCGTATATATTGGGTAAAATTATACTAGTTGGCATCTTTAGGTTGGGTTATTAGGTTGGTACCACAGACCTTGACCGCTTTTCCATGATTCGTCCTATATTTTTCCTCCGTTGTGTATATTATTCCTATTAGTTGATATATTTATTACCCTTGTGACCCCGTAAGGTCTTGTTGACTCTGGAACATAGAAGGTGGGATTATTGGGAATGTCCGCGAGTCCCGGACATAGAAATATCCTTCTAGGCTGGTTATACTTGCTGAGTAGCTTCAGAGCCTGTGCATGGCCGTTAGGTTGATTGTGAGCTACCGGGCAGCTATCTGGGTTGATCATATCATTTCCATGCATATAAAGAGGTTTTTCCATGTTTTATTATGGTTTTTGGCTTCGTGCCCACAGAAACTGTTTTTCTAAACCTTACATGGCCACGGGGGCCCATTTTCGATGAAATTGGATTTGCAAATGGTTTGACTTGATACGTGGATCTTCTTGGGGTAAAAGAAGGTTAAATATATGGTTTTATCATGATTTACTACTATTGCTAGAATCGACCGGGTTGGATTGCTAGTTGAGTTTCCTTACTGATTTGAAATGATATCAGGCTCGGCCGAGTCGAGCATCTGAGATATTTTTAGTACTATTTTAGACCCGGTTGTGCCCGGGCACCCTTTGAAGGGTTTTTGAGTCATCTTATTCACTGTTTTAGTCCAAGACAGGGTGTAGGCATGCATATTTGAGACTTAGCCACTGTCTTGAACCCGTACTCCATTCTGTAGGACACATTTTGATTCTGAGTTTTAGTATAGGGTCTGGGACCTCCATGGTCCTTGTCGCTCTGGGCCTGAGGCTTTAGGTTGCGTGTGCTGGGGGGAAGGGTATATGGTGGAGTAGTGGTATACAGGTTGTGTCCTTCTATGGAACCTGCCAGCTGGGCCCGATCGGCACCGAAGGAGGTACATACAGAGGTTCTATTTTAGCCTGAGGTTTTCATGCATCATATCATTCATTGTTTGAGATACCACCCTTGTTTGCTGTGTGTTGATTGTATGCTCGGGTAGTATGGGATACCGGAGGTTTTGTTTTCACTTGATTGCATTCCTCAGCCGTATGGGCGGTGAAGGATGGTAGGTAGACTCTTGTCACTTTATTTCGATATCTTTCCTCGTTACGGTCGATTATGAATGTGATTACTGTAAGGTTGTGAGTTCCTGGATTGAGTTTGTATAAATATATTGGGTATTAACTCCTGTATGTCGAGCATGTCTACCTTTATTCTTCTCTCCCATTACCTTATACTTGAGGTTAGTGGTATACCTCCCATTGTTAAAACTTATTTACATATATACTATTTTGCGAGGATCCCAGGTGCATCATCTTTACTTTCACCTATGCCTGTTGTGTGCATATATTCTATTTGCTAGCCTTGTATGTTGCCTTCTGCTATCTTCCCTCAAGGCTTGATCCTGTGTACGTTTTCAACGATTTTTGTGACTATTTGTTTCTACCCTGTCTGCTATTTCTCTTTTACTTTATATGTGCCCAGTCGGCCTATGATACCTACTGGGTACCTTATGCTTTGCATTTGGTGCTCGCCCTACCCTCTGCATCTTTTGATACAGATCTTAGCGTGGGCCATCGTCGTTAGCACGTCGGAGACTCGTGCGGGGTGCAGTTTTTGGATTATCTAGGCTGAGGGTGAGCTCTTGGCGTTCAGAGCTTGACTTTAGTTATCCTTGGTATATTGTGTACTCTTATAGTTTCGGAGATATTGTGTATATATGACTTTTGGACCTTTATACTCCTGATGTAGTTCAGCTCTTATACGCTTTGATACCAGGTTTTGGGTTGGTTTAAATTCCACTTGTTTATATCTCCATTGTATGTATTTTCTTCTCATTATGCCCTTGCTTCTGCTTATGTATCGAATCTTACGCTTAAACTGTTAAAAGGTAGCCCATTACTTACCGTTTCAGGCTACGGGGATTGGTTCGCCTACTGGGGGGTTGTAGGTGCCATCACGATCGAAAAATTGGGTCGTGAAAATTTCAAATATATTTTGTACTAAAAATATATTTGTAGAGTGTCAAATCTACAAAAAGATAAATACATTTTGTATACAGAGAGTAAACATATATTCTTGTGTTCAAGTGAATATATCATATCAACGAAATATAAAAAATACATATCGTTGAATGTATCACTTGACACAAATATATCAACAAATATAATTTGTATCATGAATACAAATACAAATACAAGTATCAAAGAATACAAAAATAAAGGCAATCAAATACAGATATACAATTAAAATACATATATGCAGTCAACTACAAAATACAAATACAAAATAAATCCACAGTTCCTTGTCAATTTTTTTCATCTCTTTTCCAATCAAGTCAACAGTTTAATTTCCTTTTCCATTCCAAATCGATGCCTTCAAATTCATCGTTAACAGTCAAATCTTCATCAAATTTCACCATTGATGGGTCTCAAATTACTTACCCAGATATATCTTACTCATATCTTCATCCAATTTCACCATTGACGGGTCTCATATTACTTCACCATTGATGGGTCTCAATTTCACCATTGATAGGTATGAATATTACTTAGCCAGATCATCATCCAATTTTCCTATTGATGGGTCTCAAATTACTTCACCATTGATTGATATCTATTTCACCATTTATGGGTACAACTATCAACAATTGTCCAATTATCATAGTTGACATTCCTTTTCTCAATTCGAGTAAACAACACATATACTAGCAAACATATTTTGTAGAGCTCCATAATAAACAAATTGTGGACTTATCAACGTCTAGAATAAGAGTAGTAGATACAAATGTTCTAGTGAATAATTATTGATCCCTGTTATCTTCGATACACAAATAGAGAGCCAGGTCTAGTAGTAGCAACAAAGATGAAATACAAAAAAAGAGATAAGAAAGAGAGAAAAAAAAGAACGAGAGGGAGGGAGAGAGAGAGAGAGGCAACGAGAAAGGAGGAGATGACGAGAGAAAGGAACGAAATTGGGGTAGAGGAAGGAAAGTGGTGCGAGAATGAGTGATAGAGAGAAAAGAGAGAAAAAGGTCCCTCAGATCCCAACTTGATATCAGGAAGAGATTGATATTCTTCTAATTGTATTTGGACTGGTATATGGGCCTAGGCAAAATATTGTTATTTTTTGCTTTAGATCGTAATTATTTTAAAGTGTTATTATGAATCGTAATTATTTGCTATTCTCTGTAGTTTTTCCTTTTATTACTTAAAACAAAAGAGTAATTATTTTAATTAATTTTTAAGAGAAATAAATTGTTACTTTAATTTGAACAATATTTTTTAAGAAATTAATTTTTTGAATATTCATTAAAGGTGAAAATTATACAAATTTATATATTATAAGTATACAGAAATATATATTTATTATAGAAAAATGGAAAAATTTCCTTGAAAATATTTTTAATTTTATTTATAAACAATCATTTTAATTTTTCTTGAAATTGAAGAAACTCAAAAATTTATTCGATTTTAGATGTCCAAAATTGAGTGTCAACAATAACTACATTTAACAAATATTTAATCAATAAAATAGTAATTTAATTATAATAGATGATCAATTGAGCAAATATACATGTAGTCAATCTTAAGTGAATTATCAATAGAGTCATTTAATAGTGAATTACTTGATTCAACCATATTTAATGATCAAAAAAGTGATGAAATCATATTTAATGATTAATAACTATATTTAATAATATTCTTAACTAATGAGATAGTTATTTAAATATAATATATAATTAATCGTGCAATTATACATGTAGTCAACCTTAATCGAATGATAATAAAATAATTTTACCATGATTTAATTAATTCAATCATATTTAATGATCAACAAAATGATTTAATAATATTCTTAAACAATAAGTATAGATTGTTTTTGTAATATAGTGAAAATACTGTCATAATAACTCATAATATGTCGCAACAACTTCTTTACTCGTTGGAATTTTTCTGACAAGTAACATCACTTGTTGCAACAACTTCTTTACTTGTTACTCCATTCGTTTCAATTTATTTGACCTACTTTCTATTTAGTCCATTTCAAAAAGAATGACCCTTTCTCTTTTTAGTAACTTTTTAATTTCAACTTTTCACATGGCATGTTTAAGACGACAAGATTAAATGGAATTTTAGTACATTCCACATATATTTAATTTAAGACCACAAGATTTAAAAGTCTTCTTTATTTTCTTAAATTCCGTGATAAGCCAAAATTGATCAATCAATTTAAAATGGAGGGAGTATAATATTTTCAACAAATATGAAATTTGTTGCAACAACTGCCTTGTTGCAACAACTTATTTAAATGTTGAGGTGTTTACAACAGATTTGGAATTTATTACAATAACTTATTTACTTGTTGGGATCTTTAAAACATGTTTAGAATTAATTGCAATAATGTATTTACTTATGGCACAAGAAAGATTGACTAATCCTTATGGAATAAAAAGAAGAAGTTGAACTTTGTGTATTTCATAATAATTTTGATCTACTTTACAAAACTACAACCCAGAATATATTTTGTCATAATCCATTTTCTCAGGTCATGATGGCACCTACAACCCTCCTGTAGGTATCTATCTAGGAAAACTAAACCATCCCATGACCAGGTATCATAGTATAAGAGCCGCTAATACATAACAGAGTACAAGAGTCCAAAAGAATATATACAACTGTCTCTAAGTAACAAAAGAGTACATAATACAAAAGAGGAGATTACCCTCAGTCTCGGATGATCCAAAAGCACTCTGCACGAGTCTCCACGAGTTAATGGCAAGAACTCACACTAGGATCTACACCAGAAAGATGCAGAAGTGTAGTATGAGCACCAATTGCAAGCAACGGGTACCAAGTAGGCATCATAGGTCGATTGAGCGCATATAAGATATAAACGCAATAAATAGCATAAAGCAAAAAAGGTAGTCATAGAAGCAAACAAATAAGTACACGGAAGCTAGCACAGATAGAATAGAAGGAGAAAACAATCATACTCGGCTAGCAACTAGAAATATATATCATATAACACAGGTGAAGGAAAGAAACACGCATCTGGATCCCTGCAACAACAATATATAATAAAGAGAGTTTAGGAAGAAAGGCGGTATACCGGTAACCTCAAGTAAAAAGGGAAGGAAGAAAAGAAAATAACATAATCATGCTTGAAACAATACTACTAATCAACTTATGCTAATAACACAGCCCTCAAATACGAATAATCGAATAAGAATCCAAGTGTAACCATAGCAAGAATCGATACTACAATAGGATAATAGTATTAAATCTACCTACAGTCCCAACGGGTAGCCATACACCCTAGGAACACATACAAGTGAAAACAAACCCTTCGACATCCCATACTACCGGAGCGTATGCTCAACAAACAACAAACAAAGGTTGAATCATACACAAATGAATGATATGATGCAATAGTATGAAAATCAGGTGTAACCGTAGTACTGTATGTACCCCCTCCGGCGCTGATAGGCCCATTAGGTAGGATCAATGGAAGGACGCACCCGCATACCTCAACTGCACTGTATACCCCTCCTCTGGCACACTCAACACGTAGCGCCTGGTCCGGATCGACAAGGTCCATGTAGGTCCTCGACCACATACTAAATCTCAGAATCTCAAATATAACCGTTCGCAGTGTATCCAGAATCAAACCAGTAATCGAAATCTCAAAATGGGTGCTTGGGGTCTACCTGGGTCTAAATTAGTAGTACAACAAGTCTAGCACTATGGCTCAGCCGAGTCTAGTGTAAGTGTGAAAACTATGATAAAATCATTATTTAGTCTATTTTACCCCAAGAAGATGTATAAAAGTCAGTCCCAAACCCTTTATAACCATTTTTACCAAAAATGAGCTCGAGGCCATGCAAGGTTTAGGAAACCATTTATTGTAGGCCCGCAACCAAAATAGTAGTAAAACATGAAGAAAATCTCTTTATATGGACGATCGTGGTATGCCAAACGCAAACAATATCCCAATGGCTCACAATCAACCTATCCTCTCTGCACAGGCTCCAATCACTCTGCAACATAGATCACCAGCTCTAAAATTAAGATACCGATGTCCGGGACTCACAGACATTCCCAAATAACCCACCATTTGGTCCAGAGGCATAATCAAGGCCACACAGAGCCACAAGGGGTGATACTACATAATCCATACAAATACTACAATTAGGGGTGGGCATTTGGTTATTCGGTTTGGTTTTTTAAAATTTTGGTTCTGGTTTTTTCGTTTCGATTATCCAAAAGGGGTACCGAAAACTCAATTTTTTCAAATTTGATTTGGTTCAATTTTTTCAAATTTGATTCGGTTCAGTTTTAGTTTATCAAATTTGATTATGGTGATGCTTACCTGAGAGACGGCTTGAAAAATTCACGGCAGTCATTAGTGCGGAATGCTCGAAGAGTTCAGTCGTTCACGCTGTTACAGCGCCACTAGCCCACTTGACACTGCAGTGCCGCTAGCTCATTAGCCGCTAGCCCGATGGCCACTATAGAGTCAACTGTCTATAGAGTGAGAGTTTGAGAGAGAGAACTCTCTGATGAAATTTATTTGTTATTAGGTTTAGCGTTTAGGTAGAAAAGACTATAGAGATGAAATTTGGGCTTGTATAATTGGGTCTGGGCAATTGGGTTTGGGCTGGATAATTGAAAAGTAGGATACATAATTTTCAAAAAATAATTAGTTATACATATTTTGGTTATATCACGATCTGAAATTGGGCCATGATGGCTTTTATATAACCCCCCAGTAGACAAGCCAAAACCCAATGATGCGTAAGACAATAATAATAATTAAACTAAGGAAAAGTGGAAGATATAAATGAAAAGACATTGCCAATAGCATATATACATACCAACGTACAAAGTATACAAAAGATGGTCCTAAAGTGATCGAATAGACAAAATAACACGAGAACCAACCCGGACATGGTGTCATTAGTACAAGAGCAACTGAGCAAAGAGTAGCTATACAACAAACTCTGTCTATCCAAAGTACAAAATATAGACAGAATATACAAGATGGAAAGCATGTAAAGTCTCCAAAAGCATTGGGAGTTCACCACGATCTAAACTGCAACAGGCCTCAAATGACAGGACGGTTAATGAGGGTGGCTCGTACTAAGTATTGCATCAGAAAAAGATGCAGAGTGTAGTTTGAGTACCAAGACAACTGGTACTCAGTAGGCATCATAGGCCGACCGAGAACAGAAAGATAATATATAGATAATAAGATACAGGAAAGCAGTTAAAAACACAGGGATCCACCTAAATCTAGTTATAAAAGCCAAAATGGAAAGAAACAAACCAATAAAAAGTGAAACACGACATGAGCCAATCCCAAAACAACAACAATCCAAAAGCACCAACCAATGTAATGCCATGAGAATGTATGAATGTATGAATGTATTATAGTATATACCCAGAATACCGCATCGGGCATCCGAAATACCACATCGGACTATGCATATATATAGGAGTAAATGAATGGAAGGTAAAAACCCAAAATAACGCATTGGGGGTCTGGAATACCACATCCAACTATAAATAATGCATAAAAATAGTATTTTCCCATTTTCCTTCCAAAACTCGTAGAAAATTCTAACACGATTCATTTCAAATTCCAAGGTCATTGTAACCGTAGTAAACCTCATTTTTGAACCAAAAACCTTTGAAGTGCTTTACGTCTATATCCCTAATGTTCGATACAATATGAACATGAAATAACCAACCAGGGGAAAACCATTCACAACAAGGCAAAAACAGGGCAAAATGCCCTCCAAACCAAGAGAACTAACCTGGAACTCCGTCCAAATCCACTCTATAGCGTCGGACCCACAATTACACACAATAGTAGAACAAAGTGAATAAAATAGGGAAATAACGCAGAAATTCACCGAGATTCTCTACTCTACCTCTAAAACCTCCTAAAAGAAAACTAGGGATTCTAAGCTAGCCACAATGATACTACAAGCTCCTAGACTAAGGATAAACATGATAATTTTACACTATAACCCGAAATGGCCAATTATAAGAGCTAAACAGCATTTAAGCCTAAATTTATCTAAAATACAAACTAACATTCCAGTATCAAATAAATATATAAAATCCAACTACACTCAGTCTACAAAGTAAACCATAACCTACTTCAGGGCCGAACCGCAAACATGAACCGTCACTCATGTGCCTTCCCTTTCTGAACATCCTCAGACCATTGCCACACTATCAAAAACATAAACTAGGTGTCAAGATGGGAAGAAAGACACCCATATTGATATACGAAAAATTGGGCCGAAAATCAGGTCAGAAAATGACCCTCATGGCTCGCACAACGAACAGAACATAAAATTCAAAATTAAGGTTGCGGTGGGTTAAGGAACCTATGCTCAAAACATGAGCTGGAATGGAGCTAATTTCGGGGCCCAAAAGAGCCCCAAAGTGCTACTAATTCGAGGATTTAAGATAAAGAATTAAAAGATTTTAAAGCCGGAGAGTTACCAATTAGATAGAGAATTTCGCCAAGGGAGTGAGTCCCAAAAAACTCACGAACATGCAGCCCAAGGAACAGATTCTACAAGTATTTATCCAAGCTCCAAGAATTAATCAACAATGGAGTTTTACCAAATGGAGAAGAAGAGATATTTGGGGAAGGAGAACTTACCAATTATCGAGAGAATACGAATTCCAGATGAACAACAATTTCCCCAGGTAAAGGACTGATTTGGAGTACTTTAGAAGGGTGTTTTGGGATTTAGTTATTGGGAGAAATGAACAAAGTGGCTGGAAAACTAAGTGGACAACTTAGATAGCTATCTGGGGTCCTTCATCATGATCGCGACAGGACCCCTGCATTTGCAAAGAAGAGTGAGCCAGACCATCGCGATCGCGACAGGACAGCCACGCGATCGCGTAGAGCAAGCCCATGCCTGCTTCATCAGGAATGCGAAGAAAAACCTTCACGATCACGATGGTCAAGGAACTAAACCATTATGAACGGAATGGCCACCTCGCGATCGCAATTACCAAAATGGTCTGCAATTTTTATAGCAGCAACCAGCAATTCACCATGGCCAAAAGTTCATCTGACGGACCCTCGGGATTCATTCAAAACCTCATGAACACAAACCAATCATGCTACCCAACTAGAAATAGCATTCCAAACTCAATGGAAATGATGAAACTCCTAACGAAGATTATTTTAACAAAAAGTGGGCTCCGTGCCCAAAACTGACTCGGAACTCAATACCTCAAAATAAGTTCGGGAGCCCCGGGATCCAAACCCAAGCTCATTCAAGACCAAAATTGGTATTCTAAAGCTAATAGCGCCGACGAAATTTCCATCCGAGGTCGTCTTCTCTAAATATTGATCAAAGTCAACCCTACTAGCCAAACTAGCTTGAAAACACATAAAGCAACACAAAACAAAATTCAAAGCACTCAGACCCAGACCAATGGTCCTATTTGACCAAAATCCCCGTTCCAGAGCCAACAAAACTGTCAGAATTTAATTCTGAGCACATTTACCAAGAAAGTTGATCGAAGTCAAAGATTTTCTAATTTCATGTTCTAAAATAGGGAAATGGTCATAACAACCTAACAAATGGCCCGGGCACCAAACTGTCAGTCTCAACAAGTCATAAATGACCTGTAGCCAGTAAGGGAAAGCTCAAAACATGAAAAAAGCATGAAAAATAGGAAAAGGACCGGGAGGGTCATTACAACATCCACTACTAAAAGAACTTTCATCCGTGAAAGTTAGAAAAAGGATAGTACCTAAAGACTCAAAAAGACGAGGATAACATGTCTGTATGTCGGTCTCAATCTCCCAAGTAGCCTCCTCAACAGGATGATGCCACCACTGAACCTTAACTGACGGAATCTCCTTGGACTTCAACTTCCTAACCTGCTTGTCAAAAATAGCAACAAGCTCCTCCTTAAGGCTAAGGACTCATCCAACTGAACTGACTCTAACTGAAGCATGTGAGACTTATCCAGAATATACCGCCGCAGCATAAAGACATGAAACACAAGATGCACACTGGAAAGCGTAGGAGGCAAGGCTAACTCATAAGAAACCTCTCCAATATGACAAGGATCTCAAATGGCCCAATAAACCTCAGACTGATCTTACCCTTCCTACCGAACCTCATCACGCCATTCATGGGAGATACCTGAAGGAACACACTGTTATCCACAATGAACTCTAGATCTCAAACTCTCTGTTTAGCATAACTCTTCTGTCTACTCTGGGCAGTGTGAAGTCTCTCCTGAATAACTCGAACTCTATCCATAGAATTATGAAGCAAGTCGGTACCCCACAGCCTAACCTCAAAACTATCAAATTAACCCACCAGTGATTTGCACCGCCTGCCATACAATGCCTCGAATGGAGCCATCTGAATGCTAGAATGGTAACTATTATTATATGCAAACTCTACCAAGGCTAAACACTAGACCCACTGACCCCTGAAATCAATAACACAGGCTCACAATATATCCTACAGAACATGAATAGTATGCTCTAACTAACCATCTATCTGCGGATGAAAAGTGGTGCTAAGCTTAACCTTAGTACCCAACTCTCTCTGAATTGACCTCCAGAACGGCAAAGTGAACTGAGTACCTTGGCCAGAGTTGATAGAAACAGGAACAACATGCAAACGGACAATCTCCCGAATATAGATCTGAGCCATTCTCTCAGAATTGTAGGAAGTCTGAACCAGCAGAAAGTGAGCAGATTTAGTCAACCTATCCATGATAACCCAAATAGGATCAAATCGCCAAAAGGTATGTGGCAAAATGACCAGAAAGTCCATAGCAATCCGCTCCCATTTCCACTCTGGAATGGGTAGCCTCTGAGACAAACCACCTAGCCTCTGGTGCTCAAACTTCACTTGTTGATAGTTAAAGCACCTAAATATGAAAGCTAAAATATCCCTCTTCATCCCAAACCACCAGTAGTGCTGCCTCAAGTCATGATACATCTTAGCTTCCCTAGGATGAATGGAATACCTAGAACAATAAGCCTCCTCTAATATCAATCTGACTAAGTCACAAACTCTAGGAACGCACCCTTGATCCTCAGAATACCCTCTAAATTTAAAGTCGGCTTCCTAGCCTTACCACTCAACACCTTATCACGAATGATCCTCATCCTCGCATCATCAAACTGTTGTGCCCAAATTTGCTCAAACAAGGAAGATCTAGCCTTAATACAAGCAAGAATATGACCCAGCTCAAAAATGTCAAGTCTAACCAACCTGTTAGCCAAGGACTAGATGTCCCAAGCTAAAGGTCGCTCCTCTGTCGCTAAAAAAGCCAATCTATCCATACTCACCATCTTCTGGGTCAAGGCATTTGACACCACCTTTGCCCTGCCCAGATAATAGAGAATAGAGAGGTCATAGTCCTTCAGTAACTCCAACCACCTACGCTGCCTCAAATTTAGATCCTTCTAGCTGAAAATGTACTGAAGACTACGATGGTCAGTAAAAATCTCATTATGCATTCCATAAAGATAATGCCTCCACATATTCAACGTGAACACTATCGCTGCTAAATCCAAGTCATGTATGGGGTAGTTCCTCTCATGCACCTTCAAATGTCTAGAAGCATATGAAATAACCCGACCCTACTACATCCACACACAACCCAAACTAATACCTGAAGTATCACAATATACGGTGAAACCTTGACCCTCGACTTGAAGAGTGAGAATCGGAGCTGAGGTCAACAAGGCCTTGAGCTTCAGAAAGCTTTCCTCACACTCATCTGACCACCGGAAGGAAACATTCTTCTGAGTCAATCTAGTCAATGAAGCTGCTTTCAAAGAAAATCCCTCCATAAACCGTCTGTAATAACCTGCCAACCCGATGAAACTGTAAACCTCAGTAGGAGAAGTAGGCCTAGCCCAATCACAAACTGCTGCATTCTTCGCAAGATCTACAATAACCCCATCCTTGGACACCACGTGCCCCAAGAATGCCACATACTCAAGCCAAAACTCACACTTAGTGAATTTGGCATACAACTGGTGGTCTCGCAAGGTCTGAAGTACAACTTTAAGATGTTTCTCCTTCCCCTCACTACTCCTCGAATAAATCGGAATGTCATCGATGAACACAATAACAAATGAGTCCAAGTAGGCACTAAACACATGGTTCATCATCTCCATGAATGTTGTTGGGGCATTAGTCAACCTAAAAGACATGATTAGGAACTCATAATGGCTGTATCGAGTCCTAAATGAAGTCTTTGGGATGTGCTAAGACCTAATCCTCAACTGGTGATAACCAGACCTCAAATCTATCTTAGAGAACACTGCCACACCCTGTAGTTGGTCAGACAAATCATCAATATGTGACATCAGATATCTATTCTTAACGGTCATCTTATTCAACTGCCTGTAGTCAATACACATACACATAGACCCATCCTTCTTCTTCATAAACAGAACTGGAGCACTCCACGGAGACACACTAGGCCTGATGAACCCTCTACTAAACAAATCCTAAAGCTGATCCTTAAGCTCTCTCAACTCAGCAGGTGCCATCCAATATGGAAGAATAGAAATAGGCTTGGTTCCTGGGTCAACATCGACACCAAAATCAATGTCACGATTAGGAGGAAAACCTAGAGGATCAGAAACAAACATATCTGAATACTCGCAAACCACAAGAACTGACTCAAAAGGAGTTGTGATGGAACTAGTATCACGGACGTAGGCAAGATAAACTAAGCGCCCCTTTTCAACCAACCGTTGGGCACTCAGAAAGGATATAACACCCCTTGGCATGTGGCTATCAGTACCATTCCATACGATAGGAAGGATACCAGGCATTTGAAGAGTAACAGTCTTGGCGAAGCAATCCAATACTGCATGATAAGGAGACAACCAATCCATGCCCAAGATCACATCAAAATCAACCATATCGAGTACAACTAAGTCCACCCATGTGTCGTACCCCAAGATAGTCACTACACAAGCCCGATGCACCTGATCGACTACTAAAGAATCACCTAATGGGGTAGATACATGTAAGGGCACAAGCGAAGAATCACAAGCAGACTTCAGACGAGTAGCATAATAAGTAGATAGATATGAGAATGTAGACCTCGGATCAAACAAAGCAGAAGCAGACAAATGACAAATGGAGATCGTACCTGTGATCACAATATCTGAAGACTCGACCTCTGTCTGGCCTAAAACCACATACATGTGGCTCTGACTACCACGACCACCTGACCTACTAGACTTTGGACCACCTCTAGTACCCTGAGGACCTCCCTTACTACCTTGTGAACCGCCTCTAGCTGGTGGTGATGGAGAACTAGGGGCTTGAACTAACTGATCTTGATGCGTAGGGTGTTGTATCGATGGGTAATCTCTAGCAAAGTGGACTTTCTTGCCACACTCATAAGATCCCCAACCAAACGTACTCCATTGCAAAGACCCAGCTGAATCAAAATAACCACCATGGCCTATGGACCCTGAATTACCACCTCGTGGAGAAGTAATAATACTCTAGCTACTCTGACCCTTAGAAATTCGTAAAGCCGCCTGAACAGGCCGGCTCGGCTGGAAGTGGTGCTGGTGCTGACTTCTACAATAGAAGCCTCTACCACGGGCCTATGAACTGCTAAAACTACCCTGATGGGGGTATCGTATTGCTTCCCCCTTGGGCCTCACAACGTATGCCCTTAATATTACGGGCATGATTAACTACCTCATCAAAAGACTGACCCAATGCCACCATAACCATTGTGGTCAAGCAAAGATGCAAGGTCAAACATCAAACAAATTGACGTACTCTCTCATGGTCGATGGGCAGAATCATAGTGCCATATTCGGACAACTGGTGGAAGCATACCTCATGCTACGTAGTACATACTTCTCCAGAAAAATTGTGGAGAACTAGGCCCAAGTAGGCAGAGGTGACTCAGGTGGTCTGCAAGCAACATCTGACCTCCACCACTATTTTGCTGGACCATCCAGCTGAAACATGGTGTAATCTTCTCCATGTGACTCAACTAACCCTAAATTATGTAACCTCTCCAGGTAGCTAGTCAGAAACTTGTGCGTATCCTCCCTAGAAGCACCTAAAAACCTCGGAGGACCCAATGTCAAGAACCTACCCATCATCTTATGCTCTTAAGAAGACATATTTGGCATGGATGGAAGAGGTGGAGCAACTGTAGGAACTGGTAATACCTCCAATTTAGAAGCTGCAGCAGTAGGCTACACTCCTGAACCTGTGCTACCACTGGAGCTGAAGTCTGACCCTCATCTCTAACCTTAGAAACAATCAGAGTGGCCGGCAAAGCTGCGGGCAGATTCATACCCTCAAGGAACCCCAACTATCTAACAAAGGTTTCCTGCAACACCGAAGTAGCTACAAAATCTGTCAGATGCTGGGCTGACCAACATGCTCTAGCTTATACTCTACCTCATCCACTCTAACCTCAATCTCTGGTGATGGTAGTCTAGCCTATGCCCGAGCTGGCACCGCAGCTCTTGCCCTACCTCAACCTCTCGATCGACCTCTTCCCCATCCCCTAGCTAGGGCTCTAACAGCAGGCGCAAATGCCTTGTCCTCACCCACTGTAGATCTCGTCTGAACAATTTGATAAAGAGTGAAACAAAGATACTTACAAGTTGATGAAGTCAAGAACGCATGACAAGGAATCAAATAATATGACATACTTCCTAGGAATGTCCTATAGCCTCTTGCAAATGGGATATGGACGTCATCGTACTGATCCACGAGACTCTACTAGACACTTTGCTCCTGTACTGGTTAGATCATAAAAAACTTAGAGCACTGATACCAATCTGTCACGACCAAAAACTAGGCCATGATGACGTCTACATAACCCTAAAGTGACCGAATAGACAAAACAATAAGAGAATCAACCCGGACCTCGTATCACTAGTACAAGAGCGACTGAGCAAAGAGTAGCTATAAAATAGACTCTGTTTATCCAAAATACAAAATATAGACAGAATATATAAGATGGAAAGCATTTAAAGTCTCCAAAAGCACCGGGATCTCACTGCGATCCGAACTGCAACAGGCCTCGAATGACAGGAAGGTCAATGAGGGTGGCTCGTACTAGGTACTGCATCAGAAAAAGATGCAGAATGTAGTATGAGTACTAAGACAATGGGTACTCAGTAGGAATCATAGGCCAATCGAGTGTAGAAAGATAATATATAGATAATAAGATACAGGAAAGCAACTAAAACACAAGTCAGAGAACCACGAGTCAGTCTCACGGTTCGTGGAGGCTTTCATGGGTTATGGAACCAACCCGTGGGACTCAGACAAAGAGTAGTCATTTTGCCAGAAACCATGAATTGGTTCTACAACTCGTAGAAGTTTTTATGGGTCATCTTGTTGAGTCGTATGAACTCATCTGTAGCTTGAAACTTTGGCTCAAGAATCGCAACTCTAGTCCACGAGCCGTGATCAGTTCTACGGTTCATGGAGGTGACCCGTGGAACCTGAAGTCGGGTTTAAATCAACTTTTTCTTAATTATGGCCCAGAGGTATTTTAGTCATTACCTACCCTTTTAACTCCTAAGTAAAGTCGTTTTGACAATTTTTAGCATGAATTCTAAACCTATTAGCCTATGTCCCTTCTAATTATCACATTCATCTCCCAAAAAGGAAAATAACTCTCTCAAGCTCCAAGTCCAAATCTCCTAATCTTTTCAATTACAAGTGGGTTAACTCCAATCAAGATATGTGGGTATTCAAAAATGGATTCCTTTCACCCTTGTGCCCAAAGCCCCCAATTCTCAAATTGATTTATGAACTTGTGAAATTAGGGTTTTGATCTAAATTGGGAAAACTTGTGAAATCAACTTCTATGCTTAAATTCATGGTTTCTTATTGTTTATTTATGATTTGATCATGATTCATTTAATGGATTTAAAAGCCCAAGCATTAAAGTTGATTTCTAGCATGGTTTCCATTGAATTATATGTTTTGAAGTGAAATTGAGCATAATTAGAAATCATGACTTTATGAATTTACTAAATTGCATGCCTAATTCTTCAATTATGAATTTAGAATGAAAAGTATGATTGAATTATGGCTATGCTTTACATCAAGAACTTATAATATGAGAATTGCATGGTAGCTGATGTGTCTTCATGCTTTTCAAAGAAGATTTGGTACTCGATTATACCTTCATGAACTTATGAGCTATATGCGTGTTTTGGGAGTAGTATTTAGCACCGAGTGATGATGGTTCGATTACCCAAGCCCAAAAACTATGTTGCCAGTGTATGTTTTGATTTTCCCTATGGGCTTATGAGAGTGGATCCACATCTTGATTTAATGGTGTCCTTGCTTTAAAAGGACATAGGCCAACTTTTCCAACTAGGATTATATAGTTGGGTATGGTGGCCTGTGCTTTGGCAAGGTTCAGGCCAGCTTTGCTGACTAGGGTTACATAGTTAGATTCCATGTAGCTCACATGGTCTATTGTCGATTATAAGAAACTCTGGCATGAACGTTTTGAATTGTTTAAACCCATGATACGTAGTTTGAGTTTTGACTCTTATTTCATGATTTAATATTCAATTATTGACATCTACCTTTGAAACTTCATTTATGCATGAACTAAGTTATTATCCATGTTTTATGTATATTTTTATCATGATCATGCATCTCTCACCTATTCGGTACATTCTATAGTACTGACACATATCTTGCGCTGCATCCTTTGATAATGCAGATTTAGGTGTCCTTTCTCAGACCCATGGCTAGAGCTTCTAGGCCACTCTCTGTCAGTTGTTAGTGAGTCCTCTTAGGTCGAGGACTTGTTATGTTCTTAGTTAATGTTAGTTACTTATTCTCGTACTTTGAGTTAACTAGGTTCTTATCCTAGCAACTCCTTCTGTCATGTATAGAGGCTTTTTAGATATAGACAACTTTCGAATCTCTTTCTAGATTTTGTATTCCTATTTGACTGATTTTCCATTTATGTGATTCTAGATTTATCAATTATGCTTCCGCTTATTAAATGTTTTGCTTGAGTATGCTATGACCAAGGGTTAACTTGCGGTACTTGTAGTCCCAGGTCCCGTGTTACATCCAGGGTGTAGCTTTGGGTCATGACAAACTTGGTATCAGATCCAGGTTCAAGTGTCCTAGGATGTGTGAAAGCCGCATCAAGTAGAGTCTCCTTCATGTGTGTGAAGCACGCCACACCTATGAGAGGGAAGCTATGAGATGTCTTAGAAAAATTTACATCTTTCATGATCATGTCGTGCGATAAAGCTTAACTCTAATGTTCCTCTAACCTTTACCTTGTACGTTTCAGATCATGCCTCGACGTGCTATGCCTCACCGAGCTACTCGGAATGCGAATCCTCCAGTTCCAGCCCCCGAGGTCACAAATGAGGAATTTAGGAATGACATCCATTTGCTAGCCCAGACCTTGGCCGCTTAGGCCAATCAGCAAGCTCCTTCCCCTATCCACCCTCAAAGTAGGGTAGCGGCCCGAGTTCATGATTTTGTCTGTATGAACCCGCCAGAGTTTTGGGGTTCGAACGTGAATGAGGATCTGCTAAATTTTATAGATGAAGTGAAGAAAATCTTTGAGGTGATGCAAGTAGTTGGGGTTGATTGTGTGGAGTTGGCATCCTATCAACTCAAGGAAATGGCTCATATGTAGTTCACGCAATTGAAGGAAGCTAGAGCTAGGGACGAGGTCCTTATGACTTGGGAATGTTTAAAGAGAGCCTTCCTTGATTGGTTCTTTCCCCGAGAGTTGAGGCAAGCGAAGACTGAGGAGTTTGTGAACTTGAGACAGGGATCTATGACTGTTCAGGAGTAAAGTTTGAAGTTTACTCAGTTGTCTAGGTATGCCCCCTCTATGGTAGCAGACCCGCATGATCAGATGATCAAGTTTCTCTATAGGGTTTCAGATTTGGTGAAAAGACGTGTAGGTCTGCTATGCTTTTGAGTGGTATGAACATTTCTAGACTCATGACCCATGCTCACCAGATGAAGGGAGACAGGCTTAGGGAGATGGATAGAGAAAACAAGAGGGCTAGATCCAAGGGTTCAGGTTTCAGTCATCAGATGTCTGGATGCGGACATCGCTTTTTGTTTTAGAAGAAATCATCAGGCCCCGTTCACTCTTCATCTAGTACTCCTACCCAGCTTTCTGGGACTCATCATGATCAGACTGGTAGGAGAGGTCGTTTTAAGTCGCAGAGGAGTATTACAAATGGTGCTTTTTACCCTTCTTGTGCCAAGTGTGGAAAGAGTCAACCCGGTGAGTGTCTAGTTTGTTCAGGCAATTGTTTTGGTTG
The DNA here is from genome assembly GCA_003996215.1 of Jaltomata sinuosa. NCBI lineage: Eukaryota > Viridiplantae > Streptophyta > Magnoliopsida > Solanales > Solanaceae > Jaltomata > Jaltomata sinuosa. The sequence goes on along the minus strand of QJPP01000751.1, from coordinate 575,768 downwards.
TGGTTAGACTGGACATCATATTAGGGAGTGCCCTTTAGTTAGTAAGGGACAGGGAGGTAGGACTCTGTCCACCCCAGCAGCACCAGGAGGTCGACCAGCCCAGCAGGGCACAACTTCTAGTTCTGGTGGTCACGCCAAAACTGCCTTTATGCTATGTCCTCTTGTCAAGACTAGGAGGGTTCCCCAGATGTTGTTACTGGTATGTTGAAAGTCTTCTCTTTCGATGTGTATGCTTTGTTGGACCCCGGTGCCTCCTTATCTTTTGTGACCCCTTATATAGCATACAAATTTGAAGTATGTCCTGAATTGGTTTTAGAACACTTTTGTGTTTCTACTCCTGTTGGTGAGTCAGTCTTAGCCAAAAGAATCTACCAAAATTTCCCTATCTTAATCCTTCATAGAGTCACTTCAGCAGATTTAGTAGAGTTGGAGATGATAGATTTTGATGTTATTCTTGGTATGGATTGGAAACATGCTTGTTATGATTATGTTGATTGTCGTACTCTGGTTGTCAGTTTCAAGTTTCCAAATGAACCCATCTTAGAATGGCAAGGTAGTCCCTGATCCTCAAGAGGTCATTTCATATTTTATCTTAAGGCTAGGAAGATGATTTCAAAGGGGTATTTTTATCATATATTTCAGGCTTTAGACATGGACTCTGAAACCCCATCCCTTCATTCTATTCCCATTGTGAATGAATTCTTAGAAGTGTTCCCCGAAGTTTACCTGGAGTCCCTCCCGAGTGGGAAATTGATTTTGGGATAGATCTTCTTCTAGATACGAATCCTATCTCTATCCCTCCTTATAGAATGGCCCCTGCAGAACTTAAGGAGTTAAAGGATCAATTGAAAGATCTTCTTGATAAGGGTTTCATCAGGCCTAGCATTTCTCCATGGGGTGCTCCAGTCTTATTCGTGTAAAAGAAATATTGTTCCCTCAAAATATTTATTGACTACCGTCAGTTGAACAAGGTCACAATCAAGAATAAGTATCCCATTCCTAGGATTGATGACTTGTTCAATCAGCTTCATGGTGCTAGTTTCTTCTCCAAGATTGACCTTAGATCTGATTATCATCAGCTTCGTTTTAGAGAGTGTGATATTCCAAAGATAACCTTCAAGACTTGGTATGGTCATTATGAATTTGTTGTGATGTCTTTTGGTCTAACGAATGCTCCTGAGGCTTTTATGGATTTGATGAACTACGTGTTCAAGCAGTATCTAGATATGTTTGTGATTGTTTTCATTGATGGTATTCTTCTCTACTCTCCTAGTAAGGAGGAGCATGCGAACCATTTGAGAGTTGTGTTGCAAACTCTCAAGGACCGGCAGTTATTTGCTAAGTTTATCAAGTGTGAGTTTTGGATGCAGTCTGTTGCTTTTCTGGGTCATATTGTGACTAAAGATGGTATTCGGGTAGATTCTCAAAAGATAGAGGCAGTAAAGAACTGGCCTAGACCCACTTCCCCGTCTGATATTAGAAGCTTTTTGGGTTTGGCTGGTTACTACAGGAGGTTTGTGGAAGGATTTTCTTCCATTTCTGCCCCTTTGACTCGATTGACTCAGAAGAAGGTAAAATTTCAATGGTCTGATTTGTGTGAGGAGAACTTTCAGGAATTGAAGACTAGATTGACCACAACTCCAATGTTAGCTCTACCCGAGGGCCTTGATGATTTTGTTGTGTATTGCGATGCTTCTAAGATTGGTTTAGGTTGTGTTTTGATGCAGCATGGTAAAGTGTTACTTATTCTTCGAGACAGCTTAAGATTCATGAGAAGAACTATCCTACTCATGATCTTGAGTTGGCAGCCGTGGTCTTTGCTTTAAAGATTTGGAGACATTACGTGTATGGTGTGCATGTGGATGTTTTCACCGATCCTAAGAGCCTTCAGTATGTGTTTACTCAGAAGGAATTGAATATGCAATAAAGGAGATGGCTTTAGCTCCTTAAGAATTATGACATGAGTGTGCTTTACCTTATGGGTAAGGCCAATGTTGTTACGGATGCACTTAGTAGATTGTGATGGATAATGTGTCTTCAGTCAAATAAGTTAAGAAGGAATTGGTTAAGGAGGTTCATAGGCTAGCTCGATTGGGAGTTCTCTTTATGGACTCGACCGAAGGTGGTGTTATTAATCAGAATGGTTCCGAATCATCCTTGGTAGCAGAAGTGAAGGCAAAGCAAGACAGTGATCCCATTTTACTTCAGCTTAAGGGTACAATCAATCAGCAAAGGGTTGAGGTTTTCTCCCCAGGAGGAGATAGTGTGCTTCGTTATCAGGGTCGACTATGTGTGCCAGATGTAGATGGGTTATGCTACTAGATTTTGACTGAGGCTCATAGTTCTAGATATTCCATCCACCCTAGTGCCACCAAGATGTACCATGATCTACGGGAATTCTATTGGTGGAATGGTATGAAGAGGGATATAGCCGGTTTTGTGGCTATGTGCCCCAACTTTAAGCAAATGAAGGTAGAGCACCAGTAATCGGGTGGCATGATTCAGGATATTGACCTTGCTACTTGGAAAGGGGAAGCGATCAATATGGACTTCATTACATGTTTGCCTCATACTCGAAGGCAACATGATTCAATTTGTGTGATTATCGACCGGATGACTAAATCATCCTATTTTTTGGCTGTTAAGACTACGGATTCAGCAGACGATTATGCCAGACTCTACATTCGGGAGATAGTTCGATTGCATGGTATTCCTTTTTCCATTATTTCAGATAGGGGTCCTCAGTTTACTTTTCAGTTTTGGAGATCATTTCAAAGAGGTCTTGGTACTCAGGTGAAGCTTAGTACATCTTTTCACCCTCAGACAGATGGCCAGGCAGAGCGTACTATTCACTTTGGAGATTATGTTGAGAGCTTGTGTGATTGATTTCAAAGGTAATAGGGATGATCACTTACATCTTATCGAGTTTGCCTACAACAACATGTTTCACTCTAGCATCCAGGTGGCTCCTTATGAGGCATTATATAGTCGGAGATCTAGATCTCCTAATTGTTGGTTAGAGGTAGGTGAGGCAGCTTTGATTGGCCCAGATTCGGTGCATGAGACCATGGAGAAGGTTCAGCTTAATAGGGAGAGGTTGAATACCACTCAGAGTCGATAGAAATCATACGCGGACAAGAGGAGAAGGGAATTAGAATTTGAAGTTGATGATTGGGTTTTTCTAAAGGTGTCACCCTTGAACGGTGTGATGAGATTTGGCAAGAAAGGGAAGCTTAGTCCCCATTTTGTAGGTCTTTATCAGATTCTGAGGAAGTTTGGTAAGGTTGCTTATGAGTTGGATTTGCCATCAGATTTGGAAGCGTTTCATTTAGTTTTCCATGTTTCGTTATTGAAGAAGTGTGTTGGTGATCCGACCTTGATTGTTCCTTTAGAGGATGTAGATGTGAAGGATAGTCTAACCTATGAGGAGATCCTCGTAGAAATCCTTGATTGTCAGATTCGGAGGTTGAGAAATAATGAAGTTGCTTCGGTAAAAGTTCTTTGGAGAAATCAGCTTGTTGAAGGAGCTACTTGGGAAGCAGAATCAGCCATGAAAGCCAAGTACCCTCATCTCTTTTCTTCCAATTTCGTTCCATCTTGAGGTAATCGTTTCATCCTTAGTATGTTCCTCCGATCCTATTCCATCGGTTCCTCTCATGATCCTAGCATGAATTCATGTTTTCAATGTTGATTCAATCATGTTTTAAGTTGAAAAGTTCAGTTTTCATGTTTATTCCTTGATTTCCATGTTTTGTTGCTGGTTGGGCTGTTTTTTTCTCTTTAATTTTTCTTGCTTAGTCTTCATTCGAGGATGAATGATCACAAGGGGAGATATTGTAACACCTCAGAAATTGATCCATCTTTTAAACTCAGAAAACTTACTGAAACTTTGAACTCCCAGGGATCAGGAGTCAAGTCCACAAGCCGTGATTAGTTCTACGGTTCATTGAGGTGACCCGTGGAACCTGAAGCCGGGTTTTGAATTTGCTTTTTCTTAATTAAATCCCAGGGGTATGTTAGTCATTACCCACCCTTTTAACTCCTAAATGGGGTCGTTTTGACCATTTTTAGCATGAATTCTAAATCTATTAGCCTAATTCCCTTCTGATTACCTCATTCATCTCCCAAAAAGTAAAAGAACTCTCTCAAGCTCAAGGTCTCAAGCTCCAAGTCCAAGTCTCCTAACCTTTTCAATTTCAAGTGAGTTAACTCCAATCAAGGTATATGAGTATTCAACAATGGGTTCCTTTCACCCTTGTGCCTAAAACCCCCAATTCTCAAATTGATATATGAACTTATGAAATCAACTTCTATGCTTAAATTCATAGTTTCTTATTGTTTATTTATGATTTGATCATGATTCCTTTATTGGATTTAAAAGCCCAAGCATTAAAGTTGATTTCTAGCATGATTTCCAATGAATTGTATGTTTTCAACTGAAATTGAGCATGATTAGATATCATGACTTTATGAATTTACTAAATTGCATGCCTGATTCTTCAATTATGAATTTAGAAAGAAAAGTATGATTGAATTATGGCTATGCTTTACATCAAGAACTTATAATATGAAAATTACATGGAAACCGATGTGTCTTCATTATTTTCAAAGAAGATTTGGTATTCGATTATACCTTCATGAACTTATGAGCTGTATCTATATTTTGGGAGTAGTATTTTGCACCGAGCAATGAGGGTTCGATTACCCAAGTCTAAAAATTGTGTTGCCAGCGTATGTTATGATTTGCCCTATGGGCTTATGAGAGTGGATCCACATCTTGATTTAATGGTGTCCTTGACTTAACGGGGCATAGGACAGCTTTGCCAACTAGGGTATATAGTTTGGTATGGTGTCCTGTGCTTTTGCAAGGTTCCGGCCAGCTTTGCTAACTAGGGTTACATAGTTAGATTCCATGTAGATCACATGGTCTATTGTCGATTATAATAAACACCTGTATGAATGTTTTGAATTGTTTAAACCCATGATACGTACTTTGAGTTTTGACTCTTATTTCATGATTTACTATTCAATTATTGACATCTACCTTTGAAACTTCATTTATGCATGAACTAAGTTCTTATCCATGTTTTAAGCACATTTTTATCATTATAATGCATCTCTCACGTATTCGATACATTTCATAGTACTGACGCATATCTTGCGCTGCATCCTTTGATGTTGCAGATTCATGTGTCCCTTCCTAGACCCGTGGCTAGAGCTTCCAGGCCACTCTCTGTCAGCTGTTGGTGAGTCCTCTTAGGTCGAGGACTAGTTATGTTCATAGTTTGTGTTAGTTACTTATTCTTATACTTTGAGTAAGCTAGAATCTTGTCTTCGCAATTCCTTATGTCATGTATAGAGGCTTTTCACACATAGATAGCTTTGGAGTCTCTTTCTAGATTTTGTATTCCTATTCGATTGATTATCCATTTATGTGATTCTGGATTTATCTATTATGTTTCCTCTTATCAAATGTTTTGCTAGAGTATGCTATGACCAAGGGTTAGCTTGGGGCACTTGTGGTCCCAAGTCCCGTGTTATGTCCAGGGGGTAACTTAGGGGCATGACAATATATGAGTAGATGAATGGAAGGTAAAAACCTGAAACAATGCATAGGGGGTGGTCTGGAATACCGCATCGGACTATAAATAATGCATAAAAAATGTATTTTCCTATTTTCCTTCTAAAACGTGTAGAAAATTTCAACACGATTCATTTCAAATCCCAAGGTTGTCGTAATCGTAGTAAACCTCATTTTTGAATGAAAAACCATTGAAGTTCTTTCCTTCTATATCCATGATGTGCGATGCAATATGAACATGAAATAACCAACCGGGGGAAACCGATTCACAACAAGGCAAAAATAAGGCAAAATACCCTCCAAACCAAGGGAACTGACCTGGAACTCTGTCAAAATCCACGCTATGGTCTCGGATCCACAGTTGCACATAATAGTAGAATCAAGTGAATAAAATAAGGAAATAACGCAGAAATTCACCGAGATTCTCTACTCTACCTATAAAACCTCCTAAAAGAAAACTAGGGATTCTAAGCTAGTCACAATGATACTACAAGCTCCTAGACTAAGGATAAACATGATAATTCTACACTATAACCCGAAATGGCTAATTATAAGCAGTAAACAGGATTAAGCCTAAATCTATCTAAAATCCAACCTAACTTTCAAAGTGTCAAATAAATATATAAAATCTAACTACACTCGATCTATAAAGTAAACTGTAACCTACTTCGGGGCCAAACTTCTAACACGAACCATCACTCGTGTGCCTTCCCCTTCTGAACAGCCTTAGACAGCTGCCACGCTATCAAGAATATAAACTAGGTGTCAAAATGAGAATAATGAAACCCATATTGATATATGGAAAATTAGGCCAGAAATTGGGTTAGAAAATGACCCTCGGGGCTCGCACAATGAACAGAAAATAAAATATAGAATTAAGGTCACAATGGTTTAAGGAACCCATGCTCAAAACTTAAGCGCCAATGGATCTCGTTTCGAGGCCTAAATTTGAGTGAAGTGCTACTAATTCTAGGATTTAAGATGGAGAATTACAAGATTTTTAAGACGGAGACTTACAAATTAGGGAGAGAAATACGCCAAGGGAGTGAGTCCCATAAACTCACGAACATGCAGCCCAAGGAACAGATTCTACAAGTATTTATCCAAGCTCCAAGAATTAATCAACAATGGAGTTTTACTAAATGGAGAAGAAGAGAGCATTGGGGAAGGATAACTTACCAATTATCAAGAGAATACGAATTCCAGATGAACAAATAATTTCCCCAGGTCAAGGACTGATTTGTAGCACTTTAGAAGAGTGTTTTGGTATTTAGGTGTTGGGAGAAATGAACAAAGTGGCTGGAAAATGAAGTGGACAACTTAAATAGATGTTTGGGGTCCTTCATCGCAATCGCGACAGGACCCCATATTCGTGAAGAATAGCGAGTCGAACTATCACGGTAGCGACAGGCCATCCACGCAATCGCGTAGAGCAAGCCCCTGCCTGCTTCATCGGAACTCGAAGAGCAACCTTCGCGATCGCAATAGTCAAAGAAGTAGACCATCGCGAACGCGATGTCCACCTCGCGATTGCGATGACCAAAATGGTCTACAACTTTTTTAGCAGCAACCAGCAATTCACCAAGGCCAAAAGTTCATCCGATGGACCCTCCAGATTCATTCGGAACCCCATGAACACAATCCAACCATGCTACCCAACCAGAAATAGCATTCTGTGCTCAATAGAAATGACAAAACTCCCAACAGAGATAGCTTTAATGATAAGTAGGCCCCATGCCCAAAATTGACTTGTGTTACATCAAAACAAGTCTGGGAGCCCCGGGACCCGAACCCAAGGTTCCTCTAGGCCAAAGTCAACTTTCTGGAGCTAACAGCACTGACAGAATTTCCATACGAGACCGTCTTCTCTGAATATTGATCAAAGTCAACCCTACCAGCCAAACTAGCTTGAAAACACAAAAAACAACACAAAACCAAACCAAAAGCACTTAGACCCAGACCAATGGTCCTATTAGACCAAAATCCCTGTTCCAGAGCCAACGGAACTGTCAGAATTTAATTTTGTTCATATTTACCAAGAAAGTTGACCGAAGTCAAAGATTTTCTAAGTTCAAGTTCTAAAATAGGAAAATTGTCATAACAAATTAACGAACGGCCTGGGCACCAACCTATCAGTCTCGGCAAGTCATAAATGATCCGTAGCCGCTAAAGGAAAGCTCAAAACATGGAAAAATCATGAAAAATAGGAAAATGACTGGGAGGGTCATTACAGGTTATTCGGTTAAATCAAATAATTTAGAGTCTGAAATTGAAAACCGAACCGAATACCAAAATATGAAATATAAATAAACCATAACCGAACCTGTCACTGAAAAATCTGAAATAAAAAAATTGAATTAATTCGGTTCGGTTAAGTATTTCAGTTTCTTGGTGTTTATGCCCACCCCTAACTACAATGATACGGTTATGAAAAAGCGGAACAGAAAAAAAGTTGTAACACCTCGGGTGTTTAAGGTGGTCCGTCATCGCATGTCGAAGGATTACGAGATTAAATTTGATAGATTTATTATAACACTGTGCTTTATTTTGTAACATTTGATTTAAATTGGAATTTGAAAAATATATATTGTTGTCTTCCTAAAATGTCTTAAATATTAGTGATGAATCCTTTAGTTACGATTGCGTATCCATTTGTTTCTAAAAGAGTTTTATAACTTATTAACATTTTAATGGAGATAGTAAGTTTAGTTATGTTGAACAATTATTATTATATGAGGTAGACTTTATTCGAAATAATTTTTTTTATTAATTATGGTATGTTCAAAAAATTATATGTATTTTACCACGAACTCATATAATACCCGAATACATATATATCAGATGAAAAAATATTTTGGTGTTGCCAAAGGAGGCAGCAAATATTATTGACATTGACGATGTCTTATGATTTAAGTGAATATGGCCAACCACCTGTAGCACATATATATATATATATATATATATATATATATATATATATATATATATATATATATATAATATATATATTATATATATATAAATTTGTACTACAAAAGGCAATTGTCTCACTGACTTTCATTAATTCCCACCGGCTATACCCTTATATATATATATATAACTCCATCTCATATCTTTATCTCATATACTTTGGTGACTTTATCAAGTACAAGTATAGAAACTTAATAGATGCAGCAGCTATGGATGGAATGAATTTCAGATATAGCGATTACTTGATCAAGGTAGAGCAGTGACTGTTTAGCTCAAGAAATAGCAAGAAATCAACTCCTTCTCTCTCTCTCTCTATATATATCATCAAGAAATCGCAAGGTGTCACTTTTTGTAAAGCTAATCCTTGTGATTTCTCTGCTATTTCCTCGATCCTTGCATTATGTGAATTTCAAATTATAGCGAATAATAAGATTGTCCAAGAGAAACGGGTAGATGAAGTTCGTGGTAACTTCAAAAAGCGGAGAATAAGGTATGTCAAGGCCTCTCCTTTCTTTTCTTGACACAATTTCTTGATTCAAGTAGTTATAAATTTATCGTACTTTTGAGGAACTATTTAAAGAGCTGTAGAATTATTATGTTGTTGTATTTCTCTTATACCATTATTCCTCATCATGAAATCATATTCGATAGTAGTGGCTCCGTATCGAGTGGGGAGGTAGTAACTATTTATGTAATTTTTTTTGATAGGTGTACTTAGGGCGAACATATTTCCCAATATATAAAGAGCTAGAGGGTCTATTATATATCAAATTAAAGGTCTTTGAGTCTAGTTTCAAGAACATCAAACTATTTTCCATACAATGTCAGATTAAAAAGTTATGATCATTTTACCATGGAGTGTCTGGGCAGAATCGGGTAGGCCAAAAACCTTATAAAGTTGTGTTTTGACGTTGAGGTAGTAGCGGTGGTGGTTCCTTCTAACAAATTGTATATTTTGGGATTCTGAAGCTCTTGTCGAGTTAATCTCCCTACTAATTTCACGTTCTAGAATTATTTTTATAGAGTCTTGAGCCATAAAATGGTATTTTGGGACACTATGGCACGTTCCTGCGGTCTTGTCGATTCTCGCAGTTGTGGCATTACAACTAGTTGATCGAGCTTTATAGAAACACTTTTGAGATTCAATTGAAAAGTTTGTTAAGTCCATCCTTCTTCTTCACATGTTCCTTTATAGTCCATAGTATGTTAAGGCTAAGCATTGTCCTTACTTTGAGCACGAATTTTAGAAAATTTTTAAATCATCAAATGCTATATTTTACTATTCTATTGCTAGAAAGACCTTCTGTGAAAGGCATTGGGATCGCAACTGAAGTATATTCATAGTATTATTAGATTGATATTCCACTCATTCGGTTATATAGGGTATTCGACATCTATATGTCATTTTGTCGGCTTCCTTAACTATATGTCTATATGTAGGAGTTTTTATTCTTCTTTGGGGGTTATGACATAATCGATTACAAGGAACATTGAGAATTCTGTCACGACCCAATTTCTTGGTCATGATAGCACCTACAACCCCCCAGTAGGCAAACCAATCCCCATAGCCCAGAACGGTTAGTAATGGGCTACATTCTAACAATTTAAGCAGAAGAACAACTTAATTAGCGGAAGCAAGGGAACAAGAAGAAGAAAATATATAACAGGGATATATATATATATATATATATGCGTAAGCTAAACCAAACCCAAAACCTGGTATCATAGTATAGAGCCAAAACTACATATAAGGAGTACGAAGCATCCAAAATTATATATACACAAATGTCTCCGAGTAGTAATCGAGTACATAAATCAAAAGATAAACTAAAAGCAAAACTCCGGTCGCCAAGAGCTCACCCTCAGTCTGGATAGTTTAAAATTTCCAAGCACGACTCACAACGATCTAGCGGCGGTGTCCCACACTAGGATCTGCACCTGAAGATGCATAGTGTAGTATAAGCACCAAATGCAAAGCATAAGGTACCCAGTAGGTATCACAGGCCGACTGTGCACATCAACAACAATAACAACATACCCAGTGTATTCCCACAAAGTGAGGTACAGGGAGGGTAGAATGTATGCAGACCATACCTTTATCTCAGATAAAGTAAAGAGGTTGTTTTCGATAGGCCAACTGGGCACATATAAAATAAAAGGATAGTAACGGAGAAAATAGAAGCAAGTAGTCACGGAGATCTACGAAAACGTACACAGGAACTAGTCCAGAAGGAAAACAACAGAAACAACATACAATGCTAGCAAGTAGAATATATACACAACAGACACAAGTGAAAGTAAGAAATGACGAATCTGGGATCCTTGCAATAACAATATACACATAATAAGTTTTAGAAGTGGACGGTATACCAGTAACCTCAAGTACAAGGGAGGGAAGAGGAGAGTAAAGATAGATATGCTCGAAAAACAGAAATTTATAACCAAGCTAATCATACCAATCTCAAATCTAAAAAATAACAACCCTGATATATCCAATCCCAAACATGTAACCATGATAGGGTGTAGTACAGTGAGGAAATAACAAAGAGTCTACCTACAGTCATCGGGCCGCCCATACAACTGAGTAACTCAATCAAGTGAAAACAAACCCTACGACATCCCATACTACAAGAGCGTACAAGCAACAAACATCAAACAAGGGTGGTACCTCTCATAAATCAATAATATGATGGCATGCTAAGTCAAGAGTGATAGTTGTACCGTATGTCACCCGCTTATGGCGTCCTATAAGGCCCAGAAGATAAGATCCATGGAAGTTCACACCCGTATACCACTAGTACGCCGTATAGCCCCCCTCCTCCGGCACCCGCAAATCGTAGCCTCTGGTTCGGAATGACAAAGTCCATGGAGGCCCCCGACTAACATACTAGATGCCCCGTAATATGAAAAGTCCCCAAGTAAAGCTTCCCGAAAATTATCCAGATATAAATCAGTAAGTCAAGTAGTCCTAGCACACAGCCCCGTCGAGTCTAGCATCACCCCAAAAGTTATAGTAAAACAAGTCTAGCGCTCGACCCCGTCGAGTCTAGTATAAGTGGAACTAGTGATAAAACATCCTTTAATTCTCCCTTACCCCAAGAAGACCCATTAAAATGATACCAAAACTCTCATTTTAAATCATTTCCACCAAAAATTAGCCCCACAAGCCATGCAAGGTTTAGAAATTCAGCAATAGTCAGCCTTAAGCCAAAACCTTAGTAAACTCATAAAGAAACTCCCTCTATATGCATGATGAATGGCATACACAATCACAACAGTGGCCCTCGGCCCACAAACATCCTATAGGCCCTGCATAGGCTCCAATCGCCCTATAGTACGCATAACCAGCCAAAACTCATGATAATGATATCCGAGACTCACAGACACCCCCGAATAATCCACTATCTATGGTCCAGAGTCAAAAATAGGGTCATACAGGACCACAAGGGTGGTAATATCAACTATAAGAATATTACACACAGCGGAGGAAAGAAATGAGGCGAATCATTGATAGGCGGTCAAGGTCTGTGGTACCAACCTAATAACCTAACCCAAGGATGCTAGTTAGTATAATTTTATTCGATATATGCTAAGTCTAGGGAGTTTAGACTGGAACCTACCTGTCCTCCGATGATAAGTTGCTAAGATAATGAAATCCAAGCCCGAATCACTCCGAGAAACCCCAAATGATGTTCAAACTACCAAAAACATAAATAAAACATTAAAATGAGTCTAACGATACCCATATCGCTACACTTGTAGCCGGGTCGAAATCTAGGTCAAAAGTGAGCCTGCAGGGCCTATAAACCAAAACCAAAAATGGAAAGAAGTACGACGGCAACAATGGCGCCAAGAAGACATGCTCCGAAATTGAGCACAAATGGCCAAGAGAGGGGCATCAAAACAGCCTGCTCAAGAGAAGGCTTAAAGTTGGAATTCTAAGAACAAAATCAGAAATTAGGCAAGGATTACTTATCATAAGGAGAGAATTTAAGCCAAGACGGTGAATTCCTCGAACCCACGAACATGCAAGAGCAAGAAGGCAGCCTCTACAACAATTTCCAAGCTTTTGGAAATGAGTAACAATTGAGGATTTTTTAAAAGAACAAGAGAAAGAAAGTTGGGAAAGAAGACTTACCAAGAATCGAAAGATCACAAATTATCGAAGAAGAAATCATTTCCCCAAGGCTAGGATTGATATGGAGCAATTTAGTAGAGAGTATATGTGTTTTAGAGTTGGAAAAGTTGAGAGAAATGGCTGGAAAATTGAACTAACAAGAAATATATAGCTGGTGGCTGCAGGTCAGCATTATCGCGCTAAACCAGTGCCATCGCGCTGAGAGAGCGCAGGAGCCAAGGCGCGATCGCTCGTAGATGGTGACATCAGTGCTGTCAAGAAGGCGCTAGACTAGGAGCCATAGGCGCTGGCCTGGCGTCATGGCGCACAAGGGCCGGCCACAGGCTAGCACGATCGTGCTACTTGGGTGCTGTTGGTGCTGAAGGACTGCAACTGCACTAAAACTAGCTGCACTAAGAATTTCCATGGGGCATTCCGGGCACAATCAGAAATCAAAATTCAAAAACCAATAATGCTAATAGAGTGGAAACGACGTTCCGAACTCAATAAAATCGATGAAACGTCCATACCTGGTCTTTTCAGGGAAATGTTGACCCAAGTCAACACTAACTAATAAGAACCAAAGGCTCGAGATGAGCCCGGCTCACCCGGAACTTGAACCAACCACCTACCTAACCCAAATTCAACATTTAAAAGTTGATGGAATCTTAGTATTTCAAGTCTGATGCTCCGATCATCGAAAGCTACCCAATGTTACACTTTCAATTCCAACTGGCCTGAAAACAGATAAAATAGCACAATACCCACATTAGAAGTTCTCAAGCCTCAACTAAAGGTCAAACTAGACCAAACACAACACTCCGGAGCTAACGGAACTCTCAGAATTTGATTGTGAGCACATTAGCTAAGAATGTTGTCAAAAGTCAATGATATTCTAATTTAAGGCTCTTAAATAGGCAAACAATCAAAATAACCAAAGAGACAAGGAACCAAACTACCGGTCCCAACAAGCCATAAATGACTTTGAGTTACTACAGGAAAGCTCTAACAATACAATAAATGCGTAAACGCAAAGATGATCGAAAGGGTCATCACAACATCCACTACTAAAATGACTTTCATCCTTGAAAGTCAAGAAGGAAGGAGTATATGTAGGCTCGAACAACTGCGGATACTGAGCACGCAACTCACTCTTGGTCTCCCAAGTAGCCTCCTCAATTGAACAATGTATCCACTAGACTTTCACAACCGAAATCTCTCTAGATCTCAATCTCCTGGTATCTCTAGACGGAATAGCTATCGGCTCCTCAACAAAGGATAAACTCTCATCTAACTGAACTGAATCCCAATGCAACACATGAGACTCATCTGGAATATACCGGTGCAATATCGAGACATGGAAAACTGGTTGAATAGCTGAAAATATCAGAGGCAAAGCTAACGTGTAGGCAACACTACCAACCCTTTGGAGAATCTCAAATGGCCCAATGATCCTGGGGCTAAGGTTGCCTCGTTGACCCAATCTCATCACACCCTTCACGGGCGATACTCAAAGGAAAACCAAGTCACCAACACTGAACTCTAAGGAACGAAGTCTATGATCAGCATAGCTCTTCGGCCTACCCTCGGCTACTCTGAGTCTATCCTGAATTAAACGGACTCAGTCTAAGGAATCTCTAAGAAAATCTGTACTCTGTGGTGTGGACTCTAACCCATCAAACCAACCAATCGGTGACCTACAATGCCTATCATACAAGGCCTCGAAAGGTGCCATGCCAATTCTCGAATGAAAGCTATTATTATAAGCAAACTCGGCCAAAGGCACGAACTGATCCCATGAACCTCCAAAGTCAAGAACACAAGCCTGAAGCATGTCCTCTAGGACCTTTATAGTCCTCTTGGACTGGCCATCTGTCTGAGGATGGAAAGCAGTACTAAGTTTAACCTCTATACCAAAATCCCTTTGTATAGCTCTCCAAAACTGAGATGAGAACTGAGTGTCGCATTTTGAAATCATAGAAGCTGGGACCCCATGCAACCGAACAACCTCACGAGTGTAAATCTTAGCTAACTCTCGACACCGTAAGAAGTCTGAACCAGCAAGAAGTGGGCCGACTTAGTCAGCCAATCCATAATCACCCAAATGGAATCAAAACCTTGAGAAGTACGAGGCAAACCAACAACAAAGTTGATAGTAGTACCTTCCCACTTTCATCAAGAATGGAAAGTCGATGCATCAAACCACCCGGTGTCATGTGCTTGAAATTCACCTGCTGACAGTTCATGCACCAAGATACAAACTCTGCTACGTCCCGTGTCATACCATTCCACTAGTAAAGCTGTCTCAAATCTCTATACATCTTCATCGTGCCAGGATGAATGGAGTATCTAGAACAATTCACCTTACGAAGTACCAACTGAATCAAATCTCCAACCCTCGGAACACAAAGTCGACCAACAAACCTCAGAATACCATCAGAACCCAAAGTAGCGTGGATGGCCTCACCCCAAACTACCTGATCATGAAGGTCAGACAAACTCTAATCCTTGAACTGTCGGCTCTGAATCTGATCAACTAGAGTAGAACGCTACTCAACACCGGTAAGAACTCGAATGGGATCCGGCAAATCAAGCCTAACTAAGTGGTTAGCCAAGGACTGGATGTACAAGGTCAACTGTCGCTCAAAAACTTAAAGTTAAGCTAGGCTGCCCATACTTATCGCCTTTCAACTCAACACATCCTCCACCATGTTTGCCTTGCCCGGATGGTATAGAAAAGTGAAATCGTAGTCCTTCAGCAACTCAATCTATCTCCTTTGCCTCGAGTTCAGCTCTCACTGGCTCATAATGTACTGAAGATAATGGTGATTGGTGAATATCTCATAATGAACTCCATATAAGTAGTGCCTCTAGATCTTAAGCGTGAAGACTATTTTTGCCAACTCCAAGTCATGAGTGGGGTAGTTGCGCTCGTGAACCTTTAACTGTCTCAATGTATATCCTATCACTCGGCCCTGCAGCATCAACACATAACCAAGACCAAACCCAGAAGCATCACAATATATGGAAAAACTCTGACCTTTGATCGGCAAAGTCAAAACTAGAGCTGAAGTCAATAAGGCCTTAAGCCTCTGGAAGCTATCCTCGCACTGATCTTACTACTGAAATGGAACATCCGTCCTAGTCAACATAGTCAAGGGTGATTCTATTAAAAAAATCCCTCAACGAACCATTTGTAGTACCTGGCTAAACCAATAAAGTTGCGAACCTCGGTAGGAGTAGTATGTCTAGGCCAATCACGAACCACTGAAATCTTACCTGGATCAACTCTAATCCCATCCTTAGACACCACGTGTCCTAGGAAGGCAACTGACTCAAGCCAAAACTAACACTTTAAGAACTTGGAATAAAGACGATGATCTCTCAAAGTATGAAGTATAGTCCTCAAGTGCTGCTCATGCTCATCTCTACTGCTCGATATATCAGAATGTCGTCAATGAAGACTATCACAAACATGTCCAAGTATGGGCTAAGAACCCTATGCATCAAGTGCATGATAGCTGCGGGGGCATTAGTCAACCCAAAAGACATCACATGGAACTCATAATGGCCATAACGTGTCCTGAATGCTGTCTTGGGGATGTCCTCTGCCATAATCCTCAACTAATGGTAGCTGGACATCAAATCAATCTTCGAAAAGATGGTCGAACCCTGAAGCTAATCAAACAGGTCATCAATGCTCAACATCAGATACCTATTCTTCACTGTCACCTTATTCAACTACTGATATTCAATACACATCCACATCGACCCATCCTTCTTCTTCACGAAGAGAACATGAGCACCCCAAGGAGACACACTCGATCTAATAAACCCCTTAGCTAACAAGTCCTGGAGATGCTCCTTAAGCTCTCTCAAATCAACAGGATCCATACGGTAAGGAGGAATAGAAATGGGCCTGGTGCCCAGTTCTAACTCAATGGCAAAGCCAATATCTCTCTCAGGTAGAAATCCTGGAAGGTCGATAGGAAACACATCTAGAAAGTCTTTAACCACAGGAATAGACTCGGGAGATGAAGGGTCAACACTAGCACTAGGACATATGCTAGATAAGATAAATACCCATGGGAAATCAACTTCCTAGCAACACAAAATCAACACCAAAAGTTCTCAGGCCTCAACTAAAGGTCCAACTAGACCAAACATAATGCTCTAGAGCTAAGGGAACTGTCAGAATTTAATTTTGAGCATGTTAGCTAAGAATGTTGACTAAAGTCAATGATATTCTAAGTTAAGGCTCTACAATAGACCAACAACCAAAACAACCAAACGAATGACCAGGGAACCGAATTACCAGTCCCAACAAGCCATAAATGACTTGGGATCACTACAGGGAAGCTCTAACTATACAATAAATGCGTAAACATGAAGATGACTGGAAGGGTCATCACAAATTTGCGACCATCTCTCCTTCCTAGTCAAAATGATTTTTGTAAAATTTTAAAATAATACGTCAATTTCCAAAACTCTAAAATGCAACTCTTATCTTTAAAGTACCAAAGGACTCAAATTTTTTTAATTGCTTTTTTTTACAAACCATTAAGGATACATATATAGAAACTAAGTGAAGCACCTTAAGCCCTTTATTAACATCCCTATGTTTAAGTTATCTTTCTAAATTTGAGTTAAGTATTCAAGTTTATTCTAAAAATATATTAGGTTCTACGAGGCTTTTACATGTTATACGAAAGTGATTACGAAATTATGAGAACAAGAGTACCAACAGGACAAGATTGGCAACATAATTATGATGATATACGTGCATTACACATCCATGATATGACATGATATGCATCCAACTCTCGAGTTATAATCGGAAGGTATGTGGCCTATTGCCTATATTTATACATATGAGACAGGTGGCCACGAGTTGACAGATATGATGCCAGTTAGCTACCGGAAGACACCACCATTGCTAGAACTTGGCTGGGTATGACATGCATTTGCATCTATATATATATATTCATGACATATAATTACGCAAGCATACAGTGCATATTTAATTCTATTAGGTTAGATGTTGGCCATCGAGGCTATCAGAGTTTCAGGTTCAGGTGGTATCTCTATTACCCTTTTTATAGTAGCTATTTATGATTCTACTTTCCTCCTTACATACCAATACATTTTTATTCGTACTGACATCCCGTTGCCTGGGGATGCTGCATATTTTTTTCGTGCGTGCAGGTCCAGGTAGGAATTATGATCAACCCCTTTACTAGGATTCAAAGTTCAGCGGTGAGTTGGTAAGCTCCACCTCTTCCTGGAGCTTTTATAGAATGTTTACTTATGGTTATACAATTTTGGTATAGTCAGGGCCTTATCCCGACTAGTGCTTATGAAACTCTTAAAGGCTATTTTAGACAGTATTCTGGGTTTTTTTTGCAGCTTTCAGTCTCCATCCCCATAGGCTTAGCATGTATATATATGTATGTACGTATGTATGTCTTCAGTTGTGGCCTTGTTGGCCAATTAGTACTTTAAATTTATTTTTTGGCTTGTCTACCTTCATCTATATGACTTGTTGTCATTCAGGTTATGACCTTAATGGTCCACGCTTAGTATTTTAGATGTTATGTTTCCCAACCTTTTGGGCCCACAATTGAGTCAGTTAGTATGTTTTAGTGGCTAATTCGGTAGAATAAGTTATCGAGTTCTAGTCGCGCCTCCCCTTAGTTTGGAGCGTGACAAAAGAGAACAAGGTCTGGGGTGCCAAACTAATAAACCCAACCCAAGGATGCTAATAAGTACAATTATAGCCTATATACGCAAAGTCTAATATAGAGAAGACCGTAATCTACCTGTCATCCGATGACAAGCTGCTGGAACGAGATTGTCCAAGCTCGAACTTCTCCGAGAAGTCCTGAAAAGTAATCACACTATCAAGAAGGTAATCTACACATTAAAACAAGATTAACGTTACTCATATTGCTAAAAGTAGAGATGGGTCAAAATTTAGGTCACAAGCAGGCCTGTGGTCCATGCAACCCAAAGGCAAAAATAAAAAACACCACGATGTTTCCCACATTCCCAGGAGTTCATGCTCCAAAATTGAGTGGATTTGGCCAACAATAAGGGCTCAAAATAGCCCATAAAACTAAAGAAACAAGGAGGGAATTTAAAGGGGAATTACCAAAAATTAACAAGGGAACATACCGAATTAGGGTCGAGAATTCATGACAAACCAAGGATAAATCCACTTCCAAGCTTGGGGTGATCAGAGTTGAAGAAATGGAGTTTTGGGAGTTAATAACAATGAAGGAACAAAGTGGTTTTGGAGGAATTCAAAAATGAAAGAGATGGCCTAATATAAGCTGCCAGCGTTGTCTGGGCGCACGTGGGCAGGCGTTGCACAGACGGCCCAAGCACACGCGGCCCAGGCACATGCAGCGAGGCCCAAGCGCACACAACCTAGGCGTACACAAGGAGGAAGGGGTCGGCTGACACTGTTGTGCGCACGCGGCCATGCCCATGCATAGGCATAGGCCTGGCTGGTGCCATGACAACAACCAGCAACCAACAACCAAGGCATTGTGAGAAATTTCTCCGATGGACCCTAGGGAATGCATCTGAGGTCCTGCAAACACAAATGAGCTGAGCTATTCAACTAAAAATGGCATTCTAGACTCAACAAAATCTACAAATGTCCCCACAGAGGTTTATTTAATGATAAGAGGGATCCACGCCCAAAATAAACTTTAGGCCAATTTCTCCAAAATGGAACCCCATGTCCCAAAATGAGTCTGAAAGCCTTGAAACCCGCACCAAAGGTCTCTCTATCCCAAAGTTGACATTCTGGAGCTAACAACGTGGACATAATTTCTATTCAAGGCCGTCTTCTTCGAATATTGACCAAAGTCAAACTTCCAAGTTCAACATGCCAGAAACACAAAAAGCGACACAAAACTAAACCAAAAACTCCCAGACCCCGACCAAGGGTCCATCTAGACAAAAATTCAATGGAACCGTTAGAATTCGATTCCGAGCACATTCACAAAAAATATTGACCAAAGTCCATGCTTTTCTAAGTTTAAGCTCGTAAATAGGGAAACTGCCATAAAGACTAAACGAACGGCTCGGGCACCAAACCACCGGTCCTAGCAAGTCATAAAGACTTAGGGCCACTATAGGCAGGCACTAACAGTACAAGGAAAGCGTAAATGCAGAAATTACTGGAAGGGTCATTACATATTTACACCGATTCAAGATAATTAAAATAGCCACCGGTACAAATAAGTCAGTTCTACTTCAAAAATTTAACTTTTCAGAGATATCTTTTTATTTATATATTACTAATTTATAAATAAATTTATTATGAAAAAATTATATAATATACTTAAAATTAGTCATAAAAATAAATATATTATGTATATATATAATATTAAATTTATGTAAGTAATTTATCAATTTGTTTTTGTTTTTTTCTTCTTTATTTCTTAGTTAAATCAAAATCAAACTAGATAGTGTCAGCTTGTAAAAATAATTTTCCTAAATAACAATTATAGATTTTGTGATGATAGAATAAGTTAAAATAACTTAGAATTTATTGCAACAACTTCTTTACTTGTTGGGAATTAGACAACAAGTAATATCACTTTTTGCAATAATTTATTTACTTGAATTATTGAAATTGTTTCAACAAATATGAAATTGGTTGGAACAACTGTCTTACTTGCTGCATTAATTATTTTACTTGTTGAACTAATTGTTTTACTTGATGCAACAACTTATTTACTTGTTGGGATGTTTACAACATGTTTGAGATTTGTTGCAACAAGTTTCCTTCCTTGCTGAAAATATCTCAACAAGTGACAAGTTGTTGCAACAAGTGCTATTACTTGTTGGAAACTGTTTAACAATTTTATTTGTAGTTGGAACAAGATCAACATAGCATATAAACTAAGTTCACAAACAACAACAATATTTATTATTACAAGTATTATTTTTTCTATGAAACATATTTCTCTGGGCAAGTCATTCTTTTTTTGCCAACCCTACAAAACATTTTTTTTTGATGAAAATGAATTCCCGACTCTAATTTTTTTCTATTTATATTCTTCCCCATTTGCCCGACTTAACATATGAAAGAAGTATTTCTCTCTCTCAAATCTCTAGAGGAACATTCCAAGATTCTTCAAAAGGCATGGAATGTATCAAAAAAATTCAGAATTTATTGCTATAACTAATAAAAAAATTACAATAAATGTAGTAGTTGCTGCAGTTGTTGCAATAACTACAACAATTGTTGTAACTTTTTATTTGTTTTTCAATAAATTCAAAAGTTTTTTATACAATAATTTACTCATTTGTTGCAACTAATAAAAAATTACAACAGATGACACAATTGTTGCAACTGTTGCAGTTGCTGCAACAATTATTTCAACTTCTTCACTAGCTGTTGCAAAAATTTCAAAAGTTTTTTATGCAACAGCTTCCATAGTTGTTGCAACAACTGTAACTGCTACTGAAGCTAATATCACAATCCAAAATGATCGTGAGTTACACCCACACTAACTTCCCGGTAGGTGAATCATGTAATACCAACTAACCCAGGCCTTAACCAATTCATTTACAATAATAAGGCTATTCAAAATTTAATAATAAATTCTTAACTATCAAATAAAAGAATATGCAAAAATCTAGCTATTTCCTCCCCGAGATTCGAAAGTCACAATACAAGGACTCTAACTAAATAATGTCTAAGAGTAGCCAAAAACAGCTGATAAATAAAATAATGTCTGAAAAGAAATAGATATCTATCCCAAAGAACATTTGTGGTAGTTTAGATAGGAAGTAGGACACCCTCATATCAATGTGCTGGCGACACTAAATGCGAGATCACGAAGAAGACTCTGGGTCACAGTCTGCACTCAAAAAAAAAAGTGCAGAAGTAGCATCAGTACAAATACTATTTACTGGTAGGCATCATAGTCCGACTCTGATTAATAATAAATATATATCACGAATCAAATAAAGCAACCAAGACTTAATTTCTTACTAGCCAAGCTACATTTAAATCTCTAAAGATCTGCCAACCCAAACTGAACCTCGAGAATAATAACCAAAAATCACCGACACAACACCGAAACTAGAGTTCTCAAAACTATATCAAGTTTACCAGAAAATCCATCAACCCAAAACTCCAACTCATGAGCCCGCTGTTCCACAAAACCCTTTTTTTTAATTCTGAACTGAATCCTTTAGCACCACAAACAGGAATCTGCATACAAGCCGAACACTCAAACCACCCTCGAAGAATCAACAGACACACCGGAGATCCATAGTTCGTGCTTATACTTTAGCACGAACGAAGTCACCCACTTTATTCAAACTCATTTTAAGCCAAGATATAGTCTACAAACCTTTGCCATCCAAGATAACAACCCGTAGCATATCATTGAAACTAAAGTTATTTGCCTTGACAGACCACCAACCAACGAATGAACATTTTTTCTAACATCAAATTCGCTAACTGAACCGTGCCAGGTCTGAATCAGCTGAAAGTGAATGAACCAGGGCAACCTGCCCAAAAGAGCCAAACCAAAACCATGATCCTACAAGAAGTGTGGTAAGCCTACCACGAAGTCTGTAACCATGAGCCAAGTTCCCAACTCTAGAAAACACTACTGCTACTCAGAACACTCGAACACCATTTGAATGTGAAATTGCCTTAGGAATCTCACC
The DNA here is from genome assembly GCA_003996215.1 of Jaltomata sinuosa. NCBI lineage: Eukaryota > Viridiplantae > Streptophyta > Magnoliopsida > Solanales > Solanaceae > Jaltomata > Jaltomata sinuosa. Next base: position 553,398 of record QJPP01000751.1, on the reverse strand, counting down.
TCAGGAAGAAGTCTACCATGCCACGAATATCAAGTCCAAACAATCCGAAGGCAAACGAAAAAGGTGCATGGGGTTCAAGGTTACCATCTGGCCATAGAATTTTTTTGCATATACTTTCAATTTATTCCTTTGGCTCGAATCAACCGCTCTACTGGTTCTGCAAACAACCAACCACTTAGAATCATATATTATAACGAACTTCTAGTCCATATTGGTCGAGTCTAACAAACACTGGAACCCCACATAAACAATAACTCTGGAGGAATCAATTAAACAAGCTTTCAAATCCTCGGCAAATGAATGACGATTACTAGTCTCTACGTATCATCAGAACTCAAAATAGCCTCGATAGTTTCAACCCGTACAAGCTGACCAAATAAAGCATACACCACAGCTGAAGCTCAAACTTACGCCGCTGAGTCTGTCCAATCATGGTAGAAGGACCTCGTACTAACTGTAACACTGTTGATATCTGGAATATCCCGCTTTTTGTAGAGGTTTGCCAAGGACTAGGTGTCCAAGGCCAATAGTCGCATCTACAACTAAAGTAAAGAAGCTAAGTTGCCCGCACCCACTGCCTCCCGACACTAGGATGCTGCAACCAAATAGAAACTACCACAAACCATCCGATGTAACCTGCCAAGCCCTGATTTTGAACCCCGACTTTCAAAACTACCAACTAAAGCCTTGTTTGAACCAGGATGCTTCCAATGAACCTGTAAGAACCCAAGCCAACTAGGCCTGAATATGCAAATTTCCAACACCGCAGTTGCTACTAAAACAAAACCAATCGATGGAAAACCAACAACAATGTGTAGACGGCTGAATGGAATCACCGACACACAATCCCAAAGAAAACCTTCATCACCACCTCAGGAAACTACGAGGACACATAAACACATACAAAGAGTATCTCCCTTCTTTTTCAACTAAACAAAAATGCTTCCTTAGCACATACTAAACCTTACAAATCCTTTCTCGAATAAGAACCTGAAGCCATTACCTTACTACTTATAGCTACACGTCAAATTCAATAAGGCAGGAGAAGGATGGGCCGGATGCCCAACTCACCCGAAATGCTTACAAATACAACCTAACCATGAGGTTACGATCAACAATTAGTCGGAAGTGCTTAAAGTAAAGACCCAATCACGATGCCAACATCAAGAGCTCATAAAAAAAACTACGATCAAGATTCGTTTCAACTGGAACTGGGGATAAAACAAAACACCCAACGGACCAGGAAGTGGAGGAGACTATAGGAACAACCCACATAACTACCAACCTCCTAAACTAATCAACAAAGAGGGTCGACTCTAGACACTCAGGAGACCAAACCAATCTATGCACACTAGCATAACTAATATCTCCCAACTGAGGCAAAATCTCAACTCCGGACCAACTACCGGTAATACACCAAACCATCACACGGATCTCTAGCCACGCTAGATAACGGCCTAGGCAACAACCATCTAGGACCGCTCAACAAGGGGAACTCAACCACAAGTCCAAAATCACAATGAAACAGGGATAACCCAACTAGAAACAGACTAACAAGAACTACCCACGAGCTACAACTCTGGGAAAACACCTCTCAAGGCTATGTTACCCCCATCCACTACTAAAGAATAAACTACTAATAAAACAATATATCAATACTACAATTTGGGTAGCGAAACAACTTAAACAAGTAGAAGGTAGGCATATAAGCAATTACACGACAGAAGGGATAGAGTCGTAACACGAGCGGGACTAACATAAGTCGAAGGTAGCAAAAGCCTGACCTGGAGTAATAGTATCAGGAACCTCTACCTCTGGCCCACCAAGAGGAGCATCAAGCTGACAGGATCTAACTCTGGACTGAGTAGTTAAAATTGAAGGCCCAACCGGCCCTCGTTGAGGACAAGCTCTATAAAGGTGACCAGTCTCTCCACAATGATAATAATCAGGATGTCTGGGATACACAATCGTGGGTCAATTCCTAGCAAAGTGCCCACACTCACCATACCAAAAACAGCCTATACCAGATGAAGTCCAATGGGAAAATCTCACCTCGTACTCAAATACCGACAAACAACCCTGCTGAAGAACTAGAAGCTTAACCCTAACTGAAACACCACTCACAGAACCAGGTACTGAAACACTCACCGGAGGGCTCAGAGTCTTATCCACAGTGTCCTGAAGCACTGAGGTCGCTATAAATCCAATCAGAGATTGGGCTGACCCCACACCCCCTATCTAGTGCAGTAAACCCTCAGTTTGGAGTCCTGGCACTAATGGAAGCACCGAAGCAACAGGAACAGAAGCCTCGGCACCAACCGCTATCGCACTCTTATGAGGAATCTCAGAATGAATAAACAACCAAAGTTTAGAAGTCAATAGAGACAAGAATGCACGATGAGGAGCCAAAAAGATGAAACTTTTCCTAACAATGCCCTGTAGCCTCCCGCAGATAGGATACGGATGTCATTGTACCGATCCACGAAACTCTACCTAGACACTTTCTTATGTACCATGACACCGGTTAACCTAGAGCTCTGATACCAAGCTATCACGACCCGTTTTCTCAAGTCATGATGGCACCTACAACCCCCCAGGAGGCGAACCAATTCCTGTAGCCTAGAACAGCTAGTAATAGGCTACTACCTAACAAATACGCTCAACTCAGCTGAGATAAGCAAAAGCAGAATGTAAAGATAAGACAACGCAGAATCAATTTACCCGAATATATACATCATGAAACTACACCAACCCCAAGACTTGGTATCGCCAGTACAAAAGCTTCTAATAGAATACAAGGGCTAGAAGTAACAAAATGATAAGTACAACTGTCTCCGAATATACAAAGAGTAACTGTATAAGAGATGAGATGTAGACAAGCCCCGACCATCAGGCGCTCACCCTAGTCTCGAAGATCCAAAAGCTGCACCAGTCTCCAATGCGTTCAACAGTGAAAGCTCAGCTAATATCTGCACCAAAAGTGCAGAAGTATGGTATGAGCACTAAAACCATGGGTACTCAGTAGGTATCATCGGCCGACTTAGCGCATATAAGATATAAAAGTAGTAAGTAACAGATAGCAAGAAAGAAGTCACTGAAGCAATAAGCAAGGCACAAGGAGCTAGCACAGATCATCTATAACCAAGAGCTTCAAGTAACACATGCTAGCACAGAGATACAATTACATAGAATCACAGGTGAAGGAAAGGAAAATGCACCTGGAGTCCTTGCACAATAATATAAGTAAGTAGAGAGAGAGTTGAGAAAATGGCAGTATACCGGTAACCTCAAGTAAAAGGAAAAGACGGAGAGCAGTCCAACATACTCAAAATGGAATCAACAAGTATAAGGAAATCATAACACCGATCCAATCACATGATAGCATAACTAGGGAATCACCTCACAAGTACCACCCTAGGATGAAATAACTAAACCACAAAAACTGAGAGATACCGCTCAGCTTTCCACAAGAATAGAACCAGAGTATCACACTCTGCTTAGAAGGCCACACAAAAGTGCCTCAATAAGATAGGACTCCCTAGCCCTCACAATAATCAGATATCCCACAACCGAAACATCAACTGGTTAACAATCACTAATCCTTCACTAACCGAGTGCCAAGGCAAGATCTAAATAAAGACAGGAGTAAATATAGTCTACCTACAGTCCCAACGGCCGCCCATACAACCAAGGAACACAATTAAGTGAAATCAAACCCTCCGACATCCCATACTAACGGAGCGTACACTGAACACACATCAAATAAGGGTGGAATCGAATGCATGATATGATATGATATGATGTGTGAAATAGAACCTCTGTATGTACCTCTTCCGGTGCCTATCGGGCCTAGCAGGGAAGTTCCATGGAAGGACTCAACCTGTATACCCTTACCTATGGTGCACGCAGCCCGAAGGCCCAGGCCCAGAGCGGCAAGGTCCATGGAGGTCCCCGACCCCATACTAAAACTCAGTATCAAGACATGTCATCCGGAAACAAGTTCGGGATCAAGATAGAGACCCAGTCTCAAATATGCATACCCAGACCCTGTCCAGGACTAAAATAGTAGAAAATGCCTCAAAAACCCCTCCAAGGGTGCCCGGGCGTAACCGGGTCTAAAACTGTAGTAAATCAAGTCTAGTGCTCCGCACCGTAGAGACTAGTATCATTAATAAAATCAAGTCTGGTGCTCTGCCCCGCAGAGACTAGTATCAGTAATAAAATCAAGTCTGGTGCTCTGCCCTGTAGAGACTAATACCAGTAAAAAAATCAGTGTGAAAACATCCAAAAATCCCCTTTTCGATAATCAACAGTATCAAAAATAGGCCCCCAAGGGCTATGCAAATTTAGGAAAACTGTAGGTAGTGGCTCGCAGCAAAAACTATAGTAAAACATGCAGGGTAAACCCTTTTTCATGGATGATATGATCGCACACAAATATAATGTAGCCAAATGGCTCACAACAACTCCTATCATCCCTGTACAGGACCAACAGCTACTCAACAGACATAACCAGCCTAAAAAGATAATCTTTATGTTCAAGACTCGCAGACATTCCCCAATAACCCACCATCTATGTTCTAGAGTCAATACAAGGCCACACAGGACCACAAGGGTAATATACAATACTACGGGAATACTACCAACAACACATGAAATAACGGACGAACAAGGTGGACAAGGTCTGGGGTATCAACCTATAATAACCCACCCAAGGATGTTAATTAATGCAGTTATAGCCTATATACACAGAGTCTAGGTAGGAAAGCCATAACCTACCTGTCATCCGATGACTAACTGCGGGAACAACATCGTCCAGACTCGAACTACTCTAGGAAGCTCCAAATCACAAAAGAATACTTTTAATTGAAGCCCCAAAGGCGTCTCTATGAAGGCTGACCAACCAAGGTAATGGAACAATTTCTAGAATTGACAAGGCTACAAGAAAGAGCCGTAGCCAATTGAGAAGGTGTTAATGTCACACTCGTGACCACCCAACTCCAAAGCATAAAATGAGGCCAATAACAATAAGAAATGGCAGCTAAATTCAACAATAATATGCAACCCACATCTCAAAGGAGCGACGAGCTCCCGAGGCACTATTTAAAGGCGTACTTTATGTCATTCAATCCAATAACTATCGTACGTAACTCCAATAAGAATCACACCAATCCCCAGTACCTCCAACACCTTAACACCATAAACATACAACAATAACAACCCAATTTAATATGACAAATGGGATGCCCAGAGCCACATATCCAAAATACCACTTCGTGGCTCAGAAATCCATAAAACAATACTATAACATGTAATTACGAAGGAGGATCGTAGGGGAGAGATTATCTTGAAAAAAATATTTAATATCCCAATATTAACAACCTGCATCCTTGCAGGACCAACAAACATATCCAAATCCAACAAGAAACTACTACAAGTTATCGAAAAATACAACTTTTCATAACTAGAAGCTTAAAATCTTGATCCAACAAATAGATAAGGGTACGGGATCCATACCTCACCAAAATAACTCCATATATACTGCCAAATACTCAGAAAACACCTGCTATCTCGCTGCATCTACACCCACGAAGATACGCCATGAAATCGACGGGAAAAACTATACCAAAATGACGAGCTCGCGATGTAGAGCAACTTTTGTTAAACTTCCAAATTGAAAGGATCAAAGTCCATGGATTATTTAAGGACTTTCCCTCTGATTTTCAGTGCATTTTGGGTGAAAATAATGAGTTAAAACGAAGGATAAATCAGCTTTTATAAGCTGAACCGACTTAGGATGTGGACCCCACTTTGACGTGTCTGCTTGTGCAGTCTTACAAAAATGTGAATATCTCTCTATTCTAAAGTTCTATGGACAAACGGTTTAGTGCGTTGGAAACTATACTCGTAGACCTTCGATTTGGTATATTAGGGGCCCACTAAATTTTTATATATAGGGAGAAACACCCCAAGACATTTAACCCAAATTTGAAGAGAATTTCTTAAAGGAATTTACAATAACTTTGTTCGACTTTTGTTTCGCAACTGGCTTGACTTCAAAACTTATCATACAACCATTTTGCTATTATAATACCTCATAAAACATCCTTCTTAGTATATTAGACACTATTAGTCTTACCCCAAAGGCACGGGTTACTTTAAACCTTCCAAATGGGCGAGGTGTTACATGAGGCATTTCTTTAACTCGAACTTTTGAGTAAGGGATTCCTTTGACCTAGAACCTTGGTTTAATTCTTTGATATTACCAAGAATGTTGTCGGAAGTCAACGATTTCCAAAGTTGAAGCTCTAAAATGAGGAACGGCCATAAAGACCAAACAAACGGCCTGGGCAACGAACTACCGATCCCGACAAGCCATAAGTGACTTGGACCGCTACAAGCAAGATCTAATGGTACAAGAAAGGCGAAAATGTGTAATTGACCGGAAGGGTCATTACATCTTCCTACCAGTTTCCCTTGTTTAGTTATTTTACTACTTGAGTTGTAGTGTTGTTGCGTGTATTCTCCTGGTAGATTATTCTTTAGTAGTGGATACGGTGATTTATCCTTGAGAGGTGTTTACCTAGAGTTGTGACCCGTGGGTAGGTTTTGTTAGCCTCTTTTCTGGTTGATTTTGTTTCCAATTTTTTTATAGTTCTAGCCCTTGTTTCAGTCTTTCTTTTTAGCGGTCCTAGATGGTTGCTTCCTAGGCTGTTATCTAGCATTGACTAGAGTTCCTTGTGTTGTCTCGATGTGATATTGATGGGTTATGCCGGAGATTGAGGTTTCATCGTAAGTCGAGTGGTGTTGGTTATGATGTGAGTATTGGTTGGTTTTTTTTCTCGGGTGATTAGAGTCGACCCTCTTTGTTTGGTTGGTTTAGGAGGTTAGCATGTATGGGTGCTTTCCTTATTCCCTTATGTTCCTTGTACGGTTGGGTTGTTTCCCCAGTCCTAGTTGGGATGAGAGTTGGTCATTGTGTTTTGGTGGAGCTTTTGATTGTGGTATGGCAATCGAGTTTTGGTTATAACATTTAGGCTAAGTGATTGTGGCATCGTGGTTGAGTGGTAATCATAGCATTTTGGGTAAGTTGGGCATTCAGCCTATTCTTTTCCTGCCTTCTCGAGTGCTGGTTGTAAAGATGTGGGAGCTAAGGGAATAGCTCTAGTTTTATTTGAGAAAAGAGTTTGTAAGGTTTAGCATATACTAAGAAAGGGTTCTATTTAGTTGAAAAAGGAGGGAGATGACTCATTGGTTGCTTATATGTGTCCTAGTAGTTGACTGAGGTGTCGACTGAGAGTTTCCTTGGGTTTGTGTGTTGATGATGTCATTCGATCGACTACAAATTGCAGTGACTTTTTCATTGATTGGTTCTAGGTCAATTTTCTTCCTCTAATAAGGGTTCGAGGTAGTGGTCATTTTTAGTATTACCTTTGGGAGCTTGTTGCATCGACTATGGTGCCCATATTATAATCTTTGGAGGACCCAAGTTTAAGTAGCATCTACGAGTTAGGCAATTTGTATATTCATAGCATAGTTGGCTTTGGCTCCTAACTGTTCATCGGCAACATATGGGTCTACTCATGGGGTCGACATAGGCTTTGATTGGCATCTGGAGTTGGATTTCAAGATTGTGGGCTAGCAGGCTACATTGGATGATTCGTGGAAGTTTTTGGATTTCAAGATTGTGGGCTAGCAGGCTACATTGGATGATTCGTGGAAGTTTTTTCTTGGTTGCAGCACCCTTGTGTCAGAAGGCAGTGGGTGCAGGTAATAACTTAGCTTCTTTACATTGGTTTGATAGAATCATCGGTGGCGCATTGTATGTGATCAAGTTGTGTGGATTTAAGCAAACAGGGATAATTTAGGTTCTAATGGTACATCGAGGTTGATCGCCGCCTTGGTGGTTTAGAGAGTTAGAGGTTTGAATAGGTTGGTTCTACAAGAGGTCATCTATTGTATGATATTTCAGTGTTGTTTGGGCTCTGCCAGTAAGGTTCAGAAGTTTGGTATGTTATATGCTTTGGAGTTATTATTTGGTGTACATATACAGTAGAGCAGGTGTTTTGAGCCAAGGGGTAAGTTAGAAGGTTGAGACTTTGCCAACAGCCAGGTTGCGACTTTGAACTTCAGATACCCAACCATGGTGTGCAACTTTAAGTCGAGTTCTGATGGTTGGTTTAGACGGGTTCAGGTAACGAGGTTGGTGTTAGAAAAAGTGTTCGCTCATTGGTTTATGGTCAGTCGGGATAGGTAACTCCCATTTTTGATAATTTGCTACAGGTTGTTATTTTGGATGGCAAAGGATAGTAGACTACATCTTGACTTGGAAAGAGTTTGAGTAAAAAGGGTGACTTCATTCGTGGTTGATTATAAGTGGAAACTATGGATCTTGTCATACCCCTAGGTTACCCCCTAGACATAACACGGGACTTGGGACCACAAGTGCCCCAAGCTAACCCTTGGTCATAGAATTCTCAAGCATAACAAAAGATAAGCGGAAGCATAATCGATAAAGTCAGAATAGCATAAATGGATAATCAAGTCAAATAAGCATACAAGATCCAAAAAGACTCAAATATTGTGTATGTATGAAAAGCCTCTACTCATAACATAAAGAGTTGCTAGGACAAGACCCTAGCTAACTCAAAGTACGAAAATAAGAGCATGACACACGCTAAGGACATAACTAGTCCTCGACCTAAGAGGACTCACCAACAACTGACAGATAGAGTGGCCTGGATGCTCTAGCCACGTGTCTGGAAAAGGACACCTAAATCTGCATCATCAAAGGATGCAACGCAAGATATGCGTCAGTACTATAGGATGTATCGAGTATGCGAGATATGCGTAAATAATATGAAAACTTGCTTAGAACATAATTGAAAAACGAATTCATGCATAATCAAAGAAGTCATAAGTAAATATCATGGTTTGAGTAATAAGCATGAGTTCGTAGTCAAAACTTCAAAGCAAGATATCATAAAGCTTAGAAAACATAAAATCATTCATACGGGAGTTTCTTATAACCGATAATAGACCATGTGAGCTACATGGAATCTAACTATATAACCCTAGTTAGCAAAGCTGACTTGAACCGTGCCAAGGAACGAGTCACCATACCCAACTATATAACCCTAGTTGGCAAAGCTGCCCTAATACTCGCTAAGAGACAGAACACCATTATCAAGATGTGGATCCACTCTCATAAGCCCATAGGGCACTTCATTTCATAACCTACGCTAGCAACATAGTTTTGGACTTGGGTAATCGAAACCTCATTCCTCGATGCTAAATACTACTCCCAAAACATGTACATATAGCTCATAATTTCATAATGGCACAATATCAAGCCAAATCTTGTTGAAAAGCATGAAAACATATCGGGTATCATGCAATTCTCATATCATAGGTTCTTGAAGCTTAGCATAGCCATAAGTCAAAACATACTTTTCCCTTCTTAAATTCATGGTTGAAGAATTAGGCATGCAATTTCATAAATACATCATGACATGTTCGTCTAAACATGTATACCTTCACTTGGAAACATGCAATTCATTTAATGCATGGTCTTTTGAAACCAAATAAGGAATCTTAATCAAATCATAAATAAACCATAAAGAACCATGAATTGATGCTCAGAAACTGATTTTATAAGTTTTTCCCCAATTTAGATCAAAACCATAATTTTGACAAGTTCATAATTCAAAACAAGAATTGGGGGTTTTGGACACAAGGGTGAAAGGAACACATTGTTGGTTACCCACATACCTTGATTGAAGATAACCCACTTGAATTGGAAAGACTTAAGAGGCTTGAACTTGGAGCTTGAGACTTGAAGCTTGGAGAAGAATTTCCCTTTTTGGGATGGGAATGAAGTAATGAGAAGGAACTTAGGCTAATGAGGGTGAAAACCCTTCTTGAAATAGTCAAAACGACATCATTTAGGAGTTAAAAGAGTGGGTAATGACTAAAATACCCCTGGGACATAATTTAGAAAAAGATTGAAAAATTGACCTTCAGGGATAACGAGTTGGTCCATCGTCCGTCATCCCAAAGGATGGACCGTCAATATGATCCGTGGTTTTCCACTGACACTTATTGGAGCTACTAGAATTTTATTCCTCGAGTCACACCACGGTCCGTACATCTGAACGACGGACCGTCCTGTCGACTTGTGGTTTTCCTTGAGGAATCTGGACTTTCTGAACTTTCAGGGATTACGGCTGGAAATGACGGCCCGTCATCCAGAAGGACGAACCTTCCCTTTACTCGTAATTTCTGGGACAGTTTAAGAGGTCTTCTGGAACTTGGACAATGAGTGCACATGACGGACTGTGGTTTCAAACAATGAATCGTCGACTGACTCGTCGTCTCTGGAAACTTGAGATTTTTTTGAGATTTTAATTTAGATAGCTGGTTTGATTTCCGAGGTGTTACAATATCTTCCCCTTGGGATCATTCGTCCTTGAATGAAGACTACACAAGGGAAATTTGAAGAGAAAACAACCCAACAAGCAACCAAGCATGGAAATCAAAGTAATAAACATGAAAATTGAGCCTTTCAACTTGGAAAGATGATAAAACTCACTTCGTAAAACATGGTGCATGCTAGGATCAAGAGAGAAACCGATGGAATAGAATCGGAGGAACATACTAAGGAGGAAACTATTACCTCAAGATGGAGCAGGATCAGAATGAAAGAGATGAGGATATTTGGCCTTCATGGCCTCTTCCGCTTCCCAAGTAGCACCCTCTACAAGCTGATTCCTCCAAAGGACTTTCACCGAAGCGACTTCTTTGTTCCTCAACCTTCGAACCTGACAATCAAGGATCTCCACAGGAACCTCCTCATAAGTGACACTATCCTTTACCCCTTCATCCTCCAAAGGAACAATCAAGGCAGGATCGCCAACATATTTCTTCAACAAGGAAACATGGAACACTAGATGAATAGCTTCCAAATCAGGATGGCAAGTCCAACTCATAAGAAACACTACCAACCCTCCTCAGAATCTGATAAGGACCTACAAAATGGGCACTGAGGTTCCCTTTCTTGCCAAATCTCATCACACCCTTCATGGGTGACACCTTTGGAAAAACCCAATCATCAACTTCAAATTCCAACTTCCTTCTCCTTACATCTGCATATGATTTCTGTCGACTCTGAGCTGTCTTTAATCTTTCCCTGATAAGCTAAACCTTCTCCATAGTCTCATAAACCGTATCTAGACCAATCAAGGCTACCTCACCTACCTCAAAAGAACCAATAGGAGACCTACATCTTCGGCCATAAAGTGCCTCATATGGAGACATCTGGATGGTAGAGTGAAAGCTGTTGTTGTAGGCAACTCGATAAGAGGTAAGTGATCATCCCAATCACCTTTGAAGTCGATCACACACGCTCTCAACATATCCTCCAATGTCTAAATAGTGTGCTCTGCCTTGCTATCTGTCTGAGGATCAAAAGTTGTGCTAAGCTTCACCTGGGTACCAAGACCTTTCTGAAATGATCTCCAAAACTGAGATGTAAACTGGGAACCTCTATCAGAAATGATAGACAAGGGAACACCATGCAATCAAACTATCTCCCGGATGTAGAGTTTGGCATAATGGTCTGCTGAATCAGTAGTCTTAACAACAAAGAAGTGGGATGACTTGGTCATCTGGTCGACAATCACCCAAATGGAATCATGTTATCTTCGAGTACGAGGAAAACCAGTAATAAAGTCCATATTGATTGCTTCCCGGTTCCAAGTAGGAAGGTCAATATCTTGAATCATTCCACCTGTCCTTTGATGCTCTACCATTACTTATTGATAGTTGGGACACTTAGCCACAAACCTGGCTATGTCCTTCTTCATACCATTCCACCAAAAGACTTCCCATAGATCACGGTACATCTTAGTAGCACCAGGATGAATGGAAAATCTAGAACTATGAGCCTCAGTCAGAATCTTTTGTCTTAACCTATATACATTTGGCACGCATAAGCGATCTTAATAACGAAGCACACCATCTCCCCCTTAGGAGAAAACCTCCACCCGCTACTGGTGAACTGTACCCTTAAGCTGAAGTAGAATGGGATCCCTATCTTGCTTTGCCTTAACCTCAGCTACCAAAGATGATTCATCACCATTTTTACAATCACACCACCTTCTGTCGAGTCCATAAGACGAACTCCCGAACGAGCAAGCCTATGAACCTCTTTAACAAATTCCTTCTTCCCATCTTCAACTGAAGTCACACTTCCCATGGACAGTCTACTCAAAGCATCCGCCACTACGTTGGCCTTACCCGGGAAGTACATCACACTCATGTCATAATCCTTAAGAAGCTCAAGCCATCTCCTTTGTCGCAAATTCAATTCCTTTTGAGTGAACACATACTGAAGACTTTTATGATCGGTGAATACATCCACATGCACCCCATATAAATAATGTCTCCAAATCTTCAAAGCAAAGACCACAACTGCCAACTTAAGATCATGAGTAGGATAGTTCTTCTCATGAATCTTAAGTTGTCTTGAAACATAAGCAATTACCCTACCACGCTGCATCAAAACACAACCCCAAACAATCCTAAAATCATCATAATACACAACAAAATCATCTAGGCCCTCAGGTAGAGATAACACTAGAGCTGTGGTCAATCTGGTCTTTAATTCCTGAAAGTTCTTCTTACACAAGTCGGACCACTGAAATCTTACCTTCTTCTGAGTCAATCGGGTCAAAGGGGAAGCAATGGAAGAAAATCCTTCCACAAACCTCCTGTAGTAACCAGCCAAACTCAAAAAGCTCATAATATCAGATGGGGAAGTAGGACTAGTCCAGTTCTTTACTGCCTCTATCTTTTGAGAATCAACCCGGATACCATCTTTAGTCACAATATGACCCAGAAAAGCAACAGACTGCATCCAAAACTCACACTTGCAGAACTTAGCAAATAACTGCCAGTCCTTGAGAGTTTGCAACACAACTCTCAAATGGTCCGCATGCTCCTCCTCACTCTTAGAGTAGATGACGATATCATCAATGAAAACAATCACAAACATATCTAAATACTGCTTGAACACACGGTTCATCAAATCCATAAAAGCTGTAGGAGCATTTGTTAGACTAAAAGACATCACAAAAAATTTATAATGACCATATCGAGTCCTGAAGGTTGTCTTCAGAATATCATACTCTCTAACACAAAGTTGATGATAACCAGATCTAAGGTCGATTTTGGAGAAGAAACTAGCACCCTGAAGCTGATCGAACGAGTCATCAATCCTAAGAATAGGATATTTATTCTTGATTATGACCTTGTTCAACTGACGGTAGTCAATACACATTCTAAGAGAACCATCTTTCTTTCGAACAAATAAAACTGGGGCACCCCATGGAGAAATGCTAGGCCTGATGAAACTTTTATCAAGAAGATCCTTCAACTGATCTTTTAACTCTTTGAGTTCTGCGAGAGACATCCTATAGGGAGGAATGGAGATAAGATTCGTATCTGGAAGAAGATCTATCCCAAAGTCAATATCTTGCTCAGGAGGGACTCCGAACAAATCCTTGGGAAACACTTTTGGAAACTCATTCCCAACAGGAACAGACTAAAGAGATGGGGTTTGAGATTCCATGTCCATAACCCGCACTATATGATAAACATACCCCTTTGAAATCATCTTCCTAGCTATAAGATAAGATATGAAATGACCTTTCGAAGAAGAGGGGCTACCTTGCCATTCTAAAATGGCTTCATTTGGAAACTTGAAACTAACAACCTGAGTACGACAATCAACATAAGCATAACATGCATACAACCAATCCACACCAAGAATGACTTCAAAATCAGTCATCTCCAACTCTACTAGATCCGCTGAAGTGACTCTATGAAGCATTGAGATAGGGCAATTTCCGTAGATTCTTTTGGATAAGACTGACTCACCAACAGGAGTAGAAACACAAAAGGGTTCTAAAAGCAATTCAGTACATACTTCAAACATACATGCTACATACGGGGTCATAAAAGATAAGAAAGCACTGAGGTCAAACAAAGCATACACATCGAAAGAGAATACTTTTAACATACCAGTAACAACATCTAGGGAACCGTCCTAATCCTGACGAGAGTACATAGCATAAAGACAGTTCTAGCACTGACCACCAAAACTAGAAGTTGCGCCCTGCTGGGCTGGTCGACCTCCGGGGGCTACTAGAGAAAACTGAGCCCTACTACCTCCTTGCCCCTTCTTTGCTGAAGGGCAGTCTCTGATACGATGTCCAGCCTGACCACATCCGAAGAAACCACCTGAACCGACCAAATACTCACCAGGATGACTCTTCCCACACTTACCACAAGCTGGGTAGGAAGATCCCTTAGCAACACTACCCTGAGACTAGGAATAGGAACCAGATCCTCTACCACCCTAATCATGATGACCTCTGGGTCTGGGTAGGAGCACTAGCAGAAGAATTAATGGATCATGTTGACTTCTTCTTGAAAGAAGAGTGGTTTACACCTCCGGACCCGCGATGACCAAAACCTGATCCCTCGGATGTAGCTCTCTTGTTCACCCTTGCCATCTCTCTTAGCTTGTCACCCTCAATTTGTTGGGCATGAGTCATAAGTCGGGAAATGTTCATATCACTCATCAAAAAGGCAGACCTACACTCTTTCTTCACCATATCAGAAACCCCATATATAAACTTACTCATTTGATCATGCAGGCCGCTACCATGGAGGGAGCACATCTAGACAACTGAGTGAACTTCAGAATATACCCTTGAACCGACATCGACCCCTGTCTCAAGTTCACAAATTCCTCCACCTTTGCTTGCCTCAATTCTCGGGGAAAGAACCTATCAAGGAAGACCCTCTCAATTCTGTGTTTTCAGGCTAGTTGGGCTTATTTGGTTGACTTTGGTCAACATTTGGAGAAGACGGCCTCGGATGAAAATTTGACAGTGTCATTAGCACTGGAATGTTGAGTTTAGGATAGAGGGACCATTAGTTTGGGTCCCGAGATTTTTGGACTTGATTTTGGACGGTGGGTTCTGTTTTGGAATTGTTGGCCTGAAGGTTGATTTCGAGCATAGGGCCCACTTTTCATTAAATCGACCTCCAGCGAGAGTTTCATCGATTCCATTGGATCCAGAATGCCATTTCTAGTTGATTAGCTCTGGTTATTTGTGTTCGCGGGACCCCAGATGCATTCCCAAGGGCCCGTCAGGGTTAAAATTCTTAATGGCATGGTTGTTGGCAGTTGGTTGATGTCATAGTACCAGCAAGCCTATGCCTACGCATAGGCTAGGCTGCCTATGTGATGCAGCATACTAGCCGCCCCAAAATCCTTCCCTTTCCCTAGGCGATGCCTGGTCGCGTGAGCGCTGCCATGTGCGCGGTGGCCTGGCCGCGTACGAGCTGGGCCAGTGCCTGGCTATGCATACGCATGTGACACCTGCGTATGTGAGCTCCCATAGGCAAAGCTATGGCCGCGTAGGCATGGCATAGGCGGGCCAACTTTTAAATAGTTGTTGGCCTCAACATTTCCAGCCTTTATTCCCTTCTTTCAACTTTGATAATTCCACCATTTTCACTCTAAATTACTCCATTTCTTCACCTGCTCACACCCATTTCTTAGAGGAATTTATGTTGCTGATCCATGGGTCTTCTTGGCTTCTAGAATTGGTAAGTCTCCATGTTAATTTCTATTAAAAAGTGAATAATCTCCCCTCATTGATTCTTGTAATTTATGGGCTATTTTAGCCTCCATTCATGGTCCATTTTCGCCCAAATTTTGAGTATGAGCTCCCGGAATTGTGGGGAACACTGTGTTGATAGTGTTTTTCGTGATTTGGAGCTTTTCGGAGTAGTTCAAGCTTTGATGATGTCATCCCCACATCTAGTCATCGAACGACATGTAGGTTATGGATTTCCCTACCTAGACTCTTTGTATATAGGCTATAACTGCATTAGTTAGTTTCCTAGGGTTAGTTTTGTAGGTTGGTACCCTCAGACCTTATTCGCCTTTTCTGTCCGTTTATTTCATATGTTAATTATAGTATTCATGTAGAAGTGATATATTACCCTTGTGGCCCCGTGTGGCCTTTGTATATGCCTCTGGACCATAGACGATGGGATATTGGGAATGTCACGAATCCCGAACATCGTGATGTTACTTTATGCTGGTTATCTATGTTGTAGAACCGATTTTGCCTATGCAAGGCCGATAGGAATATTTGTGTTCCATTGGGATAATTTTATATTGTTTACAAGCATATCATTTATGTAAAAGGTATTCCCTGCATGTTTTACTACTTATTTGGCTTCGGACCTACTATAAACAATTTTCTGAACTTTTCATGGCCCAGAGGGCCCCCTTTTGGTAAAATGATCATGAAAGGGTTTTGGTACTGACTTTTATGAAACCTCTTGGAGTAGAGGGGATATTGTGATGATTTTTCCACTGACTTTCATATTGATACTAGGCTTGGCTACGCCTTAGTGCTAGACATGGTTTTCTACGTATTTAGATCTGGATACGTGTCGGGCACCCTGTTTAGGGATTTTGAGACTTGAATACTAATTTAGACCCGGATACGCTTCGGGCACCCTTTATAATGGTTATTGAGATTTGACTACTTTTTTAGACCCGGTTCAATTCCAAGGCTTATAATGGTTATAATGTACTACGAGGCTTTGATTGTTGAGATATATATTGAGATTTTACGGTTTTAGTATGTGGTCTACGAGTAGACCCCCATGGACCCTGCCATTCCTAGGCCAATGGGTATAGGCCGACGAGTGTGCCAAGAGGAGAGGTACACAGTGGAGTAGAGATATACGGGTGATCCTTCCATGGGTCCTGCCTCTATTAGTCCTTCTAGGTACCAGAGGGGGTAACATATGGCACTTATATCTCACCAGATTCATCATATCATCATCCTACATATTGTATCTCATTCCACCTTTGTTTGTTGTGTGCTCAATGTACGCTTCAGTTGTAAGGGCGGCCGGAGGGTTTGTTATTACTTGATTGTGTTCCTAGATTGTATGGCTGACCATTGGGACTGTAGGTATATTATATTACTCCTTTCGTGTTATAGAGCTTGTTATGATCTTCTATTCTTGTTGGATTAGTGGTTTTTAGCCTGTTAGGGGTTCAGATTTTGTACTTTGACTATTGAGGGGCTAGTGGGTCCTATATTATTGAGGCATTGTTTATGTGGCCTTCTGAGCAGCTATGGGTTATCAAATTATATTCTTTATCATGCTTCTTGATTGTAGATCTCGATACTTTATGGCTTAGTTATTCTGTACTAGAGTTATACTTGAGAGATTGTTTTAGATCTATTCTTATCTTGAAATTGATGTCTTAAGCATGATTGCATTAGTGTATGGCTTCTAGTTGATTATGTTGGCTTGCTTTCCTTCTTTCCCTTTTTACTTGAAGTTACCGGTATACCGCCATGCTTCTAAAATCTATCTTTATATATATTGTTGTTGCAAGGATCCCAGGTGCATTCTTCTTTCTTTCACCTTTGTTTCTGTGTATGTATATCTTATATGTCTAGCATAGTCTGGTTTTATTCTTGTTATTTTTCCAAATATGCTAGTTTCCTTTTGATTTCTCCTATTTCTGTGACTGCTTCCTTGTATTCTTCTATATTACTGATTTTATATTTTATATGAGCTCAGTTAGCTGAAGATGACTACTGGGTACCCATTGCTTTGCAATTGGTGCTCATACTACACTGCTGCATCTTTTTGGTGCAAATATTAGTGTGAGCTTTCGCCGTTGATCACATTGATACTCGTGAAAATTTTGGATATTCGAGACTAGTGTGAGCACCTGACGACCAGGGTTTGACCACATCTCATCTTTGGCACTGTAATTCTTTGTACTTTTGGAGATAGTTGTATATTCTATTTTGTTACTTCAAGTACTTGTATTCTATTAGAAGCTTCTGTACTATCGATACCAAGTCTTGGGGTTTGTGTAGATTCCTTATGATTATATATTTAGGTTGTTGCTTTTGCTTTGTCTCTATCTTATTTTGCTTCCGCTTATTTCTTCTTATTATGCGTATTGGTTAGGTAGTACCCATTACTAACCATTCTGGGCTATGGGGATTGGTTCCCTTACTGTGGAGTTGTAGGTGTCATCATGACTTGAGAAATTAGGTCGTGACATATAGCGTTTGAGGGCTCGCTATGACATGGAAAATATACAGGATTCGATTGGTCGATTCGAATTTGACTTAGATGGTGAGTGCCTGATCAAATTGATCAGGTCATGTAGGAACAAGGTTCAGGTCTCTCGATTCTTCTTTTGTTTGTAGTATTTATAGTAAATAGTAATAGTACAAGTACACTATTTTAGTAACCTTCTCTTGTGTCTTGAAAATTTCACTAGACCTTGCCATGGTGAAACTCCAACTGCTATGAGGGTCTTGGTGCAGTGAGAATCCTACTGCGGTGGAGGTACCTTTAACTAGTAGCGTGGAAAATACTCATTAGCCCCATTTCATAACATAAATTTCATACTTAAGACATCACAAGATATACGCAACACAACAACCACTATAAACATATGTTACGAACTCACTCATAGTCTCTGAATTCCCTAACGAGGTCTAGATCACTAGGTCACTCTCTAATAGAATACAACACAATAAAACACAACACAATTCATCATAATTAAACAAGATCTTTCAGTTTTAAACTGCTCCACTTTTGTGTTTTATTAGCTCAACTTACTATGGAGACTCTAGCAGGGTACTATGGCCCTAACCACCCTATATATACTGAATGGATCGTTACAGCTAGGAGTAGGCATAGTATGGTATATGCCTCTTGACCATAGACGATGGGATATTGGGAATGTCACGAATCCCGAACATCGTGATGTTACTTTATGCTGGTTATCTATGTTGTAGAACCGATTTTGCCTATGCAAAGCCGATAGGAATATTTGTGTTCCATTGGGATAATTTTATATTGTTTACAAGCATATCATTTATGTAAAAGGTATTCCCTGCATGTTTTACTACTTATTTGGCTTCGGGCCTACTATAAATAATTTTCTGAACTTTTCATGGCCCAGGGGGCCCCCTTTTGGTAAAATGATTATGAAAGGGTTTTGGTACTGACTTTTATGAAACCTCTTGGAGTAGAGGGGATATTTTGATGATTTTTCCACTGACTTTCATACTGATACTAGGCTTGGCTATGCCTTAGTTCTAGACATGATTTTCTATGTATTTAGATCTGGTTATGTGTCGGGCACCCTGTTTAGGGATTTTGAGACTTGAATACTAATTTAGACCCGGATACGCTTCGGGCACCCTCTATAATGGTTATTGAGATTTGACTACTTTTTTCGACCCGGTTCAATTCCAAGCATGTACTACGAGGCTTTGATTGTTGAGATATATATTGAGATTTTACGGTTTTAGTATGTGGTCTACGAGTAGACCCCCATGGACCCTGCCATTCCTAGGCCAATGGGTATAGGCCGACGAGTGTGCCAAGAGGAGGGGTACACAGTGGAGTTGAGATATACGGGTGATCCTTCCATGGGTCCTTCCTCTATTAGTCCTTCTAGGTACCAGAGGGGGTAACATATGGCACTTATATCACACCAGATTCATCATATCATCATCCTACATATTGTATTTCATTCCACCCTTGTTTATTGTGAGCTCAATGTACGCTTCAGTTGTATGGGCGGCCGTAGGGTTTGTTATTACTTGATTGTGTTCCTCGATTGTATGGCCGACCATTGGGACTGTAGGTAGATTATATTACTCCTTTCATGTTATAGAGCTTGTTATGATCTTCTATTCCTGTTGGATTAGTGGTTTTTAGCCTGTTGGGGGTTTGGATTTTGTACTTTGACTATTGAAGGGCTAGTGGGTCCTATATTATTAAGGCATTATTTATGTGGCCTTCTGAGCAGCTATGGGTTATCAAATTATATTCTTTATCATGGTTCTTGATTGTGGATCTCGATACTTGATGGCTTAGTTATTCTGTACTAGAGTTATACTTGAGAGATTGTTTTACATCTATTCTTATCTTGAAATTGATGTCTTAAGCATGATTGCATTAGTGTATGGCTTCTAGTTGATTATGTTGGCTTGCTTTCCTTCTTTCCCTTTTTACTTGAAGGTACCGGTATAACGCCATGCTTCTAAAATCTATCTTTATATATATTGTTGTTGCAAGGATCCCAGGTGCATTCTTCTTTCTTTCACCTGTGTTTCTGTATATGTATATCTTATATGGCTAGCATAGTCTGGTTTTATTCTTGTTATTTTTCCAAATATGCTAGTTTCCTTTTGATTTCTCTTATTTCTGTGACTGCTTCCTTGTATTCTGCTATATTACTGATTTTATATTTTATATGCGCTCAGTCAGCCGATGATGACTATTGGGTACCCATTGCTTTGCAATTGGTGGTCATACTACACTGCTGCATCTTTTTGGTGCAAATATTAGTGTGAGCTTTCGCCGTTGATCACGTGGAGACTCGTGCAAATTTTGGATATTCGAGACTAGTGTGAGCACCTGACGACCAGGGTTTGACCACATCTCATCTTTGGCACTGTTATTCTTTGTACTTTCGGAGATAGTTGTATATTCTATTTTGTTACTTCTAGTACTTGTATTCTATTAGAAGCTTATGTACTATCGATACCAAGTCTTGGGGTTGGTGTAGATTCCTTATGATTATATATTTAGGTTGTTGCTTTTTCTTTGTCTCTATCTTATTTTGCTTCCGCTTATATCTTCTTATTATGCGTATTGGTTAGGTAGTAGCCCATTACTAACCTTTCTGGGCTATGGGGATTGGTTCACTTACTGTGGAGTTGTAGGTGTCATCATGACTTGAGAAATTAGGTCGTGACATATAGCGTTTGAGGGCTCGCTATGACATGGAAAATATACAGGATTCAATTGGTCGATTCGAATTTGACTTAGATGGCGAGTGCCTGATCAAATTGATCAGGTCATGTAGGAACAAGGTTCAGGTCTATCGATTCTTCTTTTGTTTGTAGTATTTATAGTAAATACTAATAGTACAAGTACACTATTTTAGTAAACTTCTCTTGTGTCTTGAAAATTTCACTAGACCTTGCCATGGTGACTCTCCAACTACTATGAGGGTCTTGCTGCAGTGAGAATCCTACTGTTGTGGAGGTACCCTTAACTAGTAGCTCGGAAAAATACTCATTAGCCCCATTTCATAACATAAATTTCATACTTAAGACATCACAAGATAAACCCAACACAACAACCACTATAAACATATGTTACGAACTCACTCATAGTCTCTGGATTCCCTAAGGAGGTCTAGATCACTAGGTCACTCTCTAATAGAATACAACACAATAAAACACAACACAATTCATCATAATTAAACAGGAGCTTTAAGTTTTAAACTGCTCCACTTTTGTGTTTTATTAGCTCAACTTACTATGGAGACTCTAGCAGGGTACTATGGCCCTAACCACCCTATATATACTGAATGGATCGTTACAGCTAGGAGTAGGCATAGTATGGTATATACCAAATTACCACATTGAATAATTTTTTTTTGATATTGTGGTTTTTATTATGGTATATGATATACATTTCGAAATTTTGTTAGTATTTAATATGGTATTCAATATTCATAAATATATATATCGAAATACTAATACTATACTAAAGTATATAGTTATATAAATAATTTATATATAGTATTAAAATATTAACAAATATAAACCTAGTATTAGTATTAAATTAAATGTTTAGATATTTGAACTTTGACTACTCTATCTTGCTTGAAATATTTTATTGTTTAATTTATTAGTAAAGTGAGTTGTTTGTACATGTTTTTGAATATATATTTCTACATGTATAATGTGTTAGCATGATATAGTTGAGATATTTTTTAAGAAGCCAAAGTCATAATTCTCTATGATACGAGTATATATTAGTCAAAGTTGAAAATAATTATGATTACCGATATACCATATTGTAAAATACTAAAATCAAACTTCAAAATAATGAACCATATCGAATTAGTTTGATATGATAACGGTATAGTACTTTTACAAATTGAATACCGAAATTACAAAACTGAAGTTTCAAATTCTGTACTGATACAAGTCGATCTTCATCAATATCTTGAAATAAAGAGTTGAAGATCAAGAACATACTAAAGTAGAAGTACAAGGATCCACGTAAAAGACTACTCAAAAAAGGGAGAAAGAGACTATGAACGCAAAGTAGTTGTTCTTGAAATGCAAGCCTCTTGACTAAAAAGACCCTTATTTGATTAAAGCTATTTTTGTAATAATTATCTTAGGCTATAAATAGTGGAGAATAGCTCCTTTAGACTTAAATTATTTTTGATATTGAGATTATGTGTAAAACTCTTGTGAGAGTTGAGGCTAAGGCCTTTGGTGCTAAACAATGTTGATGGAATTTCTTGCTAGAGGATATCATTGCCTCTTGAGGGTTATCTCTATATTATAGGTGCTTGGTTTGGATCAATCATTTGAGGTCTTAGAATTTAATATAATCTTTGGTTACTTTTTATTTCCTTACTTGTGTATTGCTTTTTTTTAAAAAAAAATTGGTAATTCTTTGGATTCTTAATTGTAGGTTTTATCTTTAATATAGCTATTGTTTCCAGTTAGTTTCTTGCTTGTGTCTCTTCTTCTATCCTTTATATTTAATTCTTGTTCATAGTGTTAGGGTTTCAATTTTTGCATATTTCATATTAGATTTATTTCAGAGCTGGGGTTAGATTTATTTCTACAAATCTAGTCTTGGGATTTGATATTTTTTTAAAAAAAAATAAAAAACTTATCAAAAAAAAAATCTAAAAATATTTTGTGTTTGATTTATTTTTTTATACTAGATTTGTATTCTCTAGTGCTAATTGAGTCTAAATCCAAAATTTCAAGTTTTTTAAATTTAGAAAGAAGAATCCCCCATTAAACGAGCTTGAAGGTTTGAAGACTTGATAATGGGTTCCGAAGATTAGGGGTGATTCGAGCAAAAAAAAACTATTGGAGTTTGTTCTCTAACTCGAGGAGAATCTACTCCTAAAATTTGAGAGCATTTCGAGTTAATTTGAAGGGTGTTGGAAATTTGGGTGTTCTTGATGAGCATGAAGGTTTTGAAGAACTTTATGAACTTGAATTTAGTCTTGAACATTGAGGGAAAATTCGAGGATAAAAAGTATTTGAGTTTGTTCTGTAGCTTGATAGAAAACTACTCCTAAAATTTGGGACAATTTTGTGAAGAATTGAAGAAGTTAAAAATTTGAACATTCAACGTATTGTTCATGTGTTCTTGAGGAAGGAGTAAGAAAGTATATTTTATCCAAAATCTGAAGAAAATTATTACAAAAAGGTGTTTGCAGTCCCAAAATTAGATAAGGTGGGCCCAAGGAGTGAAAAACAATTTTAGCAAAAAAAATGGAATTTCGAGATATTTTCTGTGGCCCAATCAGTAGTTGTCAGTTGTGTAAGCAGTCTCGTATCAGCATTTGCATCATCCAGCCTCACCACATCAGCTCCAACATGCACTTGAGCAGCGTTGTCAAAAGGCTTGCGCGTCTAGAGCCGCACAGGAAGGATTGTTTGTGTCAAGCAGTTGTCCTTCGTCGGCTCTAGCCTCCAGTTGACAGCTTCCACCCAATCCACTTTAGCGCATTGGACTCAAGCCTCCCGTGTGTCCGCTTAGTTCCCCAGCTCGGCTTATTTTCAAGAATTTTTCAAGTTTTTCTCCATAGAATTCAACCCAATTTCTTCTTAAATGATTTTCTTAGTCCAAATCTTGGTAAAATAGTTTTTTTTCATTGATTCTATTTTTCTTTGGCTTTATAACTTGGTTCTAATCAGTAAATTACCCTACTAAATATTATCAAGTTTTTTGAGTTTGATTATATTTCTTTTGTGCTAATTTCTTTCTTGTACTTTTCTCATTTTATTTTGTTGTTAATTTTCTTGATTCAAGTCCGTTAGAATTTATTTAGTCATCCATTTTTCAATATAAAAGAATCCATTCCATCTTCAAGGTTGGTTTGTGACTCTTGGAAAGCGATTGATTGAGTTGAATAGCAGCTTCGGTCGAATCCTTGAGTGATAGAAGGCTAGAGTGTGTAAATACATTTGAGTGGTTCTACCCAAGCACAAATATAATGACCCTTGTGGTTATAATCTCATCTTTGTGCATTTTTACTGGTTTGACCCTTCCCGTAGCTTTTACATAGCTTTTATGACTTGTTGGGATCGATGGCATGCTTCCCGAGGTGTTTATCTGGTTTTAGGAGATTTTCCCTATTTTGGAACTCTTAAAGTTGAAATGTTTGACTTTCGTCAACTTTTGGAGTTTATAGACTCAGTTGAGAATTTTTTCAGTGCTGTAATCTCTGGAATATGGATCTTGGGCTAGTAGGACCTTTGGTTTGGGTCTCGAGGCTTTTGGACTCGTTTTGGGCACGTGGGTGGTTTTTAGGAAAAACCAGCAAAGTGTTGTTTTTTTGTCAATATTTCATCAAGACGACCTTCATTGGTCATTTTGATGATTCCGTTGAGTCTGGAATATTGTTTCCAATTGGGTAGCATTTTTGGTTTGTGTTCACGGGATTCCAAATGAATCCCGAGGGTCCATAGGAAGACATTTTGAGCTTGCTGTTGCAGCTGGTTTTTCCAGCTGCAAGTGCAAGTCACTTCAACCTCTGTATTTGCAAGGCACTGGCTGCATTCATGGTCCCACATTCATGGTTGGTAACCCGCATTCACGGAGAAGGGTCAACAGGACTCGGGCCAGCTTCCTCTTTGCATTCACTGGGAGAGGGCGACATTCGTGAGCCTACGTACGCGATGGGGTCCCCCCCTTCGCTGAGAATGATCCCCTACCAGTATAGCAGATGGCTAGTGGCCCAAAGAAACGAAAGAAATAATACCTTCCTCATTTTTAACTTAGTTTTTCCCGGCCTTGTGATAACATTTGAGCTTGTAGCTTTAGTTCTTAAGAAATATTGATCACAATATGTTTTGGGTAAGTTTCCCTCATTTCCTCATTTGTTTTTCATTAATTTTATGCGTTATTCCATCCTCCATTACATAGAATTCATGTTTAAATTCTTGCAAAAATCCCTTTGATCAAGTGAGATTTTGGGTTATTTTGAGACCAAAAATATGTCCTTTTTGCGCCCAAATTTAGGGCATGAGTTTATGACCCTATAGAGAGCGTAATTGCATTTTTTTAATTCTTGTTTCATCGACAGGCCTTGAAGGTAGATTTTGTACTCGATTTTTGGCCTGAAGTTTTATATATCAAATGAGTGTCATTGTTCCCATCTTGAATCATAGAATTCATTTATGATAGTGTGACAACGGTCTGAGGTACTTCAGAAGAGAAAGACTCCCGTGTTATGGCTCGTGATTGTGATTTGGTCTTGAGGTAGGTTAGAGTTACCCCCTTTAGACTTAGCTCGGTTAGATTTTATATTTTATAGGTTGTATGAATGTTATCTTAAGTTGTAGGGTAGAATTAGGCTTTAACTTTTTTTCCTGAATTATTAGCTATTTTAGGGATCGTAAAATAGAATTTTCTATTTATCCTTAGTTTAGGTTGTTGTAGTCGTGATGTGGTTAAAATAGAATCCTTAGTGTAGGTTTTGAGTGTTACTGTTGATTTTTACTTTATTGCTCTGTTTCTGTGTTTTATTTTGGTATATAATGTAATTATGGGCTCGAGGCCATATGTTTTGGATTGGACGGAGTTTCATATTAGTTGGCTTGTTTGGAGGATGCTTTTACCCTGTTTGTGTGTATATATATATATACATATACATGTGTTCCTTTGTGATGGCACACATGTAATCATATATGCATGTATATGGATTATGGCACGATTTGAGAGAAAATTACTGACTTTTTGGTTTAAAGATGAAATTTCCTGCTTTTCCTAATATTTTCAAATTTCAGAATGGATTCATTGTTTTATCACTATTGAGGGACATTTTGAGACCTTTTCTCTATTTACTTTCTATTAATGAGTCTGAGATACAATTCTGGGTGGTCCGAGAAGCACATATCTGAGTTTTTACTTTATTGCATATGTTGATGAGCCTAAGGTTAAATTTAGGGCATCCCAAGAGATCATTCTGGGTTTTACTTTTCCTGCATTGGCCACATATTGCATCATGTCATCCCATAATGCACCGCATTCTCTTACATTCATATTTGAGTGTATTATTGTAATAACCCTTCTGGTCATTCATGAGTTTTTGTCTTCTTTGTACAGTTAGAGCTTGCCTGCAGCGGCCCCAAGTCATTTGTGGCTTGCTGGGATCAGTAGTTCGGTGCCCAAGCTATTTGTTTAGTCTTTATGACCGTTTACCTGTTTTAGAGCTGTAACTTAGGAAATCATTGACTTTAGTCAACATTCTTAGCAATAATGATCGAAATAGAATTTCGACAGTTCACTATGGTCTGGTTGGACCTTTGGTCGAGATTCGAGAGCTTTCTGTTTCAAATTCTCTCTCTTTCTATGTTTTAAGGCCAATTGGGCTTGGAAGGTTGACTTCGATCAACATTCGCAGAAGACAGCCTTAGATGGAAATTCTGTCCACATTGTTAGCTTCGGAATGTCAACTTTGGGCTAGAGGGACCTTTCATGCGGGTCCCACTTTTGGACTAGTTTTGGGCCATGGACTTCCACTTTGGAAAAGCTGGCCTAAGGTTGGTTTTGGGCATGGGGTCCATTTTTTGTTAAATCAAACTTCGTTAGGATTTTCATTGATTCAATTAAGTCTAAAATACCATTTCTAGTTGAAATCATTTGCATTCGTGAGACGTAAAATGCATTCCCGAGGGTCCATCCGAGCAATTTGTAGCGTTGTCTTGTTACTGGTTGTTGGTGGCTATTGCAGCATCAACATGGCCGCATGTCACTCTCCCTTTGCCTTCTCCTTCACATCGCTTGGGCCACATGCACAGTGCCCAGCATGCGTGCATGCTGGCAAGCGCCTGGCATGCACCCAGCCACATGCGCATGGGCCTCGTGCGCAGTTCCCTGATGCGTGTGCAGTAGCCGACGCCTAGTAGCCTATTTAGGCCATCTTCTTCCATTTTTTTCCTAACACCCAGAAATCATTTTCTTCCATTCCTTTAAGATCGAAGCTTCCAAAATTGTGTGTGGGCTACACCAAGTCATTCGGGTGATTATTTCTTGGTTCGGGATCGATTTCCCGACTTCTATTGGTAAGTTTTCTTCATTAATTTCCTAAATTTCCCAAAATTATTTTCTCCATAAAAATTTAACCTAAACCTCCATTAATCACTCCTGATCATTCCAAGAGCTTGAAGGTTTATATTTTTCCCGACCTGTGATCGTTGTTGGCTACTAATTCGATAAATTTCCTCTTTAATTCACGATTTTTCTTCTTTAATTCCCTCTTTAGTACTTGAGCTTGTGGGCTGTTTAGGAGCCATTCCAGTGGCCAAATCTGCTTAATTTTTGGAGCATGTACTCTTGGCAATGCCAAGATTCTCGTGGTAAATTTTATTTTCAGTTTCAGGTGCGTAGGCACATAGGCTCGCTTTTGACCCTAATTTTGACCCGGCTAAACTTTTAGCACTATGGGTACCGTTAGCTTCATATTGATGCATAGAATATTTTTTTGTTAGTTTGTTCATAATTTAGGGATTCTCAGAGCAGTTTGAGCTTGGACGACGTCGTTCCAGTAGCTAGTCATCGTACAATAGGTAGGTTAAGTCTTCCCTACCTTAGACTTTGCGTATATAGGCTATAATTGCATTAATTAGCATCCTTGAGTTGGTTATTCTAGGTTGGCACCCAAGACCTTGTCCATCTCTTTTGTCCGTATTATTTCTTACATTGGTTGTAGTGCTCAATATAGTATTGTAATATTACCCTTCTCGCCTCCTGTGGCCTATGTATATTCCTCTACACCATAGATGGTGGGATATTTGAGAATGTCCGTGAGTCCTGGACATTGAGATATTATTTTAGGCTGGATATCTATGATGTAGAGTTGATTGAGCATCTGCAGAGCCGATAGGTTGTTTTTGAGCCATTTGGCTATTATTTTTTGCGAGCATATCATTCATGCAAAGGATTTTCTGCATTATTTTACTACTGTTTTGGCTGCAAGCCTACTATAAATAGTTTTCTAAACTTTACATGGCGTGAAGGCCCATTTTTAGTATAAATGATTATAAAAGGATTTGAAACTGACTTAATGGATCTTCTTGGAATAAAAGGGATATTATGATGATTTTATCACTGGTTTTCATACTGATACTAAACTCGGTTGTGCCATACCGCTAGACATGTTTTTACTATGGATTTAGACCTGGATATACTTTGGGCACCCTTTTATGAGGGTTTTTGAGACTTGATCACTGATTTAGACCCTGATACACTTTGGGCACCCTTTATTGGGGTTTTGAGATTACTTTCACTGATTTAGACTCGAATAGACTCTGGGCACGTACTATGAGATTTTGATCACTTATTTAGACTCGGATACACTCCGAGCGGTTATACTTTGAGATTTCATATTCTTTATTGTATGTGGTCGAGGACCTCGATGGATCCTGACAATCTGGACTAGGGGATACGTGTTGAGTGTGCTAGAGGAGGGGTGTATGATAGAGTAGAGGTATAATAGGTATGTCCCTCCATGGGTCCTCCTACTGGGCCTTAAGACATCGTAGGAGGTGCATACAAGGTTACTACCACACCAGTTCCATCATATCACATCATCATGCATATTATATTTGGATTCTACACTTATTTGTTATTTTCACAGTGTACACTCCGGTAGTATAGGATGTCGGATGGTTTGTTTTCACTTGTATGTATTCCTCGGGTGTAGTGGTGCTCATTGGGACTGTAGGTAGATTATATTACTGCCATCTTATTGTATTACTTGTCTGAGTCTTGGTATTATTGGTGGATTAGTGGATTCTAGATTGTTGAGGTTTTAATTAATTGGGCTTTGGATCATTGTTGGGTTAGAGGGTTTCTATCTATTTATGGCACTAATTAGTGGCCTTCCGAATAATTGTGGTGTAGCTTGTCCTGTCCTAGGGTTGTACTTGTGAGATTTTCTTCCGATTATTCTTGTCTTTAGAGTAGCGTTATTAGCATGATTTATTTAATAGTATGATTATTTCAAGCATGATTATGTTATTTGTTTTATTTTCTCCCCTTCCTTCTCTTTTATTGAGGTTACTGGCATACCGCCTGTTTCATCCTAAACTCTCTCTTTATATATATTGTTATTGCAAGGATCAAGGTGTGTTCATCTTTCCTCACCTATGTTCTGTGTTATATATATCTTTTATGGCTAGCATAGCATGCTTATATTCTTGATTGACTTCTCTCCGTGCTAGTTTTGATGTACTTTTCTCTAATGCTTCTATGACTGCTTCTTTGCTATCTACTATGTTCTACTTTTATATCTTATATGCTCTCAGTCGGCCTATGATGCCTACTGGGTACCCATTGCTTAACAATTGGTGCTCATACTACACTTCTACATATTTCTAGTGCAGATATCAGTGTGAGCTTTTGCCATTGATCATGTAGAGACTCGTGTAACTTTAGATATTCGAGACTAGGGTGAGCTCCTGACGACAGGGGCTTGACCACATCTCATCTTTTGGCACAATTATTATTTATTTATTCAAAGATAGTTGTATATTATGTTTTGTTATCTTTAGTACTTTGTATCCTTTTAGAAGCTCTTGTACTATCGATACCAAGTCTTTGGATTGGTTTAATTTCTTTATGTATATATTCAGGTTGTTTGCTTCCGCATTATTCTATTTTATATTTGCTTTTGCTTATTTATGCTTATTGTGCGTGTTGGTTTGGGTAGTTTCTTATTACTAACCATTCCAGGCTACGGGGATTGGTTTGCCTATTGGGGAGATTGTAGGTGCCATCATGACCTGAGAATTCGAGTTGTGACAGCTTGATATAAGAGCTCTAGGTTCTCTGGTGTCATTGGTATAAGAGCAAGTATCTAAGTAGAGTCTCGAAGATTAGTACGATGATGTCCGTATACTATCTACGGGAGGTTACAGGGCATTATTAGGAAAAGTTCCCTATTCTTGGCTTGTTGTTGTGCGTTCCTAGCTCTATTGACTTCTAAATATTATTGTTCCATTCCTTCTTAGATTTTGAGTATGAGTACGACATCGGGTGATGACGAAGCTTCTGTACCTATTGCTTCAGTATTTCCTCCAGCGCCAGGATTTCAAGGTGTCAGCAGATTGCATCAACTAGGGTGTTTTGGGCCTGCCCAGCCTACGGTAGGATTTATGGCTACCCCAGTTCTTCAGTACACCATAGCTAGGACTCTGAGTCTTCCAGAGGGTGTATCACTACCCCAGGTAGGGGCAGTACCCGGTTCTTCGAGTGTTACTTTAGTTAGATTTGAGGTTCTAGGTCTTTAGCATGGTTGTATATCGACATTGGAGTATGAGGCAAGGTATTACGAGGTGATTAGGCGCACTGCTAGGACTATGCCTACAAAGCTTTAGAGAGTTAAGGGTTTTGTTGAAGGATTGATTTCACCGCTCCATTTGGCGACTGAGCACTTGGTTACAGTTGGGACTACCTTTCTCCAGGTGGTTGATTATGCTTGGGATATTGAGGGGTTATGTAGCGAGGAATATGGAGGTAGTGCTAAGAGGTGCCATTGTCAGGGCAGTTTTTGAGGTTTTCAGTCTCGAGATAAAGGATTCACTGATAGATATCGATTCCATTACATTCTATCTAGTAGGACAGTTTCAATGGTTCCACAGGTTTAAGAGGGTAGTTGTACAGAGCATATTGAGTAGAGTAGACACGGTCAAGGTCAGGTTCTTCGAGAATTGCATTCAGGGCATGTAGGCTATGGTGACCAGTCAGGTTCATTGAGAGCTCCCCGTCAGACTTTATTTAGTGGGGATTGTTTTCAGTGCAGTGAGCATGGGCACTTTGTTAAGCATTTCCCCACGATCACACTTTCCAGTCTGCAGGGTCAACAAGTTTTATCTTCCAAGGTCCTACAACCACTGGCTAGAGGCAGTGTGTAGGGTAGTAAGGGTGGTCCTCAAGTAGCAAAAGGTATTGTACAGGGTAGTAGGGGTGGTACCTAGGTGTTTAAAGGTGTTTTTCAAATAGGTGGCTCAGGTATCCATCCAGAGTTGACAGGCATCGTGCGTCAGAGCAGGGCTTCCTTGGGTTGTTATAGTTGTGGAGTGATTGGTCGCTTTTCCAAAGATTGTCCTTGACGTGGGATGGTCAAGCCTTAATCATTGACTACTCATTCCAGTGATAGACACCGATAGGCTGATGCCCTTCTTAGTAGACCAGAGGTGGAGGTTCCACATATCAATGCGACAAGTACGTTTTTTATTACCATCAGCTAGTGTTGGCATTATTTTCTTTGCAGATCTACTTTTTTTGGTGTATATGTATCTATTCCTACCTGTTTCCTATTTGGTTGTGCTACTTGAGTTTGTAGTGTTTATGTGTATATTTTCTTGGTAGGTTGATTCTTTTTAGGTTGGGGTGTGTTGTCTTTGGGAGGTGACTACCCAGGGTTTTGACTCATGGGTAGGTCTCATTAGCCTTATTTATGGTTCTCATTGTGGTTCTAGGATTAGTTTGAGTATCTGTTTTTCAGGAGGTCTTGGGTGATTGTTGCCTAGGCCGTTATCTAGCATTTTCTAGAGATCTTTTTGTTTGTGTGGTGTGGTACTGGTTGTTATGTACCGGAGAAAGATATTTTGTCTTAAGGAGAATGGTGTTGGTTGTGAAAGTGGGTACTGGATTGTTTTGATTTTCTCAGAGTTTAGAGTTGACCTTCTTTAATTGATTCATTTAGAAAGTTGGCAAGTATATGTGTCATTTTCGTGGTTTTCCTCAGTTGCCAGCTTGATTGAGTTTTGACTGTAGCATTGTGGTTGAGTTGGGCATTTGACCTATAATTGTTACATCTTATCAAGTGATGCTAATAGAGATATGGGAGCTACGGGAACAAATCCAGGATCTTTTAAGAAAGAGATCATAAGGTTCAATGTATCCTTGGAAAGGGTTTCATTTGGTTTGCGAAGGAAGGGAGATGACTCCTTACTTATATGTATGGGTTACCAGTAACTGACTGAGGTGGTGACTTAGGGTATGCATTGGGTGTTGTGTATTGAACTATAGAGCGCAGATGCAGTTTCAATAAATGAATTTGAGATCAGGATTCCTTCTTGTAAAGATTGAGTGGTGGCCTTTTTCCAAGACTACCTTTGGGGGAATGCTGCTTCAGTGATGATCTTCTTTGTTATATTCTTTGGATTACCCTAGTCTCAGAATCATCTACATATTGGGCACACCATGTATTTAGATCCTAGTTTGCCCAAATTTCTATAGTGTTCATCGGTGGCATATGAGTCTACTCAGGGATTTGACCTAAGCATTGGTCATTATTTAGAGTTGGGTTATAGAGTTGTGGGCTATCAAGTGACTCAGATGGTTCGTGGAAGGTTCTCTTCAGTTGTGACATCTTTGAGCTGAAAGGAAGTGAGTACGGGTATCTTATCTTCTCTCTTTCAGTTTAGTAGCGACCATTGGCCTTGGATATCTTGTCCTTGTCTAACCATTTAATTAGGTTGGACTTGTCATATCCCAAAAAAGTTCTTGCCCATGTTGAGGTCCATTCTACCTTGGTTGGACAGATAGCGGCGTGAGTTTGAGGATCAGCGGTTGTATGATTATATATGATTAGGTTTTGCGGATTGAGGCCAGCAGGTCTACTTTGGATACTTATGGTACTTTGAGATTGATGGTTGCCTTGGTGTTACGAGAGTTGAAGGCTTGACTTAGTTTAGTGTCTGAGAAGTTGTCTGTTGTATGGTATTCTAGCGTTGGTAAGGCTCTGCCTATGGCCTAGGAGTTACGGTATGTTGAATGCTTTTGGAGTTGGTGGTTTGTGTACTGCTATAACAGAGAGGGTATTTTGAGCCAGAGGGTGAATTGAAATATTATGAGATTTTCAATATCTAGGTGGCAACCATGGACTTCATAAATCCCTTCCTTTACCTACATGGTGGTTTAACTTGATATTCGCGGCATAGTGGATTTCTTTCTAAGTAGCGAGGCTAGTAAGGAGATCATAAATCCAAATGGTATTTTAGAATGTGGAGCAGCAGTGCTATTCCTAGAGCTTAGAGTTAATTGATGGCTATGGACTTCGTGGTAGGCTTACACACTCCTTGCAAAAATTAGATTTTTTGTTTTGGTCTTTTTGGGCAGGTTGCCCTAGTTTATTCACTTTTAATTGATTCAGACTTGACACGGTTCAGCGAGGTTGGTTTTTTTCTACAGTTAGGAGATTTGTATTCGACACAGGGTGTTCATCCATGTAATTCTTGACCCTGGTATGCTAGTTGAAGTTGGGTTTCGATGGTTGGTTCTGTTGGATTTGGATATCAAGATTGATCTTAGCAAAGGTATCCGTCTGTTGGTTGATGGTCAGTCGAGGTAGATTACTCCAGCTTTTGAGGATTTGCTACGGATAGTTAATTTGGATGTCAGAAGCTAGTAGACTAGAGATTGGCTTAGATAGAGTTTAGGTCTTAAGGTGACATCATTTGAGGTTGAGTATATTGGGAACTATGGATCTTCGGTGGGTTAGTTGATGTTTCAAGAGTGGCTTGAGTGTTTGACTTGTGTGAAGATTCATGGTCATGGTGCAGAGGATTCAGTTTAGATAGAAGGGTTTTGTGGATCGATGGACTCATGAGTTAAAGGTTTGGTTGGTGGTTTTTTTTTAGGACTTGGTTGTAATATCGAGGGTTTAAGTTTTGTGTGCTAATCTCGCCTTAGTTCTCGTGGTTTCAATTTTCTGTCAGTGCATTCCGATTGAGTTTCTTGAGGTTCAATTTAGATAGCTGACCTTTGGAGTTTTAGAGTTAAAGGTTGGAGTCTAGCTTGGCTAGTATGGATTTAAGGTTTGGTTATTTTTCCTTTAGTATCACTCCAGTGGGTGCCTTCCGATCGAGGAGCCTACTTGGGAGACCGATGGAGTGGTACGGGCTTTTTATCTGCAGTTGTTAAGCTTTTAGTGTTTCCTTTTCTTGACTTCCGCGGATGAAAGTCTTTTTTAATAGTGGATGACGTAATAACCCTTCTAGTCATTCAAGCATTTCACCTTCTTTGTAATAACCCGTCTGATATTAGAAGCTTTTTGGGTTTGGCTGGTTACTATAGGATGTCTGTGGAAGGGTTTTATTCTCTTGCTACCCCTTTGACCCGATTTACTCAGAAAAAGGTTAAGTTTCAGTGGTCCGACTCTTGTGAGAAGATTTTTTAGGAATTGAAGACTAGATTGACCACCGCTCAAGTCTTAGTTCTACCCAAGGGCTTAGATGATTTTGTTGTGTATTGTGATGTTTCTAGTATTGGTTTGGGTTGTGTCTTGATGCAATGTGGTAAGGTGATTGCTTATGCTTCTAGACAGCTTAAGACTCATGAGAAAAACTATCTTACTCATGATCTTGAGTTAGCAGCCATGGTCTTTGCTTTGAAGATTTGGAGATAATATTTGTATGGTGTGCATGTGGATGTATTCATCAATCATAAAAGTCTTCAATATATGTTCACTCAAAAGGAATTACATTTGCGACAAAGGAGATGGCTTGAGCTCCTTAAGGATTATGATATGAGTGTACTTTACAATTCGGGTAAGGCCAATGTTGTGGCGGATGCTTTGAGTAGGTTGTCCATGGAAAGTGTAACTTCTATTGAATATGGAAAAAAGAAACTAGTTAGGGAAGTTCATAGGATTGCTCAGTTGGGAGTTTGCCTTATGGACTCGACTGAAGGTGGTGTGATTGTGACCAATGGTGCCGAATCATCCTTGGTGGCTGAGGTAAAAGCAAAGCAAGACCAAGATCCCGTTCTACTTCAACTTAAGGGTGCATTTCATCAGCAAAGGGTTGAGGTTTTCTTCCAAGGAGGAGGTGGCGTGCTTCATTATCGGGGTCGCTTATGTGTGCCAGATGTTAATGGGTTGAGACAATAGATTTTTTCTGAGGCCCACAGTTCTAGATATTCCATTCATTCGGGTGCCACTAAGATGTACCATGATCTACGAGAAGTCTTTTGGTGGAATGGTATTAAGAAGGACATACACGAGTTTGTGGCTAAGTGTCCCAACTGTCAACATGTAAAGGTGGAACATCAAAGGCCAGGTGGTATGCTTCAAGATATTGACCTTCCCACTTGGAAATGGAAAGCAATCAATATGGAATTTATTACTGTGTTGCCTAATACTCGAAGGCAACATGATTCCATTTGGGTGATCGTTGACTGGATGACCAAGTCATCCCATTTCTTGGCTGTTAAGAATACGGATACAGCGAATGATTATGCTAGACTCTACATTCAGGAGATAGTTTGATTGCATGGTGTTCCCTTGTCTATCATTTCTGATAGAGCTCCCTAGTTTACATCTCAGTTTTGGAAGTTATTTCAGAAAGGTATTGGTACTAAGGTCAAGCTTAGCATAGCTTTCCACCCTCAGACGGATGGCCAGGCCAAGCGTACTATTCAGACTTTTGAGAATATGTTGAGAGCATGTGCAATTGATTTCAAAGGTAATTGGGATGATCACTTACCTCTTATCGAGTTTGCCTACAATAACAACTTTCACTCTAGCATCCAGATGGCTCTGTATGAGGCACTTTATGGCCGGAGGTGTAGATCTCATATTGGTTGGTTTGAGGTTGGTGAGGCAGCCTTGATTGGTCCATATTTTGTGCATGAGACTATGGAGAAAGTTCAGCTTATTCGGGAAAGGTTGAAGACCGCTCAGAGTCGACAAAAATCTTATGCGGATGTTAGGAGAAGGGAGTTGGAATTTGAGGTTGAGGATTGGGTTTTCCTTAAGGTGTCACCCATGAAGGGTGTGATGAGGTTTGGAAAGAAAGGAAAGCTTAGTCTCTATTTTGTAGGTCCTTATCGAATTCTGAGGAAGGTTGGTAAGGTCTCTTATTAGTTGGATTTGCCATTGGAGTTGGAAGCGGTTCATCCAGTTTTCCATGTTTCCTTATTGAAGAAGTCTGTTGGTGATCCAACCTTGATTGTTTGCTTAGAAGAGGTGGGTGTGGAGGATAGTCTTACTTATGAGGATGTTCCCGTGGAGATCCTTAATCGTCAAATTTGAAGGTTAAGGAATAAAGAAGTCGCTACGGTGAAAGTCCTTTGGAGGAATCAGCTTGTAGAAGGTGCTACTTGGGAAGCGGAGTAGGCCATGAAGGCCAAATATCCTCATCTCTTTCCTTCCGACTCAGTTCCAGCTTGAGGTACTAGTTTCCTCCTTAGTATGTCCCTCTGATTCTATCCCACCGGTTTCTCTTATGATCCAAGCATGCATCCATGTTTTATGAAGTTAGTTTATCATGTATCCAAGTTGAGAAGTTCATTTTTCATGATGTTTCCTTGATTTCCATGTTTGATCTTTGGTTGGGTTGTTTTCCCCCTCAGTTTTCCTTGTTTAACCTTCATTCAAGGATGAATGATCCCAAGGGGGAGATATTATAATACCCCAGAAACATATCCAGCTATCTAAGTTGAAATCTCAGGAAAATTTAATGTTTCAGAAATGATGGATCCAAACCACGGACCGTGGTTCGAACCACGAGTCATGGAAAGGGATTCGTGGCCCAGTATCTACAAGGTTGGCCTATGGTGTGAGAACCACGAGTGGATTTTACAGACCGTAGTTCATTCTACGGGTCCTGATTCCACTCGTGGAATAATACTTGTAACCTGACCATGCTCCCAGGAAATACGAGTGCATAGGATGACTCATCATTCAAACGACGGGTCCATCATGTTGACTCGTGGAATGTCTTCAGAGGACTGACATTTTTTCCAGGTTCCTCCAGGAACCACGAGTCAAGTCTATGACTCGTTATTTGAATGACGGGGGATATCCTTGAGTCGTGGTTTGACAAAGAGTCAGTTGAACCCCCCCAGAACTACGACTCCTAATAATGACCCGTCATTCTTTCTACGGGTCCGTCCTATTGACCCGTAGAAATGAATATGCAACATGATTTTCTTATCCTGGTTCTACGAATTAGAATCACACACCATCGTCTAAATGATGACTCGTAGACTGAGTCGAGATCCCTGAATCTGACATTTTTTCTAGACTTTTCTTAATTAAATTCTAGGGGCATTTTGATCATTTCCCACCCTTTTAACTACTAAGTTAAGTTGTTTTGACTATTTCTAGTAGGGTTTTCACCCATATTATCCTAAGTCTCTCTTAAGTTCCTTATTCTTCACGCAAAAGGGAAAAGTTCTTCTAAAGCTTCAAGTCTCCAAGCTCCAAGTCAAGCGTCTTAAGTCCTTTCCATTGAAGTAGGTTATCTTCTTCTAAGGTATGTGGGTCTTCAACAATGGGTTCCTCTCACCCTTGTGCCCAAAATCCCCAATTCTTATGTTGAATTATGAACTTATGAAATTAGGGTTTTGATCTAAAGTTGGGGAAAGTTTGTGAAATCAGTTTCTATGTTTAAATTCATGGTTTCCTACTAATTATTCATGATTTGGTTATAATTATCTTATTGGTTTTAAAAGCCCAAGCATGAAAGTTGATTTCTAGTATGAATCCATGAATTTTCATATTTTCAAGAAAAAGTTGGCATGAATAGATATCATGGACTTTATGTATTTATGAAATTGCATGCCTAATTCTTCAAGTATGAATTTAGAAAGAAAAGCATGTTTTGAATTATGGTTATGCTAAGCTTTATGAACTATGATATGAAATTTGCATGATACCCAATGTGTTTTCATGCTTAATGAATAAGATTTGGCATGAGATGGTGCCACTATGAAATTATGAGCTATATGTGCATATTTTGGGAGTAATATTTACCATTGAGTTGGACGGGGTGAGAGTACCCTTAGTCCCCAAAAATACGTTGCCATCATAGGTTATGATATGATATGATATGATATGTGCCTTCAAGGTTTATGAAAGTGGATCCACGTCTTTATGTATGGTGTCCTTGCCTTCGCGGGGCATAGGACAACTTTCCCAACTAGGGTTATATAGTTGGGTATGGTGACTTGTTCCTTGGCAAGGTTCAAAGTCAGCTTTGCTAACTAGGGTTATATAGTTATATTCCATGTAACTCACATGGTCTCATGTCGGCTATAAGAAACTCCCTTATGTATGTTTTTCAAGTTTTCCAAGCTTTATGAACTCTCTTATGAGCTCCTATTTTGAAATTGGCTCTTGCCTCATGATTTAGCTTTTCATTATGATATTTTCTCATGATACCCTATTACGTATGGATTATGTCCAAGTACATTTTAAATCATGATTTCAGTTGTTAAAATATACTTAGCATGTCTTCTTCATGTTCATGCAGTTCCCGCATACTTAGTACATTCCATAGTACTAACGCATATTGCGCTGCATCCTTTGATGATACATATTCAGTTGTCCCTTCAAAGATACATGGCTAGGATTCATGGTCACTCTCAGTTAGCTTTGGTGAGTCCTCACGGCTCGAGGACTAGACTAGACTTTACTCTAGCTCTTATTTTCCCTTTTCTTTTTAGATTGTTGAGTTAGTGGGGTATTGTCCCATCAAATCATTATGCTAGTTGTAGTGGATTTTCAGACATAGATGTTAGATCTTTGGGTTGTATTCCCTATTTAGTACTCTATATTTGACTATACTTCTTGTTTTGGATTTCCTTCTGATGCTTCCGCTATGCTTTCCCTTATATTGCTTGAGAATGCTATGACCAAGGGTAAGCTTGGGATCCTCGTGGTCCCGAGTCCCATGTTACATCTAGGGGTAACCTCAGGGTGTGACACAGTTAGCCTTGGACACCTAGTCCTTGGCTAACCTTTGAGTTAGGATGGACATTCCAGCTTTCAGCGGTGTTCTAGATAGTACGAGGTTCCTTCTACTATGGTTGAATAGATTCAGCGACGTAAGTTCAAGATTCATTGATAGTGTATTATGCGTGATCAGATTGTGTGGGTTGATACTAGTGAGGCTATTGTGGGTTCTAATGATACTTTGAGGATGGTGGTCGCCTTTGTATCCCGAGAGTTTTAAAGCATGCTTTGTTGGTTCCTTAAGGGTTGTCTGTTATATAGGGTTCTAGTGTTGGTTGGACTTAGCCAGTGTGGACTAGAACTTTGGTATGTTGCAGGCTTCAGAGTCGGTGGTATGGTATGCTGATGCAGTAGAACGGTTTATTTGAGCCAAAGAAGTGAATTGATGGGTTATGAAAATTTCTATATCTAGATGGTGGTCTTGGACTTCAGGCAACCTTTCCCTGCCTACGAGGTGTTCTGACTCGATATTCACAGCATGTATGGCTTCTTCCTCAGTTGAGGCTGGTAAGGTGATCTTAGAACTCATGTAGTGTTCGAGTGTTTGGAGCTTAGTTGGTGGTTACAAACCTTATGGAAGGCTTACCACAATCCTTACAGGGTCTTGGTTTTGGTTTGGGTTATTTTGGCAGGTTGCCCTGGTTCATTTGGTTTTCGTTGTTTCAGACTTGGTGCAGTTCAGTGAGGTTAGGTTCATTCTATAGTCAGAAGGTTCTCCGTCAGCACCGGGTGTTCATAAATGCCTTTTGCAACCCTGGTGAGAAATCTTCAATCTAGTTCAGATGGTTACAGTCGGTTGGTCCAAATGAGTTCAGGTGGCTAGGCTAGTGTTAGTAAAAGTGGTTGTCCTTTGGTTGGTCGTCAATCGGGGTAAAACTACTACAGTTTTTTAGGATGCGCATCGGGTTAGTATGTTGTAGGTCAAAAGATAGTAAGCCATAGCTTAGTTTGGATTAAATCAGAGCAAAAAGGGTGACTTTGTTCATGGTGGAGTTCAAGCAAAAACTAGGGATCTCCGGTTTGTTTGTTGATACTTCAAGAGTGGCTCGAGTGTGCGTCTTCTGTGTAGTTTCATAGTTATGGTGCAAAAGGATTCAGATTTGAATAAGGGGTTTTGTGGATTAGCGGGTTCATGAGTTAGAGTTTTAGGCTGGTGGCTTTTCTGGGTAAACTTGGTTGTGATGTTAAGGATTCTTATCCCATGTGTTGATCAACTTGGTTCTTTGGTTTCAGTGTTGTGTCGGTGCCTCCGATCAAGATTTTTGAAGGTCAGTTTGGTTGGGAGATCTTTGGAGGATTTAGATTTAAAGATTAGAGTCTAGTTTGGCTGGTGAGATGTTGGGGGTCAGTAGTTTTCCTTTGGCTTAGCTTCATGGGTGTCGCCCAATCAGGGAGGATACCCAGGTTTCCGAGTGAGTGGTGCAGGCTTAGTATCCATCTTTGTTTATGTATTCTGGTGTTTTCCCTTCTTTAACTTTCACGAACGAAAGTTCTTTTAGTAGTGGATGTTGTTGATGTGCCGCCATTTTACGGCACTTTCGACTCCTTTTAACGAAGAACAATCGTACGTTTTCAAGCAACCATTGTCTTTTTGTATGTTTTTATGTTATATTTGTAGGAAATGGAGACAAACGTAGAAAAGGAAGGAACTACGATCAAAAGCGCGCCACTGCCTAAGAGTGACGGCCACCATGACGGGCCGTCACCCATGTGACGGTCCGTCACAGTAACCATCAAGATTGAGCTGCAACACTGCCTAGGGGTGACGGCCGCCGTAACGGTCCGTCAAGGTGGTGACAGTCCGTCACCCCAAGCTGTCAAGTTGAGACAGTCGGCGACACGGAATTCGAGCATTTTTGGGTTTACTTCCTGGACTCCTATAAATACCCTATGTTAGGTTTATTTTATCAAGCTTTTTACAATAGTTCTCCCAATAGTTTTAGGAGTTTTTGAGCGATTTTTGAGAGAGGAAACACGCTACACACGCTTTCCTCCTCCTTGAATCTTGTTCTTGATTTGTTCTTGGGATCTTCGTTTTTCTTGTTCTTGGAATAATTGAAGATTGTTTTCACTATATTGTAAGGATCTCTTTTCTTTATTATGAATATGACTTTCTTCTATTCTTCTACAAGCATGATTAACTAAACCTCCCACAACTAGGGTTGTGGGAGCCATGGCTAAAGTAGCGATATAGATTCCGGGTAGCGACGGGTTCAATATATATGTTGTCACGTTGTTAATAATTCATTATTTAACGTTTTCTAGTGGTTGCAAACATTAGAACATGCCTAGGTTTAAATTTGCTTGAGTAAAGAGATTAAAACCGGGAATACTTGATTAACGACGAGGATTCGAGACTACTAACTCTTGTCTTATGATTAATGTTGTAACTAGATTTATCTACTTGATGTTTAGGATTGAAATCTAAAAGCACACCTTTTCAAGTTCGAGAGAATTGAAAAGTAAATTTGTCTATTTGGTTGAGAAACGTTTAGATGATACCATTAATTCAATCGCATCGTGACACGCATATAGAAAGAACCCGGTTAAGCATAGAATCGACATTGTTACAACGCCATGCTGCCTAGTTCTCTCTCATCTTGATTTTCACTCATACATCATTGTTCGTTTTGTTTACACATTGTTCACACAAAACCCCCCCTTTATTTACCGGAAACTATTGACCATTAGTCAACTAATTCACTAAAGACGTAACTTTCACCATATTCTCTGTGGGATCGACCCTAACCTTTGTTGGGTTCTATATTTGACAACGATCACTTACGCTTCTTAATTGGAGTAGTACTTTGAGCATTATCAAATTTTGGCACCGTTGCCGGGGAATACGGTTGATTATTAAGTCCGGTATGTTTATTTGACTCTTAGTCATACTTTCCTGCTTTTACGTTTATTTGTTGTTTTTGTTTTTGACAGGGTACAGAGTTTTGCACGCCAAGTACCCGGCACTCGGGTGAATCAACATTACCTTACGACCCCGAGCTTGCTAGAACATTGAGGCGGAATATGGCCCCACAACAAGAGGCAGCAAGGCTCGCTCCAGAACTGCAGGCCCAACACAATCTGAATGCTGGTGGTCTGCAGGACGATGTTATGCTGAATGATGAGGATATCGACTTGGATGGAGTTGGCGCTATGGGCGCCATTGCTCTTCCACCACTAGCGCCCGGAGCCAAGTTCAACATCACTAGCACGATGATCCAGTTGTTGAACTTGAGAGGAGTGTTCCTTGGTGCCGCTGGTGATGATCCAAACCAACACCTGATGAAATTCGTGGGCATCTGCAAGTCGTTCGAGTTGCCTGGAGTAAGTCAGATGGCAATCAGGCTCAGGTTGTTTCCATTGTCTCTGTCTGATGAGGCAGCATTGTGGTTGACATAGCTGACCCCCGACTCTATCACAACTTGGGGAGAGTTGAAAGGAGCTTTCCTAGAAAGGTTCTTTCCTCCTTCTAGGATGATACAGTTGAGGGATGAAATCAGTAATTTCAGACAACAACCCCACGAAGCTTTACATGAGACTTGGTTGCAGTTCAAGAAGAAGCTGACGCAATGCCCGAACCATCAATTGACTGACAACTTCTTGATGCAGACGTTCTACAGGGCACTGAATTCGGCTACCAAGACGACGTTGGACAACGCAGCAGGTGGTGCATTCATGGGTCTCACTTTTGTTGAGGCCACAACTACTTTGGACAGGCTCACCAAAACCAACAGGGCCTGGCATACACGGGATACAGAGGTAGCAGCCAGCACTTATGCAGTTGGTATGTAAGCTGAGCCGCGCAGAAAAGAGGAGGAGCGCGACCAAGACATGGCGCATCTGAAAACGCAGTTGGACCTATTGACAAAGAACTTGTTTTCGGGAGACGTAGAGAAGGTAAAAGTTGTTGGTTCCCAAGGTAGAGCAGCAGAGTTGGAAACTGATGAGGAGGCGAATTACTTGGGGGGTTTCCAGGCCAATGGCCAAGTAAACAAAGGTCGGACCTATCAGAAGGACAACTACTATGAGAAAGCTGGCTACAATCGTGATCAAGCTGGAGAAATAACACCGATAGAGGTGGCTTGTATGTACCACCTGGTAATTGGGACAAAGCTAGCAACGAGGTAGGGATTTCCAAGCTAGAGAACATGATGGCGAAGATGCTGCTGATGGTAGAATCGACTGACTCTGGGGTAAAGGAGATAAGGACTGAGTTATCGGCCATGAGTCAAATAGTGGAGGTGCATTCCACTTTGATCAAGCAATTAGAGCAGCAAGTGGGGAAAATCTCGGCATCTCTGAACCAAAGGAAGACAGTTACCTTGCCGAGCGACACTACTCATCCGAGGAATGACGCGAGTTGTATGGCGATCACCACAAGAAGCGGAAAAATATTACCGGAATCACATCCGGTAATTCAGACTCAAGAGGGTAAGATCGTGGACGACAAGGAAGTCGAGGAGGCTACTCTAGAGCCCGTGGAGAAAAGCAAGGAAGATGAAAAGCTTCCAACTATGATGCCTCGACCACCACCTCCTTTCCCACAACGCCTGAAGAAGAAAGCGGAAGATGGTAAGTTCCTGAATTTCCTGACCATGCTCAAGCAGATATCAATAAACATCCCATTGGTGGAAGCGCTTGAACAAATGCCCGGATATGCCAAGTTCATGAAGGACTTGATTACAAAGAAGAGGTCGGTAAGTTTCGAACCAGAAGATAACCTCCACCACTGCGGCGCTATTTCCTCAAGGTCGTTAGTCGAAAAGAAGGAAGACCCAGGCGCGTTTACTGTTCCCTGCACCATTGGGAAGCTCAACTTCGGGAAAGCCTTATGTGATCTTGGTGCTAGCATCAACTTGATGCCGCTAGCAGTCTACAAGCAATTGGGCTTGGGAGCACCTAAACCAACGTCCATGAGAGTGTTGATGGCTGACCGTTCGGTAAAGCGACCGGTGGGAATATTGTCCGATGTGCTAGTCAAGGTTGGTAAGCTTATATTCCCCGCTGACTTTGTGATCTTGGATTGCAAAGTGGATTTTGAAGTTCCCATAATCTTGGGACGACCATTGCTAGCCACGGCAAGAGTATTGGTTGACATGGAAAGAAACGAACTGACCTTCAGGCTAAACAATGAAGTTGTCAAGTTCGATGTGTCTAAATTGATGAAGCAACCAAGTGACATGAGGGTGGTCGCGGTCGTCAATGTTACTGAGGAAGCTCCTGCGGAGGTGCATCTTGAAGAGAAGGGTTTGGTCGAGACTCTAGCTGTTGTGAGAAGGATGCTGCGAGAAGGGAAACGTGTAGAGGAAGGCGGTGAAAATAGATCAAGGAAACGAAAACACAGCAAGAGAATCTGCAAAGAAAGAGCGAAAAAGTTGTCGTGACTAGCTGCGGAGCCGATGAACGAAGAAGCTGGAACACAACAGAAGTGTGTCGCGTGCACACACTCCATCGAGTTCTCCTGCTTTGGAGACCCTGGCGGTCTCCAACATCATGTCAGAATCTGAGT
This sequence comes from Jaltomata sinuosa, assembly GCA_003996215.1. NCBI lineage: Eukaryota > Viridiplantae > Streptophyta > Magnoliopsida > Solanales > Solanaceae > Jaltomata > Jaltomata sinuosa. Next base: position 508,936 of record QJPP01000751.1, on the reverse strand, counting down.
CCTATGGACTTCACAGGTATTCCTTATTCTCACAGTTTTAGCTTTCATATGGATGCATTGGGGACAATGCATGAGTATAAGTTTAGGGTGTGGGGAAACCTATGAGTCACCACCGAGGGTTTTTCTTGCCATGTTTCATTTCCCTCCGGTGTGCTATCTAGTTGAACCGGCATGTTTAGGTTGTTGTTTTTAAATTTTTGTTTTTTTTTAATGTCTATAGTGATGAGCATGGCATTTTTTCTTGACTAAAAGGAGCCCCCTTGAAAATTTTTTTGGTTTTGAGCTTATGTTGAAACGATTGGCTGTCTGGATTCTTGAATGTCATTGTGTGATTATGATAGGAATAAGTATGCTTAAGCCGAGTTGTTGTCTTGATAGTCGGTAGTGGTATAGTTTCTTAGTGCAAAGTGTGTGTGAGCGTATTGTTATAAATTCTTACTCTGTACATGCATCTAGAACTTGCCCGGTCTATTTTGTTAAGTTTGAAGTCTGGTTGCTTAGGAAAGGATCACAGGCCCTTTTTGTGTGCAGTCCACTTAACCTATAAGACCGTCCAAATGTAAATAGTCCCTTTGAACACTGTTTGAGCCATAATTAACCTTGTTCTTTCAATAACCTGTCACCGTTCCTGTTTAACTTTGAATCCCTATTTTGGCCCTAGTCCTCCCTTGGACATCGTGCACCTCAACTCGGGCAATCAGCCTAAGTTGAGGGTGGCTACTATAGAGATGAATGATAAGAAAAAGAGGATGGAGAAGATTGGTTGTGAATAGAATGAAAATTCGGGTGTGTGCCTAAGAAAAGAAAAAAAAAGAGATGAAAAAGATCGAAAAAGTAATAAAAAGAATTGTCAAAATAAAGAGGCCGCACCTGTAGCTAGAGAGAAGGAAATAAAAAGGTGAATAAGGATGGACAAAGTAAAGGATGTGGTAATAAGACGTCGGTAGTTCCAAGGAGGGCTTAGTCACTAACCCCTAAATGTATCCTACCTGCACCTGAAGCCTCAGTACAAGCCAAAACAAGTCCTGTAGTGATCCTGAGCGGCTTTCTGAAGAACTAAAATAGAATAGTAAGGGCAAGCCTATGGTATCGCATGTGCATTGTTTGAAATCGTTTGTGAGTGTGAGCGCTTACCTAGTCCCAAATCTTGTGTGTGGGACTTCTTTGTGGTGAGGGCACCAAGATTTCTGTATTGTCTATTGATTGTTAGGATAGCTGCGCGTCTGTATGTAGAATGTTCTATCATATCAGAATGACATGTTTGGATCCATGCAAGTTAGTGTTTCATACATTTGTGTGCTACGAGGGAGCTTGAATTAAAATTGAATAAGATGTTGAATGACCATGAGTTGCTAGAGACACGAGTTTGTTTTCTTAGTTGAGTCGTCGTGTTGTTTTGCTTTTATGTTATGTTTCTTGAGGACAAGCGAACGTCTAAGTTGAGGGTGTTGATGTGCCGCCATTTTACGGCACTTTCGACTCCTTTTAACGAAGAACAATCGTACATTTTCAAGCAACCGTTGTCGTTTTTGATGTTTTTATGTTATATTTGTAGGAAATGGAGACAAACGTAGAAAAGGAAGGAACTACGATCAAAAGCGCGCCACTACCTAAGAGTGACAGCCACCATGATGGGCCGTCACCCATGTGACGGTCCGTCACAGTAACTTTCAAGATTGAGCTGCAACACTGCCTAGGGGTGACGGCCGCCGTAACGGTCCGTCAAGGTGGTGACGGTCCGTCACCCCAAGCCGTCAAGTTGAGACAGTCGGCGACACGGAATCCGAGCGTTTTTGGGTTTACTTCCTGGACTCCTATAAATACCCTATGTTAGGTTTATTTTATCAAGCTTTTTACAATAGCTCTCCCAATAGTTTTTGGGGGTTTTAAGCGATTTTTGAGAGAGGAAACACGCTACACACGCTTTCCTCCTCCTTGAATCTTGTTCTTGATTTGTTCTTGGGATCTTGGTTTTTCTTGTTCTTGGAATAATTGAAGATTGTTTTCACTATATTGTAAGGATCTCTTTTCTTTATTATGAATATGACTTTCTTCTATTCTTCTACAAGCATGATTAACTAAACCTCCCACAACTAGGGTTGTGGGAGCCATGGCTAAAGTAGCGATATAGATTCTGGGTAGCGACGGGTTCAATATATATGTGGTCACGTTGTTAATCATTCATTATTTAACGTTTTCTAGTGGTTGCAAACATTAGAACATGCCTAGGTTTAAATTTGCTTGAGTAAAGAGATTAAAACCGGGAATACTTGATTAACGATGAGGATTCGAGAGTACTAACTCTCGTCTTATGATTAATGCTGTAACTAGATTAATCTACTTGATGTTTAGGATTGAAATCTAAAAGCACACCTTTTCAAGTTCGAGAGAATTGAAAAGTAAATTCGTCTATTTGGTTGAGAAACGTTTAGATGATACCATTAATTCAATCGCAGCGTGACACGCATATAGAAAGAACCCGGTTAAGCTTAGAATCGACATTGTTACAACGCCATGGTGAACACTTCCCTAGTTCTCTCTCATCTTGATTTTCACTCATACATCATTGTTCATTTTGTTTACACATTGTTCACACAAAACCCCCCCTTTATTTATCGGAAACTATTGACCATTAGTCAACTAATTCATTAAAGACTTAACTTTCACCATATTCTCTGTGGGATCGACCCCAACCTTTGTTGGGTTCTATATTTGACAACGATCGCTTACGCTTCTTAATTGGAGTGGTACTTTGAGCGTTATCAGTTGTAATCACCCTCTCAGTTATTTTTCTATTTTTCATGCTTTTTCTGTATTTCGAGCTTTCCCTTAGTGGCTACATGTCATTTATGACTTATCGGGACTAATGGTTCGGTGCCTGGGCAGTTTATTAGGTCGTTATGACCATTTCTCTGTTTTTGAACTTAAGCTTAGAAAATCTCACTTTGGTCAACTTTCTTGGTAAACGTGATCAGAATCGAATTTCGACAATTTTTTGGCTCCGAAACGAGGATTTTTATCTAGTAGGACCATTGGTATGGGTCTGAGTTATTTTGGTTACTCAAGGAAAATTCACCCTATCAACTACTAAAAATAGACAAACTACCAAAAACATGGGAATAGAACTACAAACTCAAATAGTAAATCAACCAAACAAGTACATAAGCAAATACACGAAAAGGGGAGAATCGCAATGCGAGCCATGCTATGACCAACACATCTAGGAAATCTCTAACCACAGGAACTGACTCGGGGGTAGAAGGTTCAGTAATAGCATCTTGGACATATGCCAGATAAGCCAAACACCCACGAGAAATCAACTTCCTATCTCAAAGTTAAGAGATAATCTCAGACGGTGTGTGGCTGACAGAACCCTGCCACACAACTGGGGATACGCCAGGCACAACAATGGTAACGGTCTTGGCATAGCAATCCAAAACTGCATGGTTTGGGTATAACCAATCCATGCCCAGAGTGACGGTGTTGTCCAACTAGAACTACTACGGGAAGCTCCAATTCACGAAAATGCTATCAAGACAATAATCTACGCATTAAAAGATGACTAACGATACCCATATCGCTATAATAATAGCTGAGATAAATTTTGGGTCAACGACCGGCCCGTAGGCCCTATAACCCGAAGCATTAAATGATCACCATGATCATGAGAGAACATGCTTAGAAAATTGAAGAATTTGGGCATGAAATTCGAGCTAAAACAGCCCCTACAAGTCATGGAACCAAAGAAGGAATTTAAGAACGAAAAACCAAAAATTGGGCAAGAATCGCTTACCACAACGAGAGAGAACGTCAAGGAGGTGAGTTCCACGAACCCACAATCATGCAAGACCAAGAAAAACCAAATGTACAAGTTATTTCCAAGCTTTGAGAATTTACAACAATGGTGTACCTCCTCCATCACTAATAGGCCCAGCAGGTAATATCCATGGAAGGACACGACCCATATACCTCAACTACTCTGTATATCCCTCCTCTAGCACACTTGACACATAGCCCCTGTTCTAGATCGGCAAGGTCCATGGAGGCCCTAGAGCACATACTAAATCTCAAGTCTCCATATAACAGTCTGGAATGCAACCGGATCCAAACTTGTAATCAAATCTAAATAATGCATGCCCGGAGTCTCTCCGGGTCTAAATCAGTGAAATAAGTCTCAAAAAATTCCAATAAGGGTGCTCGGGTGTAATTGGTCTAAAATAGCAGTAAAACAAGTCTGATGCTCAGCTTTACCAAGTCTAATAACATCTAAAGTCAACATGAAATCAAATCTAGTACTACGGCTCAACCAAGTCTAGTATAAGTAAGAAAATAGTGATAAAATCAACCTTTTAACTCTCTTACCCTAAGAAGAGCCATGAAAATGATTTCAAACATTTTATAACCATTTCTACCAAAAAGGGGCCCTTGGGGCCATACAAGATTTAGAAAACCATTTATAGTAGGCCCGAAGCCAAAATCATAGTAAAATCATATAGAGATCTCTTTATATGCATGATAATTGCATGCTTAATCACAACCAGTAGCCCAATGACTCACAATCAACCTATTGGCACTGCACATGCTCCAATCATTCTACAACATAGATAACCAGCTCTATAGCTAATATCGATGTCTGGGACTCGCAGACATTCCCAAATAACCCACCATTTATGGTCTAGAGTCAAATACAAAATCATACAGGACCAGAACGATGATATAAGCAACTACAATGAATTCTACAACTAAATGAGTGAAATAATATGGACAAAAAGAGTGGACAATGTTTGGGGTACCAAGCTAACAAAACCAACCCAAGGATGCCAATTAGTGCAATTATAGCCAATATTCGTAAAGTCTAAAAGAGTTAAGCCGTAACCTCTTTGTCGTCTGATGACAAGCTTCTAGAACGACGATGTCCAAGCCCGAACTGCTTTGAGAAGCTCCAAAAGAAAATCAAACTATCACAAACATAAACTACGCATTAAAATGAGACTAACGATACCCATAATGCTAAATTATAGCCAAGTAAAAACTTGGGTCACCAACAGGCCCGTGAGCCTTGCAACCCTAAGCCAGAAATAAACTAGTGCAAAATGATCACAATGATCCAATGAGTTCATGGCAAGAGAAATTACAGGATTTGGACAAGAAATTGGGGCTAAAATAGCCCACCCAACAGGAGAGTCCAAGGATGGAATTCAAAGGAAATTTATAGGAAATTAGAAAGGAAACTTACCAGATTAAAGATGGGAAAACAACCACGAATCGATGCTAATTTTCCTCCAAGAAATTGGATGAGCAAAGGTGAAGAAATGTGGAGGTTTGAGCTGGTTTTAATGGAGAAACGGAGTTTGTTGCAAATGAATTGAAAAATAAGAAGAAGCCAACTTAAAGGCTGCCAGTGATGCCTATGCACACGCGGCAGGGTGCTGCCTACATGGCCTATGTGCACGCGACCGACACAGGAGCACACGTAGGCCAGTGCTGGCCACTGAGCATGTGTCCAGGCCATTGTCCATGCGACCTAGGCATCACGTAGGTAGAGGCCAAGAAAAATGGTTGGCTGGCATGCCATTGTGTGGATGCGGCCATGACCCCATGTGGGCATAGGACTGCTGGTGCCATGACAGCAACCAGCTGCCAAGAGCAATGCCAACTCAAGAATTTACTCAGATGGACCCTCGAGAATACATCAGGGGTCCCACAAACACAAATGAGTAGTGCTATTCAACTAAAAATGGCATTACGGACTCAACAAAATTAATAAAAATCCTAATGGAGGTCCATTTAATGAAAAGTGGTCCCCAAGCCCAAAAACCAACTTTAGGCCAATCTTTCCAAAATGGAATACCAAGGCCTAAAATGAGTCTGGAATCCTTGGGACCTAAACCAAAGGTCCCTCTAGCCTAAGGTTGACATTATGGAGCTAACATTGCTGTCAAAATTTCAATCTGAGGCTGTCTTTTCCAAATATTGACCAAAGTCAAACTTTCAAGTTGAACTGGCTAGAAAACACAAAACCCGATACAAAACATAACCGAAAGCTCCCAAACCCCAACCAAGGGTCCATCCAAACCTAAATTTATGCTCAATAGCTAACAAAATTATCAAAATTTTATTCCGAGCACATTTACCAAGAAAGTTGACCAAAGTCAACAATATCCTAAGTTAAGGCTCTAAAATAGGGAAATGGACAAAATGACAAAATGAATAGCTAGGGCACTGAACCACTAGTCCCAGCAGGCTATGAATGACTTAGGGCCACTACAAGAAAGCTCTAATAGTACAAGTAAAGCATAAACACGAGAATAACTAGAAGGGTCATTACATGTCAAAGTTTTGTTTTTGTTCTTATTGAAATTGTGGTTGAATGTATGATTCATGTAAACATTGTTGCAACTTGTGTGTACATAGAACAAATACTCTTAAAGAGGCTTCTTAGTTTATCATTCTAAGTAAGACTCATTAAGAGAGGAAAACTTGGTCTTTGGGATTGCTTTTTACCTTTTGCTAAAGGTAAAAACAAACAAAAAACATAGTTTGAGTTTAGTTCTAGTATAATTTTAGAATTTCATGAAGGTGTGATTTGAGATTGCTCTTTAGGATCTTCAAAGGTTAGAGCTTTGGAATGGAGAGAGTGTTATCATAACTTGCCTTCACTTTTGAAGGCCTTTTGCATTAGTTAGAATAGTGATATGTGTCATTCGGCATTTGGCTAAATTCAAAGTCTTAAAATGGAAGGATGAAAAATGGATTTTAAGGTTTGTTCGTAATAGATCCCTCCCCCATTCTTTTCCTCTGTTCTTGGTTTATAAGTGTTTATTTAAATTTCAAGTGTCCTCTTGGTTCTTAACACCAAACAAGGTTCTTGAAAGAGAGTTTAAGGTGCATAAAGTTTTCTTCATAGCTCCATTTTCATCCGGAAACTTGATATGGCGAAGAAAGGTGGAAAAGACTTTCTTTTTGAATCATTCTTTACTTGAAAGAAATTTGAGAATTGATAAGCTCATACGTATAACTTAATTCCAATTCTCAAATGACTTTTAGTCTTGTTTTGTTAGCCATAAAGATTAATACTAAGCCAAGTTCCAAGCTTTAAAGTGATGACCTATGATTATCATTTGTCTTTTAAGACAAGTTTGAGGGAAGTCACTACCTCTTTTATTGATTGTTTAAGCAATGAATATGAATAAACTGAATTAGTTTTAAAATAGAAAATTTCTTGTATGGATTGGTGGTAAAGTGGATTTTTCTTCCCAAACTCTTTTCTTCTTTTTCAAAAATGTCTCTCTAATTCCTCCATTCTATGTTGATTTCTCTAGGATATAAGAGACATAGAAGTGAAGTGATTCCCTACTGTAGCTTACTTTAATCTACAACTTATATGATATGACTAATGACTTCATAACAACTTCTTTATAACTCTTCTATGATTTTAAATCAATGAATAAGGGTAATGAATGGCTATTTCTTCCCTCTTAAACATTATGTTTGATTTTGTCTTAGGGAAGTCTTCCATCCTCTTATCGTGACTCTATTTAACCGTGAAGGTCAATGACCTAAGTTAACAAATGTGTTCCTATGACATTGTGCGAAACTCTATGGTTTGTTTTAAGAAAACTCAAAGGACAATTTGCTTTTTGGAGCAAGACACTATGGGGGAATTCTTTAGCAAGGATCAATGTTGTATATTAAACACTTTTTTGGTAGCCATTTGAAAATATCCAAGGGTTGTTCTTTTAAGCAAAAATATACTTCTCTCCCTCTGTTTTCCCACTGTTTGGACCATGTTAAGGATCTGTTGTGCAATCCTATTTTATAAATTTTCTCTCAATATTGTTAGAGTAGCGTTTAGTTAGTCATAGTGAAGCTATCTTCATCTAAGCTTATCACTGATTGTCTTTACTAAAAATGAGATTTCCCCTCTTTCTTTAATTCATTTTCATCCCTTAGTTAGAGCATGAAACCTCAAGGTCATAGGTCTTTGAAAAAACATTGTTTGTTGCTTCACGTTAGTTAGAAAGTATGCTAATAATTGATGTGTCGGCATTCTACGACATATTTGACTCCTTTAACTAAGAATAATCGTGAGTTTTCAAACAACCGTTGTTCTTTTTTATGGGTTTTATGTTTATCTTAGAGGAACTTGAACCAAAACTGAAAAAGATAGATATTTGACACTAAAGGGCTCTACTGGTTAGTGTGACAACTCACTTGACGAATCGTCAAGGTTCTGACGAGTTGTCACACCAACCGTCAAGATAAACAGTCAATTTACTTGCAAGTCATCACTAGGCGGACAACTTACCAGAATTTACCAGCAAGTCATCATAGGCCCAACGAATTACCAAAAAATACTAGCAAGTCATCACCGCGTCGACGACTTACCAAAAAATTTGTCAGGCTGGGCACCTCAGCTCACTGGATAGTGGCGACGGATGGCTTGACGGCTCATCACAGACCTGACGGACTATCAGGGAAGCCATCAAGAATTGACAGTCAAAGTTCAGCCACTGCCTAAGAGTGACGGTTCATCTGACGGCCAGTCACATGCTTGACGGCCCATCAGGTGAAGCCGTCAAAGTCAAAAGCGGGATTCCAATTCTATATTTGGACTTTATTTCCTGGACTTCTATAAATACCCAGCGATACTTTTCCTCACATTTTGGATGAGTTTGGGAGGAGAAAACACAACACAAACACATTTTCTTCTTCTTCTTCGATTGTTCTTGGGATTTTGGCTTATTGTTCTTGGAAAGCTTGAAGCTTGTGTTCATCTATTTTGTAAGAACCTTTTCTTATTATCATGAATACTATTACTTCATTCTTTCATTTTACAAGCATGAGTGGCTAAAACTCCCACAACTAGGGTTGTAGGAGCCATGGCAAAAGTCGTAATCTAGGGTTCGGGTGATATTGGGTTTTGGTTGTATGAATATCTGTAATGACCCTTCTAGTCATTACCGCTTTTACGCTTTCCTTGTTCCGTAGGAGCTTAGTATCGAGATCATGCGATGATAAATTGCGTTCGTATAACCTTAACCTCCATTCCGTATCAAGCGCTTGCGAGCCTAAATTTAATAATTTTATTAACATCGCGCGTATTTGAAAATATTTTTATTTTAAGGATTGAATGTGGTAAAAAGTTATATTTTATTGCCTCCTAAAATATTTTAAAGGTCTATGAAAAATACTTTTATTATGATATAATTGTGTATGTATTTATTTTATAAGGTTTTTATACATTGTAATATTTTAACGGAGATAGTAAACTTAGTTATGTTGAAAATTATTGTTATAATATAGTAGGTTTTATTTGAAATGATTTTCTATTTATTGTGATATATTTAAAATATTATATTTATTTTATCATGAACTTATGCAATACCCGAATACATTCGCGATGTAATAGAATTACTTTGGTACGGACACCTCCCCTCCACGTGGAATTGGAGGGAGTATACAACAAATGCTTGCTTCAGTAGGTGTCATTAAATTATGTGTACTTAGTATTTCATTAGCATGACATAACCGAATGGTACTACACCCATTTATTGATCACAGTCATCATATATGTTAGGTTAGGTTGGAGTTATCTTTTCCTTCCATTGATATAAACATATATCCAGCATCCTTTTCCTTTTGTTATTCTTCACTAACACGTGAATTATATAGATGTTACACGTATAGATATGTTATGGTAAGGAGAGGATTCGATGGCTGGTTGGCGTTTCTTTTAAATCACCGTATGAAATCAATTATCTACGTCAAGTTATTCAAGCCCAAATCCGATTCTGATTTAGTTTTGGATTTTCTCGGAGTGGTTCGAGCATGGACATCGTCGTTCTAGCAGCTTATCATCGGACGACAGGTAGGTTACGGTTTATTTTTCCTAGACTCTGCATATACAAGATAAAATTTAATTAATGGGCATCCTTGGGTTGGGTTTATTAGGTCGGTACCACAGACCTTGACCGCTTTATTCATGCCCACCTACTTTTGTTCCTCTGAAACATGTAGTACTTGCCGTTATATTTTATTTACCGTTGTGGTCTTGTGAGGCCTTGTTGACTCTGGAACATAGAAGGTGGGATATTGGGAATGTCCGCGAGTCCCGGGCATAGAATTATCCTTCTAGGCTGGTTATGCTTGCTGAGTAGCTATGGGCTTGTGCAAGGTCGATAGGTTGAATGTGAGCTGCTGGGCAGCTATTGTGTTTGATCATGCCATTTCCATGCATATAAAGAGGTTTTATCCATGTTTTACTACAGTTTTGGCTTTGGGACTACTGGCACTATTTTCTAAACCTTGCATGGCCCCGGGGGCCCATTTTTGATGGAAATGATTTGGAAATGGTTTGATTTAACTTGTGAATATTCTTGGGTAAAGGAAAGTAAAATTATGATTTAAATCACCAGTTTTACGATTAACGCTAGACTCGGCAGGGCCGGGGTGCTAGTTGAGTTTTCTTGCTACTTGAGATAATTTTAGCCTCGGTCGGACCGAGCACTTGAGATGACTTTCTACTGTTTAGACCCGGTTATGCCCGGGCACCCTTGGAGGGGTTTTTGAGATATTTTCCTACTACTTAAGTCCTAGACAGGGTCTGGGCATGCATATTCGAGACTGGGTCTCTATTTTGAAAACGGACTTGCTTTCGGATGACATGTTTGATACTGAGTTTTAGTATGGGGTCAGCGACCTTCATGGACCTTGCCATCCGGGCCTAGGTCTTCGGGCTGCGTGTGCCGGAGGAAGGTTATACAATGGAGTAGAGGTATACGGGCAGTTTCCTTCCATGGAACCTACCTGCTGAGCCGGATCGGCACCAGAGGAGGTACATACAGATATACCATTTCACTTGAGATCTTCATGCATCATATCATTCCTTGTTTGAGGCTCCACCCTTGTTTGTTGTTTGTTGATTGTATGCTCCGGTAGTATGGGATGCCGGAGGGTTTGTTTTCACTTGTTTGTGTTCCTCGGTTGTATGGGCGGCCGAGGGACTGTAGGTAGACTCTTGCTATTTACTTACCAAATTATTCCCTATTACGGTTAAGTATGAATTGGTTACTGCTAAACTGTTAGTTTCTGGATTTGAGATTGATATGATTAGTTGAGTTTGATTCATGTCTCTGAGCATGCCTATCATTACTCTTTCCCTCTTCTTACACTTAAGGTTACCGATATACCGTCTATTTCGTAAACTTATTATGTAAACACTGTTATTGCAAGGACCCCAGGTGCATTATTTCTTACTTTCACCTGCGCCTATGGTGTATATATTCGGCTTGCTGGCCTCACATGTGGTTCTGTTGATTTCCCTCTGGCTAGTTCTTGTGTACCTTTCGTTGATTTTTGTGACTACTTGCTTCTATTCTGTCTGTTACTATGCTTTTATCTTATATGTGCCCAGTCGGCCTATGATACCTACTGGGTACCTTATCCTTCATATTTGGTGCTCACCCTACCCCCCTGCATCTTTGGGTGCAGATCCTAGCATGGGCCATCGCCGTTAGATCGCTGTGATTCGTGCTTGGAGAACTGTTGGGGACCACTTCAGACTGAGGGTGAGCTCTTGGCGATGAGAGCTTAGCTTTAGTTTATCTTTTGCTTTATGTACTCTATTACCATTCAGAGACATCTGTATATATTGTTTGGATCATTTGCACTCCATGTATGTAGCTTTGGGTCTATACTATGATACCAGGTGTTGGGGTTTGGTTTAGTTTATGCATATGTATATATATACTCCTGTTATCTATTCTCTTCATGTTATTCCATTACTTTTGCTTATTAAACTATTCTTTTGCTTATTTGTTAGATAGTAGCCCATTACTAACTATCTTGAGCTACGGGAATTGGTTCGCCTACTGGGGGTTGTAGGTGCCATCATGACCGAGAAATTGGGTCGTGACAATATCACATTGTTAATCTTACATTTTTACTGTCTTCTAGTTGTTGCAAACATTAGAACATGCCTAGGTTTGATTTGCTTGAACAAAGAAATTAAAATCGGGAAAATTAGATTAGCAACAAGGATTCGGGACTACTAACTCCCGTATAATGGTTGACGCTCTAGCAAGGTTAACCTACTTGGAGTATAAATTGAGTTTTGTATTGCATCTTTTCAAGTTCGAGAGAATTGAAAATAAAAGCGTCTAGTTGGTTGAGAAACGTTTGGACGTAGGAATGAATTCAATTACTTTGTGTTATGCCTATGAAAAGAACCCGATTGAACTCTAGCCTGAGTTGTTGATTGAGCCATGGTGAACACTTACTTAGTTCACCTCTTCTACTGAATTTTACTCGTTAAAACTTGCAATTTGTTATTTGTAACAATCAAAGTTTGATCCATACAAACCCCCCCATTTACCAGAAACTATTGATTACTAGTCAACCAAGTCACTAACGACTTAATTTGCACCTTATTCCCTGTGGGATCGACCCCAACCTTTGTTGGGTTCTATATTTGACAACGGCCGCTTAAGCTTCTTAATTGAGATGTAGTTTGGGCGTTATCAAATTTTGGCGCCGTTGCCGGGGAATACGATTTTTCATTAAGTCCGGTGTGTTTAGTTGACTCTTAGTCATATTTCATGCTTTTACTTTCATTTGTTGTTTTTGTGACTGCAGGGTATAGATTTGTGCATGCATAGTACCCAAAGTTTGGGTGAACCAGTATTACCATACAACCCCGAGCTTGCTAGAACTTTAAGGCAAAACATGAATGCACAAGTAGGCTAACAACACTTGAACTTTGATGATATTGCGGTAGATGCTGCATTGGGTGATGATGTTGCTTGATCCTGTTACAGAGACTGCACCTATCTTGGAGACCCCGATGGTTTCCAACATCGTACCATATTCTGAGGCCTAAGAGCTTCACAGGTATTCCTTTCTCTCACAGTTTTAGCTTTCACATGTATGCATTGGAGAAAATGCATGACTCTAAGTTGAGGGTGTTGGGTTACCTGTGAGTCCAACACCACCGAGGGTGTTTGTTGCCGTGTTTCTTTTCCCTCGGTGTGCTATCTAGTAGAACCGACATGTTTAGGTTGTCGTTTAAATTTTGGTTGTGTTGTGATGTCTATAGCAAGAATGGCTTTTTGCAAGTTGAACTAAAAAGGATCCCCCTCCAAAAATATAATGTTGAATTTGTACTTCTGTTTGAAATGATTGACTGTTCTGGATCTCTTAATGTTATTGAATGGACGTGATTGTAAAAATTGTGCTTAAGCCGAACTGTTGTTTTGATAGTTTATAGTGGTATGGTTTCTTGGTGCCAAGTGTGTGTGAGCTTATTGTTATAAACTCTTAATCTGTGCATGCATCTAGAACTTGCCCGGTCTATTTTGTTAAGCTTGAAGTTGGTTGCTTAGGAAAGGATCACAGGCCCTTTTTGTGTGCAGTCCACTTAGCCTAAAAGACTATCCAAATGTAAATAACCCCTTTGATCCCTGTTTGATCAAAAGTTGACTTTATTCTTGCGATAACCTATTACCCTTCCATTTTTAACTTTGAGTCTTTATTCTGGCCCTGGTCCCTCCTTGGACATCGTGCACGTCAACTCAGACAATTAGCCTCAGTTAAGGGTGGCTACTGTAGAGGTACATGATAAGAAAAATAGGGTTAAGTTGACTTTGTTCTTCCGATAACCTCTTACCTTTCCCTTTTAACTTTGAGTCTCTATTTTGGCTCTGCTCCTTCCTTGGACATCGTGCACCTCAACTCTGGCAATCAGCCTAAGTTGAGGGTGGCTACTATAGAGGTAAATGATAAGAAAATGGGATTGTGCTTAATTGATTGTTGTTGGGATAGAAAGTGCAGGTGTGTGCCAAATGAAAAGTCAGAAAAAGAACTGAAAAAGAAAGAAAAAGAGTTATCATGTTAAAAAGGACACACCTGTAGCAAGAAATAATGAAATCAAAGGTGATTAAGAGTGGATAAAAAAAGGGTTGAATGGAAATAATAGGTCGATTTACAAGAAGGGTTTAGTCACTATTCCCCAAACGTATCCTACCTGCACCCGAAGCCTTATTACAAGCAAAAAAAATCCTGTAATGATCCTGAGCGTCTTTCTGAAAAACTAAAATAGAATAGCAAGGGCAAGCTTATGGCATCGCATATGCATTGTTTGAAATCGTTTGTAAGTGTGAGCGCCTTACCTAGTCCTAAATCTTGTGTGTGGGACTTCTTTGTGGTGAGGGCACCGAGATTTCTGTATTATCTACTGACTATTGGGAGAGTTGTTGTGTGTGTATGCAGAATATTCTATCATATCGGAATGACATGTTTGGATCCTTACAAGTTAGCTTTTCATACATTTGTCTATTATTGGGGGGGCTTGATTTAAATTGAATAAGTTGTTGAATGGACATGATTTGCTAGTGACACATGTTTGTTTTCTTAGTTGAGTCATCTTTTTGTTTTTATTGTCATGTTGCTTGAGGACAAGCGAACGTTTTAAGTTGAGGGTGTTGATGTGTCGGCATTCTACGACATATTTGACTCCTTTAACTAAGAATAATCATGAGTTTTCAAGCAACCGTTGTTGTTTTTGATTTGTTTTATGTTTAACTTGCAGGAACTTGAATCAAAACTGAAAAAGATGGATTTTTTACACTAAAGGGCTCTACTGGTTAGTGTGGCAACTCACTTGATGAATCGTCAAGGTTCTGACCCGTCGTCACCCCAACCGTCAAGCTAAACAGTCAATTTACTTGCAAGTCGTCACTGGGAGGACGACTTTCCAGAATTTACCAGCAAGTCGTCACAGGCCCAACGACTTACCAAAAAATACTAGCAAGTCGTCAGCGCGTCGACGACTTACCAAAAAATTTGTCAAGCTGGGCACCTAAGCTCACTGGATAGTGGCGACGGATGGTTTTATGGCTCGTCACAGACCTGACGGAATGTGAGAGAAGCCATCAAGCTTTGACAGTCAAAGTTCAGCCACTGCCTTAGAGTGACGGTTCATCTGACGTCTAGTCACATACTTGACGGCCCGTCAGGTGAAGCCGTCAAAGTGAAAAGCGGGATTTCGATTCTATTTTTGGACTTTATTTCCTAGACTGCTATAAATACCCAGTGTTAGGGTTATTTTATTATTCATTACCCGATACTTTTTCTCACATTTTGGACGAGTTTGTGAGGAGAAAACACGACACAAACACGTTTTGTTCTTCTTCTTCGATTGTTCTTGGGATTTTTGCTTATTGTTCTTGGAAAGCTTGAAGCTTGTGTTCATCTATTTTGTAAGAACCTTTTCTTATTATTATGAATACTATTACTTCATTTTTCATTTTGCAAGCATGAGTGTCTAAAACTCCCACAACTAGGGTTGTGGGAGCCATGGCAAAAGTCGTAATCTAGGGTTCGGGTGATATTGGGTTTGGTTTGTATGAATATCACATTGTTAATCTTACGTTTTTACCGTCTTATAGTTGTTGCAAACATTAGAACATGCCTAGGTTTGATTTTCTTGAACAAAGAAATTAAAACCGGGAAAATTGGATTAACAACAAGGATTCAGGACTACTAACTCCCATCTAATGGTTGACGCTCTAGCAAGGTTAACCTACTTGGAGTATAAATTGAGTTTTGTATTGCATCTTTTCAAGTTCGAGAGAATTGAAAAGAAAAGCGTCTATTTGGTTGAGAAATTTTTAGACGTAGTAATGAATTTAATTACTTTGTGTTTTGCATATGAAAAGAACCTGATTGAACTCTAGCCCGAGTTGTTGATTGAGCCATGGGGAACACTTCCCTAGTTCACCTCTTCTACTTAGATCCAAACATTGATTGAAAGAAAATTCTAAAAGCGCACCTTGCATATCATACTCGAGTTTGAATCTGGTGCATTGCATAAAATTATTATTGCTTAGAATCTAGCTTTTCTATGTTTAAGTATGTATATTCTAATTTATTTTATTTTATGTGCATGGTCTTTGTCGAGTTTGAATCAAGAATCTCTACCTTCTGCATATTTTTATGGGTCAAGGAAGCCTAATAAGCCATGAGTTATCTTCTTTGAAAAGGCCCCAAAGGGTTAAAAGTCATAGAAATTCAAAGTCATGAAGAAAGAAAAATAGTGTAATTATCCTTCTGGTTATTCCAACATTTTTGCTTTCCTTGTAGTGTTAGAGCTTACCTATAGTGGCCCCAAGTCATTTACGGCTTACTGAGATTGGTGGTTTGGTGCTTGGCCATTCATTAGGTCGTTATGACCATTTTCCTATTAGAGATTTAACTTAAGAAATTATTAACTTTGGTCAACATTAAACGTACTTGGAATCAAAATAGTCTGTTAGCTCCACAATGTGGATTTTGGTCTAGTTGGACCCTTTGTCGGGGTCTGGGAGCATTTATTTTAGATTTATCTTGTTTTCTGTGTTTTTGGCCAGTTGAACTTGGAAGTATGACTTTAGTCAACATTCGGAGAAGACGGCCACAGATGGAAATTTAATCAGTGCTGATAGCTCTAGAATATTGACTTTGGGCTAGAGGAACCTCTGGTTTGGGTCTCAAGGCTTCCAGACTCATTTTAGGACATGCAGTTCCATTTTGAAAAAGTTAGCCTAAGGATGGTTTTGGGCATAGGGCCCACTTTTAATTAAATCGACCTCCATTGGGAATTTGATAAATTTTGTTGAGTCCAAATGCCATTTTTAGTTGAGTAGCATAGTTCGTTTGCATTCACGGGACATCAAATGCTTTCGGGGGGTCCATCAGAGTTATTTTTGGCTTGTGTTGCAGCTGGTTGTGGTTACTTCTGGCATGGCGCAACGGCGGGTACCTTGGTTGCACCTGAACTGCCATGCCTGCGCTTGGGAGCCAATGCTTGTGGTGCCTGGAAGCCTTGGCAGGGGACACACCTGCGCCTCGTTACCTCCTGTGGTGATGGCGCACCTGCAGTGCTTGTGGTCGTGCCTACGTCTATGTGGTTAGCAGCATATAAGCTTCCCTCTTATTCTTTCATTTCAAAACAACTCCAACTTGTTTTCCTCCATAGGTTTTGAGCTCCAAATCTTTTAATGATATTCTGATAAGTTCCAAATCTTGGTGGTGGATCATTTAAAGTCCGTGATCATTTCCCGTCTTCTAATTGATAAGTTTTCTCTTTAAATTCCATAAATTCTCCTTTTTAAAATCTCTCTTTGATTCTTGAATTGTGGGGCTGTTTTGAGCCCTTCCGATGATCAATTTCTGCCAATTTTTTTAGCATGTACTCCTAAAAATGTCAGGGTCGTTGTAGTGTTCTCTTGTTTCCCATTTTGAGTTGTGGGGCCCATGAGCCTATTTTTGACCCAAATTTCAACCCGGCTAAACTTTTAGAAATATGGGTATCATAAGCTTTGTTTTAACGCGTAGATTACATTCTTGATAGTGTGTTATCTGTTCAGAGCTTCTCAAAGCTGTTCGAGCTTAGGTTTTGGCTTCCCAACAACTATTCATCAGACGCCAGGTAGGTTACGGTTTCCCTACTTTAGACTTTATATATATAGGCTATAATTGTACTATTTAGCATCTTTGGGTTGGGTTACTAGGTTGGCACACTAGACTTTTTTCGCTTTCTTTCTATCTATTTCATTTTGTATGTTCGCATTAGTATTTGATCCCATTGTGTAGTATTACCCCTTGTGGCCTTGTGTGGCCTTCATTTATGCCTCTGGACCATAGATGATGGGATATTTAGGAATGTCTGTGATCCCAGACATCGATTAGCGATTATAAAATTGGTTATCTGTGTTGTACAACAGTTTGAGACTGTGTAGAGACGGTAGGTTGAATGTGAGTCGTTGGGCTATTGATTGTTTGTGATCATGTCATCATTATCATGCAAAAGGGTTTTTTGCATTTGATTTTACTACTACTATGGCTGCGGGCCAAGTTATCACCAGTTTTCTAACTCTGTATGGCCCCAAGGGTCCGTTTTCCATAATAAATGGCTATAAATGGATTTAAACTTGTATATGGATCTTCTTGGAGTAAAAGAGAATTTTGAAATAATGTTTCACACTGATTATAGACTTGGCTAGGCCAGAGTGCTAGATATGAATTCCTTCTAATTTCGAACTAACACTAGCCTTGGCTGGGCCGGAGCGCTAGACTTGACTTTTTCAACTAATTTTAGACCATGTTCGAGTCCAGGCATTTTATTTGATATATTGAGAGTTATATGTGATCGCGGAGACCTCCATGGACCTTGCCAATCCGGACTAGGGGCTGTGGGATGGGAATGCCAGAGGAGGGGTATATGGGGTAGTCGACATATATAGGGGAAGCCTTCTATGGGTCCTACTGTAACACCTCAGAAATTCAAACCAGCCTTTAAACTTAGAAACTCTGGGGATTTTGATATTTCCAGGAATCACGAGCCCAAACCACGAGCCGTGGATTAAACCATGAGCCGTGGAATGCGCTCGTGAAAATTGTTCTGCAGATCCATCACTACTAAAAAAAGGCTAAAAAGAGAAGGCCAAAAGGAATGTTGTCCATTGCTTTTTTGGCCTAAAGCGACGGACTCACTTCCGTGGGAAAGTGGTCAATCACTTTTCCAAAAGTGTCGGATAATGTCACTTTAAAAGCAATGGATAGCGACACAAATTAAAAGGCGATGAGTTTTTTTTCTTTTTTCCAGAAAAGTGATGGACTGGTCGCTTTTTCTAGGTTTTTTTTTTAAAAAAAATTCTTGTCCGTCGCTTTTTTTGGGAATTAAAAATTCTAGAAAAGTGATAGACAAAAAGAGACACTGTACGTCACTTTTCTGCATTTTTTCTAGCTGCAAAAATTTGTATTTTCAATATGCACCACCTGCCATTTACAGAACTGATTGAAAACAGCCCAAAATAGAACTAATTGCTAGAAAAACATTCATAATAAGATTCAATCATAACTAGAAATTAAATACGAAGTAATAATATCTCTAAATACATAAAAGGTCCACCAAAAGGACCTATAACGTATTCAATAACTTAAAAAAGTGTCAAAATGTCAAAAATTATAGGGAAATAAACTAAATGAGTCAATCCTAATGGGGGGTAGTACCCACATAATCCTCCTCAGTTTCACTAGTCTCAGTCACATCGTCACTTGATGACTAGGAGGACGGAGTATGATTTGCACTACGATGGCGATGACCAACCCAGGATGATACTTGTTCTTGAAGAGATTGGACGATTTTGGACAATTCTTTATCGGTCTCAGACCATTTTTTCTCAAATTCTGCTAAGGCCCGAGTAAGCTATGCGATCTGCTGCAACATATGTGCAATCTGAACACCATCAACCGCTTCATCTTGGCGGGAGGATCAAATACCTGCCAGTCCTGACTGGATTCATCACACATCATTCCTAGAGCCTAGAACATAGACTCTCCCCTTTTGTCTCCCCCCTTCCACTTTTTTGATCCATATTTGAGTGGCTTCCTTCTTTGTAGGGATGGATCGGCTGTACTCAGACAAAACACGTCCAAACTCATCCTGCATATAAAAAAATAAAAAGTATAATATATACATAATAAATATATATATATATATATATATATATATATATATATATATATATGTTAGTACTTTAATTATATCTAAAATTTATAACTTATATAGGCGTCTTGAGCCATCTGCTCAACCCGTATATCCGGATCTGACTCATTTTTTCTTTCTTATGTGGCCTCTTTAAAAGAGCTCAGTTTGAGTCGGAGGGAACCCTATTTCCTTCTTCTGAAAATAAAATAAAATTTAACATAATCAAGTAATTAATATTATTTAATGAAGTTTATATAAACATAAGTTAAAAGGTTAATATTATTACTTACCATTTCCCTTTCAACATCCGCTACACTCTTTGCACCCATAGTGTGCAATCATCCACCTTTGACACTGCTTCTGTCTTTCTTGCCTTGTTTAGACAATGCTCTGAACTCTTCTGAATTCCAATATTCTTTAAGCTTCTCATAAAGATGAGGCAGAAGCAAAGATCCACACTTTTTAAAGCCATTGGCATAGCTTGGCACCGGCCTTCCTCTCGAAAGTAGTAGAAATAATCTTATTGTACTTTTTCTTCCAAGTACACATTGTATGAAAAAAAGAAATGACTAGTATTAGATGAAATATATATATATATATATATATATATATATATATATTATGAAAAGTTAATATATGTATATATATATATATGTATATACCTTAAACTCATCAAACATGGCCTCTTAGATCATTTCTGAAATGTCCTTCCAGGAGTGCCAAGGTTCTGTAAAAAGCCTTCTAACTGCCTCCTTTAGAGCACGTTTGGGATCTTTCGTGGGATACCACTTGTAAAGAACATAATAAGCATGTCATCAAGTGATAAATAATTAATTAAGATGAAAAAACAAACTTATCAATTAATTAAAAAAAACATATGATGATCCATCAGGATGAATCCTGACTCTACCAATGGCATCCTTCTCACTGGGTCTCAGATTCACCTCCTCTTCCTCCTCTTCCTCCTCTGAAAGTGATAATGCAGGTAATGGCGGAATTGTATAATTCTGAGTCAATAGGGGAGTAGAAGTCTGTGTGTCCGATTCATAGCTGGTATCTCTAAGTCGCAAGCCTGATATGTAAGGGGAAGAAAAATCACATGGGGATGGAGTACCAGATGATAATCTTATAGTCCTGCTGCCACGTGGTGGAGGCATAGTGGGTGTAGGCATACAAGTGTGATGATCAGAAGTAGTGGGTTTAGGACCATTATAATCTGCGGGATTCCCAGTGCCATAGGGGATAGACACTAGTGGAGAAGAGCAAATATGTGGCAAAGCTAAAAGACGACCTGGAATATCGTCATGCTCTATAGGCCTCCTAGAGCTCTTCCTAGACTTAATAGACTTGCTAGTACTCTTACTAGGATGACCTCGATCACCATCACCTGATGACATCTGTATGCATAACCCAAAACTAATTTAAAATTTCCAAATTCAAGAACCTAATTCAAAACTAACACTAACCTAAAGTTGGAAACTAATAGCAAACATTAACCTAAACTAAGGTTCACAAAGACTAACCTAAACTAGGAAGCTATTCAAGGTTCACAAACTAACATTAATGTAATAAACTAACACTTAACTTAAAAAAGAACCTATCTAATTCAAGTACCTAGCTAATTCAAGAACCAATATAATTCAAGTTAAAAAAAAAAACCTAAAGTAGAAAACTTCTTAACCCAAAACTAACAATTTAAACTAACAAACTTAACTTGAAAAAGCTTAACTTAAAAAAACTAAGATTCAAGAACCTAATTCAAGAAGTTAAAGTTGAAAACTAATTCAACATTCTAAAACAAAACTCAAAACTAATTCAAGAACCTATTTAAAATTCAATGTTCCCAAATTCAAGTTAATAATCTAATTCAAGATCCTAATTTCAAATTCAAGTACCTAATTCAAGAACTTATATAATTCAATTTAAAAAAAGAACCTAAAGTTGAAAACTTCTTAACCTAAAACTAACAATTTAAACTAACAAACTTATCTTAAAAAAGCTTAACTTAAAAAAAGGAAGATTCTAAAACCTAATTGAAGAAGTTAAAGTTGAAAACTAATTCAACATTCTAAAACAAAACTCAAAATTAATTCAAGAACCTATTTCAAATTCAAAGTTCCCAAATTCAAAGTTTCCAAATTCAAGTTAATAATCTAATTCAAGAACTTCATTTCAAATTCAAGTACCGAATTCAAGAACCTATATAATTCAAGTTAAAAAAAGTACCTAAAGTTGGAAACTTCTTAACCCAAAACTAACAATTTAAACTAACAAACTTAACTTAAAAAAAACTAAGATTCAAGAACCTAATTCATGAAGTTAAAGTTGTAAACTAATTCAACATTCTAAACTAAAATCCAAAACTAATTCAAGAACCTATTTCAAATTCAAAGTTTCCAAAGTCAAGTTAATAATCTAATTCAAGAACCTAATTTCAAATTTAAGTACCTAATTCAAGAACCTATATAATTCAACTTCAAAAAAGAACCTAAAGTTGAAAACATCTTAACCCAAAACTAACAATTTAAACTAACAAACTTAACTTAAAAATACTAAGATTCAAGAACCTAATTCAAGAAGTTAAAGTTGAAAACTAATTCAACATTCTGAAACAAAACCCAAAACTATTTCAATAATATATTTCAAATTCAAAGATCCCAAATTCAAGTTAATTAATAAACTAATTCAAGAAACTAATTACAAATTCAAGTACCTAATTCACAAGACTAACCTAAATTAATGTTCACAAGACTAACCTAAACTAAGGTTCACAAGCTAATAACAAGCATTTACCTAAACTAAGGTTCACAAACTAATAGAAAGCCTTAACTAAGGTTCACAAACTTATAGCAAGCCTAAGCTAAGGTTCACAAACTTATAGCAAGCCTAAGCTAAGGTTCACAAACTAATAGCAACCCTAAACTAATGTTCACAAACTAATAGCAAGCCTAAACTAAGGCTCACAAAGTAAAATCAAGCCTAAACTAAGGTTCACAAACTAAAAGCAAGCCTAAACTAATTAGAGTTCATAAATGAAGAATATAATCTAAAAAAACAATTTTTCCCTATCAATTTTTTCACATATCAATTTTCACTATCAATTTTCTCAAAATTCTAGTCTAGAATTCAATAACAACAATAACATATACACCCTAGTCTAGAATTTAACAACAAAAACATACCCTAGTCTAGAATTCACTATAAATTTTCTAAATCAAAAATACCCAAATTAAACCCTAACCTTCAATAAACAAAAAACCTAACCTCAATATCGGAGGAGGTTAGAGGGCGGAGGCTGATAGCGGAGGTAGCAGTGGTGCAGCGGTGGAGGAGAGGGGAGAAGGAGAGGAGGAGGGAAAAGAGAAAGAGAGAAAGTGAGGGAAAGAGACCCGATGGGGCCTCTATATAAATGAAACAGTGACGAACAACGTCGCTTTTGTCCGTCGATTTTTTTAAATGAATTGACCGTGTATTGACTGAAAAGTGACAGACAAAAGAGATGATATCCATCGCTTTTCTATTTGTTTAAATATAAATTAAAATTTAAAGAAAGCGACGGACAACGTCATTATTTTAAAATTATTTTTGATTTTTTTAATAATTGCAACGCTATCCGTTGCTTATATTAAAAAAATATTAATTATTTCTAAATAATTTTAGTGTTAGAATCCAAAAAAAGGGACAAAATATTAATTATTTTAAAATTTAGTGTTAAAATTATTTTTGATGTTGTCCGTCGCTTTTTAAAAATTTTTATAAATTAAAAAAACTAGAAAAGCGACGGACAACATCGCTTTTACCATCGCTTTTCTGGAGTGACACTGTTCGTCGCTTTTCTATCCATCTCTTTTTGACCTATTTTTAGTAGTGCATCCTCTAGTCTGGGAACCACGATCAAAGTGCATGAGTCATGGATGATTTCATAGGTTATGGAACCAGCTCGTGGAATCAAACCTGAGGGTTGTCATTTTCCCAGGAACCACGGGTAGGTTCTACAGACCATAGATGGTTCTACAGATCGTGTTGCCAGCTCATGGAAACAGACTCCATGCTGGTCATCTAGGCTAAAAACCATGAGAAGGAACCACGAGTCATGGTTGTGTCTACGAGTCTTAGACTGCACTCGTGGAATATGAAGCCACAGTTTTTAAAAAGTGTTCTAAATTAAATCCCTAGGTAATTTTGGTAATTTCCTACCCTTTTAAACTCCTAAGTGAGGTCTTTTTGGACATTTTTAGCAGGGGTTCATCCCTAATTAGCCTAAGTCTTCTCCCAAAAGTCTCATTTAATCCTAAAAGAAGAAATGATCTCCATTCTCTCTAAGCTCCAAGCTAAGGATTCCACCTTTAATTCTCCATCTCTCTCATCCTAGATTAAGAAAGCTTCAATTTAGGTATGTGGGTATTCAATAAGGTATTCTTTAACCCTAATGCCCAAACCCCCAAAAATTATATTAATTTTACGAACTTTCAAATTAGGGTTCTTACCCAATTCTCACGGGCTTTTCAATAAATGGTATTTTCATGATTCTTCTATGAAATTTGATTCCTAATTGCCTGATTTTGAATGGATTTTTAGAACTAAATTTTTAGTTCATGCATTGAAGGCTAAACTTAGCTGCATGTATGGATTGATCTAAGTAAATTAGCATGTTTTTATAGTATGATCTCAAGTATTTATGAAATTGCATGCTAAATTCTTCAAGTTATAGATTTAGAAAAGAGTATATTTTGAGTTATGGATATAATAAGCTTTTAAGACTTATGATTTTTGAATGGCATGACATCAGATATGTCCATATGCCCTTCAAAAAGTTTAGACATCAGATATATCCATGAGTTATGATCAGTTGGCATCAGATATGCCCTAGTTTATGTATATGAGCTATAGTATATTTTGGGAGTAGTATTTAGTCCCAAGTTTGATGGGGTGAGAGTACCCTATGTCTTAGAACTACGTGCCATATAGGTCCATTTAGCCCCCCAGTCGGGCATCAAAAATTGTGATCACGCTAGTTATGCCTCTATACCTTGGCAAGATATATTGGGTCCTCTTATGGGGAAGATACATCGAATTCCAAGTAGCTCAGATGGTCTATGCCGGTTATGAGAATCTCCTATAGAAATGATTTTATGCTTTTAAATTAATTTGACTCTTTACTTTCAGATTTTAGACTTTCTATTACTACTTAAGATTATAAGTATGTTTTCAGTTTTGATATTGCATCGAGTTATTGCATTACAGATTTTACCATTATCATGTTCAAGTATACTTTTAGCATGATTACTTTAGATTTTGCATATCTCGTATACTCGGTATATCCTATAGTACTTATGCATATTTCCTGCGTTGTATCCTATTATGATGCAGATTCAAGTTCCCATTCTTAGGGCTGTGGCTAGAGGTCACAGGCCATTCAGTGCGTGTTGGTGAGTCCTCATCTTTCGAGGACTAGTACGAGTCTAGCTTTTGATATTGATTCTTTAGTATTTAGAGTTTTTGGGGACTTGTCCCAACAACTCCTTATGATGGTTTTTAGGGGCTTTCAGACATAGATAGATATTCGGGTTTCTTGTTTTAGATCGTGACACTCTTAAACGTTTATCCATTATGAAGTTGGTTGTCTATTTTGCCATTTATACTTCCTCTACGATCCTTTATGATTTGCTTTAGTTATGCTACAACTACAGGTTAACTTGGAATCACTTGTGGTCTCGGGTCCCATGTTACATCTAGGGGGTAGCCTCGGGGCATGAAAAACATGGTATCAGAGCCTCAAGTTCAAGAGTCCTAGGGTGTCTGAAAGCCACATCAAGTGGGTTGTGAAGCGAGCCACACTTATGAGAGAAAAACTATGAGATATTTTAGGAAAGACTTCATTCATTCATGACCAATATTGTGCGATAGAGTATAACTCTATTACACCTATAATTTGATCTTTATGAATTTTAGATTATGCCTCCTCGTCGTGCCATGCCTCGTCGGCCCAATGCACGAAATGCTAACCCTCTTGTTCTATACCATGAGGTCACTAATGTGGAGTTAAGGAATGTCATTCAGATGTTAGCTCATGAAGTGGCCAACTAGGCCAATGGACCCACTTGAGTTTTAAGGTTCTATGGTTGGTGAAGATGCATATAATTTCATGGATGAGGTGAAGAAGATTTTGGAGGTGATGCAGGTTGTTGGTGTTGATGGTATTGAGATAGCTTCCTATCAGCTCAAGGATGTGGCTCATCTTTGGTGTACTCAGTGGAAGGATGCTAGAGCTAGGGATGTGGTCCTTATTAATTGGGAGTGCTTTGAGAGAGCATTCCTTGACTGGTTCTTCCCTAGGGTGTTGAGAGAGGCCAAGGACAAAGAGTTTATGAATTTGAGGCAAGGAACTATGTTGGTTCAGTAGTATGGGTTAAGGTTCACTCACCTTTATCAATATGCTCCTTCTATGTTGGCCGATCCCAGGGATCGGATAAGAAAGTTCATTTATGGGGTGTCTGACTTGGTGAAAAAGGAGTGCAGGTCTTGATAAGTAAGTAATCTACAAACTTACTGAGTCATTATTCATGAAATATTGTTATGTTTTGATGAGATTTAGAGGTTCTTATAGCCTTTATTGATGTCTATGTAGGTACTTGTGATTAAAGATAAAAATAAGGAAATGGACCCAAAAAGAGCCAAAAAGGAGTGAAGTGTGACGTGAGCAAACAAGACGAAGATTCTGGTGAGAGATGTGGTGCTCGTGCGACACGCACATGCCTTAGTGCAGAATGCACCTCCCACCGCATGAAGTCCAGAATTTGCTGAAGGATCTGTTAAGGGGTGCGGTCACTGTGGGACATGAACGATGCCTTGTGCAAACTGCACCCTCTTTGTATGAAACTGCCCAATTTACTAATTCACTGGATTGCTGAAGTAGGGTGTGCAATGTGCACATCATAATGTACAAACCGCACATCATGCTACACACTGACCGAAGGACATTTTTGTTTAAAATTATGTGACGTCTTGGGAATGTTTATATACCCAATTTAGGCACAATTGTAAATAGTTCATCTAGCACTGAGTTTTGAGAATATTCTTAGCTTTGTGAACAATTTTTCCCTTCTAAGAACAAGAAGAGGGTTTCTCACAATTCCTTCTTTGCAATTCTTAAAACCATAATTTATGTACAAATTGAGCGTTGATATTGAGAAATTTAGCTTGAATAGAAGGGAAATTGAATTACCCATTTGGTATATCTCTTTCCTTAAGCATGAGTAGCTAAACCTCTTATCTAGGGATGTGTTGATGATAGGTACTTGTTAAATGGGTGTGGGTGTTGCTAATTCTTGTTTATAATTGCTTTATTGACATGGGTCTAGTGATTTCACCATATTTTAACTCTAAAATTTGTGGTTGCAAACATTAATTTTCTTAATTGGTTATGGTTTTGCTTGAAAGAGGAAATTATATCTTCGGATGTGAAATTGCTAGTAGGAACTTGGGCTTCTCTTTAGATTGAGGCTAAAAATAGCTCAAATCGACGGAATCAACCATTTAAGGGTCTAAAGCTAGAAATAGTATGACCTTGCTCAAATCGACGGAATCAACCATTTAAGGGTCTAAAGCTAGAAATAGTATGACCTTTCTAAACAATAGCTTGGTTGTTTATTCATGAATCAATAGTGCTTGACTTAAAGTTTTTTAATAAATGATTGTTTATCGAGAGATAAATAACCAAAACCAAGGTTACCCATGCTTTTAGCATGAATAAGCATTCACCCTATCCCATGTTCGAGTCCCATTTGACACAAATCCCTAGTAGTCCTCTCTATTGTCTATAATCCATTTACTTGATTGCTTTATTTTGTTGCATTGCAAAATTGTGACAGATTCCTAATTCCACTCTTTTTTATATTACCCACTCTCGTTGTGAACTCTGTTTCATAATCACCTAGGCTAAACTCTAAATTCTCTGTAGGATCGACCTCGACATCCATTAGGAACTATAAATGCGTTTTGCTCTGATGATCGCCGATACCTCTTAATAGGAGAGTACATTTGAGCATCATAAAAAATGGCATCATTGCCGGGGAATTAAGTTGTTTAACTTTTTTGATTGTAGATTTGAAATCACCTTGAGAGTATTTGTTTCTTTTTACTTTGTTTGTTGTTTGTGTTGTGATTGAGCATGCTAGCACATGAGCGAGGTAGGTGAAAATTGTAATGTGAATGGAGGCTTCATGGATGCAGAAGTTGTTGAGCCTGTAATACAAACGGGAGTAGGTGCAATCCGTTTACCCCCCACGCTGGGAAATGCAGTATTTCACGTTACTAGCACAATGCTCCATTTGATCCAAATGAAGGGTATGTTTGGAGGAGCAGCCCACGAAGATGCCAACCGACACATCCGTAGTTTTTTAGAGATATGCCAACCATTCATATTCCAAAATATCTCCCAAGAATCCATTCGAGTATGCCTATTCCCCTTCACTCTAACGAGGAAAGCCACAACGTGGTTAGAGGAGTTGCCGGATGGGTCCATTACCTCTTGGAATGAATAGGTGGATGCCTTTACAACTATATTCTTCCACTCCATCGTGTATGATGCAGTCAAGGGATGAGATTACCAACTTCTACCAACTCCTCAAGGAGCCTCTACAAGAGGCATGGTTGAGATTTAAAAAGAAGCTAGTGTTTTGTCCTAACCATTGTTTACCGGACCATGTCTTGTTGCAATGCTTTTTTAGATCCTTTAACTCAATGAATAAATTTGTATCCAACAATCTTGGTGGCGGTACCTTCATAAATCTCCAATTTCATGTTGCCTCGACCCTTCTTTAGAGAATCACCAAGACCAACCAAGCTTTGAACACAAGGGAAGCGGAATTCCAACCTTGGGAGTGACCACATCCATCCTAACAAATGAGATGAGGAGGAAATATAAAGAGAGGGATGAGAACATGGCTAAAATGATTACACAAATAGACTTACTTACCGAGCACATAATGGGGGCAGGTGGTTCTAAGACCGTGAATAATGTGAGTACACCGGAAATCAAGGCCAATGACGATAAGCTTATGACCATCATGGATGGTAAATTTTTCTATTTAATGGCGAGTTCTCATCCCGGGTATTATCTCCTATGGGATGAAAATCAAGTTTGGAACAAGAACAAGGAAAGGGATGGAAATTGGAGAGATCGTGATAGAGAGGGTAATAGATTAAACCACCGAAGCTCAAACTCATATGTGCCTCCAAACAAGTCGGATTCTTTATACCAACCCACCATAAGCAATCTCGATCATTTGAAGATAGAAGACATGTTGTCCTTGGTTATGAAGAAAGTGGATTCGACAAACACCGGGGTTAGTGAGCTTAAAAGTAAGGTTTCACCACTTTACCAAACCGTGAGTTCTTATTCAGCCTCAATAAAGCATCTCGAGTCCCAAATGAATCACCTCTCTACCCAAATGCATCAGAGATTGAATGGAACACTACCAAGTGACACCACCGCAAATCCTAAGAATGATGCTCATGTCAGGGCGATTATCACTACGAGTGGGAGAACAAGTGGGGTGGTGAGAGAGCATGTTGTGGAGCAGGTTGTATAGTAAAGAAGCCTATTATTGACGCCTTCGTGGAGCCTAAAAGAAAAGAGATCATGCATGATAAAGATGTTGTAGAATCGAAGGTTGGGGTGAAGCTTGTTGCACCCAACTCCCCGGTAAGTGTTGATGTTTATGATAAAAGGGAGGAGACTGAATATCCATCCCAAGAGGCCGTTGATGTTGAGGAGGACCCCATCTTGTGCAAAGTGTGCCGACCACACTACCCAAGGGACCTCCTCCATACCCTCAAAGGCTTAACAAAAAGAAGGAAGATCAGAAATTCAGCATGTTTGTTGACATGTTTAGAAAGATATCGATAAACATTCCTTTGGTTGAATCCTTGACACAAATGTCAGGGTATGCTAAGTTTATAAAGGAGTTGCTTAAGAAAAAGAAGATCATTCATATGGGAACTATTGAGATTTCACACGTCTATAGTGCTGTGATGACAAGTAATGTTGCCACAAATCTTGATGATCCGGGTGCATTCACCATACCGTGCACTATTGGGATATTTGTTTTTCGAAAGGAATTATGTGATCAAGGGGTAAGCATAAACTTAATGCCCCTAGTGTTCTTCAACAAATTTGGATTGGGTACACCCAAGCCTACCTCTATGTGCCTTCTTATGGATGATCGGTCCATTAAACGCCCAGTAGGAATAATTTTTGATGTGTTGGTAAAGGTGGACAAGTTCATTCTCCTGGCAGACTTTGTGATCTTGGATTGTGAATTCGATGTTGAGGTGTCTATCATCTTAGGGCGACCATTATTAGCCACGGGGAGAGCACTTATGGATGTTGAACTTAGTGAGCTTAAATTCTGAGTGGGGAATGAAGTGGTGACATTCAATGTATGTTAACCCACAAGTACTCCGGATGACTAGAGGGTGATTTCGATGATAGAGTTGGAGGAAAAGCTTGATGGTGCCCTTGAGGAGTATGAAATAGGCAAGTTGCCTAAAGTTGAAGAGTTTCCAAGTTGGCCTCGTGATGCTATGTTGCGGCCATTGAAGGAGGAATTCCCTTTTTAGGGTGGAGCCACGCCAACCGGATTGGCATGTCATCCAACAATGACTAGGTTTAGGTTCTATCTACGAGCCGCGATGTAAAATCAAGTGCTTCTTGGGAGGCAACCCAAGTGTCTTTACTTTGATTTTCTTTACCTTTGTTGTTGTTTTTGGTTTGTTTTAGGAAAACAAGGGTAGAGGAATGGACAATTTGAAAAGCAGGGAAAAAAGGAGTTGTGCGGAGGATGGTGCGGCTCGCACAAGCCATTATGTGCATTGCACATCCAAATGCACGCCAAACCAGAAAGCTGGGATGAAAAATAGAAATTAGAGGTGATGTGTTCTAGGCTATGCAGTTCGCAAAAGCCCATGTGCACGTCATACCTCCATCGCATGATGAAGTAGAAGCCTGGGAAAATTAAGGGGATAAAAAATGTAAGGTGCAAAATGACATGCGGTCGCACAAGGGCTTGTGCGAACCACATGTCGTAGCACACCAAAGGTAATTTTGAATTTTTAATTGACCTAACCCGTTGATTGACCTGACCTGGAGACTGGCCAGATCAATTTTATTCTTATTTTCCACTTTAAATCTGCCACCCTTCTCCTCTTTCTCCATATTTTAACCTAAACCTCTCCAATTCTCTCCTGAAACCTCCCAAAAATCCCTCAAAATCTTCTCCTCCTATCACCAAAAACTCTCCACTACTTCACCACCTATCTCCGCTATTTGTCTCTCCGAGCAAGTTGTTGGGTCACAATTGTTGCTTCTTAAAATCTTCAATTTTTACTTTTCTCTGCTTAGTCTACACTTGTGGTAGTTCTCTGATGCTAAATACTTGTTTTTATGTTGATTTGGAACTCATATTATGAAGTGCTTAATAGAATGTCCATGTTGATATTGGGTGAGATCCGAAATTTTTGGGTCCCCAATTTTGAAATATGTTATAGATTTTGACTAGGATCAACTTGGTAGAACTTGATATTGTGATAATGCATGTTGATTGGTAGTGATTTTTAGCCTTGAAATCTATGTTTGGGGGGTGAATTATGAGTAATCTACTTTTGAATAATACATGATTTGGCCCAATGATAGAATAAGTGGCATCTTTCTTAAGGGAAAATTGCCGTTTTCATGAGTTTTGGTCAAAAATTATTGTGTGGGGCTGAAATTTGCTACTATTGTGTATCCATGTTCTTTTTTGGATACTTTTTTTAGGTATATAATCTTGTGCGGGAAGGTGATAATTGTTGTTATTGATTGTGTGTCCAATTGAGTAATTGAGGGCTTGATGTTCCCAATGATAGACGGGGTAACGTCTTTCTTAAGGTAAATCATTGGGTTTTCTCTTGCTTGTTGGTTTTGTCAATGAAAGTTCGAGGAAGTCTGAGTACCCGAACGATTGTGTGGTCATGATATCCCTTGCCCCTGTTGTTATAATTATTGGTCTACTGCTTTGTTCCAAGTGCTTCGTGCAATTCTTGCTCTACAAATCACATACATAATTCACAAGAACACAAGGAACCAAAAAATTCCAAGTGTGCCTTTGTGTATTTTGCATGTGATGCATAGATCTTGATGTGTGAAACACAAAAGGCACCACACCTGTTGAAAAATCGGTTTTAGCTTACTGTCAAGGGGTGCGAAGAAAGGTGCAACATGCACCTTGGATCATGCAAAACGCATCAGCTTTGCTCCTCAAAGCAGAACTCCCTGAAGGTTCTGATAGCTTGTGCAAAGCCATGTGCGATGCGCACTGTATCTAGTGCAGTTTGCACATGGCCCGCACAAACCATCAGACAACTCCATTATTTTTCTACTTCTTTGCATTTCATCCTTTGTACATTTTAATTTCTTGTTGATCTTTTTCTTTCACATATGATAAAATACAAAAAGATCTTGTTTATGTTGTTTTTGGGCTCACAATATTCTCGTGAAGAACATGTCTTCTAGTAGGGGAAACACTTATAGGAGTTTGCGAAGGCCAACAACTCCCTCCTCCTCAAATCCAACCTCAAAATGGAAGAAGAAAGTCTCATCTTCTCGCACCCAAGCCTCAGAGAAGGAGAGATTTCGATTCAGAGTGGAAGGTATGAGGGCAATTTATGATCGTGACATGGGTAGGTCCTTCAACACGTAGCATAGTTTCAACAAGGACGCGATGGGGGATAACCTGCCAAACATCCTAAATTAGTTTGCCAACCATCAGTGGCAACCAATTCCGGAGGTGCCCAGAAACTATTACAAAGAGTTAGTCTGGGAATTCATTGCCTCATACCAAACAACGCAAGATGCTAAGGGCTATGAAGGAGCTTGTAAAACATTCCTCGCTTAAATTTTGATCATTCCAGCTGAAATTAATGCCATCTATTTTAGCACTCGAATTGAACCAACCCCTGAACTAATGTCCAAGCTACTTTCCAAGCACAAACCTCTGGAATGGGCTTCTCCGATCATTGCTCGTGACATACATCTCTGGGATACCCTTGGGGATGAAATCCCATGCCAGACTCTGTACTTTGAGGCATGCCTTTAGTATGATTTTGTCCACTATCATTTCATGCCTTCTCAGAATAACCAAAAGGTCACCCATGATGGGTCCATTCTGGTAGCCTCAATCATGATGGGGGATCATATGAATTTTAGCAAGGTTATTGCTTTAGTGACCAAAAGGAAGGGTTGTAGGGCTGGTGATGCATTTCCCTGTCCAGTACTAATTAGTAAACTGTGTGCACATACTGGCGTTCTTTATTTTTGCTTTGACAATCCTACTCCTGCCGTTGGTGTGATGGATTCTGATAAGAAAATAGGCAGGGATGCTCCTCATTTCAAAAGGCATAGGGTAGAGACATTGGTAGAAGTTTAAGTTGATGAGTCAAATGCTGAAGTGGATGCTCTCTCTTCTCCTCAGTATGCTTCAGAGGTACCCACCCCCACCCCTACTGTGCCTAGAGAAATGTTGACCAAGAGTGGCCTCCAAGATATGGTTGACAAAATATACAACCATGAGAGGCAATTGAGGAGCTTGGCAAATGATCTACCAGGGTTGATTGATAGGCCAGTCAAGAGGGCCATCAAGTGAGTTGTGGATAGCATATCCAATCTTTGAAAAATGGTAGATGTCATTGAGGGATCCATCAAAACACTCTAGAAGGATCTCGATAAGGCAAAAGGTAAGGATCCGGTGTAAGAGGTAGATTTGAGAACCTTACCACCACCTCGTACAATTCATGGTCCTATAGATGACTTGCTTGCATCCCTTACGGATGGTAAGAAGGAGCTACCCAGTGATATGGATGCATTTCTTGATGAGGATAACCAGAATCCAGACTTTCAGCAGGCCCTTAGATATTCCACAGTTATTGTGCACTCCAAAAAAAGTGGTGCTAGCACTAATGGAGAGGCTGCAGATGATGAGGTAGTAGCTGATGATGATGAGGTATAGTCCTCTAGGGAGTTACCCATTTGTTTCCCTACTTGAGCTTAAAATCATTGAGGGCAATACTTTTTTTATTGGGGGGAGGTGGCATTATTTGACTTTGATTTTGGCGCCCATGTTGGGCTTGAGATATTTTATTGCCCTTGCTGGGATTTGATACTTAGTTCCTCTTTCTAGACTTGATTTGGCCCTTGTCGGGTGTTTTTAGATAATTGTGATGATATTTCCCTTGCCGGGCCTTTTCTTTATGTTTTTTTGTTTTGAGCTTAATTGTGCCCTCGCCGGGCTTGATTTTTATTGATTGATGATTGTGTTGCTGGGTTGGTCTTACACACCACATTATTCCACTACCTGTACTTTGCAATTGCATTAAAGGCCTACGTCGAGGCTTGTTTTTCAAATGATTCATGAGCATGCAAATTGGTTATCATCTTGTTAATAGTAGTTTAGCAATAAACTCCAAGGGTTTCCTTAATACCACGATTCTTTCCCAAGGAGCACAAATCTTTTCTTTTTTTTCTTTTGTTTTTGTGTCGATCAGGGTTGGTGTTTCTCTATGATAGATTGAGAGGTGACTTTCTTAAGGGAAAATGCCAAGTTTTAGTTTTAATTTGAGTCTGTAGTGTGCTTCTCTCGAAATGGACCCACCATAAAAAATTTCTTGGCAAGATATTTTATGAAAATAAACGAAAAGAGGAAAATGAAATTTTGAGAAAAGCATTCTTTTGTCATGACTTGCACAGTCACGTTTTGGCTTGATTGATTCACAAACGAGTGTATAATGAACTAGGAATAGCTTGTCAAAAGTCATTTATCCCGATTGATTTTGAGACTAATGAAAGAAGTCTTGTGGCATGATATCTTTTGTGGTGAGGCTTTACCTTGATTCTTGTGCACATGTATCATCTAGAACTTGCCCCGACTGTGATTCAAGGAAAAATTCTAGGTGTGACTGAGCTTGGAAAATTACCTTATGCCTTTCTTGATAGCCACTATACCCAAATGAATTCCCTCGACATCAACCCTAGTGAACCACTTTGAGTTTGTGACCATTCTTTGGCACCTTGTTAACACCTTGACCTTTTTGGAACCTCTGTCTTGGCACCCATCCTCCCTAAGTGTTTAAAAGTGAAAGGTAGGCTAAATGCCTAAGTTTGGGGGGAAATGAAAAGACAATGTAGGAAAATGCCTAAGTTTGGGGGTGTATGTGATCAATGAGGAGAAGAAAAAATATGCACTCCAAGTGTACGTTAAGTCGAATTGAAAAATTGCTTCAAAAAGTTCTATCAAATGAGCAAAAAAAAAATTAAAATAAAGAATAGGTGCTTCCAAACAAAAGGTGATATAAGGAGTTTTGAATGATCATGATTGAAAAGGAGAAGCTTAGGTTGTGTGAGGGAGAAATAAGGTGAAGTCAAAGTCAAAACTGTGAGTGGTATTTTAAATGATAACAAAGAGCATTATGGAAGTGTAGTCACTTGAACCAAATGAAATCCTTACCTTAGCCCTAGCTAACATCGTAACCCGCAAGTCCTTAGTGATTCCGAGCTTGGCTACCCTACATTAGTGGTGATTTATATGAAGGGCAAGCCTATGGGTCGACATGTGTGCACTTGAACTTCCTTGAGAGAGTGAAAGTCTTTTTGGTTTTCTTATAATCCCTTTGTTTGTGAATTTCATAATTATGAGTGGGATTCTCTCTTGCGGTGAGTGGCATCATGCACTTGAATTGAAACATGAAATCTCTATTTCAATTGAGAGGAATGAGAATGAGATAAGTTGTGTGGCGAATCTCGAGACAAACCTTGATGGTCCATGCTAATGACTTGAGAAGCTTTGTATCTTATTTTGAATGACAAAATTCCCTTGATTTTGAATGAGAAATTAAGCCTTTTGAAATGGTTCTAGAATGACAAAGTGCCTTAATATTGTGGTGGTTCAAATTGAGATGAGCATTGTGGTTGGGTATTTTGCTTGAGTCTTTTTGTTTGTTAATTTTCTTAGTTTTTAGAATAGAGTAGTCTTTTGTTCCTTGATTGAGTCTAGAGCATATTTTATTCCTTACCTTGTGAATAATGTTCTTGAGGACACGCAATAGTTCAAGTTTGGGGTTTTGATAAGTCGGTAATCTACCAACTTATTGAGCCTTTATTCATGAATTATTTCTATGTTTTAATGAGATTTAGAAGTTCGTATAGCCTTTAATAATATCTATGCAGGTACTTGTGACCGAATATAGAAAACAAGGAAATAGACCCAAAAAGAGCCAAAGAGGAGTGAAGTGTGAAGAGAGCAAACATGATGAACATTCTTCTGACAGATGCGGTGCTCGTGCGACACACACTTGCCTTGGTGCGGAATGCACCTCCCACCGCATGAAGTCCAGAATTTGTTAAAGGATCTGTTAAGGGGTGCGGTCTCTATGCGACGCGCACAATGCCTTGTCTGAACTGCACCCCTTTCGCATGAAGCTTCCCAATTTGCTGAGTCACTAGATCACTGAAGAAGGGTATGCGACGCACATATCACAATGTGCGAACCATACATCACGCTGCAAACTACACAAAAGGTATTTTTGTCAAAAATAAAGTGACGTCTTGGGAATTTTTATATACCCAATTTAGGCACAATTGTAAATAGTTCATCTAGCACTGAGTTTTAAAAATATTCGTAGCTTTGTGAACAAGTTTTCCCTTCTAAGAACAAGAAGGGGGTTTCTCACAATTCCTTCTTCCCAATTCTTATAACCACCATTTGTGTACAAATTGAGCTTGAATATTGAGAAATTTAGCTTGAATGGAAGGGAAATTGAATTACCCATTTGGTATATCTCTTTCCTTAGGCATGAGTAGCTAAACCTATTATCTAAGAATGTGTTGATGATGGGTACTTGATAAATGTGTTTGGGTGTTGCTAATTCTTGTTTATAATTGCTTTATTTTCATGGGCTAGTGATTTCACCACATTTTAACTCTAAAATTGGTGGTTGCAAAAATTGATTTTCCTTACTTGCTTATGGTTTTTCTTGAAAGAGGAGATCATAGCTTTGGATGTGAAATTGCTAGTAAGAACTTGGGCTTTTATTTAGATATAGGCTAGAAATAGCTTAAATTGACGGAATCACACATTTAAGGGTCTAAAACTAGAAATAGTATGACCTCCCTAAACAATAGCTTGGTTGTTTATTGATGAATCAATAGTGCTTGCCTTAAGGCTATTGAATATATGGTTGTTGATCGAGAGCTAAATAACCATACTTAAAACCAAGGTTACCTATGTCGTTTAACATGAATTTGCATGAATAAACATTTACCCTATCCCATGTTCAAGTCCCATTTGACACACATCCCTAGTAGTCCTCTCTATAGTCTATACTCTGTTTACTTTATTGATTTATTTTATTGAATTATGAAACTGTGAAAGATTCCTAATTCCCCCCTTTTTTATATTACCCACTCTCGTTGTGAATTCTTTTTTATAATCACCTAGGCTAAACTCTAAATTATTTGTAGGATTGACCCCAATATCTATTCAGAACTATAAATGTATTTTGCTCTGACAATCGCCAATACCTCCTTATAGGAAAGTACGTTTGAGATTTATCAAGTCCATAATGCTTTTGGGAGACATGGATATCTATAGGCTTATGACTCATGCTCATTAGATTGAGAGAGATAAGTTGAAGGAAATGGCAAGGGAGAATAAGAGGGCCAAATCAGAAAATTTGGGTTTTAGACATTAGAGGTCCACAGGCAGACACCGTTCTTTATTTTAGAAGAGGTCATCAAGACCTGTGCCATAATCAGCTAGTGCTCCTACTCAAGCCCCCAGACCTAGGCATGATTATGAAGGTAGATGATCAGGTTCACAGTCTCAGGGGAGTGTTCTAAAAGGGGCTTCCTACCCTATTTGCAACAAGTATGGTAAGAGTCACCTTGGTGAGTATCTTGCTGGCAGAGAGGGATACATTGGGTGTCAATAGGTTGGTCATAGGATTAGGGATTTCCCTTCAGAAAAGATGGAATATGAAGGTGGCAGGACTCAGTTTACTACAGCAGCCCTAATAGGTCATCAGGTTCAGCAGGGCACCGCCTTTTGTTCAGGTGGTGGTAAGCACCAAAACTGTCTTTATTCTATGTTATCTCGCTAGGATCAGGAGAGTTTCCCAGATGTAGTTACTAGTATGTTGCAAGTCTTCTCTCTCAATATTTATGCTTTGTTGGACCCCAGAGCTTCCTTATCTTTTGTGACCCCTTATGTTGCTTGCCAATTCGAAGTCAGTCCTAAACAAATTTTAGAATCCTTTTGTGTTTCTACTCCTGTTGGTGAGTCAATCCTAACAAGGAGAATTTACAAAATTGTCATATCTCAGTCCTTCATAGAGTCACTTCAGCCGATCTAGTAGAGTTGGAGATGACTGATTTTGATGTTATTCTTGGTATGAATTGGTTGCATGCATGTTATGCCTCAGTTGATTGTCACACCCGAGTTATTAGTTTATGTTTTCAAATGAACTTATCTTAGAATGGAAGGGTAGTCCTCCATCTTCAAAGGGTCGTTTCATATCTTATATTAAGGCTTGAAAGATAATTTCTAAGGGTTATGTCTATCATATAGTTTGGGTTGTGGATTTAGAGCATGAAACCCCATATCTCCAGTCAGTTCCTATTATGAGTGAATTTCCAAAAGTGTTTCTCGAGGATCTGCCTGGAGTCTCTCTCGAGTAGGAGATTGAATTTGGGATAGACCTTCTCCCAGATACACATCCTATATCTATTCCTCCTTATAGAATGTCTCCAATGGAGCTTAAGAAATTGAAAGAACAGTTGAACGACATTCTTTATAAGGGTTTTATCAGACCCAATATCTCTCTATGGGGTGCTCCAGTCCTATTCATGCATAAGAAGGATAGTTCTCTTAGAATGTGTATTGACTACCGTTAGTTGAAAAAGGTCACAATCAAGAATAAATATCCCATTCCAAGGATTGATGAGTCGTTCGATCAGTTTCAGGGTGCCATCTATTTCTCCAAGATGGACCTTAGATCTGGTTATCATCAACTCCGAGTTTGAGAGAGTGTGACATTCTAAAGACAGCCTTCAGGACTAGGTATAGTCATTATGAATTTGTGGTTATGTCTTTTGGACTAAAGAATTCTCCTGCAGCCTTTATAGATTTGATAAACCATGTGTTCAAATAGTACTTGAAATTATTTGTGATTGTTTTCATTGGTTACATTCTTATCTACTCTCGGAGTGAAAATGAACATGAAGACCATTTGAGAGTTGTGTTGCAAACTCTCAAGGATCATCAGTTATTTGCTAAGTTTAGTAAGTGTGAATTTTTGATGTAGTCTGTTGCTTTTCTGGGTCATATTGTGACTATAGATGGTATTTGAGTTGATTTGTAGAAAATAGAGGCAGTAAATAATTGGCCTAGACCCACTTCCCCATATGATATTATGCAATTTTTGGGTTTGTCTAGTTACTACAGGAGATTTGTGGAAGGATTTTCTTCCATAGCTGCCCCATTGACCAAGTTGACTCAGAAGAAGGTTAAGTTTCAGTGGTCTGATGAGTGTGAGAAGAACTTTCAGGAATTGAAGACTAGGTTGACCACAACCCCAGTTTTGTCTCTACCCGAGAGCTTAGATGGTTTTGTTGTGTATTGTGATGTTTCTAGAATTGGTTTGGGTTGTGTTTTGATGCATCGTGGTAATGTGATTTCTTATGCATCGATACAACTTAAGATTTATGAGAGAGCTACCCTACTCATGATCTTGAATTAGCGGCAGTGGTTTTTGCTTTGAAGATTTGGAGGCACTACTTGTATGGTGTCCACGTGGTTATATTCACCAATCATAATAGTCTTCATTATGTGTTCACTCAGAAGGAATTGAATTTTCATAAAAAGAGATGGCTTGAGCTTCTTAAGTATTATGATATGAGTGTGCTTTACTAGCCGGGTAAGGCTAATATAGTGTCTGATGCACTTAGTAGATTGGCTATGGGTAGTGTGTCTTTGGTTGAGGATATAAAGAAGGAGTTGGCCATAGCTTTTCATAGACTTTCTCGATTAGGAGTCTACCTTATGGATTCAGCGGATGATGGTATTGTCATTCAAAATGGTTCTGAATCATCTTTAGTAGTGAAGGTGAAAGAGAAGCAAGACATTTATCCTATTTTGCATCAGTTGAAGGGTGAAGTCAATCAGCAGAGGGTAGCGGTTTTCTCCTAAGGGGGAAATGGTGTAATTCGATATCAGGGCCGATTGTGTGTTCCTAATATAGATGGGTTGAGACAACATATTTTGATAGAGGCTCAGAGCTCCAGGTTATATCCACCATGGTGCCACCAAGATGTACCCTAACCTATGGGAAGTCTATTGGTGGAATAGCATGAAGAGAGACATAGCAGATTTTGTGGCTAAGTATCCCAATTGTCAACAAGTGAAGGTAGAACATTAACTATCAGGCGGTATGACTCAGGATACTGATCTTCCTACTTGGAAGTGGGAAGCGATCAATATGGACTTCATTACAGGTTTACCTCGTACTCGCAGACATCATGACTCTATTTGGGTGAATGTTGACAGGATGACTAAGTCATCCGACTTCTTGGCTGTTAAGACTACTGATTCAGTAGAGGATTATGCCAGACTCTACATCTGTGAGATAGTCCGATTACATGGGGTTCCATTTTCTATCATCTCAGATAGGGGTACTCAATTTACATCCCAGTTTTGGAGATTGTTTCAGAAGAGTCTTGTTACTCAGGTGAGACTTAACATATAATTTCACCCGCAGACGAATGGCCAGGCCGAGCATACTATTCATAACTTAGAGGATCTGTTGAGAGCTTGTGTGATTGATTTCAATGGTAATTGAGAAGATCACTTACCTCTTATTGAGTTTGCCTAAAATAACAACTTTCATTCTAGCATCCAGATGGCTCCTTGTGAGGCACTTTATGGGCAGAGATGTAGATCTCTTATTGGTTGGTTTGAGGTAGGTGAAGCATCTTTGATTGGTCCAAATTCAGTTTATGAGACTATGGAGAAAGTTCAGATTATTAGGGAGAGGTTGAAGACCGCTAAGAGTCGACAAAAATCATATGCAGATGTGAGAAGGAGAGAATTGGAGTTTAAGGTTGATGATTGGGTATTTCTGAAGGTGTCATCAATGAAATGTGTGATGAGGTTTTGTAAGAAGGGGAAACTTAGTCCCCCCTATGAAGTTCCTTACAGAATTCTGAGGAGAGTTGGTAATATGGCTTATGAGTTAGAGTTTCCAGCCGATCTAGAGGCCGTTCATCCGATTTTCCATATTTCCTTGTTGAAGAAGTGTGTTGGCGACCCGACCTTGATTGTACCTTTAGAGGATATGGATGTGAAAGATAGCCTCACTTATGAAGAAGTCCCCATAGAGATTCTAGATCGTCAGATTCAAAGGTTGAGGAATAAAGAAGTTGCTTCAGTGAAAGTCCTTTGGAGGAACCAGCTAGTTGAGGGAGCTACTTGGGAAGCAGAAGCAGCCATGAAGGCCAAGTACCCTCATCTTTTTCCTTCTGACCCAATTTCAGCTTGAGTTAATAGTTTCCTCCTTAGTATGTCCCTTCAATTATACTCCATCAGCTTTTTTCATGATCCTAGCATGCATTCATGTTTCTCAAAGTCAGTTCAGTCATGTTTTAAGTTAAACCTCAATTATCATGCTTATTCTTCAGTTTTCATGTTCTGTTGGTTAGTTTGGATGTTTTCTCTCTAGTTATCCTTGCATAGTCTTCATTTGTGGATGAATGATCCCAAGAGGGAGATAATGTAACACCACGAAAATTCAAACCAGCCTTTAAACTTAGAAACACTAATGATTTTGAACTTTTTAGGAATTACGATCCCAAACCACGAGCCATAGATTGAACCACGAGCCATGGAATGAGCTCGTAATTTTTTTCTATAGATCCATCCTCTGGTTTGAGAACTATGACCGGAGTCCATGATTCATGGATGATTTCACGTGTCGTGGAACTAACTCGTGGAATCAGACCTGAGGGTTGTCATTTTCCCCAGGAACCACAGGTAGGTTCTACGGACCATAAATGGTTCTACGAACTGTGCTGCCAACTCGTGGAATAAGACCCACAGCTAGTCATCTAGGCCAGAAACCATGAGAAGGAACCACGAGTCATGGTTGTGCCTATAAGTCGTAGACTGCACTCGTGGAACCTGAAGCCGCAGTTTTTGAACAGTTTTCTCAATTAAATCCCTGGATTATTTTGGTAATTTCCCATCCTTTTAAACTCCTAAGTGAGGTCATTTTGGACTTTTTTAGTAGGGTTTCATCCCTAATTATCCTAAGTCTTCTCCCAAAACTCTCATTCAATCCTAAAAGAAGAAACGATCTCCATTCTCTCCAAGCTCCAAGCTAAGGATTCCACCTTCAAGTCTCCATCCCTCTCATCGTAGATTAAGAAATCTTCAACTCAGGTATGTGAGTATTCAATAAGGGATTCTTTCACTCTTATGCCCAAAACTCCCAAATTCTATATTGATTTTATGAACTTTCAAAATAGGATTCTTACCCAATTCTCATGAGCTTTTCTATAAATGGTCTTTTCATGATTCTTCAATGAAAACTGATTCTAAATTGCATAATTTTGAATGAGTTTTTACAAGTGAATTCCTATTTCATGAATTGAAGGCTAAAATTAGCTAATTTTCGCATGCATGGATTGATCTAAGAATATTGACATGATTTGATTGTATGACCTCAACTATTTATGAAATTGCATGCTAAATTCTTCAAGTTATAGATTTAGAAAAGAGTATATTTTGAGTTATGGCTATGCTAAGCTTTTAGGACTTATGATTTGTGAATGGCATGACATCAAATATGTCCATATGCTCTTAAAACAGTTTTGACATCAGATATGTCCATGAGTTATGATCAGTTGCCATCAGATATGCCCTAGTTTATATATATGAGCTATAGTATGTTTTGGGAGTAGTATTTGTTGACACCCAATTTTTTTCATCCACATTATTAATTAATTCTGAGTTTTTTCAATTTCAAGACAATTTTGAAATAATCGTTCTAAAGAAAGAAAGCAAAACATTTTAAAGAAATCGATTTCTAAAATAATTTTATCACTTTAAGTTAAGATATATATAAATTCTATATTTTAATTATATGGAATTATATATAATTTACTTAAAGAAACATTTTAAAATTATTTTCGAGCAAAAATCATTTTAATTTGACAATGCTTTATTTTTATCTAAATTAATTTAAAATGGGAGACAAATTGAGTAAATAGTTTTTTATAATTTTAAAACAAAAATAATTATGCTTGAAAGCATGATTATTTTTACTTTGTCTTTGATTAAAGAAGCTTAGGTAATTAATTTCCATAAGTTCGTCTATTTTAATTGTGGACGAATTTCATTAAACCTTCTCAATTTTGCTATTTCCTTAAATTAAATCTGGCCACATTTTGCACAATGTGGCCATCAAATTACTCCCACTTGCAATTGATTTTAAGCTTACAATAACTTCCCAAATAGTTTCCCCTAATCCACTCTAAGCCAGCCCAAACATGCCCAACACACCCCTTATACTCTTTTTTTCTCCTCCTTTCACCAGATACACCAAACGACCCTTAGCCTCATCTTCTTTGACAAAAAATGACACTACCGAGAAAGAAGCAATGCCGCTTACTTTTTCTCTTCTCTAAATCGTACAACATTCACGTGCTTAGCACAAGATTTGCACCTTCAGAAGCTTTCTAGAAAGAACCTCAATGGTATTATCCTCAAGTTTTTTGATTTTCTCTTTTCTTTTTGGTAAAAAATGGTAC
The DNA here is from genome assembly GCA_003996215.1 of Jaltomata sinuosa. NCBI lineage: Eukaryota > Viridiplantae > Streptophyta > Magnoliopsida > Solanales > Solanaceae > Jaltomata > Jaltomata sinuosa. The sequence continues at coordinate 465,515 of QJPP01000751.1, read as the reverse complement.
AAATTCGTACCAGTGCCAGCTCCTATTCATATCCCGTGAGAAATTTCAAAATCCCCAAGTCCCACATCTCTAGAAATCCCTACAATTGTCATGATCCAATTTCTCGGTCATGATGGCACCTACAACCCCCTAATAGGCGAACCAATCTCCGTAGCCCAGAACAGCTAGTAATGGGCTACTATCTAACAAATAAACCGAAAAACAATATAAATAGAGGAAGCAAGGGAACAAGATGAAGAATAATTAATAGGAATATATATTTATACATATGCGGAAGCTAAACCAAACCAGAAGACATTGTGTCATAGTATAGAGTCGTACCTACATATAAGGAGTACAAAGGATCCAAAATAATACATACACAAATGTCTCCGAGAAGTGATATAGTACATAATACAAAAGATAATCTTAAGCTAAGCTCCAGTCACCAAGAGCTCACCCTCAGTATAAAATATTCCAAAATAGCTCCTCGCATGAGTCTCCATAGAGCTAACAGTGATGGCCCACAATAGGATCTGCACTAGAAGATGCAGAGTGTAGTATGAGCACCAATTGCAAAGCAATCGGTACCTAGTAGGTATCATAGGCTGACTGGGAACATATAAGATAAAAGAGTAGTAATAAGCAGAATAGAAGCAAGTAGTCACTGAAACAACGAAGAAGCACATCGAAGCTAGCACAGTAGGAATAAAAGCATGAACAATACACATGGATAGCTATTAGAATGCATATCCCAGGTGAAAGGAAGAAACGCGTACCCAGGATCCTTGCAATAATAAGCATATAAGGAGAGATTCAGGAAGTAGGCAGTATACCTGTAACCTTAGTGAATAGAGAAGGAAAAGAAGACGACGATAATCATGCTCAAATTCAAGATGCAATAAACCAAATAGGCATACTAATCTTAAGTCAAGAATTTAACAACTGGAAGCCCAAGTACAACCTTAAAAATCTCCAATATCATAAGGAACCCTAATAGGAACAAAAATCACAAAATAGTAACAATAAGTGTAACTACAGTCCCACGGGCACCCATACACCCGAGGAACACAAGCAGGTGAAGACAAATCCTTCGGCAGTCCATACTACCAGAGCGTACACTCAAAAAATATCAAACAAGGGTGGAACCTCACACAAATGAATGGTACGATACGATATGATATGCCGAACTAAGTGTAATAGCAGTGTTGTATATTACCCCCTCCGGTTCCCCAAAGGTCTATTAAAGGTGGGATCCAAGGAAGGAATTCTCCCAACTACCTCTACTCCACCGTACACCCCTCCCTGTGATCACCTTTTTGTCCATAACACTTGGTACACAACGACAGGGTCCAAGGAGGTCTACTAGTAGACCACATACTACACTAAAACCTCGAAATATCAATCCGGGTGCTACCGGATCCAAACTAGTACTCAAATGCTTAAAATGCATGCCTGAATTCTATCCAGGTCTAAATCAATGAAATAAGTCTCATAAACCCCCCTTCAAGGGTGCACGAGCGTATCTGGGTATAAAATAATATTAAAACAAGTCTAATGCTCAGCCTTACCGAGTCTAATATCATTTCTTATCAATAAAAGAGTCAGTGTAGCACCTCGGCTCAGCTGGGTCTAATATGAGTAGGAGAACTGTGACAACTCTCTGTTTTAACTTTTCTTACCCCAAGAAGATCCAGTAAGGTAGTACCAAACCAATTCATTATCATTTTTACCGAAAAAAGGCCCCACAGGGAATGCAAGATTTAGAAATCATTAATAGTAGGCACAATGCCAAAACCATTGTAAAGTCATGAAGAAATCCTTTTATATGCATGATAATGACATGCTCAATCACATACAGTAGCCCAATGGCTCACAATCAACTTATTGGCCCTGCACAGGCTCCAATCATTCTACAACATAGATAAGCAGCTTTATAACAATAATAACGATGTCCGAGAATCACATACTTTCCCAATATCCCACCATCTAAGTTCCAGAGTCAATGTAAGGCCAAACAAGACCACAACGGTGATAATGGAGTATCAAACAAATACTATACACATCGGAGGAAGGAAACAAATCGGGCATGAAGAAGCGGTCAAGGTCTGTGGTACCAAACTAGTAAACCCAGCCCAAGGATGCCCATTAATACAATTTTATTCTATAGATGAGAAGTGTAAAGAGTTTAAACCATAACCAACCTGTTGTCCAATGACAAGCTGCAAAGACAATGATATCCAAGCTCGAATTGCTCCGAGAAACCCATCAAAATATCAAAAACATAAATAACACATCAAAACAAGTCTACTAATACCCATATCTCTATAATAATAGACGGGCCAAAATTCGGGATAAAAGTAGGCCTGCGAGGTCCACAACCTAAAACCAAAAATAGAAAGAAGCACGATGACCGCAATGATGCCAAGAAGATATGCTCCAAAATTGAGCAACTTTGGCCAAGGGAAAGGCTCCAAAATAGCCCTCTTAAGAGAGGGCTTAAAGATGAAAACATGAGAACAAAATCAGAAATTTAGCAAAGAAAGCTTACCATAACGAGAAAAATTACACCAAGGAGGTGAATTGAACGAGCCCACTACCATGCAATCACAGTAGGAGCAGAATCTACAAGGATTCCCAAGCTTTGAGAATTTCCCAAAAATGGTGGTTTTGAGCAATAAGGAGAAGAGTGAGCTTGCGGAAGAAGACTATTCAGGGTGCACAGATTATTGAAGAACAAATGATTTCCCATGTCCAAGAACTGATTTAGAGCGATTTGGTAGAGTGTTTTTGTGTTTGGAGTTGGGAAAAGTGAAGGGAAATGGCTAGAAAAACAACGGTGCCACCACAACGCCATTACGCTCAAGGCTGACAGAGGTTGAGGCACGATTGCTCTGGCCTAGGCACGATTGCGCTAAAGGCCTGACCTGCAACAAAAATCTGCAACTTTTAGAAAACTCTACGGGGCATTTCGGGCACAACCTGAAACCGATACTCAAAAACTAATAATGCTATCAGAGAGGAAACAACGTTCTGAACTCGATGGAATCGATGAAACTTCCATACGAGGTTGTTTCGAAGGAATGTTGACCCAAGTCAACATTAACTAAAACCAACAAACTAGCTGAAATGAGCCCGGCTCACCCAGGACCCAAACCAACCACAAACCTAACACAAACTTATCATTCTAAAGCTGATCTGATGCTCCGATCATTGAATGATGACAAAGTTCCACTTCAACTCCAAATGGCCTGACAACAGAAAAACAAACACAAAACCCACAGCAGAAGTTCTCAGTTCTCGACTAAAGGTCCAACTAGACCAAACTCAATGTTCCAAAGCTAACGGAACTGTCAGATTTCGATTCCGAGGATGTTAGCTATAAAAATGTTGACTTAAGTCAATGATAATTCTAAGTTTAAGCTTTAATATAGGCAAACGACTAAATGAACGACCAGGGCACCAAACCAATGATCCCAGTAAGTCATAAATGACTTGGGGCCATTACAGGAAAGTTCTAACAGTACAAGAAAAGTGTAAACACGAAGATGACTAAAAGGGTCATCAAAACATCCACTACAAAAAATAATTTTGTCCTCAAAAGTCAAGGAGAAGGGAGTACCCGAAGGCTCAAATAGCTGTGGATACTGAGCTCGCAACTCACTCTCGGTTTCCCAAGTAGCCTCCTCGACGAAATGATGCCTCCACTGAACTTTCACAACCAGAATCTCTCTAGAAAACAATCTCCTGATATCCCTGGCCGGAATAGCTATCGGCTCCTTAACAAAGGATAAACTCTCATCTAACTAAACTGAATCCCAATGCAACACATGAGAGTCTTCTGGAACATACCAGCACTCGAGACATGAAAAATGGGATGCACAACTGAAAACATCAGAGGCAAAGCTAACATGTTGGCAACACTACCAACGCTCTACAGAATCTCAAACGCCCCTATGAACCTGGGACTAAGCTTGCCCCACCGACCAAATCTCATCACGCCCTTCACGGGCGATACTCGAAGGAATACCAAGTCACCAACACTGAACTCCAAGGCACTAAGTCTACGATCAGCGTAGCTCTTTTGACTACTCTAGGCTGCTTTGAGTCTATCCTGAATCAAACGGACATGGTCTAAGGAATCTCATAGTAAATCTGTATTGGGATCTAGACTCTAAAACATCAAACCAACCAATCGGCGATCCGTAATACCTACCATACAAAGCCTCGAAAGGTGTCATGTCGATGCTCGAATAAAAGCTATTTTCATAAACAAACTCTACCAAAAGCACAAACTGATCCCATGAACCTCCAAAGTCAAGAACACATGCCCAAAGCATGTCCTCCAGGACCTGAATAGTCCTCTCGGACTGGCCATCTGTCTTAGGGTGGAAAGCAGTACTAAGTTGAACCTCTGTTCCCATCTCTAGCTTGATAGCCCTCCAGAACTAAGATGTGAACTGAGTGTCGTGGTTTGAAATGATAGAAGGTAGGACCCCATGCAATCGAACAATCTCATGAAGGTAAATCTGGGCTAACCTCTATGCGCCTTAAGGAGTCTGAATCGGTAAGAATGTGCTGACTTAGTCAGCCTATCAATAATCACCCAGAATGAATCAAATCCCCGAGAAGCATGAGGCAATCCAACTACAAAGTCTATCATAATCCCTTCTCACTTCAACTCAGGAATGGGAAGTGGCTGCATCAAACCACCCGGTGTTATATGCTTAAACTTAACCAGCTGACAGTTCAAGAACTGAGATACGAACTCCACTACATCCCACTTCATACCACTCAACCAGTAAAGCTTTCTCAAGTGTCTATACATCTTTGCTGTGCTAGGATTAATGGAGTACCTATAATAATGCGCCTCACAAAGTATCAACTGAACCAAATCTCCAACCCTTGGAACACAAAGACAACTATCAAACTTAAGAATACCATTAGAACCCAATGTAGCCCGGCTGGCCTCACCCCGAACTACCTGATTATGGAGGTCACACAAACTTTGATCCTTAAACTGTTGGCTCTGAATCTGATAAACTAGAGTAAAACAAACCTCAATACTGGCAAGAACTCTGCTAGGATCCGACAAGTGAAGCCTAACCAAACAGTTATACAAGGACTAAATGTCCAAGGCCAATGGTCGCTAAGAAACTTAAAGTGAAGCTAGGCTACCCATTCTCACTGCCTACTGACTCAAGGCATCCGCTACCACGTTTGACTTGCCCGGATGATATAGAATAGTTAAATCATATTCCTTCAATAGCTCAATATGTCTCCTATGCCTCGAGTTCAGATCTCACTGACTCATAATGTACTGAAGACTATGATGATCGGTGAATATCTCACAATGAAATCCATATCAGTAGTGCCTCCAGATCTTGAGCGCGAAGACTGCCACCGCCAACTCCAAGTCATGAGTGAGGTAGTTGCACTCGTGAACCTTCAGCTGCCTTGATGCATATGATATCACTCCACCCTGCTGCATCAACACACAACCAAGATTGACCCCAGAAGCATCACAATACACGGAGAAACTCTGACCCTCAATCGGCAAAGACAATACAGGAGCTAAAGTCAACAAGGCCTTAAGCCTCTGGAAGATATCCTCGCCATGATCCGACCATTGAAAAGGAATATCCTTCCTAGTCAGCATAGTCATGGGTGCTGCTATGGAAGAAAATCCCTCAATGAACCATTTGTAGTACTCGGCTAACCCAACAAAGCTGCAAACCTTAGTAGAAGTAGTAGGTCTAGGCCAATCACGCACCACTGAATTCTTACACGGCTCAACTCTAATCCCATCCTTAGAAACCACATGCCCTAGGAATATAACTAACTCAAGCCAAAACTCGCACTTTGAGAACTTGGCATAAAGCTGAGATCTCTCAAAGTCTGAAGTATAGTCCTCAAGTGTTGCTCATGCTCGTCCCTACTCCTCGAGTATATCAGAATGTCATCAATGAAGACTATCACGAACATATAAAAATATGGGCTAAGCACATTGTGCATCAAGTCCATGAAAGTTGCGGGGACATTAGTCAACCTAAAAGACATCACCAGGAACTCATAATGGCCATAACGTGTATTGAATGATGTCTTAGGGATATCCTCTGCCCTAATCATCAACTGATGGTAGCAGGACCCCAAATCAATCTTTAAAAACATGGCTAAACCCTGAAGCTGATCAAATAATCATGAATCCTCAGCATCAGATACCTATTCTTCACTGTCACCTTATTCAACTGTCGATAATCAATACACATCCGCATCGACCAATCTTTCTTCTTCACAAATAGAACAGGAGCACCCCAAGGAAACACACTCGATATAATGAAATTCTTAGCTAACAAATCCTGGAGCTGCTCCTTAAGCTCTCTTAACTCAGCAAGAGCCATAGGTAGGGAGAAATCAACTTTCTAGCTCAAAGACAAGAGATGATCTTAGATGATGCACGGCTAATAAAATCCTACCACCTAACCAGGGATACACCGGGCATGACTATGGTAATAGTCTTGGCATAATAATCCAAAACCACACGGTGAGGGGATAACTAGTCCATGCCCAGTATCACATCAAAATCTAATATATCAAGGATCATCAAATAACTCTAAGTCTCCAAATCACCAACATATATCATACAAGATCTCACAATCTGATCCACTACTAAAGAATCTCTTACCGGGGTCGAAATAGAAACATGCAGAGATAATGACTAACTAGACAATCCCAAACAAGGCACAAAGTAGGCAGATACATAAGAACATGTAGATTTAGGATCAAATAAACAATAGCAGACTAAAGGCATACATAAATCATACCCGTAATCACACCATCTGAGGACTCTGCCTCCAGTATCCCAGGGACAACATAGAACTGACGACGACCTCCACCTGCCCGACAACCATCCCTACCACCTGCCCGATAACCATCCCTACCACCTGCCTTGCCATATAGGGCACCACCTCTAGCTTGACCACCCCCCTCTAACTGGAGGCTGAAATGCTCTCAAAGGCTTGGCCGGCTGAGTGGCTGACTAAACTATACCCCATTAGGGGAAATATCTATTATAATGACCTACAACTCCATAATCATAACAAGGCCATGACGGCCTAAATTATCGAGATGGACCAGCAGAACCTGAATGGCCACAATGGCCTGATTCCCCAAAAGCTACACCCCTCAAAGATTGACCTCTATAGCCCAAATGGCTACTCTAACCCTGGTCAAACTGAGTACCACATGAAGTCCAAAGTTAAGCCTGAACAGTTCGGCTAGACTAAAACTGGTGCTACTGTGGCTGATAACCCCGGCCCCACTAACCTGAACCTCTACAACTATGTCTTTACCACTATAGATACCATGATGATGAGTCCTCTGATTATGTCAGTGCAAGTCCTCTACAGTACAAACGTAGTCTGCAATATCCCAAAATGACCGACCACTAGAAACCAATATCTCACCTGGTTGTTTAAGCTCTGTCTGCAATCCCCAAACAAACCTGCGAATCCTGTCTCGCTCGGTGGGAGTGATCATAGCCCCAAATGGTGCAAGCTGATGAAAACAAGTCTCATGCTCATATATAGACATGGATCCCTGCATAAGCTAGTGAACTACTCCCTCAAACGCTCTAGATCACTCTAAGGTAAGAACTTGGCCATGAAGGCCTGATAAAACTTAGTCCAAGGCAACAGAGGTGATGTAGAAGGTATGCAAACAACCAGTGCCCTGTACCATAACTTTACTGGACCCTCCAGCTGATATGTAGTGTATCTAACCCCGTATGTCTCTAGCAAACTCAGATAGTGTAACATCTCCTCACATGTGGTAATAAAGTCATGTGGATCCTGACCTGATGTACCAGCGAACCTTGGTGGTGCCAATCTCATATATCTACTCAATGCCTTCTGCTCTTAATTTGTCATAACTGGGAGGGGAGCAAGAGACTATGCAACCGCTGGAATTGGAATAACCTCAGCACGGGGAGTGATATGCTGGGATTCTACGACACATTTGACACCTTTAACTAAGAAAACTCACTAGTTTTTAAGCAACCTTTGTGGTTTTTGATGATTTTATGTTGTATTTGAGGAAATGGAGACAAAGATAGAAAAGGAGGGAAAAATACTCAAGCTAAGTCACACTGGTTAGGCATGACGGAGGTCCTAACAGGTCGTCACCCAGGATATTGACCATCAGGGGAGCCACCAAGCCTGACCGCAGCTAGAGGAGACTCTGGATATTGATGACGGCTGGCTAGATGGGTAATAAGACCTGTGACTGACCGGCAACCAAGCCATTAGGATGAGGCAACATGGCACTGAATCACTGGATAGTGGCAACGGTTTAAGTGACAGTCCATCAACAGCCTGATGAACCATCAAGGAGGTCGTCAAGTTAGAGCAAATGGAGATTATGCACTTGATAGTGGCGACGGATGGAGCGACGGCCCATCACAGGCTTGACGAACCATCAAGCCAAGCCGTCAAGGGCAACAGCGGGATTCCGAGTTTATTTTTGGAACATGATTTTCCTGGATTAATATAAATACCTAGTGTTAGGGTTATTTTATTATTTGTTACCCGATATTTTCCTTTGGTTTTTTAGTGGTTTTTGGATGATTTTGAGAGGAGAAAAACGTAACAACACATTTTCTTCTTCTCCCTTGATCTTTTCTGGGAATTTTTTTGCTTATTGTTCTTGGAAAGCATGAAACTTGTGTTCATCTATTTTGTAAGAACTTTTTCTTTATATCATGAACACTTTTATATTTTCTTTCTTTGTTAGCATGAGTAGCTAATTTCTCACAACTAGGGTTGTGGTATCCATGGAATAGTAATGATCTAGGGTTATTATGATATCAGATTTGGTTTGTATGCATATTACATTGTTAATCTTGTGTTTTTTATCATTTTCTTATGGTTGCAAACATTAGAACAAGTCTAGGTTTGATTTGCTTGAACAAAGGAATTAAAACCCGGAAAATTAGATTAGTAACAAGGATTTGGGACTACTAACTCCCGTCTAATGGTTGACGCTCTAGCGAGGTTAACCTACTTGGGGTGTAAATTGAGTTTTGTATTGTATCTTTTCAATTTCGAGAGAATTGAAAATAAAAGCATCTATTTGGCTGAACAATGTTTAGACGTAGGAATGAATTCAATTACTTCATGTTATGCATATGAAAAGAATCTGATTGAGCTCTTACTCAGGATCATTACGAAGCCATGGTGAACAGATCCCTAGTACACCTCTCTAACTGATTATTAGTCATTGAAATTCGTAAATTATTATTTGCATTGTTCAAAGATTGTAATCAAACCCCCCTCCCCCAATTACCGGAAATTATTGATTACTAGTCAACTAAGTTACTAATGACTTAATTTGCACCATATTCCCTGTGGGATCGACCCCAACCTTTGTTGGGTTCTATATTTGACAACGACCGCTTACGCTTTTTTTTATTTCTTTTTCTTTTCTTTTTCTTTTTCTTTTTCTTTCTTTTTCTTTTCTAGGCGCGCACCCGCACTTTTCCATTCTATCCACAACCAATCTTTTCCCTCCTATTTCTCTTCGTATCAATTTCCCGCTACAGTAGCAACCCTCAACTTAGGTTGATTGCCTGAGTTGAGGTGCACGATGTCCAAGGGGGGATTGGGGCCAAAATAGAGATTCTAAGATTAAAAAGGAACGGTGATAGGGTATAGAAAGAATGGGGTCAATCAAGGCTCAAACAAGGATCATTTAAATTTGGACGGTCTTCTGGGTTAGGTGGACTACACACAAAAAGGGCCTGTGATCCTTTCCTAAGCAACTAGCTTCCAACTCAACAAAATAGACCGGGCAATTTTTAGATGCATGCACAGAGTAAGAATTTAAACAAAAATCTCACACGCACTTCGCATCAGGAAACCATACCACTACCAATTATTGAAAAAACAGTTCAGCCTAACAAGATCATTCTTTGCACATGCATACAAAGACACTCAAGGATCCATAACAGTCAGTTTCTCACACACAAGTACAGAAAGCAACTTTTTTGGAGGGGGCTCCTTTTTATTTTAACCATTCACAGCCATGCTTGCTACAACATCACACAACACAACTACACAATAATAAAAACAAAAAAAAACTAAAAATGCCGGTTCTTCTAGATAGCACACCGAAGGAAAAGAAGCACGGCAACAAAAACCTTCGGTGGTAATACCCCTACCCCCAATAAAAGAATCTAGCATTGTCCTCAATGCTCATCAAAGAAGATATACAGAACAAAGGAATAGGGGTACCTGTGAAGCCTAGGCTTCGGGATCTTGAATAGTGATGCCAATTTTGGCCAGCGTACTCAGCTCATTAACACCCGGAGTCTCTTCAGACTCTGGTACTTCACTGGATGATAATCCACCTGCTTGGACACGTACACTCTCCTATCACAACTTCTCATCTATCATAGACCACTGCCTCACAGTCTTAAAATCGGCCTCCTCAAATGATTTATTTTTGTGCTTTCTCTTCTTCGACCTCTTCACTCCACTTTCACCTGCTTGTGGTTCATCAATTTTTAGCGGTCGACCCAACAAATGTACTATCGGGGTATCTTCTTCCAAGTCCACAAAATCCGAAGACTCATCCCAAAGTGCCTTTTCTTACTTGAGGGCGGTGATTTCATCCTTCACCTTTTTCAGTTCAACATCAAATCTCGCCAAGTTTGGGATGCTCAATTCATTCAGCTTCGTATCCATCTGGGTTTCCATGGCGTCGAAACTTGCACGTATCCCCTCATATGGCTTCAGAGCCTCCCATATTGCTTCATCAATGGTGGGCTTGAACAAGTTCGTCCAAGCTGAAATTTGCTTATCAATCTGTTTCTGTTTTTGCACCATTTAGCAAAGTTCTGCGAATTCATATGATATTCCGGTGGTAGGAGAGGCCTCGAAGTTGTGCCATAGCTTTAAATAGTAGCCCTAGTGGTTTGTGCAGTTTTTGGATCTAACATAGCAAGAGGCATCTCTATGCCGAATGGAGTGTCAGTTGCCTCGAAGGTGGTCGTGGTTGGTTCCTCAAAAATCTGAGGCTTGTGAACCCTCAAATCGAACTTAGTGTCATCCCTTGATTTGTCAATATTTTGCTTGGATGACGATGTCACTTGATCATCAATACCACCCATTATTGGTACCTCCGCACGCCTGCATAACTCAGTAACTAGACACGGAACGGGAAAGAAGAAGTGGTCTTCATGGCCTTGGTCCGCATCTCGTCTGCAATTATCACTCAGAAATTTATGACATACTCGACTATCAAACTTGCCACTAGGATGGCTCTTCCCTCTTCCAGATTAGCATCTCCTCCTGCAGGAAAGAGTTTGAGTCACACGATATCCCACCAAAACTTTGTTACGAAGCTCAGTGATTGCTTCAATATCCGTTCACTTTGGGTTAGCCACGATGGAGAGCCATCAGTCAACGTGCATGCTAACCATAGTCTTTGCTGGTATAGTGTGGAAATCATGTCATGAAACTCTGGCATATCAGGTGGAGGAATGTATTTTGTGCAAAAGAGGACTCTGTTGATCGCCTCCCGGGAGATGTCTACCTGTTTTCCCTGAACCAGAACCCTGTCATGCATTGGTGTTGATTTAACCACTTTTACTTTTTTGCATTTGCTCTCCAACAGTGCCAAATAGTTGGCATAGAATTCATGTACTAGTGTTGGGTAGTAGAGTCCTGGAGGTGTGCTCATCCACTCAAGTTGATACCTCTAAAACTGTGTCTAAAGAACTGGATACTCAGGTAGGTCCGTGGTAATGATTTGCACTTCCTTAGCTATCGGTCTTTTGTGGCTCCTTGACTTTTTTTGGGTAAGACCATCAAGATAGTGCTTCAGGGCAACCTCAAGTTCCCACCGGATTGATTCTCTATCCATGGATGCCCTCTCTTTATTTTTGGTGGACTTAGTACCACTTACATCTTCCGGACTGGAACTGGAGCTACCAATTTCTTCAGAACCACTATCACTCCCCGACCCACTGCTAGATGACCCACTCTCCTACTCAGACTGGGAGACTTGGGTGTTTCTTTGTTTGGATAGCCTAGTTTGGTAGGCCAGGGCTTCAATTGCTTCTTCCTCGCTACCCGATTCATCTACTAGGGTCTGAGTGGTAGCAGCTCTTTCCTTCCTCTTTTGAGCTTGGCCGCAAGGTGGTTGTTGTTTGGGAGCCATGTACCTTCACGGGAACAAGTTAGAACACATGAGAATGGGAAAACACCAAGCAAACCCCACTGTTTTGGATTGACGGTTTGGGTGATGGTCAGTCACAGGGGTGAAGAACCATCACACCATACGTCACTCTTAGACAACAAAATTGTCCCTTGTTGACAGCTTGGTTGATGAGCCATCACTAATGTGGTGGCTCATCACGACAACCATCACTGTTACACAGTGATATTTTTTTTTAACTCCCTTTTGGGCATTTCCTCGAACAATTTGTTTCCTATTAGTGGTTTTCCCATTCTTTGTGGGATTTGGTTTCACAATGTCACCACCCATCATCTATTTAATCCCATGGGTTACTCAAGACTTCACCCATGTCAAATTTACAATTTCAAACAACAACAACAACCACACCTAACAATTTCACACCAAAATTTCACACCATCCATCATCTCTTTGCTCTTTTTTTATTTTCAAATAAGACGAACCAACAATTCAAGAAAGAAAAGGTTTAGCATCATACCTTGTGTTTGTGATTGGAAAAGAAGACTCTTTTTCTTTCTCTTGAGTTACAAGAACAGTGAACACTTAACATTCTACTTTTACCCTTCGACTACGGTAGCCGACCTTTCGTTTTGGAGACTTAGAGAAAGAGATATATGGAGAAGATGAGTGGGTGTAAGTGGGATTGATTTGGGAGAGTAAGGATTTTGGATTTTGCTTTAGAGGAAAGAAGATGAATGAGAGATGAATGGGATTAAGAAAGATGAAAGAAGGTGAAGGAACAATTTCAATATTTGAAACAGGTTCCTTCGTTGGGGTCTTCAGGGTGTAACGGGTCGGGTTGGTTCAGGTCTTGGGTGTTTCGGGTCGGGTCGGTCCCAAATTTAAAAGAAGAGATACTTACCTAATGTTTGTGGCTTGAGTGATGGCCCGTCAGCGGCCTGGAGGTCCGTCTCTTGAGCCGTCAGGCTTAGACAGTGACTCCCCTACTGTAGTGTTTATGTGGCGGCTTGGATGACGGCCCACCACATCTGTGACGGTCTTTCACTCCAACCGTCACCACTAAACGTGGAGACCAATATTTGGTTCAACTATGACGGTTTGTGTTGCGGTCCGTCACTCAGTTGATGACCCACCAAGGGGCCCGTCACCCCTAAACAGAACACAACTTTTATTTCCACCTTTTTGTACCTGCACACTCAACGCAAAAATTAACCAATTCTAAAAAAATATTCTAATATCATAGTACAACAACAATTTATGGGTTACCTCCTATACAAGGCTTGATTTAACATCGCAGCACGACGCGGGTATCTTGATTACTCAGACTTCATCAAGATACACCAGAGACAGGCTATTTACCTCTTCCGGGAGGCCAAGATATTGCTTCAACCTCTTCCCATTGTCTTTGAACAACTCACCATCCTTCTTTTCAAGTTCAACCACGTCGGATGGAAATACTTGGTGTACTTTGAATGGCCTGGACCATTTGGATTTGAGTTTTCTGCGAAATAACTTGAACCTAGAGTTAAACAATAACACCAAGTTCCCAACATTGAACCCCCTTTTCTCAATCCTTAAGTTATGGTATAGTTTCATTCGCTCCTTGTAGAGGGCAGATCTCTCATATGCTCGCAATCGGAACTCATCCATCTCATTCAATTGTTCCAACCTAAGTTCTGATGCATCTTTCCAACTGAGATTCAACTTTTTGAGTGCCCAAAAGGCTTTGTGCTCAAGTTCCACGGGCAAGTGACAAGCTTTACCAAAAACAATTTGGTAAGGAGACATATCTATTGGCATTTTAAACACTGTTTGGTACGCCCAGAGTGCGTCATGCAGCTTCCTTGCCCAATCTCGCTGGTTCATATTCACAAACTTTGCCAATATCTCTTTAATTTCACAGTTCAACACTTCGACTTGCCCATTTGTTTGGGGGTTATAAGGCGTGAGCAATTTGTGTTTCTTTACAACATACTTAGCTAGAGAGGCCCGAAACACTTTGTTGCAAGAATGTGACCCTCCATAACTTATGATCGTGCGAGGTATGCAAAACCGAGCAAAGATGTTTCTTTTCAGGAAAGCCTCCACACTCTTCCCTTCAGTATCGGCCAAAGCAGCCGCCTCTACCCACTTTGAAACATAATCAACCGCTAACAAGATTTAACGATTCCCATAAGAACTATCAAATGGGCCCATGAAATCTATCCCCCACGTCGAACAATTCAACCTCCAGGATAGTAGACATTGGCAACTCTTGCCTGCGAGAGATTGATCCTCTTATTTGGCATTGATCACAAGATTTGGCAAATTCATATGCATCTTTCTGAATTATTGGCCAATAATAACCACACTGTAAGATTTTTCGGGCAGTTTGATCACCCGCATGATGGCCTCCAACTGGAGATGAATGACAAGCTTGCAAGATGCTTGTCATTTCCACCTCCGGTACACATTTCCTTACTATGTCGTCAGCATACAACCGGAATAAATACGGTTCATCCCAGAAAAACTTACTCGAATCATGGAGGAATTTCTTCCTCTAGTGGAAGTTCAAATCTTCCGGCATCATGTCACTCACCACATAATTTGTGAAATCGGCATACCATGGCACCATATCAAGTGATGCAGGTAATACATGCTCATACGGAAATGCATCATCAATCTTCGGTTCATCTACTACTTTCTCTTCACTCTCGAGTTTGGACAGATGATCCGCCACTTGGTTTTCATAACCTTTTCGATCTTTGACTTCAAAGTAAAATTCCTGCAAAAACAATACCCATCGTATTAGTCTCGGCTTTGCATCCTTCTTGGACATTAAATACCTCAAGGACGCATGATCTGTGTGCACCTCCACTTTTGTACCAAGTAAATACGCTTTGAATTTCTCAAAAGCGTACACAACTGCTAGTAGCTCTTGTTCTTTCACCGTGTAGTTCTTTTGCGCCCCATTCAATGCCTTACTAACATAATAAATAGGGTGAAAAAGTTTATCTCGCTTCTGCCCCAGAACATCTCTGAGTGCAACACCACTTGCATCACACATTACCTCAAATGGTTTGGATCAATCTGGAGCACAAAGGGTTAGCAATCTTAGAGAAATCCTTAATGAATCTTCTGTAGAATCCCACATGACCAAGAAAGCTCCTCACACCCTTTACTGAGATGGGTGGAGGTAGTTTCTCAATGACCTCAATCTTGGCCCTATCCACCTCTATACCTCTCACAGATATTTTGTGACCCAATACAACGCCTTCCTTCACCATGAAATGGTATTTTTCCTAATTTAGAATGAGGTTTGACTCTTCACACCTTTGCAATACCTGAGCCAGATTAGCCAAGCAATCTTCAAATTCCTTCCTTATAATGTGTCTTCAACCAAATCAGAAAAAATAGACACCATGCATCTTTGGAATTTTGCAGGAGCATTGCACAGACCAAAGGGCATGCATCTAAAAGCGAACGTGCCATAAGGGCAGGTGAAAGTGGTCTTCTCCTGATCTTCCGGGGTGATGGATATTTGATTGTATCCCGAATATCTATCCAAAATGCAGTACCAACCCCTGCCAGCTAATCTATCCAACATATGATCCATAAAGTGCATGGGGAAATGATCTCGGAGAGTCCAGGAGTTGAGCTTTCGGTAATCCATACAGACTTTCCACCCAGTGACAGGTCTTAATGGAATAAGCTCATTTTTATCATTTGCCACTACAGTCATTCCTCCCTTTTTGGGAACACATTGAACCGGGCTTACCCATTTGCTATCAGAGATTGGGTAACCCACTCCAGCATCAAGTCATTTGATGATTTCTTTCTTCACCACTTCTTGCATCGGTGGATTTAGACTTCGCTGATGTTCGGTGGTGGGAATGCAATCTTCTTCTGTGAGTGCAAATACCTGGCAGGATGCCAATGATATCCGCAATGGTCCATCCGATTGCTCTCTTGTATCTCCTCAGTATGGACAATAAGGCTTCAACTTGTGTTTCCACAAGGTCTGCCGCAATGATCACATGTAAGGAATTATTATCACCCAGAAATGCATACCTCAGATGGCCTGGAAACTCTTTCAATTCTATCAGCGGCGCCTCCTCAATAGAAGGCTTTATAGGAGGTGTCGGTCGGTTCTTCAAATCAAGATCTAAATTCTTTGG
This sequence comes from Jaltomata sinuosa, assembly GCA_003996215.1. NCBI lineage: Eukaryota > Viridiplantae > Streptophyta > Magnoliopsida > Solanales > Solanaceae > Jaltomata > Jaltomata sinuosa. The sequence goes on along the minus strand of QJPP01000751.1, from coordinate 449,163 downwards.
GGAATAAGAGTATGACCCCATCCCTACAAGAGCATTCATATTTTCTTCATAGTCTTCGATGTCCTCACCATCGAAATTCATCATAACCGCTGCCAAAGTCTCTACAGCAAATCTCTCTTCAACAGATACTTTCACATCAGTTTCGGCAATAACATCAATAACCGCGATGACACTCATGTCCCTTGGTTGCTTCATTGACTTGCACACGTTGAACTTCACTAGTTAATCATTCAACCTGAAGGTCAACTCGTTGCTCTCCATATCTACTAACACTATTCCGGTTGCCAAGAAGGGTTGTCCCAAAATAATAGGACTTTGAAGTCCACATTGCAATCCAAAATCATAAAGTATGCCAGAAATATGAACTTTCCCACCTTCACCACATCATATAATATGCCCACCAGTCGTTTAACCGATCTATCAGCCATCAACAATCTCATAGTCATCAGTTTGGGGGCTCCTAAGCCCAACTGCCTGTAAATGGCCAATGGCATAAAGTTTATGCTAGCCCCCAAGTTACAAAGAGCTTTTGCAAAATTAAACTCCCTGATTGTGCAAGGAATAGTGAAAGCACCTGAATCTTCTTTCTTTTGGACTAGCGACCTTGATGAAATGGCGCTATAATGGTGGAGGTTATCTTCTGGTTCAAAACTTACCGACCTCTTCTTTCTGATCAAGTCCTTCATGAACTTGGCATAACCGAGCATTTGTTCAAGTGCATCCAACAGAGGGATATTCACAGAGATCTTATTAAGCATGGTTATGAATTTATGGAATTTCCCATCTTCCACATTCTTCTTGATCCTATGAGGGAAAGGAGGAGGAGGCTTTTGAATTTTTTGGAAGTATTTCAAAGTCCTTGCTCTTCTCCGTGAGCACTTGCGTAGTATCCTTTATCGAAGTGGGTTTTTCAACATGCACGCCCACACCCTCATCAATAACCTTCTCATCATCAATGAGATCATCTTAATTAATAACATCATCTTTCTGCTTTTGAATTACTGGATGTGATTCAAGTAATGTCCTACCGCTTCTTGTTGTGATCGTTATACAATTCCCGTCGTTCCTCGGGTTTTGAATGGCATCACTCAGCAATGTACCAGCTTTCCTTTGATTCAGAGATGTTGAGATTTGGCTCATTTGTTGCTCCAACTGCTTGATTGAAGTGGAATATGAACCCACCAACTGACTCATTGATGATATTTCAGATTTCATCTCCTTCACTCCGGAGTCTGTAGATTCAAACTTCAACAACATCTTTGCCATCATGTTCTCTATTTTGGACGTCCCTGTCTCATTCCTAGTTCTTTCCCTATTACCAGGTGGTACGTACAACCCACCTCTATAAGTTTTATTCTTCCAGTTCCCCTGATCACGATCTCTATAGCCATTTTTTTCATAGTAGTTGTCTTTTTGATAGTTCCGACCTTTGTTTCCCTGGCCATTGGCCTGGAAACCCCCCAAATAATTAGCTTTCTCATAGAATTTAGACTCTGTTACTCTACCTTGGGAACCCACATCTTTCACTTTCTCCATACCTTCTGACAACAAATGTTTTGTCAGTAGGTCTATTTGCGTTTTGAAATGGGCCATATCTTGGTCCCGCTCTTTCTCTTTCCTGTGCTGCTCCACTGACATACCGACTGCATAAGTGCTAGCAGCTACCTCTGTATCTCGCGTAGGCTAGGCCCTATTGGTTTTAGTGAGCCGGTCCAAAATAGTTGTGGCATCGATAGAGGTAAGACCCATAAATGCTCCACCTGCTGCATTATCCAGTGTCGGATTGGTAGCCGAATTCAGTGCCCTGTAGAATTTTTGCATTGAAAAATTGTCGGTCAACTGATGGTTTGGGCATTGTGTTAGCTTTTTCTTGAACCGCAACCAGGACTCATGTAAGGCCTCATGAGGTTGTTGCCTGAAATTGCTGATTTCGTCCCTCAACTGTATCATCCTAGAGGGAGGAAAGAACCTTTCTAGGAAAGTTCCTATCGGTAGTTAGCTCAGTCAACCACATCGCTGCTTCATCAGACAGAGACAGTAGGAACAATCTAAGCTGATGGCCATCTAATTCACTCCCGACAATTCAAACGACTTGCAGATTCTCACGAAATTCATCAAGTGCCTATTGGGTTCATCACCAGCCACATTATGAAACAACCCTCTCAAATTCAACAGCTAAATCATTGTGCTAGTAATGTTGAACTTGGCCCCGGGTGCTAGCAGAGGAAGAACAATGGTGCCCGTAGCACCAACTCCATCTAATGCAATATCATCATCTATATCCTCAGCATTCAAGTGATATTGAGCCTGCTATTTTGCAGCGAGCCTTGCTGCCTCCTGCTGTTGTGCATTCATGGTTTGCCTTAGCGTTCTTGCGAGCTTGGGCTTGTAGGGTAACATTGGTTCACTCGAGCGTCGGGTACTTGGCATGCACAACTCTTTACCCTGTAACAAACAAAAACAACAAATAAAAGTAAGTCCAGAAAGTATGACTAAAAGTCAACCAAACACATCGGACTTAATACACTACCGTATTCCCCAGTAACGGCGCCAAAATTTGATAACACCCAAATTACACCTCAATTAAGAAGCGTAAGCGGTCGCTGTAAAATATAGAACCCAACAGAGGTTGGGGTCGATCCCACGGGGAATAAGGTGAAAATTAAGTCGTTAGTGAATTAGATGACTAATAATCAATAGTTTCCGGTAAATGGGGGGTTTGTATGGATCAAACTTTGATTGTTTCAAATAACAAATTGTATGTTTTAATGAGTAATATTCGATAGAAGAGGTAAACTAGGGAAGTTTTCACCATGGCTCAATCAACAACTCGGGCTAGAGTTCAATCGGATTCTTTTTATATGTATAACACGGAGTAATTGAATTCATTCCCACGTCTAAACGTTTCTCAACCAATAGACGCTTTTATTTTCAATTATCTCGAACTTGAAAAGATACAATACAACACTCAATTTATACACCAAGTAGCTTAACCTCGCTTGAGCGTCAACCATTAGACGGGAGTTAGTAGTCCCGAATCCTTGTTGGTAATCCAAATGTTTGGGTTTTAATTCCTTTATTCAAGCAAATCAAACCTAGACTTGTTCTAATGTTTGCAACCATTAGAAAATGATAAAAACATAAGATTAACAACGTATTATGCAATATATATTAAACCCCATATCACACGAATCCTTAGATCATTGTTATGCCATGGCTCCCACAACCCTAGTTGTGGGAAATTAGCTACTCATGCTAGTAGAGAAAGAGAAGATAATAGTATTCATGATATAAGGAAAGGATTCTTACAATATATGAACACAAGCTTCAATTTATCCAAGAACAAAAGCCAAAATCCCAAGAACAATGGAGGAAGAAGAAGAATACATATGTGTCATATTTTTTTCTCTCCAAAATCTCGTACAAAATGTCCCAAAAGCTAAAGAGAAATATTGGGTAATGACTCATAAAATAACCCTAACACTGGGTATTTATAGTAGTCTAGGAAATAAATCAAAAAATAAAGTTCGGAACTTCCGGCTTTTGAGTTGACGGTTGACTTGATGAACCGTCAGGCTTGTAACGATTCAACAGTTGAGCCGTCACAACAAAACAGTGAGTTGAGCTGGAGATTCTGCCTCAAGTTGAAAGTTTGTACATAAATCGCATTTCGCAAATGAGTTTTATGTACAAAGTGTAAATCGCATATATCAACTATGTTTTATGTACAATAGTTCTGTCTCTTCTTGACGGTTCACTGTGACGACTCGTCAGACTTGTGACGGTTCATCTGTTGAACCATCACCCTTAACCAGGGGGTTGTCTTTCAGTAATTTTTCAACCATTTTCTATCTTGGATTAATTTCCTTCAAGTTAAACACAAAACCATCAAAAACAACAATGGTTGCTTGAAAACTCATTATTATTCTTAGTTAAAATAGTCAAATGTGCCGTAGAATGCCGGCACATCAGGGAGCCACATTAGTAGGCTATGCTCTTGAACTCTAAACACCCAGGGTTGCCCCTGAGTTTATATTTGTGCTACCTCAGAAGGTCGCTCCCCGATCATACCCAATAGCTGGAGTAGTAAACCCCGAATATCTAAAGACTGAGTTGGGGCTGAAGCAGACACAAAAAATAGTGCTGGAACTAGTGCTGGAGCTGGTGGCACCTGGGCTGTCCCCGGGTTCACATGCTGCAACTCAGGAGCAAGTTCTGGCTCATAATCACGCTCGGGCTCTATCTCAACTCAAGCAGCTCTAGCACGTTCCGCTGCTCTTGGATGACCTCTACCTCTACCCTTGCAACCACCCGGCCCTTAGCTGGAGACGGAGCTGTAGGGCTCGAAGGCTCTCCTCCGCCAGATGCTAAATACCTCATACAAACCATATGAGGAAGAGTGAACCAGAATAAGTGAGATTTCCAGAAACTTTCAAGGATACTATGCACGAGATAGAAGCAAGAAAAGTCCACTTTCCCTATGATGTCACTATAACCTCCCAAAAATTGAGTACGAACATCTTCTCCCCTATCCGCAGGACTTTACTAGACATTAGCTCCTATACCGATGACATCGGTGAACCTAGGGCTCTGATACCAAGTTGTCACGACCCGATTTATTGGTCATGATGATACCTATAACCCTCTAGTAGGTGATAAATGGTTAAATTGTACTCCCTAAATAGAGAGGCACGATGATCATCAAGCAAAACACATTTATAACTACCCAATAGGTGTTGGGGTCATACCTACAAAGACTTGTTGCTAGATATATAGAGATTGTATCGAAATGAGTTTACAAAGAGAGTAAATGCTTAAAAACACGAAAGTGAAAGTTTGGGTGAATTGGGATTCTGTCACTACAATCGCATTTCGTAATAATGCAAGTAAGTAAAGCGGGTGTATCAAATTGAGTAGGAGACTAGGGATGTGTATCTAATGGGGCTTTAATGTGGGCTAGGGTGTTTGCTATTTCATACCTATTCTTGCTTATTAACATAGGTAGCCTCTATAACACCCCAAAAATAAACCCAGCTTGTAAACTCAGAACTTGCAGAAAAGTTTGAACTTGCAGGAATCACGGGTCAAATCCACGAGCCGTGGGTGGTTCCACGAGTCATGGAAGTGACTCGTGATTTCAGTCCTGCCGGCCATCCTCAGGTCTGAGGACCACGAGTCAGCTTCACAAATCATGAAAGTTTCCATGAGTCATGGAATCAACACGTGGGACTCAGACAGAGGGTAGTCAAGTTCCCCAAAAACCATGAGTCTGTTCCATGACTCGTAGAAGTTTCTACAGGTCATTCTGTTGGCTCGTGGAATGGACTTGAGACCATCTAAGCTCCCCAGAACCACGACTAGGTTCCACGACTCGTGGGAATTTCCACGAGCCGTCCTGTTAAGCCGTAGAACATCTTTAGCAGCCTGGAATTTTGGCTCAGGAACCACGACCCCATTCCATGAGCCGTGATTAGTTCTACGGTCCGTGGAAGGGACTCGTGGAACCTGAAGCCAGGTTTTTCAGAGAGTTTTCCTAATTAAGTCATTACCCACTCTTTTAACTCTTAAATTATATCATTTTGACTATTTCAAGAAGGGTTTTCACCATCATTAACCTAAGTTCCTTCTCATTACTTCACTCTTCTCCTAAAAAGGAAAATTCTTCTCCAAACTTGAAGCCTCAAGCTCCAAGTTCAAGCCCCCTAAGTCTTTCCAATTCAAGTGGGTTATCCTCAGTCAAGGTATGTGGATAATCAACAATGGGTTCTTTTCACCCTTGTGCCCAAAACCTCTAATTCAAATTTTGATTTCATGATCTTAAAATTTAGGTTCTTATCCAATTCTTATGGGTTTTGCTAAATATGATCTCCTTATGATTTGGTTATGAAATTAGTATTAAATTGCATGATTTCACATGGGTTTTTACATGCTAACTCTTATTCCATGAATTGAAGTTTAACCATGGAAATTCCTACATGCATGAAGATTGATTTAAGAAAATTGGATCTGATAGCATGCCCCTTATGGGTTTTCAAGCATGTGTATGCCTAGTTCCTATATTCTATGAAAATCTATATATTATGAAATTGAACTAGAGTCATGCAAAGTTTTACAAGTCATGAAGTATGCATGTTTTCCATGTTATGAATTATTATGCAAGAAAAGACACCCGATGTTCCATCAATGCTCATGAGTCATTTTCTATACTAAAACTCATGAGTAGTATGATGATCTGGGTTATGAACAAGTATGACCATGTTATGAACAAGTTTGGCATCGGATATGTCACATGTATGTGAGCACATGTTATATGTTTTGGGAGTAGTATTTAGCACCAAGTTGAACTGGGTGAGGGTACCCAGGGTCCCAGAACTACGTGCCCCCATAGGTTCTAAGTCCTCTCTGTTGGGCATCAAATTTAGTGATCATGCCACATGCCATGCCTCTATACCCTTGCAAGGTATATTGCGTCCTTTCGATGGGGCGGATACATCAGACTCCTTGTAGCTCATCATGGTTTATGTCAGTTAAAATAAACTCCCACATGTTATTTTTAAGTTATGAAGTTATATGATTCTATACTATTAAACTTAAGCTTTATTTTATGTTTTATGTCTTATACCTTGATAATATTCATGGCCCTTCCTTAAGTAACAAGTTCATTCTTAAGCATGTTTTAAACTGTTTTTATCATGACTCATGCGTCGCTCACATACTCGGTAAATCCTATAGTACTGACGCATATCTTGCGCTGCATCCTTTGCTGATGCAGATTCAGGTGTTCCTTTCCAGACATATGGCTATAGCTTCCAGGACACTCTATCTGTCAGTTGTTGGTGAGTCCTCTTAGGTTGAGGACTAGTTATGTTTTTACATGTGTTAGCTTTTCATTCCGTATTTAGATTTAGCTAGGGTCTTGTCCTAGCCACTCCTTATGTCTTGAGTAGAGGCTTTTCAGACATAGACAGTATTCGAGTCTTCTTATGGATCTTCTACTTCTATTTGACTTGATTATCAATTTATGTTATTCTGACTTTATCTGTTATGCTTTCACTTATCTGTGTTATGCTTCAGAATGCTTTGACCAAGGGTTAACTTGGGGCACTTATGGTCTCAAGTCCCGTGTTACAAGGGTAACCTTGGGGCGTGACAAACTTGGTATAAGAGCCTCAGGTTCAAGAGTCCTAAGATGTCTGAAAGCTGCATCGAGTAGAATATTTTTCATGTGTGTGAAGTGCACCACACATATGAGAGGGAAGCTACAAGATGTCTTAGAAAACTTCACTTCTTTCATGATCATGTCATGCAATAGAGCTTAACTCTTATGTTCCTCTAATCCTTATGTTGTACATTTTAGACTATGCCTCCTCGGCGTGGTATGACTCTCTGAGCCGCTCAGAATGTTGTTTCTCCCATTCCTGTTCCCGATGTGATGAATAAGGAGTTTAGAAATGCCATCCATTTTCTATCCCAGACTTTGTCCACTAAGGACAATCAGTAGGCTCCTGGACCCATTCATCCTCAAGGTTGGGTAGTGGCCCGAGTTTGTGACTTTGTCCAAATGAACCCACCCGAATTTTGGGGTTCAAAAGTGAGTGAGGACCCGCTCAACTTTATTGATAAGGTGCAGAAGATCTTCGAGATAATGCAAGTGGTTGGGGTGGATTATGTTGATCTTGCATCCTATCAACTCAAGGATGTAGCTCATATTTGGTTCACGCAATGTAAGGAGACTAGGGTGAGGGACGTGGTCCCCATGACTTGGGAGTATTTTGAGAGGGCCTTCCTTGATAGGTTCTTTCCCCGAGAGTTGAGACAAGCGAAGGTGGAGGAATTTGTGAACTTGATATAGGGGTTGATGTTGGTTCAAGAGTATAGTCTAAAGTTTACTAAGTTGTCTAAATATGGTCCCTCCATGGTAGCGAACCCACATGATCAAATGAGAAGTTTATTTATAGGGTTTCTGATGTGGTGAAGAAAGAGTGTAGGTCTACTTTGATTTTGAGTGATATGAACATTTCTCGACTCATTACTTATGCCCATCAGATTGAGGGTGACAAGCTTAGGGAGATGGCGAGGGAGAATAAGAGAGCTAGATCTGAGGGATCAGGTTTTGGTCATCACAAGTCCGGAGGTGGACATCGCTCTTCTTTCCAGAAGAAGTCATCAAGATCCATGCATTCTTCTGCTAGTACACCTACCCAGGCCCAGATGCCTCGTCATGATAAGGGTGGTAGAGGATCTGGTTCCTATTCCCAGTCTAAGGGAAGTGGTGCAAAGGGGCCTTCTTTCCCCGTTTGTAGCAGGTGTAGAAAGAATCACCTCGGTGAGTCCTTGGCCGGTAAAGAGGGTTGCTTTGGTTGTGCTCAACCTGGACATAGTATCAAAGATTGCCCTTCAGCTAGAAAAGGACATGGAGGTAGGACTTAATCTACCCCAGCAGCTTCATGAGGTAGACCAGCCCAGCAAGCACAACTTCTAGTTCTGGTAGTCAGCACCGGAATTGCCTTTATGCTATGTCCTCTTATCAGGATCAGGAGGGTTCCCCAGATGTTGTTCTTGGTATGTTGAAAGTCTTCTCTTTCGATGTGTATGCTTTGTTAGTTCCCGGTGTTTCCTTATCTTTTCTGACCCCTTATGTGGCATGCATATTCGAAATATGTCCTGAATTGCTTTTAGAACCCTTTTGTGTTTCTACTCCTGTTGGTCAGTCAGTCTTAGCCAAAAAAATCTATCGAGATTGCTCTCAGTCCTTCATAGAGTCACTTCAGCGGATCTAGTGGAGTTAGAGATGACTTATTTTGATGTCATTCTTGCTATGGATTGGTTGTATGCATATTATGCTTCTGTTGATTGTCGTACTCGGGTTGCCAGTTTCAAGTTTCCTAATGAACCCGTTTTAGAATGGCAAGGTAGTCCCCCTTCCGTGAAAGGTTATTTCATATCTTTTCTTAAGGCTAGGAAGATAATTTCAAAGGGATATGTTTATCACATAGTGCGGGTTATGGACATAGGGTCTAAAACCCCATCCCTTCAGTCTATTTCTATTGCGAATGAGTTTCCAAAAGTGTTTCCCGAGGATTTGTCCTGAGTCCCTCCCGAGCAGGAGATAGAGTTCGGGATAGATCTTCTTTCGGATGTGAATCCTATCTCTATTCCTCCCTATAGAATGGCTCCCGCAGAACTCAAACAGTTGAAAGATCAGTTGACGGATCTTTTTGATAAAGGTTTCATCAGGCCTAGCATTTCTCTATGGGGTGCCCCAGTTTTGTTTGTTCGAAAGAAAGATGGTTCCCTTAGGATGTGTATTGATTACCTCCAATTGAGCAAGGTCACAATCAAAAATAAGTATCCCATTTCTAGGATTGATGATTTGTTCGATCAGCTTCAGGGTGCTAGTTTCTTCTCCAAAATCGACCTTAGATCCAGTTATCATCACCTTCAAGTTAGAGAGTATGATATTCTGAAGACAGCCTTCAGAACACGTTATGGTCATTATGATTTTGTTTTGTATTATGATGCTTCTAGGATTGGTTTGGGTTGTGTTTTGAAGCAGCGTGGTAAGATGATTGCTTATGCTTTGAGACAACTTAAGAATCATGAGAAGGACTATCCAACTCATGATCTTGAGTTGGCAGTCGTAGTCCTTTGTTTGTAGATTTGGAGATATTACTTGTATGGTGCGTATGTAGATGTATTCACCGATCATAAGAGTCTGCAGTACGTGTTCACTCAAAATAAATTGAATTTGCGACAAAGGAGATGGCTTGAGCTTCTTAAGGATTATGATATGAGTGTGCTTTACCATCCGGGTAAGGCCAATGTCGTGGCAGATGCTTTGAGTAGATTGTCCATGGGAAGTGTGTCTTCCGTTAAAGATGGGAAGAAGGAATTGGTTAAAGAGGTTCATAGGCTAGCTCAGTTGGGAGTTCGCCTTATGGACTCGACAGAAGGTGTTGTGATTGTACAAACTAGTGCTGAATCATCTTTGGTAGCTAAGGTGAAGGCAAAGCAATACAAGGATCCCATTTAACTTCAGCTTAAGGGTGCGGTTCATCAGCAGCGGGTGGAGGTTTTCTCCCAAGGGGGAGATGGTGTGCTTCGCAATCAGGGTAGCTTATGTGTGCCTAATGTAGATGTGTTGAGACATCAGACTCTGACTGAGGTTCACAGTTCTAGATATTCCATTCATCCGGGTGCTACCAAGATGTACCGTGATCTACGGGAAGTCTTTTGGTGGAATGGTATGAAGAAGGACATAGCCGGGTTTGTGGCTAAGTGTCCCAACTATCAACAAGTAAAGGTGGAGCATCAAAGACCGGGTGGCATGATTAAAGATATTGACCTTCCCACTTGGAAATGGGAAACAATCAATATGGACTTTATTACTGGTTTGCCTCGTACTCAAAGGAAACATGATTCCATTTGGGTGATTGTTGACCGGATGACCAAGTCATCTCACTTCTTGGCTGTTAAGACTAATGCTTCAGCAGACGACTATGCCAGACTCTACATCCAAGAGATAGTTCGATTGCATGGTGTTCCCTTGTCCATCATTTCTGACAGAGGTCCTCAGTTTGCATCTCAGTTTTGGAGATTGTTTAAGAAAGGTCTTGGTACTCAGGTGAAGCTTAGCAAAGCTTTCCATACTCAGACAGACGGTTAGGCAGAGTGCACTATTCAGACTATGGAGGATATGTTAAGAACATGTGTGATTGACTTCAAGGGTAATTGGAATGATCACTTACCTCTTATCAAGTTTGCCTACAACAACAACTTTCACTTTAGCATCCAGATAGCTCCATATGAGGCACTTTATGTCCGAAGATGTAGATCACCTATTGGTTGGTTTGAGGTAGGTGAGGCAACCTTGATTGGTCCAGATATGGTTCATGATACTATGGAGAAGGTTCAGCTTATTAGGGAGAGGTTGAAGACTGCTCAGAGTCGACAGGAATCTTATGCGAATGTGAGGAGAAGGGAGTTAGAATTTGAGGTTGAGGATTAGGTTTTCCTTAGGGTGTCACCCATGAAGGGTGTGATGAGGTTTGGTAAGAAAGGAAAGGTTAGTCCCTATTTTGTGGGTCCTTATAAGATTTTAAGAAGAGTTGGTAGCGTTTCTTATGAGTTGAAGTTGCCAACAGAGTTGGAAGCGGTTCACCAAATTTTCCATGTTTTCCTATTGAAGAAGTGTGTTAGTGATCCGAGCTTGATTGTCCCTTTGGAGGATGTGGGTGTGAAGGATAGCTTCACCTATAAGGAGATTTCACTGGAGATCCTTGAACGTCATATTTGGAGGTTGAGGAACAAAGAAGTCGTGTCGGTAAAAGTACTTTGGAGAAATCATCTTGTTGAAGTAGCTACTTGGGAAGCGGAAGAGGCCATGAAGGCTAAATATCCTCATCTTTTTCCTTCCGACTAAGTTCCATCTTGAGGTACTAGTTTTCTCCTTAGTATGTCCCTCCAATTCTATTCCACTAGTTTCGCTTATGATTTTAGCATGCATCCATGTTTTACAAAGTTAGTTTATCATGTTTTCAAGTTAGAAGTTGGAGTTTTCATGTTTATTCATTGATGTCCTTGTTTTGTTGCTGGTTGGGCTGTTTTCCCATTTGTTTCCCTTGCTTCGTCTTCTTTCGAGGACGAATGATCCCAAGGGGGAGATATTGTAACACCCCAAAAATAAACCCAGCTTGTAAACTCAGAACTTGCAGAAAATTTTGAACTTTCAGTAATCACGGGTCAAATCCACGAGATGTGGGTGGTTCCATGAGTCATGGAAGTGACTTGTGATTTCAGTCCTGCAGGCCATCCTCAGGTATGAGGACCACGAGTCAGCTTCACGACTCGTGAAAGTTTTCACGGGTCGTGAAATCAACACGTGGGACTCAGACAGAGGGTAGTCAAGTTCCCCAGCAACCACTAGTCTGTTCCATGACTCGTAGAAGTTTCTATGGGTTGTTCTGTTGACTAGTGGAACTGGACCTGAGACCAGCCAAGCTCCCCAAGAACTACGATTGGGTCCATGACTCATGGGAGTTTCCAAGAGCCGTCCTGTTAAGCCATAGGACATCTTCAGTAGCCTGAAATTTTTGCACAGGACCCCATTCAACGAGCCGTGATTAGTTCTACGGTCCGTGGAAGGGACTCGTGGAACCTGAAGCCCGGTTTTTAAGACAGTTTTCCTAATTAAGTCCCAGGGGTAGTTTAGTCATTACCCACTCTTTTAACTCTTAAATGATATCGTTTTGACTATTTCAAAAAGGGTTTTCAACCTCATTAACCTAAGTTCCTTGTCATTACTTCACTCTTCTCCCAAAAAGGAAAATTCTTCTCCAAGCTTCAAGCCTCAAGCTACAAGTTCAAGTCTCCTAAGTCTTTCTAATTGAAGTGGGTTATCCTCAGTCAAGGTATGCGGGTAATCAACAATGGGTTCCTTTCACCCTTGTGCCCAAAACCCCTAATTCAAATTTTGATTTCATGATCTTAAAATTTGGGTTCTTATCCGATTCTTATGGGTTTTGCTAAATATGATCTTCTTATGATTTGGTTATGAAATTACTATTAAATTGCATGACTTCACATGGGTTTTTCATGCTAACTTTTATTTCATGAATAGAAGATTAACCATGGAAATTCCTACATGCATGAAGATTGATTTAAGCAAATTGGATTTGATAGCATGTCCCTTATGGGTTTTCAAGCATGTGCATGCCTAGTTCCTATATTCTATGAAAATCTATGTATTATGAAATTGAACTACAGTCATGCAAAGTTTTACAAGTCATGAAGTATGCAAGTTTTCCATGTTATGAAGTATTATTCAAGACAAGACACCCGATGTTCCATCAATGCTCATAAGTCATTTTCTAAACTAAAACTCATGAGTAGTATGACAATCCGGGTTATGAACAAGTATGAACAAGTTATGAACAAGTTTGGCATCAAATATGTCACACGTATGTGAGCACATGTTATATATTTTGGGAGTAGTATTTAGCACCGAGTTGGACCGGGTAAGAGTACCCAGGGTCCTAGAACTACGTTCCCCCATAGGTTCTAAGTCCCCTCTGTTGGGCATCAGATTTAGTGATCACGCCACATATCATGCCTATATACCCTGGCAAGGTATATTGGGTTCTTTCGATGGGGCGTATACATCAGACTCCATGTAGCTCAGCATAGTTTATATCGGTTAGAAGAAATTCCCACATGTTATTTTCAAGTTTTGAAGTTATATGATTCTATACTATGAAACTTAATCTTTCTTTAATGTTTTATTTCTTATACCTTGATATTATTCATGGCCCTTCTTTGAGTAACAAGTTCATTCTTAAGCATGTTTTAAACTGTTTTTATCATGACTCATGCATCGCTCACATACTCGGTACATCCTATAGTACTGACGCATATCTTGCACTACATCCGTTGATGATGCAGATTCAGGTGTTCCTTTCCAGACACGTGGCTAGAGCTTCCAAGCCACTCTATCAGTCAGCTGTTGGTGAGTCCACTTAGGTCGAGGACTAGTTATGTTTTTAGCTATGTTAGATTTTCATTTCGTATTTCGAGTTAGCTAGGGTCTTGTCCTAGAAACTCTTTATGTCTTTAGTAGAGGATTTTCAGACATAGACAATATTCGAGTCTTCTTATGGATCTTGTACTTTTATTTGACTTGATTATCCATCTATGTTATTCCGACTTTATCTATTATGCTTTTGCTTATCTTTGTTATGCTTGAGAATGCTATGACCAAGGGTTAGCTTGGGGCACTTGTGGTCTCAAGTCCCGTGTTACGTCTAGGGGTAACCTCGGGGCGTGAGAGCCTCGGTCATGAGTGTGGTTGTTTATCTCTCGATCAACAATCACTTATCTAATATTGTTGGTCCAAGCAATAAACAACCAAGATCAAGCTTGGAGAGGTCACACTATCTCTAGCTTACACCCTTAAATGGGTGATTCTGTCGATCAGAGCTAATTCTAGCATCAAATATGAATGGAGTCCCAAGTTCCCACTAGTAATCTCACATTCGAAACCATGAAATTCTCTTGCAAGCAACAATATAGTCAAGTGATGACAATTAATGTTTGAAACCATCAATTTTAGGATTAAAACTTGGTGGAACTACTAGACCCACATCAAATAAGAAATTATAAGCAAGAATGAGCAACACCCACACCCATTTGTCAAGCACCCATTATCAACACACCCGTAGACAAGTGAAATTAACCACTCATAGAAAAGGAGAGAGATATACCAAATGTGTAAGTCGAAATCCTCTTCTTTCAAGTTGAATTTCAAGTTCTAAGCTCAATTTGAGTACACAAATGATTAACCAAGAGAATGGATTCAAACCCTCTTCTCTTTGGAGAGGAAAACTTGTTCTCAAAGTAAAAAGCTCTTCAAAATATTCAGGAATGAAGTATTCTATTTACAATTATGCCTAAATTAGCCTTTTATAGTTTCCCAAAAAGTCACTAAAATTCTGGACAAAATTTCCATTCGGTTAATGTGTGATGCGACATGTAGTCTGCATGTCATGATGTGCGCATCGCACACTGTCTTCAGTTGAACCAGTGACTTTGGATGATTTGTGATGTCTCATGCAAAGTGGGTGTGACTTGCACCATGGGTTGTGCGCATCGCACGATTATCACACCCCATGATAGATTCTTCAGGCAATCCTAATCTTCATGCGGTGGGAGGTCTAGAACGCACCACGGCTTATGCGTGTCGCACAACCTCCTCATCTTAGGGAAGATTCTTGTCTTCTTTCGATCACTTCACACTTCACTCCTTTTGAGCTCTTTTTAGGTCCATTTCCTTGTTTTCTATCTTTGATCATAAGGACCTGCATAGACATTAATAAAGTCCATAACAACCTCTAAATCAATTCAAAACATAGCAATAATTCATGGATATAGGCTCAATAAGTTAGTAGATTACTGACTTATCAAACCCCAAACTTGAACTATTTCTTGTCCTCAAGCAAGATACTCACAAAGCAAGGAATGAATTATGCTCTAGACTCAATCAAGGCACAAAAGACTATTCATACTAAAAATTAAGAAAAAGAATAAACAAAAGACTCAAACAAAAAACTCAACTACGATGCTCATCTTGATTTGAACCACCACAATATCAAGGCAATTGGTCATTTCAAAACCTTTTCCAAAAGGACTTCGTTTCTCATTCAAAATCAAGGAAATTTTGTCATTCAAAACAAGATATTCAAGCTTCTCAAGACATTGGCATGGACCGTCAAAGTTTGCCTCGAGATTAGCCACACAACGTTTCTCTTTTTTTCCTCTCAATTGAAATAGAGACTTTATGATTTAATTCGAGAACATGATGACACTTACCACAAGAGAGAATCCCACTCACAATCATTTAATTTACAAACAATGGAATTATAGGAGAACCAAGAAGACTCTCACTATCTCAAAGAGGTTCAAGTGCATATGCATCGAACCATAGGCTTGCCCTTCATGTAAATCACCACTAATGAGGGTAGGCAACCTCGGAATCACTAAGGACTTGCGGGTTATTATGTTGGCTAGGGTTAAGGTGATAATTTCATTTGTTTCAAGTAACTAAACATCCCAAATGCTCTTTGTTCTCATTTCAAACACCCCTCTTATTTTCAAATTTCAACTTCACCTTATTTCTCCCTCACACAACCCAAACTTCTCCTTTTCAATCATGATCATTCGACTCCTTGTATCGCCTTCATTTGGTAGCACCTATTTTTGCTTTCCATTTTCACTCATTGGATTGATTGTTGGAGCATTTTTCAATTCAAACCTTAGGTGCTACCTTGCACTTGAAGTGCATTCCTTTTCTTCTCCTCATTTAATCACATACACCCCTAAACTTAGGCATTTGCCTATGTTATCTTTTCATCCCCCCCAAACATAGCCTTTTTAGCATACTTTTTACTTTCAAGAAATTAGGGAGGAAGGGTGCCAATACGGAGGTTCAGATATGTCAAGTTTTTAACAGGGTGCCAAAGAATGTTTACAAACGCAAAGAGGTTCACTAGGATTGATGTCATGGGAAGTCATTTGGGTGAACTGGCTATCAAAAATGTCCTTAGGTCATCTTCCAAGCTCGGTCACACCTCGAATTTCACCTTGAATCACATTTAGGGAAAGTTATAGATGACACGCATGCACGAGAATCAAGGTAAAGCCTCACCACACAAGGCATCATGCCACAAGACTTCTTTCATTAGTCTCAAAATCAATTAGGACAAATGATTTTCGACAAACTATTCCGAGTTCATCACACAATCGTTTGTGAGTCAATCAAGCCAAAGAAAGAGTGTGCAAGTCATGACAAGAGAATGCTTTTCCTCAAAAATTCATTTCCCTTCATCCTTTTATTTTCAAAAAAGAATTTGCCAAGAAAGATTTTTTGGTGGGCCCATTTCGAGACAAGCAGCTACGAACTCAATTTAAGACTAAAACTTGGCATTTTTCTAAAGAAAGTCGCCTCTCAATCTATCATAGGGAAACAACAACCCTGTTCGACACAAAAATAAAAAGTAAATAAAAAAAAATTGCTCCTTGGGAAAGAACCATGGTACTAAGAAAACCATTGGTGTTTATTACTAAACTACTATTAACAAGGCGATATCCAATTGTGCGCTCATGATTGAATTAAAAACAAGCCTCGGCATAGGGCTTTAGCACATTTACAAAGAATGGGTGGCAAGACAATGAGGCATGTAAGACCAACCCGGCAACACAATCTCAATAACCAAAAAATCAAGCCCGGCGAGGGCGCAAATAAGCTCAAAACAAAAGCATAAGCAAAGGCCCAGAAAGGGCAATAAGGATCACAATCATCCAAAATATGCCCGACAAGGGCCAAATCAAATCTAGCAGAACTAAAATATCAACAAGGCCCGACAAGGGCAATAAAAACAATATCTCAGGCCTAATCACGGGCAACCAAAAAGCAAGTAAAGCCACCCCTTTCCACAAAAGGAGAATTTCCCTCAATGCTACTAGCTCAATAGAAAGAATGGTGAACTCCCTGGAGGTTATGCCTCTTCACCATCATCATCAGAGCTCTTTCCACTTCGGCGGGCACCACCCTTTAGGGAGTGCACAGAAAGTGTCGAGTTGTAAAGGGATTGCTAGAACTCAGGGTCCACATCATAATCCAGACCTACATCCTCAGTACTGGGCCGCACATCCAAATAATCCTTATAGGATGCAAATAACTCATCCATGGGCCCTCGCATTGGACGGGGCTTAGGTAAGGATCTTAAATCTGCCACTTTGACTAGGGCTTTCCCTTTTACTTTGGCCACATCCTTCATGAGTTCTTTGATGGACCCGTCAATTAAATCCACCCTTTAGCAGAGTGTGGTTACTTTGTCGACCACCCCACGGATAGCTTTCTTGATAGCCTTGTCAATCAACTCCGGTAGATCTCTCACCAAGTCACTCAATTGCCTCTCATAGTTGTATGTTTTGTCAACCATGTCCTGAAGACCACTTTTGTCAATAAAAGTGTGGGGGTATGTGCATGTTCCTCTGAAGTTGCCCGAGATAGGGATGAGGCTGTTGCTTCAGCATCTAACTCATCACTCTCAACATCTATTATTCCCTCCAACCTGCGCTTCTTGAATTTAAGGGCATCCCTATCAGTCTTTTTATCAATATCGATAGTCCCGATAGCATGAGTGAACTTATCACAACAGAGGGTAGGGACATCAGCCTTAGCACAAGGCTTAGTAATTAGCACTAGGAAGGGGAATGAATTATTTCCTCATCGAGCTTTTCTCCTTATCGCCATAGCTGCCAATTCCCCAAAGTTTACATTCTCTTCCATTATGATGGCCACAATTAAAATGGCCCCATAGCAAAAAATGATTACGGATGAGATCATAATAAAGACGAGCTTCGAAGAGAAAGGAATTCCTTGGAATGTCTCCCCCTATGGAAAACAAAATAGGTACACCCTCAGCAATGACATGAGTTGTCTCATGATAAAACTTTGGCTCCACAACTAACCTAGCTAAGAGTGCAAGGGTAAGCTCAATTGGGTGACTCCAATAAATGGCGTTGATGGCGGCCGGGGTGACAAAAACTTTCTTTCCCTGAACGATAACTGAATCCAAGTTAGGGAACTTGTCTTTGTTCCCTTTATATCCCTTGGAGTCCTGTGTGGCTCGATAGGCCGCAAATAATTCCTAAATTATCTCCTCATAATATCCACCGGGCACATCATAGAATGGCTGCCACTCACGGTTGGCAAATTGATGGTGCATATTGGGAAGATCATCCCCAACTTACCCTTGGTTAAAATATAATCCATAATGAAGGTCCTATTCTTGTCCCTCTTGTAGAAGGCCTTCATGCCTTCTACCCCGAATTGAAGCCTTACTTCTTCTATGGCAGACAATTGCCCTGGTTGGCCTCCCGTGTTTCTCTTGCTAGAAGATATATTCTGCATACAGAGATTGTGAGTCAAAAACAAACAAAACCTAAAAATAAGTTAGCAACTACAAAGGATGGAATGCAACGGACTAGAAAAACAAAGTAGGTGACTGAAGGCTATTGCGGAACACATGCAAAATGCAGCAGCAGGAGTGAGCGTCGTATAAGCTATCACATGTGATAATAGAATCCTACAGGGATTTTCTATTAAGGTGCGAAGCTGGTACAGTCTGCACCAACAGAAGTGCGCATCGCACTATGCTTCACCCATCGAAATAGTGAGTTGGATATCTTTTGAACATGGTGTGATGCCTTGTGCAACCCGCACATCAAGATGTATGCATCACATGCAGAACGCACAAAGGAGCAATTGGTATTTTTGGTTCCTTGTGTTCTTGTGAATTACGTATGTGATCTGTAGAGCAAGATGTACTTAGGCACTCGGCACCACGTAACAAACCAAAAATATTAAACAACAGGGGGTAAGGTATGTCATGACCACAAACATCTGGGTACTTAGACTTCCCCGAATTTCTATCAACAACAACAACAAGCAAGCAAAGAACTTAACGACTTCCCTTAAGATGGACATTACCCCGTCTATCATCGGGAATATCAAGCCCTTACTTGCATTAATGGGCACCAACATTTTTTAGCAATAATTAATCCCCTCCTCAGACTAGATCATACACTCAAGGATAATTTCCAACAATGAATCATGGGCATACATATAGAAAAATTTGGCCCTAACCATCAATTTTTTAACCAAAACCTCATGACAAATGATGATTTGCCCTTAAGATTGACGTCACCCAATCTATCATCGGGCAAAACCATTCGTCAATCACAAGTGGGTTACTCAGACTTCACCCCAAACATAGATATCAAGGCTAAAATTCACCACTAATCAACATGCATTAATAAAATTCAAGTTCTACCAAGTTGACAATAAGAAATATCATCAATGCAACTCAAAATTGGGGACCCAAAATATTCGAATCTCACCCAAAATTTACATGGTAATTCTACTAAGCATGCTTCACAATATAAGTTCCCAACCTTCATAAAAACCAGTATATAATGTTGGTGAACTTACCACAAGTG
Organism: Jaltomata sinuosa; assembly: GCA_003996215.1. Classification (NCBI taxonomy): domain Eukaryota; kingdom Viridiplantae; phylum Streptophyta; class Magnoliopsida; order Solanales; family Solanaceae; genus Jaltomata; species Jaltomata sinuosa. The sequence continues at coordinate 429,606 of QJPP01000751.1, read as the reverse complement.
AAGATTAGAAAGAGAGAAGTGAAAATTGAAGCTTTTCGGCGTTAATCAATAGTGACCCAAGTAGACTTTCCAGAGAGACGACGGTGACATCAGTGGTGGAGCAGCGGAGATAGTTGGATGAAGGAAGGGAAAGAAGTTTTGGGGAATTTGAGCGATTTAGGGAGAATTTTTAGGAGAGAAATTGTGAAGATTTGAGAAAAAATGGTGGAAAATGAAGAAGGGAGGCGGTTTTAAAAAGAAAAGAAGAAGAAAATTTTATCTAGGTCATCTCTGGGTCGAGGTCAATTAAAATTCAAATTTACCTCTTGAGCGCGGCGACATGCGATTTGCACCAGCCTTGGTGCGAACCACATGGCGTTTTGCACATCGCCCTTTTTCTCCTCTTGGTTTGTCTAGGCTTCTGGTTTGCCATGCGATGAAGTTGTGACACACACTTGGACTCATACGGACCGTATAGGCTAGTGCATGACACCTCCAAATTTTAAATTTTCTCCCAGTGCTTCTTTTTTGGCATACGGTGAGTTGTGTGACACACACAATCTCTCATGCGGTCCAGACAGCCCTCCGTACAGCGTGTTTTCACTTGACCATGTTTTTACTCCATGCATTCCCTACAAACACACCAAAAACAACAAAAGATAACCAAAAAAAAAGTAACTTGGTTTACCTCCCAAGAAGCACTTGATTTAATGTCGCTGCTCGACGATGCTACCTCAAATCACTCATTCTTTGGATTGGTGATGGTATCACTTGGCAGTGTCCCTTTCATCCTCAGGTTCATCTTGTTTGAGAGGTGGTTCATTTGTGCCTCAAGATGTTTGATAGAGGTTGAGTGAGAGCTCACGATTGGGTGAAGTATTGAAACTTCACTATTTAGCTCACTCACTACCGTGTTTATCGTATCCACCTTCTTGAGAACCAAGGACAACATGTCCTCTAGATTTGAATGAACAGTTGCTTGTTATCGATTGGAAGAGATAGTCCGCCTTATTCGGAGGTATATAGGGATTTGAGCTCCAGTGATTGAAGCAATCACCATCTTTGTCTCTATCCCTCAAATTTATGTGCCTTTCTTTATCTCGTATCCAACCTTGGTTCTTTTCTCTTGGGTGATAATACCTGGGACGAGAACTCACCGACAAAAATCACAATTTACCATCGACCACTATCATTAGTTCATCATCACTAGCTTTGATTTTTGGTGTACTCACTGCATTCACCACTTTTGCACCACCTACTCCCATCACATGCTTGGCCATCAAGTCAATTTGCGTCATCATGTTGTACATTGCTTGATCCCACTCCTCATCTCTTTTTCTTATTTCATTGGTCAAGATGGATGAGGGTTCTCCCAAAGTTGGCACATCCACTTCCCTCATATGCCAAGCATGGTTGGTTTTGGTCATTCGCTCTAGCACAGTCGAGGCAATGGAAAATTCTAAGTCCATGAAGGTGCCACCTCCAAGGTTGTCACTCACCGAATTATTTAGAGAGTTCAACGATCGATAGAAACTTTGTAGCAATACATTGTTCAATAACTCATGGTTCGAACACAAGATAAGCTTTTTTTTGAACCTTAACCAAACTTCATGTAGGGGTTCATCCGGGAGTTGCCTAAAGTTGGTAATCTCATCTCTTAGATTTATCACTCGAGATGAAGGGAAGAATCTTGATGTAAATGCTTCAACCAACTCGGCCCAAGATGTGATAGAATTATCCGGTAACTCTTTCAACCACGTAGTGGCTTCCCCAGTCAAGGAAAAAGGGAATATGCGTAATCAGATGGACTCTTGGGAGATATACTGAAATATGAACGGTTGGCAAATCTCCATAAAATTTTAGATATGCCGGTTGGCAACTTCATGTGCTGCTCCACTAAATAGGCCCTTCATTTGGATTAAGTGGAGCATAGTGCTTGTCATGTGGAAGACAACATTTCCCACCATAGGGCTTAGGCGGATTGCACCCACACCCCCTTACATCATAGGCTCAGCCTCGTCGGCCTCCATAAAGCAGGCAATGCTCTCGTTGTCGCTGGCCTCATCCATAGGCTAGACTGCTCAATCACAACACAAACAATAAACAAAAGTAAAAGAAGCAAACACTCTCAAAGTGACTTCAAATCAACAATCAAAAATAGCTATCAAATCAAGTCCCCAGCAATGGCACCATTTTTGGTAAATGCTTAAATCGTACTCCCCAAATATGGAGGCATGGCGATCATCAAGCAAAACACATTTATAAGTACCCAATAGGTATCAGGGTCATATCCGCAGTGACTTGATGCTAGCTATATGGAGATTGTATCAAAATAAGTTTGCAAAGAGAGTAAATGCTTAAAAACACGAAAGTGAAAGGTTGGGGGAATTAGGATTCTGTCACTACAATCACAATTCGTAACAAATCAAGTAAGTAAAGCAGGTGTATCAAATTGAGTAGGAGACTAGGGATGTGTATCCAATGGGGCTTTAATGTGGGATAAGGTGTTTGCCTTTTCACACCTATTCTTGCTTATTAGCATAGGTAGCCTTCGACATAAGCGTGGTTGTGTATCTCTCAATCAACAACCACTTATCTAATAGTCCCAGTTAGAGCCCTATTGTTCCAAGCAATAAACAACCAAGATCAAGCTTGGGGAGGTCACACTATCTCTAGCTTAGACTCTTAAATGGGTGATTCCGTCGATAAGAGCTATTTCTAGCCTCAAATCTGAATGGAGTCCCAAGTTGCCACTAGTAATCTCATATCGAAAACCATGAAATTTTCTTTCAAGCAACAAAATAGTCAAGTGATGACAATTAATGTTTGCAACTATCAATGTTAGAATTCAAACTTGGTGAAACTATTAGACCCACATCAAATAAGCAATTATAAGCAAGAATTAGCAACAACCACACCCATTTGTAAAGCACCCATTATCAACACACCCCTAGACAAGTGAAATCAGCCACTCATAGCAAATGAGAGAGATATACAAAATGGGTAAGTCAAAATCCTCTTCATTCAAGCTGAATTTCAAGTTCTAAGCTCAATTTGAGTAAAGAAATGGTTAACCAAAAGAATGGATTCAAACCCTCTTCTCTTTGGAGAGGAAAACTTGTTCTCAAAGTAAAAAGCTCTTCAAAATATTCAGGACTGAAGAATCATATTTACAATTGTTCCTAAATTAGCCTGTGATAGTTTCCAAAATATCAATAAAATTCAGGACAAAATTGCCCATCAGGTGATGTGTGACACAACGTGCTTCAGTTGAACCAATGATTTCAGCCTATTTGAGAGGTCTCGTGCAAAGTGTGTGAGATTCACACCATGGATTGTGCACGTCGCATGACGATCGCACCCCGTGATAGATTCTTCAGGAAATCCTAATCTTCATGCAGTGTGAGGTGTAGAACACACCATGGCTTGGGCCTGTTGCACAAGCACTCCATCTCAGGGAAAATTCTTATCTTCTTTCGATCACTTCACACTTCACTCCTTTTGAGCTCTTTTTGGGTCCATTTCCTTGTTTTCTATCTTTGATCACAAGTACATGTTAGACATCAATAAAGTTCATATGAACCTCTAAATCTATTCAAAACATGGCAATAATTCATGGATATAGGCTCAATAAATTGGTAGATTACCGACTTATCAGTAGGCTAACCAATTCATGTAACCCAGAACAAGTAGTAATGGGCTACTATCTAGAAATAAGCGGAAGAACATTATATATAGTTGAAGCAAGGGAACAAGATGAAGAATAGGTAACAAGAATACATATATATACATACACAGAAGCTAAACCAAACCAAAAGACCTGGTATCATAGTATAGAGCCGGACCTACATATAAGGATTACAAAGGATCCAAAATAATACATACACAAATGTCTCTGAGTAGTAACATAGTACATAATACAAAAGATAACTTAAAGCTAAGCTCCGATAGCCATGAGCTCACCCTCAGTCTGAAATATCCCAAAATATCTCCTCGCACGAGTCTCCAATGAGCTAACAGTGATGGCCCACACTCGGATCTGTACTAGAAGATGGAGAGTGTAGTATGAGCACCGATTGCAAAGCAACCAGTACCGAGTAGGTATCATAGGCCGACTGGGCACATATAAGATAAAAGAGCAGTAATAAGCAGAATTGAAGCAAGTAGTCACTGAAACAACGAAGAAGCACATCAAAGCTAGCACAGAAGGAATACAAGCAAGAACAATACACATGGCTAGCTATTAGAATGCATATCACAGGTGAAAGGAAGAAACACGTACCCGGGATCCTCGCAATAACAAGTATATAAGGAGAGATTCAGGAAGTAGGCAGTATACCGGTAACCTCAATGAATAGAGAAGGAAAAGAAGAACAACGGTAATTATGCTCGAATATAAGATGCAATAAACCAAATAGGAATACTAATCTCAGTCAAGAATTTCACAACCGGAAGCCCAAGTACAACCTTAACAATCTCCAATCTCATACGAAACCAATATAGGAACCAAAACCATGAAATAGTAACAATCAGTCTAACTACAGTCCCATGGACGCCCATATACCTGAGGAACACAAGAAAGTAAAGACAAACCCTCTGGCAGCCCATACTACAAGAACATACACTAAACAAATAGCAAACAAAGGGGGAACCTCACACATATGCATGGTATGATATGATATATTGAACTAAGTGTAATAGCAGGGTCGTATATTACCCCCTCCGGTGCCCCCAAGGTCCAATAAAGGCGGGATCCATGCAAGGAATTCTCCCAAGTACCTCTACTCCGCCGTACACCTCTCTCTCTGGTCACCTCTTTGCCCTTAGCACTTGGTCCTAAATAACAGGGTCCATGGAGGTCTACTCGTAGACCACATACTATACTCAAACCTCGAAATACTAGTACAGGGTGCCACAAGATCCAAACTAGTACTCAAATGCTCAAAATGCATGCATGAATTCTATCCAGGTCTAAATCAATGAAATAAGTCTCATAAATCCACCTTCAAGGGTGTTTGAGCGTATCTGGGTATAAAATAATAGTAAAACAAGTCCCATGCTTGGCCTTACCAAGTCTAATATCATTTCTTATCAATAACAGAGTCAGTCTAGCACCTCAACTCAGTCGGATCTAATATGAGTAGGAAGACTGTGACAACTCTATCTTTTAACTTTTCTTACCCCAAGAAGATCCATTAAGGTAGTACCAAACCATTTTATAATCATTTTTACTGAAAATGAGCCCCACGGTCCATGCAAGATTTAGAAATCATTAATAGTAGGCACGATGCCAAAACCATAGTAAAGTCATGAAGAAATCCTTTTATATGCATGATAATGGCATGCTAAATCACAAACAGTAGCCCAACAGCTCACAATCAACCTATCGGCCCTGCACAGGCTCCAATCATTCTACAACACAGATAACCTGCTCTATAACAATAATAACAATGTCCGAGACTCATAGACATTCCCATTATCCCACCATCTATGTTGCAGAGTTAATATAAGGCCACACAGGACCACAAGGGTGATAATGGCGTATAAACCAAATACTACAAATATCGGAGGAAGGAAACGAATCAGACGTGAAGAAGCGGTCAAGGTTTGTGGTATCAAACTAGTAATCCCTGCCCAAGGATTCCCATTACTATAATTTTATTCTATATACGCAAAGTCTAAAGAGTTTAAACCATAACCTACTTGTCGTCCGACGACAAGCTTTCTGAATAATGATATCCAAGCCCAAATCGCTCTGAGAAACCCCAAACAATAATCAGACAATCAAAAACATAAATAACACATCAAAATGAGTCTAACGATACCTATATCACTATAATAATAGCTGGGTTGAAATTTGGGTCAAAAGCAGGCCCGGGGGGCCTAAAACCCAAAACCAAAAATGGAAAGAAGCACAATGATAGCCCTCTCTTGATTAAAACTTGAGAACAAAATCAGAAATTTACCAAAGAAAGCTTACCACAAACAGAGAAGTTATGCCAAGGAGGTGAATTAAATGAGCCTACGACCATGCAATCACAATAAGAGTATAATCTACTAGGATTCCCAAGCCTTGAGAATTTACCAACAATGGTGGTTTTGAGAAAAAAGGAGAAGAGTAAGCTTTAGGAAGAAGACTTACCAACTATCGAGGTTGCACAGATTATTGATGAACAAATGATTTCCCAAGTCTAAGAACTGATTTAGAGAGATTTGGTAGAGTGTTTTTGTGTTTGGAGTTGGGAGAATTGAAGGGAAATGGATGGAAAAATGAAAAACCAAAAATATATTCTGCTGGAAAATTGGCAGCGCCAACGGCTCTACCACAATGACATCGCGCTCAAGGATGGCAGGTGCTGAGGTGCCATAGTTCTGTCCTAGGTGTGATTGTGCTGACCTGCAACAAAAATCTACAATTTTTAGAAAACTCTATGGGGCATTCCGGGCACAATCAGAAATTGATACTCAAAAACCAATAATGCTAACAGAGTGGAAATGGTGTTCCAGACTCAATGAAATCGACAAAACTTCTATACGAGGTCGTTTCAGAGGAATGTTGACACAAGTCAACACTAACTATAACCAACCAACTAGCTGAAATAACCCCAGCTCAGTCGGGACTCGAACCAACCACCAACCTAACCCAAACTCATTATTCCAGAGCTGATGGAATCGTCAAATCTCGAATCTTATGCTCCAATCAACAAAAGCTGACCCAAGTTCCAATTTCAACTCCAAATGGACTAAAAATAGAAAGACTAACACAAAACCCACACCGGAAGTTCTCAGGCCTCAACTAAAGGTCCAACTAGACCAAACTCAACGTTTCAGAGCTAACAAAACTGTAAAAATTCAGTTCTGAGGATGTTAGCTAAGAATGTTGACTAAAGTCAAAGATAATTCTAAGTTTAAGCTTTAATACAGGAAAATGGCCAAAACGAAAATGAATGATCAGGTCACCAAACCACTGGTCCCAGCAAGTCATAAATGCCTTGGGGCCACTACAGGAAAGCCCTAACATTACAAGAAAAGCATAAACACAAAGATGACTAGAAGGTTCATCACAAAAATCCCTCAAAATCTCACCTATATAAACCCTCACTATTCATTCATTGAGGGTAACATTTTCACACTTGAGAGAACCCTCAAAGGGTCAAAGAGAGTTTAGGATTTCTTGGTTTAAAACTGTGACAAATTAAGGGATGGAATCTCTCTAAGACTCCTTTGAGCTTGAGTTTTTGGCTAAGAATTTAAAGTTTGGTCTTTCTGGAGAAGTGGAGATGTCTCCAACGAAGTTCGTCATCCAAGTTCGCTATTCTACGAAAGGTAATGTTTGTTTCTCGCTATAATTTTCATTCATGTGTCTATCTGCTTAAATTTCAGTTTTAGAGTAATTTAAAGTAGTGTGTTTATGTAGATAAAATTCACTTCTTTTAGATACAAATTTACTCATATTCAATTTCTTTTCTCTTTATTGTTGCTATTTTAGTAAGAATAAATAGCTCATTTAGTTTTCTGCAGTTTGAATATTTGGTTATTTAGTTTACTTTAACATATATTATGGTTAAAACTAGTATGATTTCCTTATTTTCTTATCCTCCATTCAGCTATAGTATGTGATTTATGTTGAGGTGTTAATTGGTTACTAGGATAGATTAGATTAAAAATGGTTTATTTCCTCAAAAGGCTTGTTTTGTTTTTGTTCTTAACATGATTGATCCTAATTTTTCTAAACTTATTTAATTGACTAAGTGGTGAAATGTGTTCAGGAGGTTCATAATTTAAATGGTATTTGTCTTTGGACTAACTAATCTTTTTCTGTAGCATTAACATAATGTCTCTTTGCTTACTAATTTGAATAACTCTCAAAACTCAAGCAAATGATGTTTGCTTTATCAAAGTTTGAATTTGTTTAAGTACTACTACTTTCTACCTCTATTGTTTTTCCTTTCCCAAATATATTGTTAATCCATGAAAGCGTGTAGTTTCTTAATACGTTATGAGTTCCTGAAGCCAACACATAATCTTCTAGCTTTAGTGTTTTCATAAGAATGTTTTTTCTTAACTCTAGCTTAATGTCACCGAGGAGATCACATTTATTAATTAATCTACACTATTTATTAAAACGATAACATTCATCCAAATAGCTCGTTAATGAGTGCTAAGTTCCTTTACTATCTGCGTCATCATCTTCCAAGTTGCTAATATAATTGAGTTGGTGAATGATTAGTTTAAGTGTGTCCTCTGTTAATGATCCCTAAATATAATTTCAATCTTCTCTGTTTGCTCAAATCATGACCTGAAAAATGAGTTCAAATCATTTTCTTACTATTTCCAAACTTGTGAGTTTTAAAGAGTGTTGTAAAGTTAAGCTTAGAAGCCGTGTGATTATGTGTGTTATATTCTTCTCTGTTCAATATGTTTATTTGTGTGTTTATTTTGACTAGTCTCTATTGTGATGTGATTAGCCTAAAGCAACATCTAATTCCTCTTTGTTATTTCTTATGCATGAACTCTTCCGAGTGAGCCCAATATGGACTCCTTTCTTCCATTTCGCATAATCCGAGTTGGGCTATGGAAGCCTAACATGTCTCTTGAGTCATCCTATAATCTGCCCAGCCAAAGAGAACAGAAAATATGGGCTTGCAAGGTCAAATATGAAGCAACAACAATAGCAGGGATTAAGAGTTCAAAATTAGCAGCAGCCGATCAAGAAGCATAGAATGGGTTTCCAAGATTTTTCTCTCTTGTTTCTATCCTATGAATATTTTATATGGATTTATCACTAACATTTCATTTCGCATGCAATTTTTTTTTAAAAGAACTTAGATGAATTATCCCATGAGTTGAATTATTTATCAAACTTTTTGTTATGATATTAAAATGATTTACTCATGTACTCGTTTACTAAAATTGTTTAAATTAGGCAAATTTTAAGCTCGCAGAATAACTTGGAGATTTTTTTATATCTCTTCATAGTTATTAAAAAGCTTGAGACACGGTTTAGAAGTTGAGTTAACTATTTAACTCAAAGTCTTAAATTGGATAAAATTATTAAGTTAGAATTATTTTAAAACTTCGACATTTAATTTATTTCATGTTTGGAATAAATATGAATGTTTAAGTTATAAATAATTTTTTTTCGTTTTAAATAAGATTTTTCTCAGAAAATAACTCAAGAATTTTTAAAATTAGTCAAATAAGTTTAATCTATCGAAAATCACACTTTGTGAATTTTCAAAAGTGCCTAACACCTTCTTTCAAATTTAACTTGAATCCTTACCTTTTCTCTAGTTTTTAATAAAAGGGTTTCTTTTCAAAATCACCTTTTTAATGGTTACTTAATTTTTCTAAAAATTATGTGGCGACTCTTCAATAATAATTTTCATAACATAAAAAAAAGAATTTTCTCCACGAAGTTATGACGTAATTTTTGAATTTTTAAAAATGAACGTAACAGAAATGGTGACTCTGCTAGAGATTTATCTAGGTTCAAACCAAAAGAATTTTATTTGTTTGTGTCACGACCCGATTTCTCTGTCATGATGGCACCTACAACCCCCAGTAGGCAAACCAATTCCCGTAGCCCAGGACAATTAGTAATGGGCTACTATCTAACAAATAAGCGGGAGAATAGTTTAATAAGCAAAAGTAAGGGAACAAGATGAAGATAATAGATAACAGGAATATATATATACATATGCGGAAACTAAACCAAATCCCAAGACCTGGTATCATAGTATAGAGCAAAAACTACATAAAAGGAATAAAAACGCTTCAAAACAACATATACAGATGTCTCTGAATGGTAATAGAGTACGTAAAGCCGAAGATAAACTAAAGATAAGCTCCGATCGCCAAGAGCTCACCCTCAGTCTGAAGTAGTCCCCAACAGATCTCCAAGTATGAATCACAACGATCTAACGGCGATGGCCCACACTAGGATCTGCACCCAAAGATGCACGGGGTAGGGTGAGCACCGAATGTGAAGCATAAGGTACCCAGTAGGTATCATAGGCCGACTGGGCACATATAAGATAAAAGCGTAGTAACAGACAGAACAGAAGCAAGTAGTCACAGAAATCAACGAAAGGGTACACAAGAACTAGCCTAGAGGGAAGTCAACAGAACCACATGTGAGGCCAGCAAGCAGAATATATACACCATAGGCACAGGTGAAAGTAAGAAACAACGCACCTGGGGTCCTTGCAATAACAGTGTATACATGATAAGTTTACGAAATGGACGGTATATCGGTAACCTCAAGTGTAAGAAGAGGGAAAGAGTAATGATAGGCATGCTCAGAGACATGAATCAAACTCAACTAATCATATCAATCTCAAATCCAGAAACTAACAGTCTAGCAGTAACCAATTTCATACTTAACCGTAACAGGGAACAATTCTGTAAGTAAATAGCAAGAGTCTACCTACAGTCCCCCGGCTGCCCATACAACCGAGGAACATAAACAAGTGAAAACAAACCCTCCGGCATCCCATACTACCGGAGCGTACAATCAACAAACAACAAACAATGGTGGATCCTCAAATAATGAATGATATGATGCATGAAGATCTCAAGTGAAATGGTATCTCTGTATGTACCTCCTCCAGTGCCAATCCGGCCCAGCAGGTAGGTTCCATCGAAGGGAACTAACCGTATACATCTACTCCATCGTATACCCTTCCTCCGGCACACGCAACCCGAAGCCCCAGGCCCGGATGGCAAGGTCCATGGAGGTCCCTGACCCCATACTAAAACTCAATATCAAAACATGTCATCCAGAAGCAAGTCCGGGTCCAAGATAGAGACCCAGTCTCGAATATGCATGCCCAGATCCTGTCCAGGACTAAAGTAGTGGGAAAATATCTCAAAAACACCTCCAAGGGTGCCCAGGTCAAAACAGTAGAAAGTCATTTCAGGTGCTCGGTCCGACCGAGGCTAAAATTATCTCAAGTAGCAAGAAAACTCAACTAGCACCCCGGCCCTGCCGAGTCTAGCGTTAATCGTAAAACTGGTGATATAAATCATAATTTTACCTTCTTTTACCCAAGAATATTCACAAGTTAAATCAAACCATTTTCAATTCATTTCCATAAAAAATGGGCCCCCGGGGCCATGCAAGGTTTAGAAAATAGTGCCAGTAGGCCCGAAGCCAAAACCGTAGTAAAACATGGATAAAACCTCTTTATATGCATGGAAATGGCATGATCAAACACAATAGCTGCCCAGCAGCTCACAATCAACCTATCGACCCTGCATAGGCCCATAGCTACTCAGCAAGCATAACCAGCCTAGAATGATAATTCTATGCCCGGGACTCGCGGACATTCCCAATATCCCACCTTCTATGTTCCAGAGTCAACAAGGCCTCACAGGACCACAAGGGTAAATAAAATATATCGGCAAGTACTACAAGCATCGGAGGAGCAAAAGTAGGCGGGCATGAATAAAGCGATCAAGGTCTGTGGTACCGACCTAATAAACACAACCCAAGGATGCCCATTAATACAATTTTATCCTATATATGCAGAGTCTAGGGAAAATAAACCGTAACCTACCTGTCGTTTGACGACAAACTGCTAGGACGACGATGTCCAAGCTTGAACCGCTCCAAGAAGCCCCAAAATGAAATCAAACTAGAACTCGGGCTTGAATAACTTGACTTAAATCATCAATTTTTTTGGGGATGAAATAAACTCCAACAAATTTCCTTTCACAAATATATTTCACGGGCCATACCTATATACGTATAGTACGGAAGCTACACATATGCTGAAGCAATAATGGTTGCATATATGTTGAAGCTACTCTTTTTTTTATTTTTTATTCTAATCCCAAAATTAAATGCTACATATATACACACATAAATTGTAAAAAAAATGGTTGGAAGATTGTTGAAAAAGATTAGTGGCTATCTAGGTGGCATCATTTAATGAAAATAAATTTTGTGCACTTCTCCACCACTTCCACGTGGAAGTGGTGGTGCCACCATATAATTTTTATCTCGTTATATATATTCGGATATTGCATAGGTTCGTAGTAAAATACATATAACATTTTGAATATACCACAATTAATAGAAAATTATTTTGAATAACACCTACTATATTATAATAATACTTTCCAACATATCTAAGCTTACTATCTCCGTTAAAAATATTAATAACTTACAAAATTCTTATAAAATAAATACAGATGCAAATGTATCATACCAAAAATATTTTTCATAGACATTTAAAATATTTTAGGAAAACAATAAAAATATAATTTTCTACCACATTCAACTTTTAAATTAAATATTATCAAATACGCACGATTTTGATACTCAGGTTTTAAGACAGGGAATTGATCATAACGACCAATCGAACGGCCAGGGCACCGAACCACCGGTCCTAGCTAGCCATAAATGACTTAGGGCCGCTACGGGAAAGCTCTAACAGTACAAGAAAAATGAATACGCAGAAATGACCGGAAGAGTCATTACATCATCCTCTACTAAAAAGACTTTCGTCCTCGAAAGTCAAGGACAAGAAAGTACTTGAATGCTCAAACAGTTGCGGATACTGAGCCCGCATATCTCTCTCGGTCTCCCAAGTAGCCTTCTCGATTGGACAGTGCCTCCACTGTACCTTAACAACCGGGATCTCTCGAGACCTCAATCTCCTGATATCTCTGGCCAAAATAGCTGTCGGCTCCTCAACAAAGGCTAAACCCTCACCCAACTGAATTGAATCCCACTGCAACACATGAGACTCTTTTGGGACATACCGACGCAACATCGAAACATGAAATACAGGATGTATAGCTGAAAACATCGGAGGCAAGGCTAGCTGATAGGCAACGCTACCAACCCTCTGAAGAATATCAAATGACCCAATGTACCTGGGGTTAAGCTTGCCCCGCCTACCAAATCTCGTCACGCCCTTCATGGGTGATACACGGAGAAACACCAAGTCACCGACACTAAACTCTAAGGCACGAAGCCTACTATCAGCGTAGCTCTTCTGCCTACTCTGGGCTGCCGAAAGTCTATCCTGAATCACTCAAACTCGGTATAAGGAATCTCGAAACAAATCTGTACTCTGTGGCCTAGATTCAAAACTATCAAACCAACCAATCGGCGATCTGCAACGCCTACCATACAAGGCCTCAAAAGGTGCCATGCCAATTCTCGAATGGAAACTATTATTATAAGCAAACTCAGCCAAAGGCACAAACTGATCCCACGAACATCCAAAGTCAAGAACACATGCCCGAAGCATGTCCTCCAGGACTTGAATGGTCCTCTCGGACTGGCCATCTGTTTGAGGGTGTAAAGCAATACTAAGATGAAACTCTGTACCCAAATCTCGCTGAATAGCCCTCCAGAACTGAGATGTGAACTGAGTGCCGCGGTCTGAAATAATAGAAGCTGGAACCACGTGCAATCGAACAATCTCACGAATGTAGATCTGAGCTAGCTTCTCTACCCCGTAAGAAGTCTGAACCGGTTTGAAGTGTGCTGACTTAGTCAGCCTATCGACGATCACCCAAATGGAATCAAACTTGTGAAAAGTACGAGGTAAACAAACAATGAAGTCGATAGTAATCCCTTCCCACTTCAACTGAGGAATGGGAAGTCACTGCATCAAACCACCAGGTCTCATGTGTTTGAACTTAACCTGCTGACAGTTCAAGAACCGACATATGAACTCCGTTATATCCCGCTTCATACCACTCCACTAGTAAAGCTGTCTCAAGTCTCTATACATCTTTGTTGTGCCAGGGTGAATAGAGTATCTGGTACAATGTGCCTCATGAAGTATCAACTGAATCAAATCACTAATACTCGTAACACAAAGGTGACTATCAAACCTCAGAACCCCATCTGAATCTAGAGTAGCCCGATTGGTCTCACCCTGAACAACCTGATCACGAAGGTCACACAACTGCTGATCCTCAAACTAACGGCTCTGAATCTAATCAATCAAAGTAGAACGAACCTCAACACTGGCGAGGACTCTGCTAGGATCTGACAAGTCAAGACTAACCAAACGGTTAGCCAAGTACTGGATGTCTAAGGCCAACGGTCTCTTTGAAACTGCAAGAGAAGCTAGGCTACCCATACTCATTGCCTTTCGGCTCAAGGCATCCGCTACCACATTTGCCTTGCCTAGATGATACAGAATAGTGAAGTCATAGTCCTTTTGTAGCTTGACCCATCTCCTCTGCCTCGAGTTCAGCTCTCGCTGACTCGTGATATACTGAAGACTATGGTGATCAGTGAAGATCTCAGAGTGAATTCCATATAGGTAATGCCTCCAGATCTTGAGCGTGAAAACTACCGCTGCCAACTTTAAGTCATGAGTAGGGTAGTTGCGCTCGTGAACCTTCAGTTGCCTCGACGCATATCCTATTACTCGACCCTGCTGCATCAACACACAACCAATACCAACCTCAGAAGAATTACAATACACAGAGAAGCTCTGATCCTCAACCGGCAAAGTCAAAACTGGAGCTGAAGTCAATAAGGCCTTAAGCCTCTGGAAGCTATCCTCGCACTGGTACGACCACTGAAATGGGACATCCTTCCTAGTCAGCATAGTCAAGGGTGCTGCTATGGAAAAAAATCCCTAAATGAACCGTCTATAGTAACCTGCTAATCCAATAAAGTTGCGGACCTCAGTAGCAGTAGTAGGTCTAGGCCAATCACAAACTGCAAAAATCTTTCCCGGGTCAACCCTAATCCCATCCTTATACACCACGTGCCCTAGGAATGAAACTGACTCAAGCAAAAACTCGCACTTTGAGAACTTGGCATAAAGCCAATGATTTCTCAAAGTATGGAGTATAACCCTCAAGTGCTGCTCATGCTCATCTCTACTACGCGAGTATACCAAGATGTTGTCTATAAAAACTATCACAAATGAGTCCAAATACGGGCCAAGAACCCTGTGCATCAAGTTCATACAGGCTGCGGGGGCATTAGTCAACCCAAAAGACATCACCAGGAACTCATAATGGCCATAACGTGTCCTGAATGCTGTCTTAGGGATGTCCTCCGCCCTAATCCTCAACTGATGGTAGCCGGACCTCAAATCAATCTTTGAAAACACAACTGAACCCTGAAGCTGGTCAAACAAGTCATCAATCCTAAGCATCAGATACCTATTCTTCACTGTCACCCTATTCGGCTATCGATAATCAATACACATGCGCATCGACCCATCCTTCTTCTTCACAAAGAGAACAGGAGCACCCCAGGGTGACACACTCGGTCTAATAAACCCCTTAGCTAAAAGATCCTAGAACTTCTCCTTAAGCTCCCTCAACTCAGCCGGAGCCATACGGTAAGGAGAAATAGAAATGGGTCTGGTGCCCGGCTCTAACTCAATAGAAAAATCAATATCTCTCTCAGGTGGAAGGACTGGCAGGTCTGTAGGAAACACATCAAGGAAGTCTCTAACCACAAGAACAAACTCTGGAGAAGTAGGGTCAGCACTAGCATCTCGGACATATGCTAGATAGGCTAAACACTCACGAAAAATCAACTTCCTAGCTTGAAGACAAGAGATAATCCCAGATGGTGCATGGCTAACCGAACACTGCCACACAACCGGGGATACACCGAGCACAGCTATGGTAATGGTGTTGGCATAACAATCCAAAACCACACGGTGAGGGGATAAGCACTCCATTCCCAGTATTACATCAAAATCTATCATATCAAGAATCATCAAATCACCCCAAGTCTCTGAATCACCAATAGATAGCATACAAGATCTCACAATCCGATCCACTACTAAAGAATCTCCGACTGGGGTCGAAACAGAAACAGGAACAGATAATGGCTCACTAGCCAACCCCAAACAAGGCACAAAGTAGGCAGATACGTATGAACAAGTGGATCCAAGATCAGATAAAGCCATAGCAGACTGATGGAACACAGAAATCTGTAATCACAACATCTGAGGCCTCTGCCTCTGGTCTCCTAGGGACTGCATAAAATTGACGACGACCTCTACCTGCCCGACTGCCATCCCTACCACCTGCTCTGCCACACGGAAAACCATCTCTACCGTGATGACCACTCCCTCTAGCCAAAAGCTGAACTGCTCGTAAAGGCTCGGCCAACTGAACTGTATCCTGCTGAGGGCAATCTCTAGCAAAATGACCAATCACACCACAAGTAAAACAAGCCCCTGTCGGCCTACTCGGTCGAGATGAACCAGCAAATCCCGTATAACTACCATGGCTTCATGCCCCAGAAACTGTACCCCTCAAAGACTGGCCGCTATAGCCCTGATGGCTGCTCTGACCCTGCTCGAACTGGGTACTACCGAAAGTTTAAAGGGAAGCCTGAACAGGTCTGCTGGACTGACCCTGGTGCTGTTGTGGCTGATAAGCTCGGCTACACTGGCCAGATCCTCTACCACCATATCTGGAACCACTGTAGACACCCTGATGTCGAGGCCTCTTATCTCTGGACCCCTGATCATGTCGCTGTAAGTCCTCCATAGTGCGGGCATAGTCTACGATAGCCTGAAATGACCGACCACTGGCAATCAATATCTCAGCTGGCTGCCTGATCTCTCTCCTCAAACCCCATACAAATATACGAATCCTATCTGCCTCGGTAGGAATAACCATAGCTCCAAGTGGTGGTAGCTGATGAAAACGGGTCTCATACTCTGAGACAGTCGTAGACTCCTGCATAAGGTGAGTAAATTGCTCCCTACGACGCTCACGATCACTCTGAGGTAGGAACTTAACCATAAAGCCCTTATAAAACTCAGACCAGGTCAAAGGAGGTGACGATGGTAGTCTACAAGCAACATGGGCCTTCCACCATAACTTCGCTGGGCCCTCCAACAGATAGGTGGTATAACCAAACCCGTGAGTCTCCAACAAACTCAAATGATGCAACATATCCTCACAGGTAGTAATAAAGTCATGTGGATCCTGTCCAAAAGTACCAGCAAACCTCAGAGGTGCTAACCTCAAAAACCTACCCAACGCCTTCTGCTCTGACTCTGTCATAGCTTGGCGAGGAGTAAGAGGTTGTGCAACTGATGGAACCGGAATGACCTCTGCACGGGGAGCCATAGTAGCAGGCTGCACTCCTGAACTCTGTGCACCCAGGGTTGCCCCCTGAGCGGATGTCTACGCTACCTCCGAAGGCCGCTCTCTAATCATACCCAAAAGTTGTAATAGTAATCCCCGAATATCTGGAGACTGAGTTGCGGCTGGAGCTGGCATAGAAATAGGCACTGGAGCTGGTATTGGAGCTGGTGCTGGAGCTGGTACTGGAGCTGGTGCTGGAGCTGGTACTGGAGCTTATGGTACCTGGGCTGCCCCCTGATCCAAATGCTGCTCGGGCTCTATCTCAACTCTAGCAGCACTAGTAGGTGTCACTACTCGAGGGCATCCTCGACCCTTAGCTGGAGTGGGAGGCTCATCTCCGCCTGATGTCGATGATCTCGTACGAACCATCTGCGGAAGAATTATGTAGAACAAATAAGATTTCCAGAAACTACAAGGGTCCTACGCACGACACAGAAGCAATTAAAGAGTCAAATTTCCTAAAATGTCACTGTAGCCTCCCGAAGATTGAGTACGGACGTCTCCGCCCCGATCTGCAGGACGCTACTAGACATTGGCTCCTATACTGATGACACCGGTGAACTTAGGGCTCTGATACCAAGCTGTCACAACCCGATTTCTCGGTCATGATGGCACCTACAATCCCCCAATAGGCGAACCAATTCCCATAGCCCAGGACAGTTAGTAATGGGCTACTATCTAACAAATAAGCGGGAGAATAGTTTAATAAGCAAAAGTAAGGGAACAAGATGAAAATAATAGATAACAGGAATAAATATATACATATGCAGAAACTAAACCAAACCCCATGACCTGGTATCATAGTATAGAGCCAGAACTACATATAAGGAATACAAACGCTTCAAAACAACATATACAAATGTCTCCGAATGGTAATAGAGTACATAAAGCCGAAGATAAACTAAAATTAGGCTCCAATCGCCAAGAGCTCACCCTCAGTCTGAAGTAGTCCCCAACAGATCTCCAAGAATGAATCACAGCGATCTAACGACGATGGCACACGCTAAGATCTGCACCCAAAGATGAAAGGGGTAGGGTGAGCACCGAATGCGAAGCATAAGGTACCCAGTAGGTATCATAGGCCGACTAGGCACATATAATATAAAAGTGTAGTAACAGACAGAACAGAAGCAAGTAGTCACAGAAATCAACGAAAGGGTACAAAAGAACTAGCCCAGAGGGAAGTCAACAGAACCACATGTGAGGCCAACAAGCAAAATATATACACCATAGGCACAGGTGAAAGTAAGAAACAACGCACCTGGGGTCCTTGCAATAACAGTGTATACATAATAAGTTTACGAAATGGACGGTATACCGGTAACCTCAAGTGTAAGAAGAAGAGGGAAAGAGTAATGACAGGCATGCTCAAAGACATGAATCAAACTCAACTAATCATATCAATCTCAAATCCAGAAACTAACAGTCTACCAATAACCAATTTCATACTTAACCGTAACAAGGAACAATTCTGTAAGTAAATAGCAAAAGTCTACCTACAGTCCCCCGGCCGCCCATACAACCGAGGAACACAAAAAGTGAAAACAAACCCTCCGGCATCCTATACTACCGGAGCGTACAATCAACAAACAACAAACAAGGGTGGAGCCTCAAATAATGAATGATATGATGCATGAAGATCTCAAGTGAAATGGTATCTCTGTATGTACATCCTCCGGTGCCGATCCGGCCCAGAAAGTAGGTTCCATGGAAGGGCACTGCCCGTATACCTCTACTCCACTGTATACCCTTCCTCCAGCACACGCAGCTCGAAGCCCCAGGCCCGGATGGCAAGGTCCATAGAGGTCCCTGACCCCATACTAAAACTCAGTATCAAAACATGTCATCCGGAAGCAAGTCTGGGTCCAAGATAGAGACCCAGTCTCGAATATGCATGCCCAGACCCTGTCCAGGACTAAAGTAGTGGGAAAATATCTCAAAAACCCCTCCAAGGGTGCCCGGGAATAACCGAGTCTAAACAGTAGAAAGTCATCTAAGGTGCTCGGTCCGACCGAGGCTAAAATTATCTCAAGTACCAAGAAAACTCAACTAGCACCCCGGCCCTGCCAAGTCTAGCATTAATAGTAAAACTGGTGATATAAATCATAATTTTAACTTGTTTTAGCCAAGAATATTCACAAGTTAAATCAAACCATTTCTAATTCATTTCCATCAAAAATGCCCCCCCCCCCCCCCGGAGCCATGCAAGGTTTAGAAAATAGTCAGTAGGCCCGAAGCCAAAACCTTAGTAAAACATGGATAAAACCTCTTTATATGCATGGAAATGGCATGATCAAACACAATAGCTGCCCAGCACCTCACAATCAACCTATCGACCCTGCACAGGCCCATAGCTACTCAGCAAGCATAACCAGCCTAGAAGGATAATTCTATGCCCGGGACTCGCGGACATTCCCAATATCCCACATTCTATGTTCCAGAGTCAACAAGGCCTCATAGGACCACAAGGGTACATAAAATTATATCGGCAAGTACTACAAGCATCGGAGGAACAAAAGTAGGCGGGCATGAATAAAGCGGTCATGGTCTGTGGTACCGACCTAATAAACCCAACCAAAGGATGCCCATTAATATAATTTTATTCTATATATGCGGAGTCTAGCAAAAATAAACCGTAACCTACCTGTCGTTTGACGACAACTGCTAGGACGACGATGTGCAAGCTTGAACCGCTCCGAGAAGCTCCGAAATGAAATAAGACTAGAATTCGGACTTGAATAACTTGACGTAAATCATCAATTTCTTTCGGGGATCAAATAAACTCCAACAAATTTTCTTTCGCAAAAATATTTCACGGGCCATACCTATATACGTATAGTACGGAAGCTACACATATGCTGAAGCAATAATGGTTGCATATATGTTGAAGCTACTCTTCTTTTTTTTTTTATTCTAATCCCAAAATTAAATGCTACATATATACACACATAAATTGTAAAAAAAATGGTTGGCAGATTGTTGAAAAGGATTAGTGGCTATCTAGGTGACATCATTTAATGAAAATAAATTTTGTGCACTTCTCCACCACTTCCACGTGGAAGTGGTTGTGCCACCATATAATTTTTATCTCGTTATATATATTCGGATATTGCATAGGTTCGTAGTAAAATACATATAACGTTCTGAATATACCACAATTAATAGAAAATTATTTTGAATAACACCTACTATATTATAATAATACTTTCCAACATAACTAAGCTTACTATCTCCGTTAAAAATATTAATAACTTACAAAATTCTTATAAAATAAATACAGATGCAAATGTATCATACCAAAAATATTTTTCATAGACATTTAAAATATTTTTCATAGACATTTAAAATATTTTTGGGAAACAATAAAAATATAACTTTCTACCACATTCAACTTTTAAATTAAATATTTTCAAATACGCACGATTTTGATACTCAGCTTCTAAGACAGAGAATTGATCATAATGACCAATCGAACGGCCAGGGCACCGAACCACCGGTCCCAGGAAGCCATAAATGACTTGGGACCGCTACAGGAAAGCTCTAACAGTACAAGAAAAATGAATACGCAGAAATGACCGGAAGAGTCATTACCGTTTGGCTAACTTTTATTTGCAATAATTATTAAAATTTACAATTATGTGTTTAAATTTCAAGTATACTACAGTCATTGCATTTCATAGCATCTTCCGCCACATGGCATGCAATTTTATTTATGTTCAAGAGAGGTTCACGATTATGTGACCTCTTTCCATAAATAACACTTTCTCAAAAATATGATAGTTTACGGGTACATCATGCGGCCATATGGCTATCGTATTTTCTACCTAAGTTGTCCGCTTGGGACCCAGTCTATTTTGAAGAAAACCCACTCTAAACACCTAGCGTATAGCTAAACCAAAATTTTATTTTAGGCATTGGCCTAGGATGACCCAATACCTTAGGGGTATTGAGCCCATTAGAAATACCACCTTGAGTCTATTGGGCACTAGTCAATAAAAAATGATCATCCCTTATGTGTTTAATTGAAGGATGTGATGTAGAATTGTACGAACCATTGTCCCTCGGGGTTGGGAGTTCTTTAGGTGGTTTCTCTCATTGTAATCAAAAGAAAATCATCATCTGAAAGGCGTTCAACAATTTAAAGAAGTCCAAGAAGTTCGAGAATGAAGAATCCATGGCGGCCAAGTTTAGGAATATACCCCTGCTTGGGACTGATATTTATTTGTACATCCCTTTCCTATATTTTGTATCCTCCATTCGATTTATTCATAGATTTGTATATAATATTTGGGGCAACAGAATGTTTTACAAATAACATACATATCCTTCAATTCGTTAGGCATACCTTTGGCATAAAAATGTCACATATATCTAAAGGACGCACTATAACTGTTTCGTGCTATAAATTATTTTATGTGTTTATACATTGCTTAAATTAAGGGTGAATCGAGCCGCTCCTATATGGATGATTTTAGAACACCTAGGCAAATATATGCCCATTCTACAAAGTCCGATCAAAATCACTCCTTGAGTCTTCCAAGTTTCTTAAAAAGGCCTAAACACACTTTCTTTCTACAAAGCCACTAAAGCTTACTTCTATATCTCAAAAAAATTGACTTTCCATCTCGAACTATGTAAGGCCTAATTTTTCCTTCGGGGGATACATAGGAAACCTTTCAGGGCTTGTCCCCTATCCTTAAAAAACTTTCGTTTCCCCCTTTGGCAAAGAAGTCAAAGAAATTTGGCTTAAATCAAAGATCGAAGAGTGGAGACACCAAACGATCAAGATTCAGCACGAGTCAACTTTTCTGTCAAATCACTCATTTCAAAATCAACAGACAAATTCCTGTCTATTTGAGTCTTTCTCCCACCCGTGGATTGATTCACCTTTAAAAAAACAATATTTGTTTTTTACATTCTGTCAAATATCTTCTATTATTTATCATGAATGAAATCTAACATGGTTATATTTTTAGTTATTTTCTTGTATGAAGTAGAAGTTAAGAAACTGATCTATATTGAAAAAGAGTTGAACATCCTTATTTCACAAGATAAAGTAGATAAAGAATCCTTCCCTGACCGTAGCTCATTAAAAGGACAAGGAAAATAACTGGTAACACTGAGGAAACTAGGTTGACCAATGTGGCTATACAAGAGCCAATCATAGTATATTAGAGTGAGCTCATTGCGTAGCTAATACAAAAGATTGATGAGATGGGAGAGGAAATGCGAAAGAACAGAGAATTAACCAGGATGACCAGTACTTCAAATGCTCCCATTCTATGTGAAAAAAGGCCTCCGCCCCAACTTTCTTCTCTAAATTCCCCAGAATTTGAATATTTTCCTACCCACTCCCATGCACCCGCTCCCTCAATTCCTAGACTACCCACCATTGATTTAACTGCTCCAAATCCACTTTCTGCTAACACCTCATATCAATTTCCTTCTTCTCTTATCCATCACGCTAATCAAAGTGACAATCCAAGCACCTACAATCCTCAAAACGTCCCTCTTAACTGTCAAAACACCCCTCTGAATTCCTATATTCCTCCTACGTACCAAAATAACAATTCAAATTTCAACAACCCACAAAACATTACCTCTACATACCAAAACTAAACTCTATATATCCCACACCTACCACCTATCAAAAATATGCCACCCACCACCATCCATGCCACTACACTTAAACCCTAACTCTCTTTTTAAGAAAATCTTGAGTTGGATCATTATGAGGAAAAGGAGAAAAAATGGAAGGCCGTGAAAGACAAACATGATAAGGAAATGATGTTAATGAAAGAAGAGATTGCCAAGATCAAGGAATTGCATTGTTCGCTCGACAAAGGGAGATTCAACTATGATAATCTTTTCATCTACCCAGATTTGCAACTGCCTGAAGGATTCAAAATCCCAAAGTTTGAGACTTTCAATGGAATTGGAAATCCCACAACCCATTTGATGATTTATTGTGACCAGATAGTAGGAGTAGGCAGAAATAAAGCACTACTAATAAGGCTCTTTAGCCAGATTCTAAGTGGTGAAGAGCTAGAATGGTTTGCTTCACAAGATTGGAAAAAATTGTCTAGATGGAGCTCCTTGGCCAAATACTTTTCTATGATATTCGCCTATAATGAAAAGGTTGTCCCGGATAGGTATTCGCTAGATAGTATCAAGAATAAAATGAATGAGTATTTCTGTGACTATGCCCATTGATGGAGAAAAGAGGCAGCAAGAGTCTAACCTCCCATGACTGAGGAACAAATTATTGTCGTATTTATGCAAGCCCAGGATTCAGATGTATACAACAAGATGATATCAACAGTAAATTCAAAGTTTATTGATTTAGTCAAAATTGTCGAGATGGTCAAAGAAGGCCTTAGGACTAGGAAAATCACCAGAATCTCTATAGAGTAGGATTCTCTAAAATTCATAAGGAAGAAAAAGAAATACATATCCTTTGTATCTTTTGGTTTGAGAACACGATCTAGAAAGCCATCCATGTTTAGCTCCCAAAAGCTTTCATCATCAGAGCCCTACCTCTCAGCTCCATTGTCACACCTCGAGACTACCCCTAGGCGTAACACAGGACCTGGGACCACAAGTGTCCCAAGTTAACCCTTGGTCATAGCGTACACAGTTATTCAATACAAGAAACATAGCGGAACCATACATAAAGAAGATAGAAATCCATAAACCGAAATGGGATAAAGTCTACGAAATACCAATCCAGAATACAAACTAGCTACGTTTGAAGCCTCTAAGTCTAAAATAAGAGTTGATGGGACAAGACCCCAACTAACTCAAATATCCAAAGAATCAACATAAAGAGATAAGTCTAACACTAGCCCTCAGATAATGAGGACTCACCAACGAAAGCTAGATCTCTAACGATGTCTAGCCACGATCCTGAGGAGTGGAGCCTGAATCTGCATCATCAAAGGATGCATCACAAGATATTTGT
The DNA here is from genome assembly GCA_003996215.1 of Jaltomata sinuosa. NCBI lineage: Eukaryota > Viridiplantae > Streptophyta > Magnoliopsida > Solanales > Solanaceae > Jaltomata > Jaltomata sinuosa. The sequence goes on along the minus strand of QJPP01000751.1, from coordinate 405,560 downwards.
CAGTACTATAGGATGTATTGAATTTTTGAGATATGCATAAATGAAATCAAACAGCTTACAATATAGTAAAATCTGAAATCATGCGTAAAAGAGATATCATGGGAAAATACCATAAGTAAAGCTTAAATCATGAAATAGGATAATTTGATGCATAAAACATTCTTACGAGAGTTTCTCATAACTGATATTAGACCATGTGAACTACATGGAATTCAACTATATAACTCTAGTTAGCAAAGCTACCCCAAACCTTAACAAGGATAGGGGTACTAAACATATCATAACCTGGAAACACTGTTATAAGGGACACTCTTGATAACGCTCAAAGTACCACTCCAATTACGAAGCGTAAGCGATCGTTGTCAAATATAGAACCCAACAAAGGTTGGGGTTGATCCCACAAAGAATATGGTGAGAATTAAGTCGTTAGTGAAGTAGTTTACTAATGGTCAATAGTTTCCGGTAAATAAATAGGGGGTTTTGTGTGAACAATGTGTAAACAAAACGAACAATAATGTAATCAAGATGAGAGAGAACTAGGGAAGTGTTTACCATGGCATTGGTAACGATGTCGATCCTAAGCTTAACCGGTTCTTTCTATATGCGTGTCACGATGTGATTGAATTAATGGTATCATCTAAACGTTTCTCAACCAAATAGACGAATTTACTTTTCAATTCTCTCAAACTTGAAAAGGTGTGCTTTTAGATTTCAATCCTAAACATCAAGTAGATTAATCTAGTTACAGCATTAATCATAAGACGAGAGTTGGTAGTCTCGAATCCTCGTCGTTAATCAAGTTTCCCGATTTTAATCTCTTTACTCAAGCAAATTAACCTAGGCATGTTCTAATGTTTGCAACCACTAGAAAACGTTAAATAATGAATGATTAACAACGTGACAATACATATATTGAACCCAACGCTACCCGGAATCTATATCGCTACGTTTGCCATGGCTCCCACAACCCTAGTTGTGGGAGGTTTAGTTAATCATGCTTGTAGAAGAATAGAAGAAAGTCATATTCATAATAAAGAAAAGAGATCCTTACAATATAGTGAAAACAATCTTCAATTATTCCAAGAATAAGAAAACACAGATCCCAAGAACAAATCAAGAACAAGATTCAAGGAGGAGGAAAATGTGTGTAGCGTGTTTCCTCTCTCAAAAATCACTCAAAAACTCCTAAAACTATTGGGTAATGTATTGGTAAGTGTATTAAATAAAATAAACCTAACATAGGGTATTTATAGGAGTCCAGGAAGTAAACCCAAAAACGCTCAGATTCTGTGTCGCTGACTGTCTCAACTTGACGGCTTGGGGTGACAGACCGTCACCACCTTGACGGACCGTCACGACTGCCGTCACCCCTAGGCAGTGTTGCAGCTCAATCTTGACGGTCACTGTGACGGACCGTCACATGGGTGACGGCCCGTCATGGTGGCCGTCACTCTTAGGCAGTGGCGCGCTTTTGATCGTAGTTCCTTCCTTTTCTATGTTTGTCTCCATTTCCTACAAATATAACATAAAACCATCAAAACGACGACGGTTGCTTGAAAACGTACGATTGTTCTTAGTTAAAAAGAGTCGAAAGTGCCATAAAATTGCGGCACATCAACACCCTTAACTTAGACGTTCGCTTGTCCTCAAGTAACATAACCTCAAAGAAAAACAACACGACGACTCAACTAAGAAAACAAACTCGTGTCTCTAGCAACTCATGGTCATTCAACAACTTATTCAATTTTAATTCAAGCTCCCTCGTAGCACACAAATGTATGAAACACTAACTTGCATGGATCCAAACATGTCATTCTGATATGATAGAACATTCTACATACACACGCGCAGCTATCCTAACAATCAATAGACAATACAGAAATCTTGGTGCCCTCACCACAAAGAAGTCCCACACACAAGATTTGGGACTAGGTAAACGCTCACACTCACAAACGATTTCGAACAATGCACATGCAATACCATAGGCTTGCCCTTACTATTCTATTTCAGTTCTTCGGAAAGCCGCTCAGGATCACTACAGGACTTGTTTTGGCTTGTAATGAGGCTTCAGGTGCAGGTAGGATACATTTAGGGGTTAGTGACTAAGCCCTCCTTGGAACCACCGACGTCTTATTACCACATACTTTACTTTGTCCATCCTTATTCACCTTTTTATTTCCTTCTCTCTAGATACAGGTGCGGCCTCTTTATTTTGATAATTCTTTTTATTACTTTTTCGATCTTTCTCATTTTTTTTTTCGTTTCTTAGGCACACACCCAAATTTTCATTCTATTCACAACCAATCTTCTCCATCCTCTTTTTCTTATCATTCACCTCTATAGTAGCCACCCTCAACTTAGGCTGATTGCCTGAGTTGAGGTGCACAATGTCCACGGAAGGACCAGGGCAAAAACAAGGTTTACCTCTATAGTAGCCACCCTCAACTTAGGTTGATTGCCTGAATTGAGGTGCACGATGTCCAAGGAAGGACCAGGGACAAAATAGGGATTCATGTTAAACAGGAACGGTGACAGGTTATTGAAAGAATAAGATCAATTATGGCTCAAACAGGGATCAAAGGGATTATTTATATTTGGACGGTCTTTTAGGTTAAGTGGACTGCATACAAAAAGGGTCTGTGATCCTTTCCTAAGTAACCAAACTTCGAATTTAACAAAATAGACCGGGCAAGTTCTAGATGCATGCACATAGTAAGAATTTATAACAATAATCTCACACACTCTTGGCACCAAGAAACTATATCGCTACCAACTATCAAACAACCGCTCGGCTTAAGCATACTCATTCTAATCATAATCACACAACGACATTCAAGGATCCAGACAGTCAATCGTTTCAACATAAGCTCAACATCAGAAATTTTTTAAAGGGGGCTCCTTTTAGTCAAAGAAAAATGCCACATGCTTGCTATAGACACTTAGAAAACAACTAAAAATTTAAACGACAACCTAAACATGCCGGTTCTACTAGATAGCACACCGGAGGGAAAAGAACTCAGCAACAAAAACCCTTGGTGGTGACTCACAGGTTTCCCAACACCCTCAACTTAGACTCATGCATTGTCCCCAATGCATCCATATGAAAGCTAAAAACTGTGAGAGAAAGGAATACCTGTGAAGTCGATAGGACTCAGATTCTGGAATGATGTTGGAGACCGCCAGGGTCTCCAAAACAGGAGAACTCGATGTAGTGTGTGCATGCGACACACTTTTGTTGCGTTCCCGCTTCTTCTTTCATCGGCTCCGCAGCTAGTCGCAACAACTTTTTCGCTCTTTCTTTGCAGATTCTCTTGCGGTGTTTTCGTTTCCTTGATCTATTTTCACCGCCTTCCTCTACACGTTTCCCTTCTCGCACCATCCTTCTCACAACAGCTAGAGTCTCGACCAAACCCTTCTCCTTAAGATACACATCCGCAGGAGCTTCCTCAATAACATTGACGACCGCGACCACCCTCATGTCACTTGGTTGCTTCATCAATTTAGACACATCGAACTTGACAGCTTCATTGTTTAGCCTGAAGGTCAGTTCGTTTCTTTCCATGTCAACCAATACTCTTGCCGTGGCTAGCAATGGTCGTCCCAAGATTATGGGAACTTCAAAATCCACTTCACAATCCAAGATGACAAAGTCAGCGGGGAAAATAAGCTTACCGATCTTTACTAGCACATCAGACAATATTCCCACGGGCCGCTTTACTGAACGGTCAGCCATCAACACTCTCATGGACGTTGGTTTATGAGCTCCCAAACCCAATTGTTTATAGACTGCTAGCGGCATCAGGTTGATGCTAGCACCAAGATCACACAAGGCTCTTCCGAAGCCGAGTTTCCCTATAGTACAGGGAACAGTAAATGCACCTGGATCTTCCTTTTTGTCTACTAACGACCTTGAGGAAATAGCACTGCAGTGGTGGAGGTTGTCTTCCGGTTCAAAACTTACCGACCTCTTCTTTGTAATCAAGTCCTTCATGAACTTGGCATAACCGGGCATTTGTTCAAGCGCTTCCACCAATGGGATGTTTATTGATGTTTTCTTGAGCATGGTCAGGAAATTCAAGAACTTACCATCTTCCGCTTTCTTCTTCAGGCATTGTGGGAAAGGAGGTGGTGGTCGAGGCATCATAGTTGGAAGCTTTTTAGCTTCCTTGCTTTTCTCTGCGGGCTTTAGAGTAGCCTCCTCGACTTCCTTGTCATTGGCGTCATCACCCTCAACTTGAGTCTGAATTACGTGATTCCGGTAATATTTTGCCGCTTCTTGTAGTGATCTCCATACAACTCGCGTCATTCCTCGGTTGAGTAGTGTCGCTCGGCAAGGTACCTATCTTCCTTTGGTTCAGAGATGCCGAGATTTGCCCCACTTGCTGCTCTAATTGCTTGATCGAGGTGGAATGCGCCTCCACTATTTGACTCATGGCCGATAACTCAGTCCTTATCTCCTTCACCCCAGAGTCAGTCGATTCTACCTTCAGCAGCATCTTCGCCATCATGTTCTCTAGCTTGGAAGTCCCTGCCTCGTTGCTAGCTTTATCTCGATTACTAGGTGGTACATACAACCCACCTCTATCGGTGTTAGTCCTCCAGTTTCGTTGATCGCGATTGTAGCCAGCTTTCTCATAGTAGTTGTCCTTCTGATAGGTCCGACCTTGGTTTCCTTGGCCATTGGCCTGGAAACCCCCAAGTAATTCGCCTCCTCAGTTTCCAACTCTGCTGCTCTACCTTGAGAACCCACAACTTTTACCTTCTCCATACCTCCTGAGAACAAGTGCTTGGTCAGTAGGTCCAACTGCGTTTTCAGATGCGCCATGTCTTGGTCGCGCTCCTCGTCTTTTCTGTGCTGCTCAGCTGACATGCCAACTGCATAAGTGCTAGCTGCTACCTCTGAATCCCGTGTATGCCAGGCCCTGTTGGTTTTGGTGAGCCTGTCCAAAACAGCTGTGGCATCGGCGAAAGTGCGGCCCATAAACGCTCCACCTGCTGCGTTGTCCAACGTTGGCTTGGTAGCCGAATTCAGTGCCCTGTAGAATGTTTGCATCAAAAATTCGTTTTTCAATTGATGGTTAGGGCATTGTGATATCTTCTTTTTAAATCGCAACCAGGTCTCGTGCAATGCTTCGTGAGGTTGCTGTCTGAAATTGCTAATCTCATCCCTCAACTGTATCATCCTAAAGGGAGGAAAGAACCTTTCCAGGAAAGCTCCTTTCAACTCTCCCCAAGTTGCGATAGAGTCAGGGGTCAGCTCTGTCAACCACAATGCTGCCTCGTCAGACAGAGACAATGGAAACAACATGATCCTGATCGCTGTCTGACTCACTCCAGGTAACTCAAACGACTTGCAGATGCCCACGAAATTCATCAGGTGCTGGTTTGGATCATCCCCAGCGGCACCACGGAACACTCCTCTCAAGTTCAACAGCTGGATCATCGTGCTAGTGATGTTGAACTTGGCTCTGGGCGCTAGCGGTGGAAGAGCAATGGGGCCCGTAGCGCCAACTCCATCCAAGTCGATATCCTCATCATTCAGCATAACATCGTCCTGCAGACCACCAGCATTCAGATTTTATTGGGCCTGCAGTTCTGCAGCGAGCCTTGCTACTTCTTGTTGTGCGACCATATTCCGCCTCAATGTTCTAGCAAGCTCGGGGTCGTAAGGTAATGTTGATTCCCCCGAGCGCCGGGTACTTGGCATGCACAACTCTGTACCCTGTCAAAAACAAAAACAACAAATAAACGTAAAAGCAGGAAAGTATGACTAAGAGTCAAATAAACACACCGGACTTAACAAACAACCGTATTCCCCGGCAGCGGCGCCAAAATTTGATAACGCTCAAAGTACCACTCCAATTATGAAGCGTAAGTGATCGTTGTCAAATATAGAACCCAACAAAGGTTGGGGTCGATCCCACAGAGAATATGGTGAGAATTAAGTCGTTAGTGAAGTAGTTGACTAATGGTCAATAGTTTCTGGTAAATAAAGAGGGGGTTTTGTGTGAACAATGTGTAAACAAAATGAACAATAATGTAATCAAGATGAGAGAGAACTAGGGAAGTGTTTACCATGGCATTGGTAACGATGTCGATCCTAAGCTTAACCGGGTTCTTTCTAAATGCGTGTCACGATGTGATTGAATTAATGGTATCGTCTAAACGTTTCTCAACCAAATAGACGAATTTACTTTTCAATTCTCTCGAACATGAAAAGGTGTGCTTTTAGATTTCAATCCTAAACATCAAGTAGATTAATCTAGTTACAGCATTAATCATAAGACGAGAGTTGGTAGTCTCGAATCCTCATCGTTAATCAAGTTTCCCTGTTTTAATCTCTTTAGTCAAGCAAATTAAACCTAGGCATGTTCTAATGTTTGCAACCACTAGAAAACGTTAAATAATGAATGATTAACAACGTGACAACATATATATTGAACCCGTCGCTACCCAGAATCTATATCGCTACTTTAGCCATGACTCCCACAACCCTAGTTGTGGGAGGTTTAGTTAATCATTCTTGTAGAAGAATAGAAGAAAGTTATATTCATAATAAAGAAAAGAGATCCTTACAATATAGTGAAAACAATCTTCAATTATTCCAAGAACAAGAAAACAAAGATCCCAAGAACAAATCAAGAACAAGATTCAAGGAGGAGGAAAACGTGTGTAGCGTGTTTCCTCTCTCTAAAATCTCTCAAAAACTCCTAAAACTAATGGGTAATGTATTGGTAAGTGTATTATATAAAATAAACCTAACATAGGGTATTTATAGGAGTCCAGGAAGTAAACCCAAAAATGCTCGAATTCCGTGTCGCTGACTGTCTCAACTTGACGGCTTGGGGTGACGGACCGTCACCACCTTGACGGACCGTCACGGCGGCCATCACCCCTAGGCAGTGTTGCAGCTCAATCTTGACGGTCACTGTGACAGACCGTCACATGGGTGACGGCCCATCATGGTGGTCGTCACTCTTAGGCAGTGGCGCGCTTTTGATCGTAGTTCCTTCCTTTTCTACGTTTGTCTCCATTTCCTACAAATATAACATAAAACCATCAAAACGAAGATGGTTACTTGAAAACGTACGATTGTTCTTAGTTAAAAGGAGTCAAAAGTGCCATAAAATGGCGGCACATCAACTCTCAGCTAACGAGGACCCATCTTCATGAGGAGACACTCTCAACTAATGAGGATCCTCTTCACCTATGCTGGCAATGTAGCTCACTTTATTGAATAATATAGCTCATATATACTTGTGACATATCTGATGTCAAATCTGTTGAAAAGCATAAGTACATATCTAATGTCATGCAAATTCCAATCATAAGTCTTAAAGCTTAGCATAGCCATAATTCACTTTTCTTTCTAAATTAATAACTTGAAGAACTTTGCATGAAATTTCATAAATACTTGAGATCATAATATAAAATGCATGCAATTTTCCTTAAATCAACCCATGCATGAAAAATCTATCTAAGTTTATCCTTCAAATCATATGGCAAATAATCAATTTCAAAACTCATGTAAATCATGAAATTGAACTTAGAATTTATTGAATAATCATGAGGAAATAGTTAATAGAAAAGCCCATGAGAATTGGGTAAGAAACCTAACTTGAAATTCATAAATTAAATTTTGAAGAATTAGGGTTTTGGCCATAAGGGTAAAGGAATCCCCTTATTGAATACCCACATACCTTAATTGAACCTATCCCAACTAAAATTGAAAAGGAAAGGAGGCAAGAACTTGGAGCTTGAAACTTGGAGTTTAAAGGAGTTCCTTTCCCAATTTGGTACATGAATGAAAGATAATGAGAGTCTTAGGTTAAATGAGGTAGAAACCCTACTAAAAGTGGCTAAAAGACCTCACTTAGGAGTTAAAAGGAGGGGTAATTATGAAAATACCACCAACTTAAAAAAATAGAAAGTTGCAGGAATTTATTCTTCTCACAGGCTTCCCAACGGGAGTTGTGCCCACGATGGCCCATCGACCAAGGCATCATGTAAGATCAGCCAAGGCAATAGCTGTTGGAAGGTTCTGATGGCGGATTCCCATGGCCCGTCGCAACTGTGATGCCCGTGGGGTCTGTCTGTCAGAGCAATGGGATAATAGGGAAAGTTTGATGGCGGGTTCCTATGGGCCATCGCATTCGTGATGCCCGTCGTGACCGCTCATCGGCTGGGAGGAAACTGGCTTTAGAGCCACTGGTCATTTACTATGGGGAATCTCATGGGTCGTTTGAGCTACGACGCCTATGGCGCTGCCCGTGGTGATCAACAGATGAAGCAACAAGCTTTTAGGATTTCGAATTAGATAGCTGATTTGAGTTCTGTGGTGTTACAATATCTCCCATTTGGGATCATTCGTCCTTGAATGAAGGCTAAGAAATTAAAATGGGATAGAAAACATCCCAACCAAACAACAAGACATGCAACTCCAGGATAAAGATGAAAACTGAGCTTTTTATCATAGAACATAACTGAACTAACTTTGGAAATTTGAATACATGCTAGGATCATGAGGGAAACTGATGGAATAGAATCGGAGGGACATACTAAGGAGGAAAGTAATACCTCAAGCTAAAACTGGATTGGAAAAAAAGAAATGAGGGTACTTGGCTTTCATGGATGCTTCTGCTTCCCAAGTAGCTCCCTCAACTAGCTGATTTCTCCAAAGGACCTTTACCGAAGCGACTTTCTTATTCCTCAACCTCCAAATTTGATGATCCAAAATCTCCATGAGAACTTCCTCATAAGTAAGGCAATCCTTCACAACACATCATCAAAGGGAACAATCAGGGTCGGATCACCAATACACTTCTTCAACAAGGAAAGATGGAAAACTGGATGAACCACTTTTAAAGTGGATGGCAAATCAGACTAATAAGAGATACTACCAACTCTCCTCAGAATATAATAAGGACCAACATAGAGGGGACTAAGCTTCCCTTTCTTTCCAAATCTCATCACACCCTTCCTGGGTGACACCTTCAGAAACACCCAGTCATCAACCTCAAACTCCAACTCTCTTCTCCTCACGTCTGCATATGATTTTTGTCGACTCTGAGTGGTCTTCAATCTTTCCCTAATAAGATGAACCTTATCCATAGTCTCATGAATCGAATCTAGACCAATCAAAGATGCCTCACCTACCTCAAACCAACTATTAGGAGACCTACACCTCTACCCATAAAGTGTTTCATAGGGAGCCATTTGGATAGTAGAATGAAAATTGTTTTTGTAGGCAAACTCGATAAGAGGTAAGTGATCATACTAACTACCTCTAAAATCAATCACATGAGCTCTCAACATATCCTCCAAAGTCTGAATAATACGTTCTGCCTGGGCATCTGTCCGAGGATGAAAGGATGTGCTAAGCTTCACTTGAGTACAAAGACCTCTTTGAAAAGACTTCAAAAATTGGGATGTAAACCAAGTACCTCTGTCTGAAATGATTGACAATGGAACACCATGCAATCTGACTATATCCCGAATGTAAAGCCTGGCATAATTATCGGCTGAATCCGTAGTCTTAATAGCCAAAAAGTAGGATGACTTAGTCATCCGATCAATAATCACCCAAACCGAACAATGTTGCCTACAAGTACAAGGCAACCCAGAAATGAAGTCCATATTGATTGCTTCCTATTTCCAAGTAGGAAGATCAATATCATGAGTCATACCACCCGGTCGCTGATGCTCTACTTTCACTTGTTGACAGTTGGGACACCTAGCCACAAACCCTCCTATGTCCCTCTTCATGCCATTCCACCAATCAATTTCTCGTAGGTCACGATACATCTTGGTGGCATTGGGGTGAATAGAATACCTAGAACTATAATCCTCTGTGAAAATTCATTGTCTCAACCCATCGACGTCGGGAACACACAATTGAACCTGATATTGAAGCACACCATCTCCCCCTTAGGATAAAACCTCTACCTTTGCTGATGGACCACACCCTTCAACTGGTGCAAGATAGGATCACTGTCTTGCTTCTCTTTCACCTTAGCTACCAAATATGATTCGGAACCATTATGAATAATAACACCACCTTCTGTTGAATCCATAAGGCGAACCTCTAATCGAGCAAGTCGATGAACATCCTTGGCAAATTCCTTCTTTCCTTCCTCAACTAATGATACACTACCCATAGACAATCTACTAAGGGCATCTGCTACGACATTGGCCTTACCCGAATGGTAAAGTACACTCATATCATAATCCTTAAGAACCTCCAACCATCTCCTTTAATGAAGATTCAGTTCCCTTTGAGTGAACACATACAAAAGACTCTTATGATCGGTGAACACATCCACGTGGAGATCATACAAGTAGTGTCTCCGAATCTTCAAAGCAAAAACCATGCCGCTAACTCAAGATCATGAGTAGGGTAGTTCTTCTCATGAATCTTAAGCTGTCTCGAAGCATAAGCAATCACCTTACCACGCTACATCAAAACACACCCCAAACCAATCCTAGAAGCATCACAATACACAATAAGGTCATCTAGGCCCTCGGATAGAGCCAACACAGGAGCGGCGGTCAACCTAGTCTTCAATTCCTGAAAGTTCTTCTCACATATATCAGACCACTGAAATTTAACCTTTTTCTGAGTCAACCAAGTCAATGGGGTAGAAATGGAGGAAAGCCCTTCCACAAATTTCTTGTAGTAACTAGACAAACCCAGAAAGCTCCTAATATCAAATGGGGAAGTGGGTCTAGGCCAGTTCTTTACTGCCTCAATCTTTTGAGAATCAACTCGAATACCATCTCTAGTCACAGTATGACCCAGAAAAGCAATAGACTGCATCAAAAACTCACACTTGCTAAACTTAGCAAATAGCTACCAGTCTTTTAGAGTTTGCAACACAACTCTCAAATGATCCGCATGCTCCTCTTCACTCTGAGAGTAGATAAGAATATCATCAATGAACACAATCACAAACATATCCAAATACTGCTTGAACACATGGTTAATCAAGTCCATAAAAGCTGAGGGAGCATTTCTTATACCAAAAGTCATCACAACAAATTTGTAATGATCATATCTAGTTCTGAAGGCTGTCTTTGAAATATCACACTCTCAAACACGAAGCTGATGATAATTGGATCTATGACCGATCTTGGAGAAAAAACTAGTACCCTGAAGTTGATTGAACAAGTCATCAATCCTAGGAATGGGAAACTTATTCTTGATTGTGACCTTATTCAGCTGACGTTAGTCGATACACATTCTGAGGAAACCATCCTTCTTTCACACGAATATGACTGAAGCACCCTATGGAGAGATGCTGGGTCGAATAAAATTCTTATCAAGGAGGCTTTTCAACTGATCTTTCAATTGTTTAAGCTCCACAGGAGCCATTCTATATGGAGGAATAAAGATAGGATTTGTATCTTGGAGAAGATCTATCCAAAGTTAATCTCCCGCTCCGGAGGGACTCGGGGAAAATCATCGGCGAACACTTTTGGAAATTCATTCATAACAGGAACTGACTGGAGAGGTGGGGTCTCAAACTTCGTGTCCATAACCAGAACTATATGATAAACATAACCCATAGAAATTATTTTCCTAGACTTGCGATAAGATATAAAAGGACCCTTCGAGGGTGGAGGACTACCTTGCCACTCTAAGACAGGTTCATTAGGAAATTTGAAACAAATGACTCGAGTACGATAATCAATGAAGGCATAATAGGCATACAACCAATCCATACCAAGAATAACATCAAAGTCAATCATCTCCAACTCTACTAGATCCGCTGAAGTGACTCTATGAAGGACTGAGATAGGGCAATTTTGATAGATTCTCTTGGCTAGGACTGACGCGCCAATCGGATTAAAAACACAAAATGGTTTTAAAAGCTGATCAGTACAAATCTCAAACTTACAAGCAATATAAGGGGTCACAAAAGATAAGGAGGCACCCGGATCCAATAATGCATACACATCGAGAGAGAAGAATTTCAACATACCAGTAACAACATCTGGTTAACTCTCCTGGTCCTGATGAGATGACATAACATAAAGATGGTTCAAGCGCTAACCACCTGAACTAGAAGTAGTGCCCTGCAGGGCCGGTCGACCTCCTGATGCTACAGGAGCATGTTGAGTGCTAATACCTCCCTGTCCCTTCTTAGTTGAAAGGTAATCCCTAATCCTATGTCAAACCTGACCACATCCAAAGCATCCATCTGAACTAACTAAACACTTCCCAAGATGACTTCTACCACACTTGTCGCAAGAAGAGTATGGAGCACCCTTTGCAACACTCCCCTGTGAATAGAAACCAGCTCCTCTACAAGTATGATCATAATGAGGCCTGAGGCCTAGGTAGGAGCACTAGCTGAAGAATGAACGGGGCCTGATGGTTCCTTCTAAAATGAAAAGCGATGTACGCCACCAGACTTCTGATGGCTAAAACCTGAGATCTCCAACCTAACCCTCTTGTTCTTCTTTTTTTCTCCCTTATTGTTTCTCCCTCGATCTGCTGGGCATGAGTCATAAGTCAGGAAATATTCATGTCACCCAACTGCATCACTTACCTACACTTTTTCTTCATCGAATCTGAAACTCCATTAACATACTTACTCATCTTATCCCACGAGTAAGCCACCATGGAAGGATCATACCTAGAAAGCTGGATAAACTTCAACTCGTACTTCTGAATTGACATAGAGCCTTGCCTCAAATTCTCAAATTCTTCAATCTTAGCTTGCCTAAAGTCTATCGAGAAGAACTGATCAGGAAAAACCTTTTCAAAGCATTCCTAAGTCATAGAGACCACATCCCTAGCCCTAGCATCCTTCAATTGAGTGAACCAAATATGAGCCATGTTATTGAGTTGATAAGAAGCTAACTCGATACGATTGACACCATCCATTTTCATCACACCAAAGATCTTCTTTACCTCATCTAAGGAGCTTTATGGATCCTCACTGACTTTTGAACCCCAGAACTCAGGCGGGTTCATGTGAATGAAATCTCAAACTCGGGCCGCTACTCCACCTTGAGGGTGAATGGGGGTAGGAGCCTGCTAATTTGTGTAGGCAGCCACAGTTTGATCTAACATATGGATGACATTTTTGTAATCCGCATTGGTGACCTCAGGGTCTGGAATTGGAGGATTAGCATTTCATGCATTGTCCTGGCGTGGCACAGCATGATGAGGAGGCATAATAAGAAACGTAACAATAATAGATTAGAGGAGTAACAGATTTAAGCTCTATCACACGATACTAATCATGAAAGAAGTAAACTTTTCCTAAGATATCTCATAGCTCCCGTTTCATTAGTGTGGTGCAATTTACACACATGAAAGAGACTCTACTCGATGTGGCTTCATACACCCTAGGACTCTTGAACCTGAGGCTCTGATACCAAGTTTGTCATGCCCCAAGACTACCCCCTAGGCATAACACGGGACCCAGGACTATAAGTGTCCCAAGTTAACCGTTAGTCATAGCATACTCAGTTATTCAATACAAGAAACATAGCGGAAGCATACATAAAGAAGATAGAAATCCATAAACTAAAATGGGATAAAGTCTATGAAATACCAATCCAGAATACAAACTAGCTACGTCTGAAGCCTCTATGTCTAACATAAGAGTTGAAGGGACAAGACCCCAACTAACTCAGAAATCCAAAGAATTAATATAATGAGATACGTCTAACACTAGCCCTCAGATAATGAGGACTCGCCCTCAGATAATGAGGACTCACCAATAGATGCTAGATCTTTAATGATGTTTAGCCATGAGCCTGAGGAGTGGAGCCTGAATCTGCATCAATCTTGCGATAATCTATTTTTTTTGCCCTAGATATTAAAGAGACTTCAAGTAATTACATAAGTAAACCAGTTGTAGTATATTCTTTTGGAGCGAAAGTCCTATCTTTTATATCAGAAATAAAAACTAAGATAGTCCAAGAAAACATGAGTTGGACAGATGGAGCTGCCCTGAGGATAAGCCTATTGACACAGAATACGAGACATAAGCTGGAAAAGGAATTACACAGTTGCAATCCTTATGAGTAAGTAAGATGATCTTTTGCACCACAAGTATTGCAGCAATTATAAGAACTCTATGACGCCACCATCGATCAAAGATTTTAGATGGAGACATGGACTGTAAGTGGATCGCATTTTTGCACATCGAGTAGTGAGAATCAGATGAACTGCAAGGTATATTATTTAAGTAACCCCTCCATATACTAAATCCAAATAAGGAAAGTACAGAAGAACATTTAAGCAAGCAAATGAAGATAATTTGGTGTAAAATAAGGATTATTTGAATTTTATATGACAGATAAGCAATGGCATTAGTGATAAAATAACTCACAAGGGTAAAATACATTTGACTAGAATTCAAATACAACAATGTCAATGATGGGCATTTGGTATAGTGGTGTGATTCTTGCTTTGGATGCGAGGGGTCCCGAGTTTGATTCTCTGAATGACCCTTCTTTTTATTGCATATATTTCATTTAGCTTCTAGTTTTGGTATTTTGGCTGCCTGTGAAATTAGCAAGAAACATAATACTGCAGAATTAAGGAAGCAAGAAACCTAATAGTGCAAAATTTAGTAAAAATAACCAAATTACCATTAACTAAATATACAGATAACACAAATAACCAAACTTACACATATAGAAAGCTGAGTAATTACCCTTCCGTTCATGAAATTAAAAGCATTCTGGGAATCAACTTTTGGCTCAAAGGTAACAAATCCAAAACCTTCAGGCCTTGGATGTTTAACAAGCCTTGTTGCTCACCCAATTAACAAATCCATATCAATAAATCAAATTAACTAAACTTTAATACGAAACTAGTAATAGACCCAATTAAAACATTCATTACAAAATAACAATCATCTTTATAGAGAGTTACAAAGCAATAATATAAAGTAGGTTAAAATAGCAACGAAGAAATGAAAAGTAACCTTTTGTAACAGCGCCAAAAGGTGAAAAGATCTTCTTCAATTGTTTATTCATGGAGTAAAACGACAATCCTATTTAAAGAAGAAAAAATCAAATGCATTGGTATTAGGGTTTGAATAAGGACTTCAATAAATATAAATTCGACTATAAAAGAGAGTGTGTCTACTGCTGACGAATAGCTGCACCCTTTTTCCATATGCGTTGAGAGGTCAGACCATAGAATCTTAACGAGAAACCCTTGAGAATAAAATTTAGCGATACTACCCTTGAGGTACCGACTATTTGGGCAAAGAGTTGAGATGAGAATTTTTGAACACTTATTTCAATTTGAGGTTGGGCAAGGAGAAGATACGAGAACTTTTATCTGAAATTAGAGATTTGAGCAATATTTTTTGGGATTTGGGCAAAGGTTTTATTTATTTATGAGAGACGAGAATTCTCTGATTTGGGCAAAGAGTTTTCTGAGAGACGAGAAGACTGATTTTAGTGTGGGTGTTCTATGAGTTCTTTTTTAGAGTTTGTACTGGAATTTCAATATTTTTTTGAGTTATTTTGGCCAATTAGAATTGGAGGGACAGATAAATATGTTGGGAGGGAATACAATATTTTAGTGAAAAATTTACGAATACTCTAAGGCCACACTTGTAAAGTGTTGTATTTAGAATTATAGAAATAACACACTTTAAAAGTGTAGTCATATGTGTAAATAGGCGTTGCTAATTATATCATGATGTGGAAACAATTATAATGGGTAGCCTATACCACTAAAGAGCATGCTTTAAAAGTGTTGCCAATATTACTATGGACAAAATCCAAAAACTAAGGCAACACTTTAAAAGCGTACCCAAAAATATTTTAGGCAACACTTTACAAGCATTGTCCAGATTTAGTGTGGCCTTAGGCCTAAAATGTTGTAGTGTTAATAGAAAAGCCCATGAGAATTGGGTAAGAACTCTAACTTGAAATTCATAAATTCAATTTAGAAGAATTGAGGTTTGGGCATAAGGGTGAAAGAATCCCTTTATTGAATACCCACATACCTTAACTGAAGCTATCCCAACTAAAATTTAAAAGGAAAGGAGGCTTGAACTTTGAGATTGAGACTTGGAGTTTGAAGGAGTTCCTTTCCCAATTTGGTAGATGAATGAGAGATAATGAGAGTCTTAGGCTAAATGAGGTAGAAAACCTACTAAAAGTTGCCAAAACGACCTCACTTAGGAGTTAAAAGGCTGGGTAATTATGAAAATACCCCCGACTTAAAAAAATAAAAAGCTCCAGGAATTTCTTTGCCTCAAGGGATGCCCGATGGGCATCGAGCCCATGACGGCCAGTTGGCCAAGGTGTCGTGTAAGCTCAATCGAGGCAATGGTTGCTGGAAGGTTCTGACGGCAGATTCCCATAGCCCGTCGCAACTGCGATGCCTGTAGGGTCTGCCCGTCAGGGCATTGGGATAACTGGGGAAGTTCGATAGTGGGCTCCCACGGGCCATGGCATCCGCGATGCCCATTCCCACGGCAATTGCATCTGCGACGCCCGTCATGACCGCCCATCGGATAGGAGGAAACTGGCTTTAGAGCCACTGGTCGTTTACCACGGGGCATCCCATGGTTCATCTGAGCTATGACACTCGTGGTGCTACCCGTGATGATCAACAGTTGAAGCAGCAAAATTTCAGGATTTTGAGTTAGATAGTTGATTTGAGTTCTGGGGTGTTACATCCACAAAGCCCATGTCCTACTTTTTATGCTCAAACAAGTTACCAAAATTATCAAATTCCCCCTCTTAACTATAATAATTCTTCCCAAACAACATTCACAAATCTTGAAAAGAAACCCCCTCGAACTTTCACACCCGTTAGTTGAAAGTCAAACCTAGCTTTTCGAAAGACTAAAGGAAGCTAGATTGATCCAGCCTATCATGCCAATAGATATCAATACCAACTTTCAGTTTTTTAAAGACGACCAGTAATGTGCATACCATGCTGGAAGCGTTGGGCATGCTACAGAAGATTGCATCAATCTGAAATACAAGATCTAGGATTTGATTGATCAAAAAGTTATTTCACTTCAAACAACACCAAAAAATGATAGAGACACTATCAATATGATAGATACTGATAAAGAATGGGCGACAAGCAAGTCAGTAAAACAAGCTAGTCTGGAAAAAGTGAAACAATCAGAGAAAGATGTGACCTCTCTGAGCATAAACAAGGAGCTCAAGTTCATGGTGATGACATCACCTTATTATACATTTCCGGAATAGACTTCCAAGTTTGGTTCAATCTATGTTTGAATCAAAGAGAACTGATCTGAAGACAAGGACAAAAAAGAGATTGATCGAGGATTATCGAAGCCACTCACTCGTCCCTACCAGTCATATCATATATGTGTAAAGCCCACAAGCAACGATCTTGGGGATGGAATCGGTCATCCTTTCAAAGAATGTGACGTGATCGTGAAGGAGTATCCTGAGGCATCAAGAATCCAAAACTTGAATCTGGAAGAGCATTTGGAGAATAGGACCTCCACTCCACTCATGATTCCTCAGTAAATGTGGTAGATGAAGGGATAAATTTAATTTTTTTACAAATTAGTGATGGTTTGAATGAGGCTCGGGACCTACCATTTATTTCTTTATTTCCTTCAGTACTTTTTTTTACTGCTTTCCAAAAGGCATAGACTCGTACTCATGTGAGCCATAGCCAAACTTTGTGAATATTTTAAATTTCAATGAAAGCCTCACCTATCTCAAAAAAACAACTTCTTTTATATACCTTTCATGTTTAAAATAATAAATTTAACCTTGTTTAAATATGATTTCAGTAAAATGATTTAAAACCTATCATTGTCATGTCATAAGATGAATGAAAATTAAGGTAAATAGTGACGAATTTGAAGAATATGGAGATTATGGTCCCCGAAAATTTAACAGAGGAGTTACAACATTTTGATAAACAAGAGAAATTCAATTCACAGAAAATCGGATTGGTAAAATTTCAAAGATGACAATCGAGTGAAAGAGACCACAAACGGAAGTGGACAATTGATCCCTCCCCCTTTGAGATAAGCAAAAAAGAAGAATTTACACCAAATTGACAAAGATGTCATGTCACCCTAAAATTACTGCACAAAGGTGCTTTGATTTTGTCCAAGGTGGATGGACAAAGTATGGGTAAGGCCAATCGACTCAGAAGTTATCAAATGACACTATGCCTGAAGACAATTTTTCGTTTCATTTCTTTCCATGTAATTACACTTTCTATTTGTAATCATTTCTATGATTTGTCATAGTTTAATGATATTTTCCCTATCCTTTATTTATGAACTACGTTTGACCTGAATTATCAAGAATGAGATACTTAGGCAGCCTATGTCAGCTTTGGTCAAGCCCTTAGAAAAATTTATATCCTTTCCCTTTAATGGGAACTACATTTGACCTGATTCCTGCTTTAATGGGATACGTAGGTGCCATAATAGCTCGGTCATATTACCTCAGGAAATAGAAACTGGAGCAGAATTTTCAAGAAAGGAATCTCAAAAATTTAAAATGCAAATATCATTCTCCATCAAATTAGAATGTAGATTGTGCCAAAGAAGCAGCCGATATGAATTAAGAATCTCATGATCCACACAAAGTATTACATCTCAAATAAATGAGATGAGATTCGTCATGAAATCCTTAGCTAGGGCAGAAATGTTGAGAAGGACCTCAAAATTTTCACCAAGTTTCATCAGAGTGTTCAAAAAACAAACTCTGAATAATTTCCTAGCACCAAGAGATCATAGTCTACTTGAGAAATCCCTACTTGTGACAAAGTTCGAGGCAAACTAATCCCCACCTATGATGTATTTCTTGAAATACCATTTTCAAACATCCCAGCTAGGATAAAAAAACCTTTCCTGAGCTCGCATGCAATCTGAGATTTGTCAAGACGTCAAGTGAAAGATTTTCATTGATCTAGTACATGACATGAAAATATTGGTAGAGATTTTATCAAATTATTTCTTCAAAATCGCTATTTGTAATGACCCTTCCGGTCATTCTCATGTTTTTGCCTTTCTTGTACTATTAGGGCTTGCCTATAGCGGTCCTAAGTCATTTATGACTTGCTGGAATCAGTAGTTTGGTGCTCGGGTTGTCTATTTGGTCTTTATGGCCATTCCTTATTTTAGAGATTCAACTTTGGAAATTATTGACTTTTGTCAACTTTCTTAGCTATCGTTCTCAGAATCGAATTTCGAAAGTTCTGTTAGCTTCAGAGCCTGGACTTTTGTCTAGTTAGACCTTTGGTTGGGATCTGGGAGCTATTCATCTTAGAAATCTCTCTTGTTCTATGTTTTCAAGCCAGTTGGGCTTGTACAGTTGACTTTGGTCAACATTTGGAGAAGGCAGCCTTGGATGGTGATGTGCCGGGATTTGATGACATTTTCGACACTTAAAACGAAGGAATTTTAGGAGTTCTTGAGTACATTTTGTTGGCTTTAATGTCTTTTATTAGTTGTGCAGGGAAAAAGTATGAAATAGATTAAAGTGCCAAAAGTTTGTAGTTTCATGGGCAAAAGAAAGGCCACCACGGGCGTCACACTCACGACGGCCCGTGGGGCAAGCCGTCGGAACAAGGCAACAGGGACTTGCCAAGGTAGTAGAGTCCAACAGGCTGCCACGACGTCTGTAAAAGACTTTATAGGAAGTCGTTGTGCCCTTCAAAATTCTCCAGGGAAGCATGCAAGAAATCAAGGAAGGGCCACGGCTGCCGCGAAGCACGTTACAACCTCGACGGCTTATCGCTGACGCCCGTAGAAACAAAGAAGAAGAGATGGAGAAGAGCCCAAGATAGGTGACGTGAGAATCGCGATGGTCATCACAGCCGCGACGTCCTGTTGCTTACGCCCATGAGATTGTGGGAGGGAGATAACTTGAAGAATTAAAGATTGCTGATGGGTACCCGCGATGCCCATCGCACCAGCGATGGCCCGTTAGGCATCCCATCGGATTTGACGCGCCTAGATTCTCCTAGTTTTATTAGTATTTGGTCTCTTTGTCTATAAATACTTCCCCTTAGGTTTTATTTACATTCGTTACATGGTATTTACATAATATTTTCGGATAGTTACTAGATTGTTCTTTTGGTGTTGACTTTAAACACAAGTTCTTGATTAATTGAAGTGTTCTTGATATTGTTCTTCAAGATTCCGAATTTCTTTATTCTCAATTGTAAGTATCTATTGATGATTGCTCAAACAAACATTAATTATGTACTTATGAATATGAGTAGCTAAATCCACAACTAGGGTTGTGGGAACCCTGAAGGATTAATGAAGTAGGCAAAATACTTAGGTAATCTAGGGCGGTGTTTACGCATGTATTGTTCTTCCCTTTGTTTTGATTGCTTTTTAATGGTGCACAACATTAGAACTCGCCTTATCCTTACTTGTTAGACCAAGGAGGTAACGGATGGGAAAAGGGTTGTTTAACAACGGAGATTTGAGTCTACCAACCCTCATCTAATAGCTTGACCTTGTCCGGGAATAGATAATCTAAGATCCAGGGTAAGTGTTAGTAAAGAATACACCCACGGCCGGACCAAGGCGTGTGGTGAAATTCACCTAGTTGCCAGACCAAGGAATTAGGTGAACTTAACTTACCAATTCTACACGCTAAGCACCAAAGTGGTTTACTAAGTAAGACGCCTTACTAAGTTATGATATCATCGGAAACACTACCCTAGTCATCTCATCCATTGATTACAACTCTTGAAATTATCACCTGTTACTTAGTATCATTCGATTTACAATTAGTACTTGTTACTTTAAACCCCCTCCCTTTTTTGGGAAATAAACGACTAAAAGCACGAGTAAACACTAATCGAACATAGTCCTACAATATTCCCTATGGGATCGACCCCAATCTTAGTTGGGTTCTATATTTGAATAGCGACTGCTTACGCTTCTTTTAGAGGTTTAATTTGGGCGTATCAATTTTTGGCGCCGCTGCCGGGGAATACGATTTAGGATTAAGAGAGATTGTGTTTGTCTCACTATTAGTCCTTATTTCTTGATTTTACTTTTTCCGTTGTTTTTGTTTTGATCTCAGGATTGCACACTTATGCATGCCCAATACAAGGAGTCAAGGAAATCCCTTGATCCCTTATGATCTGGAGCTCTCCAAAACTCTATGAAATATGTCTAAGAAGGGATAGCATGAGACTCAAGAGCAGATTACAGCTCGGCTACTGGCTGAACATGAGCAGAGGAAAAAGGATGATGCAGCACGCCAAAAGAAAGGTGAAGATGGCCTTGCTGCTGAAGATGCTCAAATTGCAAAAAATCTCGCAGCTCAAAATGTTGTAGCTGAGCAAACAAGGCAAGGAAGACAACATACTATCCGAGATGAGGCAGCAACTAGATGTTTCCCACATAATATGGGACGACAAATGCTGCGGCCAAGGCATATCCCTTGGTATTACGATGATGAAGACAATGATGATGAAGAGGAATTTGGTACCACTGGACCCATAGTGCTGCAACCACTAGCTGACGGAACGAAGTTTGATATCACCAGCGCCATGATCCAGCTGTTCAACCTGAAAGGACTTTATTCAGGAAAGCCCATGGAAGATGCAATTCTACATGTGCAGAGTTTTGTAGGAATTTGCAAATCTTACAATATGCCAGGAGTGGGGCAGGAGACTATCACACTAAGGATATTTCCATTTTCATTGATCGGTGAGGTGACTGCATGGCTCTCAAAACTGCCTCATAATTCCATATACACGTGGCCTAAGCTGAAGAATCAGTTTCTGGAGCAATTCTTTCCTCTATCGATGATGTTACAGCTGAAGGAGGAGATCTACAACTTCAGGCAGATACCTGTAGAAGCATTATATGAGTCTTGGCTGAGGTTTAAGAAGAAGATGAAATAAGTTTTGAGACACAAAATTCCTTCAAGGCATCTGATGGAGATCTTCTACAAAGGATTGAACGCCAAAACTAAAGCGGTAGCTGACACTGTAACTGGAGGAACATTCATGGAGAATACATATTATGAGGCTGCAAAGATGCTAGACAGGGTTGCGAAAACTAACCGAGCATGGCACACTAGGGAGGCTGAGACTACAGCAGTTACATATGCAGTTGGAAACACTGTGACTGTCAATGAATTCCAAGAACTCAAACTTGAAGTTGCTGAGATGAACACGAGTGTGGGTTTGATTGCAAGGAATGTCTAAAGTGAGGGATTGGAAAAGGTTAAAGCCATTGGTTCCCAAGGTAAAGCACAAGGGATAGACGAGTACTCATCCGAAGAGGATATTAGTTATCTGAATGATCAAGGGGAGGGTTTTTGGGCCTCTGGCCAAGGAAATCAAGGTTGTAATAGAGACAAAGATGACTACTACAATCGGTCAGGTTACAGAGAGAGATAGAGATGGTGACTAGCAGAAGAAGGATGGGTACAACAATGATAGGAGTGGTCTTTATGTCCCTCCAGGAAATCGTGATGATAAACCTGCACAACCTAGCATGAGACAGCTGATCAATAAGGTGTTCTAAAAGGTTGATTCCACGGATGCAAATATGAAGAAGAAAAAAGTGGAACTTTCAGGTATTAATCAGAAGGTGGAGTCTCACTCTATCTCTATAAAGAAATATGAGATACAGATGCACCAGTTGTCAACCAACATGAATCCACGCTAAAAGGGTACTCTCCCAAGTGATACCATTCAGAACCCGAAAAATAATCAACAAGTTATGGCGGGGACTACTTGGAACGGAAAGTAGACTATTGATCCTCCCATGCCTATAGTTGTTGATGAGCCAATCGAAGCTGAGAAACATGATGCTAAGATTGTAGCCGAGTCTGAAGAGAAAGATAGTGGTGAAGGGTCATCTGAGAGAAAGTCTTCTATGCTGAAGGCGAAGAGTAAAGAGCTTGCACTGATCCTGAAACCCATTCCACTACCTCCTCCACCTTATCCCTAGAGGTTGAAGAAAAAGGTTTAGGGTGGCAAATTTCACAAGTTCATCTCCATGTTGAAGCAACTATAAGTCAATATCCCTTTGGTCAAAGCATTAGAGCAGATGCCTGGTTATGCTTAATTCATGAAGGATCTGGTGACTAGGAAGAGGATTGTTAGCTTTGATCCAACCAACAATTTGCACCACTGTAGTGCAATAGCATCCCATTCTATAGTACAGAAAAACGAAGATCCTAGAGCCTTTACCATTCCTTGCACGCACGATTGGAGCCTTATACTTCGCCAAAGCTTTGTGTGATCTGGGAGCTAGTATAAATATAATGCCGCTAGCAGTATATAATCAGCTGGTCTTGGGAGCCCCCACCCTGAGTACAATGCGGCTACTTATGGCAGATCGCACGGTGAAGAGGCCTGTGGGAATTCTTTATGATGTATTGGTAAAGGTTTACACATTTATCTTTCCCGCAGACTTTGTGATTCTGGATTGTGAGGTTCACTTCGAGGTGCCCATTATCTTAGGGACACAATTCTTTGCCACTGGACGCATTTGGTTGACCTGGAAACTAGTCAAATGAAATTCAGGCTGAATGATGAGGAGGTGAGTTTTAATGTGTGCAAATCTATGAAACATCATGAAGGCATGCGAGTGGTGTCAGTCATTGATGTTGTTGATGAGGACTAGCTGGTCATACCTATTAAGGAGAGACTTGGTGTCGAATCCCTTGCTGCCATAATAATGAATTTTGAAGGTAATGACATTGAAGAGTACGATGAAATGGTAGCAACACTCACATGTTTGGGATCTTATAGTTTTGCACCAAAGAAGCTGGACTTACACTTGAAGAATAGGCAAACACCACCGGCCTGCCCATTTATTGAGGGCCTCCAGTCTTGGAGCTCAAAGCGCTTCCAGCTCATCTTTGGTACATATTCTTAGGAGCTAATGAGACTTTGCCAGTAATCATTGCTGCAGATCTAGGTGAAGGACAATTTGAAGCTCTGGTTTCTGTCTTGAGGAAGTTTAAGAGAGCCATTGGTTGGACCATCACAGACATCATCGGGATTCCACCTGGAATCTATATACACAAAATCCAGCTTGAGACTGAGTGTGTTCCATCTATAAAACATCAGTGTAGGTTGAATCATCCTATGCAATAAGTCATTAAGAAGGAGATCATTAAGTGGCTAGATGCAGACATGATTTATCTGATCTCTGCCAGCAAGTGGGTGATCCTGGTACAGTGTGTACCAAAGAAAGGAGGGTTTACTGTGGTCCCAAATGCAAAGAATGAGATAATCCCGATGAGGCTAGTTACATGCTGGTGTATATGCATGGACTACATGAAGCTGAATGTGTGGACTGAGAAAGGCCATTTTCCAATGCCGTTCATTGATCAAATGTTAGATTGTCTTGCTGGTAGAGGATAGTACTATTTTCTCTATGGTTATTCGGGTACAATCAGATCTTGATTGCTCCCGAAGACCAAGAGAAAACCACTTTCACCTGTCCATATGGGACGTTCACTTTCAAGAAGATGTCATTCGGTTTGTTCAATGCCCCAGCTTCATTTCAGCAGTGTATGATGTGGATTTTCTCAGACATGGTGGAGGACACTATAGAGGTATTTATGGATGACTTTTCATTGGTAGGTAATTCTTTTGAAGACTGTCTTTATCACCTGAGCTGTGTACTGAAACGATGTGAAGAGTGCAACCTAGTGCTGAATTGGGAAAAGTGTCACTTCATAGTTAAAGAGGGCATAGTACTTGGTCACCGGATTTCTAAGAAGGGTATAGAGGTTGATAGAGCCAAGATTGAGGTGATTGAAAAATTTCCTCCACCAGTTTCTGTGAAGGGTATTCAGAGCTTCTTGGGGCATGCTGGTTTTTATAAGAGGTTTATCAAGGACTTATTCAAAATTTCTAATCCGTTGTGCAAGCTATTGGAGAAAGAGGTAAAGTTTGTGTTTGATGATGCATGTCTGAAGGCATTCGAGTGCCTTAAATAGAAGTTAGTCTTAGCTCCCATCATTATTTCTCATGCTTTGTCTCAACCCTTTCAGGTTATATGCGATGCTAGTTGAGTAGCGCTAGGAGCATTCCTAGGCCATACACGTTAAAAGATCCTCCATCCTATATACTACGCTATCAAAGCACCTATTACTGCTCAAAAGAATTATATTATGACTGAACATGAGCTGCTTGTTGTGGTCTTTGCATTTGAGAAGTTCAAATCTTATTTGATTGGCACCAAGGTGGTGGTGCACACTGACCATGCAACCCTTCGTTATCTCATGGAAAAGAAGGATACAAAACCAAGGCTGATTAGATGGGTGTTACTGCTACAAGAGTTCAATTTTGAAGTTAAAGATTGAAAAGGTATAGAGAATCAAGTAGCAGATTATTTGTCTAGGCTGGAAGAAGAGGCAATGTTGAAGCTGAATGATGAGCAAGAGATTGATGACTGTTTCCCATGGTTTGACGACATTGCCAACTATTTGGCAAGTGATCTAGTGCCTGATGATATGTCGGTCAACCAAAGAAGAAAGTTCATGTCCGATATGAAGAAGTACTTTTAGGAAGAGCCATTTTTGTTTCGTGTGTGTGCTGACACTATGATCCATAGATGTGTTCCTAAAGCTGAGATGATGGAGATACTGGAAGTATGTCATTCATCCCCTGCTGGGGGTCATCATAGTGGCATTCAGATGGCCCATAAGATTTTGCAATGCAGCTATTATTGGCCAACTATTCACAAAGACGCCCATGAATTTTCTAAGAGCTGCAACAGATGTCAAAGGGAAGGAGGGATATCAAGGAGGTATGAGCTTCCTCTAAACCCCATCCTTGTGATTCAGTTGTTCGATGTTTGGGGCATAGAGTTCATGGGTCCATTCGTGTTATTCAATGGAAACCGGTACATATTGGTGGCTGTGGACTATGTATCTAAGTGGGTGGAGGCAGTTACGCTTCCCTGTAATAAAGGTAGTTGTGTCACAGCATTCTTGAAAAAGAACATCTTCTCCAGGTTTGGTACACCAAGGGCCATTATTAGCGATGTAGGCTCTCACTTTTGCAACAAACTTTTTCATGCCTTGCTTGAGAAATATGGAGTGAAATATAGAGTTGCAACCCCTTATCATCCTTAGACGAGGGGACAAGTGGAGGTGTCCAACAGAGAGATAAAGTCAATCTTTTCCAAGACCGTCAATGCAAATAAAAAGGATTGGTCACGAAAGCTGGATGATGCTTTGTGGGCATACCAGATTGCATACAAGACCCCAATAGGCATGTCACCATATCATCTTGTGTTTGGTAAGGCATGCCATCTTCTGGTTAAGTTAGAACATAAGGCCATGTGGGCATTGAAGAAGCTGAACTTAGACTGGTGTGTGGCATCGTTTCAGTGGCTAGGGCAGTTGAATGAATTGGATGTGTTCCACCTGAATGCATATGATAGTTCAGCACTGTACAAAGAGAGGATGAAACTGTATCATGACCGGAAGATAGAAAAGAGAGTCTTCCAGCCGGGTTACTTGGTTCTGCTCTTCAACTCTAGACTTTGCTTGTTTTCTGGAAAGTTGAAGTCCAAGTGGATTGGACCCTTCAAGGCGGTACAAGTTTTTCATCATGAGGCTATTGAACTTGAAAACCATGAGGGAAAAAGGTTTAAGGCAAACGGGCAGCGGATCAAAGCTTATTTCGGCATAGTAGAGGAGCTCAAAACGATTGCAGCTTGGAGCCTAGATGAATTCGTCCCACCCATGGACCTTGATGAAGTCTGAGTAATCAAGCAACCTGCGTCATGCCGCGATGTTAAATCAGGCGCTGCATGGGAGGCAACCCATGAACTTGTACTTTAGTTTATTTTATATTTAGTTTTAGTGGTTGTAGAGTGTTTTGGCAAAGTCTGAGTAACCAAAACACTTGCTTTGTGCCACGACGTTAAATCAGGTGCTTAATGGGAGACAACTCATTGACTAATGTGTGTTTATTTTGCAGATGTAAGAGAGAGGAAAGCCAAGTACTAAAACTGCAGGAAAAAAGAGATCCCACGGGCTCTGTGATGGGCCGTCGCTGATGCTACGCCCGTGGGACTGGAGACACCCAACAAGGAAAATTCTCTAAGTGTAACAATGTGGTGGTCCACCTCAATACCACGTCCCACATGATGGGTCATCACGGCCCCAACGGGCGTGGGAATGGGTGTGAAGCCCCTCAAAAAGAAAAACAAATTTGCTAAGTGTGGAAAAGGGAGTATCTGCCTCATTCCCCCGGCCTACATAATGGGGCATCGCATCCTCAATGGGCGTGGGAATGGGCGTGACACCTCAAGTAATAAACAACGCCAATGTCCAGGTAAGTGAGTCTCGACGGGCCATCGCACGTCTGACAGGCATTGCGTAGCCCATCGTCTGGGTTGGTCAAAGGAGGTCAACATGTCATTTAACTTCTATTCATGACCCGACCCGACCCGAAATCCCTTTTCCCCCTTTCCCCCACGCCTAATAAACTTTGACCTAATTCACTTGAGGTCAAATACATTCAAACCTCTTCTCTCTCAAACTCTCTCACACACAATCACCACCTCTGATCCCCATAAGTTTCCCATGACTCACTCATAACTTGGCACTAGGGAGTTTGTCTCACAAGATCTTTGGCAGCCAAAGAAGTAAGTACTCCATGCTTTCGATTTGGTAACCCTATTTGAAGCTTGTAATCGATACCCATGGGCTTTGCAATTATTGTGATTATTTTCATGGTGTTTTTACCACCAAACCCTAGTTTTAAAAATGTGTTTAATGATTGTGTAGTTATTTAGAGGTATTGAAATTATAAATTAGGGTTAGTGTAGGAGTTAATAAAATGCATTGATATTATGTTGTCTGCCTATTATAGGAAATGATGGGGATGGTGCTAGAAAAAAATAGAAGAGGAAGATAAACAGTGTTGTGTTCCTAATTGAATCCTACGGGCCGACATACGGAACATCTGAGACATGACGGGCGTTGGTCAGAGCATGGGGCCAGCATAAAACTTGAAAAAGTTTTTGGCCGTATCCTACACCCAACCCGACGGGATGTCGGACCTCCCACGCCCGTGGTAGGAGCCCGTGGGAGAACAACTGTCCTTAAAAACTCCACTGCCCGATTCTGATACCCTACCACACGGGACGTCGGACCTCCCACGCCCGTGGTAGGAGCCCGTGGGAGGACAACTGTCCTTAAAAACTATGCTGCCCGATTCTAATTCCATGTCACACGGGACATCGGCCCTCCCACGCCTGTGGAACAGGGTCGTGGGAGGAAAAAATTTGCTCTGAAAAGTCACTGGTCCATTTCGAGGCCCGGGGCCACGAGACGTCAGCCCTCCCACACCCGTTGGAGGGTAATTTTTATGTGAAATTTTTCTAAGTATAGAACTTTTTTTCTGGGTTTGTAACTTTGGTCCCTATTGGTAATGTTGGTTTCATGCAGGTACAAAATGGTTCCAAAACCACCATTAAGATGGGGGGTCCCGGAAAGATAAAGATACCTCAAGGTCATCTCGGCTAAAGGATCAGCCCACTGATTCCGAAGCCCAGAAGAGAGACTCAAAAAATACCCCCCTCATCCAGAATACAAGGAGGAAGCTGGTTGTGTCTTCCTCTTACTCTGAAAAAGAGGGAACCTACTAACCTGCAGACCAACAAGGATCATCCTACGGTTCATCTGAATCTGGTGCTGAGAGTGATCAGGCACCTACTGGGAATGAACTGGCTACCCATGTTTCGAGTGGCACAGGAGATGAATCGGGGGATGAGGAAGGTTCAGGCTCTGAGCATAGCTCGACAAAAGACAAAAAGGGAGATGTTGACTCTGACACAGAAACTACCACACTGGTAAAGGGCACTCCTTCACCTACTCCATCTAGCCTTGACGCTGTATTGTATTGAAATTGAGAGACCCTCAAATAGAGGGTTGAAGGGTTAAAGGCTATATTTTGTTACGGCCTTAAGGTGACAGGAAGGGAAAATCTGAGGAGACCTATTGTTAAGGAATAAAAGATATATCCGTTAAAACTGATGAAGTTCCCAAAACTAGATGCTTATTTCTGGGACTATAGGTTGGGCTGGACTAGCAAGCCCTTTCTAGGTTTTCGGTCGACTCTCGTGAGAAAGTTTTATGCAAACTATCAAGCCATCCAGGAGGGATTGTGTCAAATGGGACAGAAAATCAATGAATTGCCTGCTCTTGAGAGCATCCCGATAAGGGGTGTCCAAATCAATATCTCGGCCGAAACCATCAACAGATTCCTATTCTGGCCAGGGTATGAATCACCCACGGATACCTATGATTATGAATACCAGGTGAAGAATGAGGAGAAGAGGACAAATTGGTTGGCCAAGTGCTTGAATACAACCGGGACACCTATGTGGCTAAACCAAGACAAGACTGTGATTCATAAGGCCTAGTTATCTTTTGAGGCAAAGTTTTAGTGGGCACTGGTGCAACTCCGACTGATGACGACGGGTGCCGACAATCAGCTAACTCTGGAAAGGGCCTTTCTAGTGGCCACTCTAATGTCCAAGTACAACCTCAACTTCATGCAACTCATCACAGAGGATATTTACGATAGAGTCACAAAGATCAGCTCTTCATACCCATTCCCTTGCTTGATTACTGAATTAGGTGAAAAGGCCCAAGTCCCGATGTATGCGGGGGTAGATCATCCTGTCAGAGCTGCAAAGACCCACCATCAAGAGAGGTCCAAAGATGAGACGCGTGTGCTAGGTCTGAGTGGTGCTTCTTAAACTTTGGCTCTTACACTTGAGGCACATGCCCCGACACCGGAGGTGACAGCATCCCCTATGACTAGACCCACCCCACAGGGTAGTCAATGGGAGCATAATGTTGCTGGTCCATCCACCTCGGTAGCTGACCCATGCTCCTCTGCAGCACCTTCAGAGGATAAATTTGAGTCCATTTGTGCCTTCCATCTGGAAAACTTTGCAAACACCGTCCAAAGGACACTTGAGCTGAGCAGACAGATGAATACATTTGTCGAACAGTTTCAGCCGATTGTGAATGGTTCCATCCAAAGGGACATAACACCATTCCTAAATGTCAATGCCAGGATTGATACATTAGAGGACAAGGTGGATGAGAGACTAAAGGAGATGGGTGTGGTAGAGCTGACAGACCTAAAAAAGGAGATCGCGGAGCTTAAGGTCGAGGTCGACTAGTTGAAGAATCCTCCTCCTACCCAAGCAGAGCCCTAATAGTCCTGCCATGAATCACACTGGATCCCACGCTCAACCTATGGGATTTTGTAGATCCTGACCTTCATATGGCACACTTGGACTAGGCAGCTGAAAAAGAGCCCGAAAAAGCTGATAAACCACTCCCTGAGCCTGCTACACATCGAAGAAAAAGGAAGAGCAGAGACAAGCAAGTTCAAGGTGATGATGCTCCCCTTAGCCCGAAGTCTCAAAAGAAGAAAGTGGAGAGAGCTGAGAAGAGGGCGAGATGAGAGTTGGAAAAAGCAACAAAAAAGTCTTTGGAAGAACATCAGATAGAGGTTGATGGTATTGGCCGAGGTGGTTCAACGAGTGGTGTAGCTGGACAATTAGAAGTACCTTCTTTAGACCCCATTGTGGGAGAGGATGTTGTTGGAGCTGCTTGGGAAGCTGTTACTGTTAGTGAGAGGACTGCGGAGGCAGCCTCTATTGAAGAAAGTACTATGGGAAACTATCTTAAGCGCCCGACAGATGTGACACCTGATAACGGCTCTTAGGTGCCACATGTATGTTCCTGCCCCCATTTGTTTTGTATTTTTTGAGCATTGAGGGAAATGCTCAGTTATTTTTTGTGGGGTGGGGATAGTATTGGGTCAGCATGTTTTTGATAGGCCTCTTGGCGAAGTCTGAGTAGCCAAGAGACCCGAGTCATGCCGCGATGTTCAATCAGGCGCTGCATGGAAGGCAACCCATGAGGGTACCCATAAGGTACCCAAATCCTTGGGGTTTTCTTGCTTGTGTTCTTTTCCTAAGGATATTATTTTTTGTTGAACCGACACATTTAGTATAGGTTATATGTAGTAAAAAAAATAAAAGGAACTTAGTGCAGTCTATGATGTGATTTTGAACTACATTTTTGATTGAAAATGGAGACCCCTCCAAATTTTTGTGCGACATAATAGTATCCCTTTTTGATAGACTACCCATTGTTGATCTATGCATGACATTGTGTTAATCAATTTGATGAATGGGTTAAGCTAGAGTATGAACCTAATAGGTAGCATGTGATTGTGTGATTCTGTGCCATGTGTGTGTGAGCTTAATTTGTTGTGTTCTTGCTTTGTGTGCAAATCTAAAACTTGTCTGATTAGTCTTGCTAATGTTGTATGATAGTTGATTAGGAAAGGATCATAGGCCATTTTTGAAATAGTCCACTTTATCCCAAATGACTGACCAAATGATATGAATACCCTTTGATCCATGATTTTCAGCCT
This sequence comes from Jaltomata sinuosa, assembly GCA_003996215.1. Lineage (NCBI taxonomy): Eukaryota > Viridiplantae > Streptophyta > Magnoliopsida > Solanales > Solanaceae > Jaltomata > Jaltomata sinuosa. The sequence continues at coordinate 374,146 of QJPP01000751.1, read as the reverse complement.
ACATTGACCCTTTTTGTTGTTTAGCCTAATCATCTTCCCTGTTTCTTTTTACGAACCTTTAGTTTGGCCGTGGTCCCTCCTTGGAAATTGTGTACCTTAACTCAGTCAAATCTCCTAAGTTGAGGGTGGCTACTGTAGAGGTAAGTGAGAAGTGTAGGTATGAATAAAAGAGGTTATAGATAAAAAGGAGAAATAATGGGTGCGGCGGGTGTGTTGAAAAAAAAAGAGGAGAAAAAATAGAGTCAAAAAAGAAAAGAAAAAAGAAAAAGAAATTGTGAGAGAATAAAGTGAGCATGAAACAAGAGCCGCACCCGTCACATGAAAAAAAAGAAATAAAAAGGGAGAAAAAAGGGAGGAAAAGAATAGAGTTTGCCTGATAAGTGGAAGCAAGATAACGTAGTGTTAAGGAGGGCTTAGTCAGTATTTCCCATATCTACCATACCCGTCCCCGAACCTACATTACAAGCCGAGTAAAGTCCTATAGTGATCCTAATCCAATTGTTCAAAAACCGTGGCATAGAGAATAAGGGAAAGCCTATGGTATTGTGCACGCATTGCTTGAATATCTTTGTGAGTGTGAGTGTTCAATTCAGTCCCTGAAAATTAACTTTGTTATGGTGCAAATGGGACTTCTTTGTGGTGAGGGCACTAGAGAAACTTTGACTGCTGACTGTTGGTGTAAGTCTCATATGTGTATGCTAGGTCATCTGTTGATAACATAATGTCATTCATGGATCCTATTGTTTTGTCTTGAAGAACGAAACATATGCACTGGTTTTGTATTGAAAAAGAGGGGGGACACTTGTTTTGTATTAGATTGCTGAATCATATGACTGCCGTAGTTCCTGGTATTCCTTTGCTCAAGCATCATTTAGTTTTGTGTTAGTCTGTTACTTAGGAAAAAGCAAAGATTCTAAGTTGAGGGTGTTGATGTGCCAGGATTTGATGGCACTTTCGACGCTTAAAACGAAGGATTTTTGGGAGTTCTTGAGTACATTTTGTTGGATTTAATGTTTTTTGTTAGTTGTGCCGGGACAAAGTATGAAATAGATAAAAGTGCAAAAATTTTGCATTTTTCTTGGCAAAAGACAGGCCACCACGGGCGTCACACCCACGACGGCCCATAGGGTAAGCCATCGGAACAAGGCAGCAGGGATTTGCCAAGGCAGTGGAGTCCGCCAGGCTGGCACGACGCCCGTTAAAGACACGATGGGATATTGCAGTGCTCGTTGAAATGCTCCTGGGAAGCATGCAAGATATCAAGTAAGGGTGATGGGATCCATGACGCCCGTGACAACCTCGATGACCCATCGCTACCGCTCATGGAAACAAGGCAGGAGAGCTGGAGAAGAGCCCAAGGAAGGCAACGTAAGAACCATGACGGGCATCGCAGCTTGACCTCTTGTTGCCTATGCCCGTGAGATCATGGTAGGGAGATGACTTGAAGAATTCAAGATGGACGACGGGCACCCACGACGCGCATCGCACCAGCGACGGCCCATGAGGCATCCCGTCGGATCTGCCGTTCCCAGCTTCTCCTAGTTTTATTAGGATTTGGTCTCTTTGTCTATAAATATGTGCCGTTAGGTTTAATTTACGTTCGTTACATGGTATTTACAGAATATTTTTGGATAGTTACTAGATTGTTCTTTTGGTGTTGACTTTAAACACAAGTTCTTGATTAATTGAAGTGTTCTTAATATTGTTCTTCAAGATTCCGAATTTCTTTATTCTCAATTGTAAGTATCTATTGATGATTGCTCAAACAAATATTAATTGTGTACTTATGAACAAGGGTAGCTAAATCCACAACTAGGGTTTTGGGAACCATGAAGGATTAATGAAGTAGGCAAAATACTTATGTAATCTAGAGCGGTGTTTACGCATGTATTGTTCTTCCCTTCGTTTTGATTGATTCTTAACGGTGCATAACGTTAGAACTTGCCTTATCCTTACTTGCCGGACCAAGGAGGTAACGGATGGGAAAAGGTTTGTTTAACAACGGAGATTTGAGGTGACCAACCGTTATCTAATAGCTTAACCTTGTCCGGGAATAGCTAATCTGGGATCCAGGGTAAGGATTAGTAAAGCATACACCCACGGTCGGACCAAGGTGTGTGGTGAAATTCACCTAGTTGCCGGACCAAGGAATTAGGTAAACTTAACTTACTGCTTCTGCATGCTAAGCACCAAACTAGTTTACAATGTAAAACGCCATACTAAGTTATGATCTCATGGGAAACACTACCCTAGTCATCTCATCCATTGATTACAACTCTTGAAATTATCACCTGTTACTTAGTAGCATTTGATTTACAATTACTACTTGTTACTTTAAAGCCCCCCTTTTGTGGGAAATAAACGGTGAAGAGCACGAGTAAACACTAATAGAACATAGTCCTACCATATTCCCGATGGGATTGACCCCAACCTTAGTTGGGTTCTATATTTGAATAGCGACCGCTTCCGCTTCTTTTAGAGGTGTAATTTGGGCATATCAGATGGAAATTTCATCAGCACTGTTAGCTCCAAAACGTCAAGTTTAGGTTAAAGGGACCATTGATTTGGGTCTCAGGTGCGCCGGGCTCATTTTAGATGTTCGGTTCGCTTTAGCTAGTGTTGACTTGGGTCAACATTCATCCTAAATGACCTCGTATGGAAGTTTCATCAATTTCGTTGAGTCTAGAATATTGTTTCCACTCTAATAGTTAATTTGGTTTTTGAGTATCAGGTTTTGGTTGTACCCGGGAGACCCCATAGATGTTTTGGTTGTTGTTGGTTTTCTGTAGAAGAAAATTGTTCAGCGCCAATGGCACCCTGACAGCATGATCGCACTGACCTATGATTTCCTTCAGCGCTAATGGTATTTGGGTAGCATGGCTGCACTAGCCTGTGATTTTTCCCTTCAGCACGATCGCGCTAAAACACCATAATTGCGCTGGTCTGTGGTCCTTCTTTCAGCACGATGCTGCTCCTTTAGCGCCGATGGCACTGACCTGCGTCCAACCCCTATAAATCCTCCCTCCGTTATTTTTCAGCTCTTATTTCATAATTTCCCCAACTCCAAATCAGTTTTCACTCTATAGAAATTGCTCCAAGATAGTTCTAAGCTTTGGGGAATTCTTCAAGTTGGCTAATCACCTTGCTCCCTCGTCGTTTTGGTAAGCTTCTTCTTCCCCAAAAGCTTCTTCTCCATTGTTGACCTCCATTATTGTGATTATTAAAGCTTGGAGAAGTTCCTTATAGAAGCTGGTCATTTTGTCTTGCATGTTCGCAGGTTCGGTGAATTCACTTCCTTGGCATATTTTGTCTCATCGTGGTACATGGTTTCTTGCGTTAATTTTTGGTTTATTCTTGAAATTACTTTTTTAATTCCTTAATGGGTGGGCTATTTTGATATGCCAATTGTTGTCTATTTCTGCTCAAATTTTGAGCATGTGCTCTCGAGATTGTAAGGAACATGATGGTCTTTTTTTTTTTGGTTTTGGGTCATGGGGCCCACATGCTCCTTTGTGACTCGGATTTAAACCTGGTTATGTTTATAGCGTTATGGGTGTCATTTTTTTCATTTTAATGTGTAGATTATTGTTTTGATTGTATTTTTTCAAATTGGAGCTTCCTAGAGAAGTTCGAGCTAGGACAACGTTGTTCCCACAGCTAGTCGTCAGAGGACAGGTAGGTTATGGTTTCCCCTATCTAGACTATACATATAAAAACTATAACTGCTCTAATTAGTATCCTTGGGTGGGTTTTATAAGTTGGTACCCTATACCTTGTCCGCCTTTCTATCTATTTATTTGATACGTTGTTTGTAGTATTTGCGTAGCCTTGAGATTTCACCCTTGTGGCCTCGTGTGGTCTTTGTTTATGAGTTTGGACCATAGATGGTGGGATATTTAGGAATGTTTGTGAGTCTCGGATATCGTGACCTTCTAGGCTAGCTATCTGTGCTATAGAGATGCTTGAGCCTGTGCAGGTCTGATAGGAATATTTGTGAGCTACTTGGGGTTAAAATTATTGTTTGCGAGCATGTCATTCATGAAAAAGGTTTTTTCCCTTCATGTTTTACTACTGTTTTGGCTTCTAGCCTAATATAGATGATTTTTCTAAACCTTGCATGGCCCCGGGGGCCGGTTTTAGGTATAAATTATGATAAAATGAGATTTCAATGGTTTCACACTAGTTTTTCCTACTGATACTAAACTCGGCAGGGCCGTAGAAGTAGAAATGATTTTCTACAGATTTATACCCGAACAGATGTTGGGCACCCCATCAAGGGATTTGATACTTGATTCTTGATTCAGACCCAGATATGCTCCGGTCACCCTTTGAGAGGGTTATTGAGACATTAGTCACTGATTTAGAACCAAATATACTTTGGGCACCCTTTGAGAGGATCCTTAAGATTACTACTACTATTTTAGACCTGGTTTGATTACGGGCATGTACTAAGATATTCTGAGTATTGAGCTACACTTGAGATTACATGGTTTTTGTATATGGTCTACAAGTAAAACTCCATGGACATTGTTGTTCCTGGGTTACCATCTATAGGCTAATGCACACGCTAGGAGGAGGGGTGTACGATGTAGTAGAGGTACACGGGTAGAGTCCTTCCATGGGTTCTGCCTCTACATGGGCCTTTGGAAAACCAGAGGGGGAACATACAGGTTAATTTCACATCATATCATCATCATGCATTTGGTATTCTGATTTCACCCTTGTTTGCTGTGTGCTCAGTGTACGCTCCAGTTGTATGGATGGCCGAAGGGTTTGTTTTCACTTGATTTTGTTCCTCAGTTATATGGGCGGCCATTGGGACTGTAGGTAGATTATATTTGTTCTTTCATTTTGTAGAGCTATTATTGACCTTTGGTACTAATTGGATGAGTGGTTTTAGCCTGTTGAGGCACCCACTTTAGGATTATGGGTATTGAGAGGCTAGTGGGGCCTGCGATGCTAAGATACTAATTGTGTAGCCTTCTGAGTGGTAGTGGGATATTTGACTTCTATTCCTGTCCTGGTTTTGAATAGCGTATATGGTTAGTTATTCCATCTTAGGATTGACTTGTGAGTTTATTACGTCTATTTTTATCTTGGTATTGGATGTCTTAGGCATGTTTCTGTTAGTATATGATTTCTAGTTCAATTGTTGGGTTGCTTTCCTTTTTCCCCTTTATTTTGAGGTTACCGGTATACTGCCCATCTCTTAAATTCTCTTTATATGTAGTGTTGTTGCAAGGATCCCAGGTGCATACTCCTTCCTTTCTTCACGTGTGTTTCTGTGTATGTATATCTTGTATGCGAGCATGTTATACTTGTAACTCTTGAATTATTACTACCGTGTGCTAGTTTCCTTGTGCATCCTCCTTGTTCTCTTGTGACTATTTTCCTTATATTCTACTTATTATTGCTTTTATTATTCATATGCGCTTAATCGGCTGATGATGCCTACTGGGTACCCTTTACTTAGCAATTGGTACTCATACTACACTTTTGCATTTTTTGGTGCAGATATTAGTGTGAGCTTTCGTTCTTGATCGCGTTAGAGACTTGTGCAGCTTTTGGGATCTTCGAGACTAGGATGAGCGCCTGACGGTAGAGGCTTGACCACATCTCATCTTTGTACTATTACTCTTTGTATATTTTGAGAGAGCTATACTTATCTTTTGTTACTTTTAGCGCTTGTATTCTATTAGAAGCATATGTATTGTCGATACCAAGTCTTGGGGTAGGTGTAGTTTCTTTATGTTTATATGTTTGAGGTATTTTCTTCCGTGTAGTTCTATCATTATATTCTTCTTCCGTTTTGTTTTAGCTTATTGTGCGTATTGGTTAGGTAGTAGCCCATTACTAATCGTTCTAGGCTACGAGAATTGGTTCACCTACTGGGGGTTATAGGTGCCCTAATGAACTAAGATATCGGGTCATGACTGCTTGGTATCAGAGACTAGGTTCACCGGTGTCATGGTACAAAAGCAAGTCTCTAAGTAGAGTTTTGCAGATCGGTAGGATGATATTTGTATCCTATCTTCAGGAGGCGACACACTATTGTTAGGAAAAGTTCCATCCTCTTGTCTCCTTATTGTGAATTCCTAGCTCTATTGATTATTAAACTTTGGTTGTTTCATTCCTTCTCAGATGCTTAAGACGATTACAATCGCGGGTGATGTCGAGACTTCTGTGTGTATTGCTTTAGATCTTTTGTCAGTGCCAGGATTTCAGGGTGAAATTTTTCCATATCAGATAGAGGGTGTGGGGGCAAACCAGCCTCCTGTAGGGTTTCATGCTACCTCAGCTCCTCAGGACACCGTGGCTAGGACTCCGAGTTATTTGGTGGGAGTTTCAGTGCTCAGGATGGGACAGTACCCAGTTCTTCGGGCAGTGCTTTAGTCGTATTTGAGATTCTAGTCCTTCAGCATGGTAGTATATCGGTGTTGGAGTACGAGGTAAGGTTTTATGAGATTGTTAGGCATACTACTAGGACTGTGCCTACCAAGTTTGAGAGGGTTCAAAGCTTTGTTGAAGGCTTGATTGTGCCACTCCGTTTAGAGACCGATCACCTGGTTATAGTTGGGACGACCTTTCTTCAGGTAGTTGATCATGCTTGGGCTATTCAGGGTTTATGCCGTGAGGCGTATGGAGATGGTATTAAGAAGCATCATTGTCAAGACAGTTTTCAGGGTTCTCAGACTCAAGGTAGGGGATTGTCTGCTAGAGCTCGATACAGTTGCTTCTTATCTAGCAGGCCAGTTTCAGTTACTTCACAAGTTCCAGAGGGTATTTGTATAGGGCATGTTAAGCAGAGTAGACAGGGTACTAGTCAGATTCTTTGAGGTTTGCATTCAGTTTATGTAGGCTATGATGGCCAATCAGGTTCAGTGAGATCATTCCGTCTGACTTCTTTCAGAGGGAATTGCTTTCAATGCGCTGAGCGTGGCCACTATGTTAGGATTACCCCACGATCACACATCAGAGTCGGTGTGGTTGTTATGATTGTAGGGTGATTGGTCATTATTCTAGAGATTGTCCTCAGTGAGGGATGGTTGAGCCTTTCGCATTTACTACCCAGTCCAGTGATAGACAACGTTAGTCTAATGCCCCTCTTGATGGGCCAGAGATAGAGGTTCCTGATGTTGTTGCTCCAGGTATGACTATGTTTACCTTCAGTTTGTGATAGCCTTGCTCACATTGCGATTCTCCCCTTTTTGGGTGTTTGCTTATGTGCTTTCCTATTTTACTTGTTTAGTTGATTTGCAGTCTGGGTTTGTAGTTCTATTAGTGTGTTTTTCGGTAGATCTCTTTTTTTTATAAGTGCATGGGGTGAGTTGTCCTTGTGAGGTATTTTCTGAGGTTATAGCTCATGGGTAGGTTTTGTTAAGCTCGCTTATGCTTTGTTGTGGTTCTAGGCTTGCTTTGGGTCTTCCTTTCTAGCGGTCCTAGATGGTTGTTTCCTAGGTCGTTATCTAGCATGGCTACAGGTCCTTGTATTGGTTCAGTATGATACTGGTGGTAATTCTGGAGTTTGAGCATCTGTCTTTAGTCGAGTGGTGTTGGTTATGCCAGTGAGCATTGATCAGTTTTGATTTTCTTGGGTGATTTGAATCAACCTTCCCTAGTTGTTTTGTTTGGTAAGTTAGCAGGAAGGGGGTGCTTTTGTGTTTCCCTTCTGTTCTAACTATGGTTGACTTTTTTTTTTGCTCTCGCAAGTTTCGGTTAATAGAATCGAGTTTGATTATGGCATTGTGGTTGGGTTCTGGCTTTATCTGTTTAGCTAAGTGTTGATTGTAGCATTGTGACTGAGGTTTGACAATGTAATTATGGCATTACAGTTGTGTTTTGACTATAGCGTATTGGTTGAGTTAGGCATTCAACTTACCCTCGTTCCATTGTACCAAGTGTTGCCAATAGGAGTTATGAGAGATAAGGAAATAACTCTAAGTTGTATTTTACAGAGAGCTTGTAAGGTTTGGTGTTTCCCTGGAAAAGGTTTTGTTGGGTTTGAGAAAAAAGGTGATGACTCCTTGCTTGTGCTTATGTGTTTTAGTAAGCTAGTTGAGGTGACGACCGAGAGTTTGCTCTGGCTTGGGTGTTGGTTACTTGCTTTGACAAAATTCTTATTTGTAGTGGCTTTTCCCTTCGAATGCTTTGAAGTCTCTGTAGCATTACGGTTCAGGAAAATGGTATGTCCATAGCGTAGCTGACTCTAGTTCTTAGAAGTGCTCATCGACAGTGTATGGGTCTATGCAGTGGTTTGACAGAGGTATCGGTTTCCAACTAGAATTAGGTCTCTGAATCGTGGTCTAGCAAACTACTCTTGATGGTTCGTGGTTGGTTCTTTTCGGTTGCAACTTCTTGAGTTGGAAGGCAATGAGTTCGGACATCTTAGCTTCCTTAATTTAGTTATGGAGTGACAGTTGGCCTTGGCCCCCTAGTCCTTGGCTAACCTTTGAGATAGGCTGGACATTCCACAATTCAGCAGTGTTCTAGATAATACGAGGTTCCTTATACTATGGTTGGACAGACTCATCGGCATAAGTTCGAGATTCAGTGGTAGTGTATTATGTGTGATCAGATTGTGAACATTGATATTAGTGAGGCTATTGTGGATTCTAATGATACTTTGAGGTTGGTGGTCGCGCTTGCATTCTGAGGGTTTGAAAGCTAGATTAGTTGGTTCTTCAAGGGTGGTCTGTTATGTGGGGTTCTAGTCTTGGTTAGACTCGGCTAGTATGGACTAGAAGTTAAGGATGTTGTATGTTTTGGAGTTGGTGTGCTGATGTAGTAGAATGGTTGATTCGAGCCAAAGGGGTGAATTGATGGTTTATGTAAATATCTATAGCTAGATGGAGGCCTTGGGCTTCAGGCACCCATTCCTTGCCTACGCAGTGTTCTGATAAACGCTCAAATCGTGCTCTCCAATTACTGAGTTCACAGCGATCGCGTAGTCAAAATAAAAATTATAATTCCCAACGGGTATTGGGGTCGAACCCAAGAGAACAATGTAGTTGTGACTGAGCGAATAAATAAGCTAAGCAACTTATTGAAGTTCAATTAACAAACTGGGAAAATATATCTAAAAAGGGGGATTTTAACTACAATTAAAAGATAAAGAAAATTAAATAAAAGATAAAGTGATCAATGGCTTTCCTTGCTTTCGCCAAGCAAGGACAACAAGGGGGATATGGGCTTGGGAATTCAAATTCACAAGACTTGCACCCGATCAACACTTAGGTAGTCTTGGTCATAAGTGTGGAATGCTATCTCTTGATCAACAACCACATTTCCGAATGATTTTGGTTAGAACATCATTCGGTGCAATAAACAAGCAACCAATTAACTTGGGTAGGTCGTCCTATTTCTAGCTCTGACCCTTATATGGGAGATTTCGCGATTAGAGCTATCTCTAGCCTCCAATCTAGATTGATTCCCAAGTTCCCACTATTGAATCTTCCCGAATTTAGGGAAATTCTCTCTTGAGCAATAACCCAAATCAGAAAACTAAGTCAATGTCTTCAACCATTGACCATAAATTCTAGCAATGCAAGATTCAAGAGACCCAAAAAATCAAACAAGAATAAATATAGATTTAGAATCAAAACCCACAAAGTATTATCTCTAATACAAACCCAAAATCTCAAGTCAAAAAAACACACAAAATAAATAGCAATGAAGAACAAGAGTTGAAGAATGGAATCTAAAGATTTTACAATACAAAGCGTCCAAATCTTCACTCCTATGGTGTTGGTTGATGAACCTTGCTCCCAAGCTTCCTCAAAAGTTGTGAAAATAGCTAAAGATATCATTCAAGACGCCTTGGAAGTGTTTTATGTTAATTGGGGTTTCCAAAAATGGAAATTTCCAAATCTGTCCTATAGTTGATGAATCCTTAGTCGCGATCGCGTGCATGGCTTTTGCGATCGCGAGGTTCTATAATTTCCTGCATCGCGATCGCGTGAACCACTATCGCAGTCGTGATGCTTTGAGTTTCTACAAGCTCATCGCGATCGCGTGGCTCTGTCTTCGCGGTTGCGATGACCATTTTTGTGCCAGTGTCCAGTAGCTCACTTTTTGATCCATTTGACTTGTTTTCACTTGAATTTTTCTCGAACACTTCTAAAACATAGAACCCTGCAAAATAGAAGTAATTAGTGTCAATTTGCACTATTTATCCTATTCGTACTAGCAAAAGCATAAGATTAGAAGCTAAATAAGTAGGTAGAATACCAACTTATCAAACCCCCAAACTCGAACTATTGCTTGTCCTCAAGAAACTTAAGAATTTTAACTCAAGAGGCACACAACACAAGTGCAAATGACAATACCACAAGCCAAAGAAAACCCATTTCAAGCACCAAACATGACTTCGGTTGGTACTAACGATTAGTCGATCACATGATAATTTACTATAGGCATTTCCTTCAATTCAACAGACAAACTCATGATGCAAAGGCGCAACAAGAACAAGCAAGTGACAACAACCAATCCTCAAGATGTGACTCAAAACCACTAGCTTAACAATACATGCTCATTTTACCAATACTTATCAATGTCACCAACTAAACTAATTCGCATTCCCTCATAAGAACGAAAGTGCAAAAAACACACTATGTACAAAGTTAATTACAAGGGACAAATACAAACACTCACACTCAAAAGGAAGGTCAAGTGCACACATGTCGAGCCATAGGCTTGCCCTTCATGTACGTCGCCAATAATCTAGGGTAGCCAAGCTCGGAATCATCAAGGACTTGTGGGTTACGATGTTGGCTAGGGCTAAGGTGAGGATATCATTTGGTTCAAGTGACTACACCTCCCTAATGCTTTGGGTTACCGGTCAAATTTTTCAATTTCAACTTCACCTTATTTCTCTCTCACAGAACCCAAGATTTCTCCTTTTTAACTAATGAGCACCCACACCTTATATAACCTTCACTTGGTAGCACCAATTTTTGCTTTTCAATTTGCTTGTTAGATTGATTTTTTGGAGAAATTTTCAATTTTTTAAGTAAGGTGCTACCTTGCACTTGAAGTGCATTTCTTTTCTTCTCCTCTTTTGATTACATTCACTCCCTTACTTAGGCATTTGCCCATGTTATCTTTTGTTTTCCCCTCAAAACTTAGGCTCTTAGCCTACATTTAATTTTCAAGCGATTAGGGAGGATGGGTGCCAAGATGGAAGTTCCGAAAAGGTCAAGGTGTTGATAAGGTGCCAAAGAACAGTCACAAGCTCAAAGGGGTTCACTAGGATTTGATTTCATTGGGAAGTCATTTGGGTGAAATGGCTATCAAAAAGGCCCTAAGGTCATCTTCCAAGCTTGGTTACACCTAGAATTTCTCCTTGAATCACATTCGAGGCAGGTTCTAGACGACACACATGCACAAGAATTATTCAACTAAACCTCACCACACATGGCATGCTAATTATTCAAGAAGGATAAATTTTTAACTTCCTAAACAAGAACAAAGATGAGCTATTCTAAATTATCACCACTAATGAGTCAAGAATCACAAAAAGATTAAAATATTGTCACAAAATCACTCGTCGCCATGCATTTTTCACATTTTTTTTTGGAAGGGTATGCCTAATTAACTTAACATGCAAGACTATTTCATTGGTACCAAACAAGTCAATTTGCAGCCAAAACCTCAAAAGATGACGATTTGCCCTTAAGAATGTCATCACTAAGTATATCATTGGGCCAATTCATCTATCTAAATCGGTATGGTTACCCAAGGAGGATTAACATAAACATCACACTACGGGCATATGCGATTTGCACATGAGGAAGTGCATGTCGCACGTGCAATGCACATGCCAAATAATGGGCATGTGCAAAGCTCGTGCGGTTTGCACAACATCAAGTGCGGAACAAATGTACCCCCAGCTCAAATAGGTTCAGTAGCCTAACAGGTACTCAGACTTCCCCTGGTCCACAAAAACCAACATCTCAACTACTATAAAAAGTAAAACAAAGAAGTTACAACAACAGAAACTAATAGCTTAAACTATTAACTCCATCCATATCAACAAACAAACCCGATAAGGGCACAAAAGAAAAAATAAGCCCGACAAGGTCACATCAATATCCAATAATACAAAAGAAAACAAGAAATAAAATAACATGCTGAATAGAGTGCAGCCACCCCAACTAATAACGTGCAGTGCCCTCACTGCAACAAAATAAGAGAGGAGTTTGAGAGGGCTCCATGAAGGATGTATCACTCAGAACTAGAACTGCTAGGTCCATAAAGGACTCAGTCTCCCTCATCAGCATCCTCTTCAGCGTCAGGCCAACATAGCCTCCTCAGAGTGCTCATCATCTTCGTGAGGAACTTGCTTTGCTTTCTGTCGTGGACCCTTTGCTTTTTCTGTTGCCTTTCAACCTTAGCCAACCTCTCCTTGATGTGTTGTTATTCGCTTGCTACACTAGCTAGTGTAGGGACACTAGGAGTGGTGGAGGTAGCCGCTGTGGTGGAACTCTCACCTGGACCCAAAGGCAAGCCTGCTATAATTTGTCAAAGATGGGCATCCATGCCATAGACCTGGCTGGAGATATGGTGGAGTGTCGAAGGTCTGATCTTAAGAGGACCAATAGTCTCAGCAGCAGCAGCTGACTCATGTGCCTCGCTAGACTCAGAAAATAGACCAAATAATGGTGAATCTATGTCTATCTTCCTCTTCTTTGATGTTTGCATAGGGCTTCTCTTATTCAAAATATGGATCATTTTCTTGGGCTTACTCTTATTTTCTTCATCCCTCTTGGAGACCCCGGCTTAGTAGCACAAGTATGTGATCAACGAAGGGAAAAGCAGACTCTTATTACCTCTGAGCAATACTTGTTCGATTTCATGCATAATCAATTGCCCTACATTCACCGGGAGTCCCTCCATTAGAGAACAAATAACCTTTGACTTGTCGGTGGTAAAGTCAGACTAATTCTTGGATGGCATAACTCGGGCACAAATGATCAAAACCCAAGTGCGAGCTTCGAGGTTAAACTCGGATAACTCGATACTTGTATTCAATGCTATCCATTGTGGGATTTTGCCATCATACAAATGTTCCACAAACCACTTGGGCCCCTTTTCTGTAGCTCGGGCTTTGTAGGTTGCATTGTCAGCATCGAGAGGTTGTAATATTCATTTATCAACTTCGGGTCAAAACTAACCAATTTCCCCTCACCTGCACCATCAAATTTTTGGCAAAGTCTGTCTCAGCCGTATTGGCATAGAACTTTTGGACCATGATAAAGTTTGCCTTGATAGGTTCGGCGGCAAAGCAAATTCACCCACTGTCAACCAACTTCTTATAGAAATCGACCCATTTCTCCTCCAATCCGTCTAACATGATACCTCGCTCCCTCATGATTGGCTTCGTCAAGAGACGATCAAAAAGTTAAGAGCACTTTTGGGAGATGAAGGTTCCTTGGTCAAAGTACTCTTCATCGGCCACTTTGTTGGTATCTTCATGTACAATTCTGGCCATTTTCAAGCTTAAGGTACCTACACAAGGATCAAAGTTGTCAAACAACAAGATAGGCTTGTAAAGCAATGTGTTAGGACAAGATTAGGAAAAAGAAACAAGCCAAAATCATTCTGATCCAAGCTGGGCATATTGCTGATTTTGGGGTAGTGAAAACTGGGCATCGCGATAGCAACCCTGTCTGTCGTGATTGCGAAGACAAAATTATTTTTTTTTCTTCAGAAATGTAAAGAATCGTGATTGTGGAATGGGGAATCGCAATCGCGAGGCTCAAAGAAGTTGGTCATCGCGATCGAGGGATTGGGCATCGCGATCGCGATGGTCATCTTTTTGCGCAGAAAAATCAGTTCAGGCATTTCGTCGAACATGTGCTTTTTACCCTTTTGAACACCATTTTTACACCACATGGGAATCACCTTTTGTCCAAAAAATCAGTAAACCAACAGATTTCTAACCCCCCAACAATAATTCACCCACAAATTTGTACCACACATCCAATTTAGACATTAAGAATAAGCAAAATATCGACACCCACTTGGGTGTTCAAAGTACATACTCTAACATAATGAGGGAGGATTGAAGAAGAGAAAGTAGAGATCATACCTAAAGAGTTGCAAAGTTGTTTATGAACTTGAAGTTGATGGTGGATTTTTATTCTTGCCTTTGGGATAGAAAAGAAGCCAAGTTTCAAAGCAAATTTTTTCTTTTGAAATGGCTTATGTGATCTTTAAAGAGACAAAAAAGGCAGGGAAGATCTAGGATACCAACCTAAAACAACCCACCCAAGGATACTAATTAATGTAAATACAGCCTATATACACAAATTCTAGGTGATAAAGCCATAACCTACCTGTTGTCAGATGAATAGCTGCGGAGATGACATCGTCAAGGCTCAAACTTATCTGTGAAGCTCCAAATCGTGAAACCACTATCAATAGAATAATCTATACGTCAAAATAAGACTAACGATACCCATATTGCTATTATAATAGCCAGGCCAAAATTGGGGTCACCAATGAGCTCGTGGGCCCCACAATCCAAAGCAAAAAATGAAAAATACCAAAGTGTTCCTTACCATACCGAGAACACATGCTCGATATTTGAGCGGAAATAGACAACAATTGGGGCTTAAAACAACCCTCTCAACTCAAGAATTATAGGTGGAGTTTCGAAGAATAAATCCGTAAATGAATCAGAAGATACTTACCACAATGGAAAGACAAGTTGAGGAGGTGAAAAACTTGGAACCCACGAACATGCAAAGCTCAAGAGGGAAGATTCTACAAGAAATATCCAAGCTTGAGAATTTTCCAACAATGTTGGACCTTCAACAATGGAAGAAGCATCTTGGAGAAGAAAGGACTTACCAAATAGTCAAGGGACCAAGATTTTTCCCACAATACTATGAATTCCCCAAGCTTAGGACAAAATAGAACACTTTGGTAGAGAGGATTTACAATTTAGAGTTGGGAAAATGGGGAAAATTATGCTTGAAAATCGAAGGCCAAAGAATTATATAGTTGTTGGTCACTGGTCACCGCTATCGCGCTAAAGAAGCGCGATCGCGCTGAACGAAGGATCCCAAACCAGCACTATCGTGCTACAGGAGCGCGGTTATGCTGAAGGGAAAGTAAATGACTAGCGCTATCGCACTATAGGAGCACAATCACGCTGAAGGCCACCAGAGGCCAAAAAACTAGCAACAACCAAAAACTTCTACGAGGCATTCCGGGCACAATTGAAACCCGATACTCAAAAACCAATAGTGCTACTAGAGTGGAAACAACAATCCTTACTCAATGAAATCAATGAAACTTCCATATGAGGTCATCTCGGAGGAATGTTGACCCAAGTCAACACTACTTAACGCCAACCAAATATCTAAAATGAGCCCGGCTCACCCGAGCCAAAACCCACCAACCAACTAACACAAAATCGGCTTTCTAGAGCTAACAGTGCTGACGGAATTTTTATTTGTGGCCGTCTTCTCCAAATGTTGGCCAAAGTCAACCAAGCAAGCCCAACTGGCCTGAAAACACAAAATGAGAGAGAATTCCAAGCTGAAAAGCTCCCGAATCCTGACCAAAGGTCCCTCTCAACAAAAGTCCACGCTCTGGAGCTACCAGAACTGTTAAAATTTGATTTCGAGTACGTTCACCATGAATGTTGACTGATGTCAACGATTTCAGAAGCCTAAAGCTCTAAAACAAGTAACAGCCAGAAAGACCAAGCAAACGGCTCAGGCACCAAACCACCGGTCCTAGCAAGCCATAAATGACTTGAAGCCTCTACAGGAAAGCTCTAAAAGTACAAAAAAGGCAAAAATACATAAATAACCAGAAGGGTCAGTACAGTAAGAGACACTACCTCTCTATTTCCATTACTTTTTTACTAGCAAATATTGTTCTAAATATTATCGAGAGCATCCAAGAGGATAAAATTCTCAAAACAAAATCACAGATGCAGACTATGACAAAAAGGATATCGCACCATACAAAACTTGTTTTAATTAATTAGGACATAATCCGAGGAACAGATATGGCGAAGAAACTATCTCTCCATATAGAATTATGTTATCACTAACAATCTTATTTTGAGATATTTTAGAGAGCATCCGAGAGGATGAAATTCTCAAAACAAAACCACAGGTGCAGACTATGCCAAAAAGGATGCAACACAACATGCAACTTTTCTTAGCAGCGAATTAGAATGTAGTACAAAGAGGAATATCAAACTCTTTGGAGGCGAGTTGAGGATCGACTTCCACTGCCATCAAACCACACCCCTATCAGAAGGCATGTGGGTATTTTCATTGTTGGGTCTTAGTTTCGCATCCATCATATCATTTAAATTCACGCTGAAGGCAATTTCCCTTTTCTTCAAACTCGGTGACAATACATATAGAGCTTTTGAAATTATATCCATGTAACTCTTAATTATGGGTGTAAGGGGCCCCACATTTTTAGTTCAGATGATTACAAGCCTCTTTTCTATAACTCAATTATTAGTCAGTCATTTTTAACCAAAGGTCATCTTAGCATAAAAAGATTACCTTTTCAATCGATTGAGTTAAACTACAAGCAGTCTGATTCCCAAGTTCCAGAATATGTAGGCAGTCTCTATGTTGAGAACTCAACTGTACTCCAACTCCCCCCAATCCTCTTACTCTCCAGCTTTTTGATCTCTCTATAATCCGAGACCGGAATAGCTTTGAATTTTTTAAAAATCATGCATAAAATCAAGCATCTAGAACTACAAGTAGCCTAAATACTTATATAACCAAAGCAATGTAGGAAATCCAATACAATGATCCAGCCATGATTTCTTAAAATTCATGCTAGAACCAATCTCTTTCAAGAGATGAATTTATGGTCGGACAAAATTAGTAAAGTCAATTCCCTTTTCCCAGAGTTCCAAACACTCACCCTATCCAAAGGGAGGGTAGGTGTTCACACCCAATGTTATCTCTCCACATTGTGAATTAATTTTGAGCTTTTCAATTTTAAGACAATTTAGAAATAATCGTTCTTAAGAAAGCAAAATATTTTCAAGAAATCGATTTCTAAAATAATTTTGTCACATTACGTTAGGTTATATATAAATTTTATATTTTAATTATATGGAATTATATAGAATCTACTTGAAACATTTTAAAATTATTTTCGAGCAAAAATTGTGTTTAATTTGACAATGCTTTATTTTTATCAACATTAATTTAAAATGGGAGACAAATTGAATAAATAGTTTCTTAAAATTTTAAAATGAAAATAAATATTCTTGAAAGCATGATTGTTTTTACTTTGTCTTTGATTAAAGAAGCTCAGGTAATTAATTTCCATAAGTTCATCGATTTTAATTGTGGTCGAATTTCATTAAACCTTCTCAATTTGGTTGTTTTCTTAAATTAAATCTGGCCACATTTTACAAAATATGGCCATCAAATTACTCCCACCTACAATTAATTTTTAGCTTAAAATAACAACCTAAATAGTTTCCCCTAATCCACTCTAAGCCAGCCCAAACCCGGCCCAACACACCCCTTATACTCTTTTTTTCTCCTCCTTTCACAAGATACACCAAATGACCCTTAGCCTCATCTTCTTCAACAAGAAATGACACCATCGAGAAAGAAGTGACGCCGCTTACTTCTTCTCTTCTCCAACTCGTACAATATTTGCATGCTTAGCACGGGATTTGCACCTCTAGAAGCTTCCTAGAAAGAACTTGAATGGTATTATCCTCAGAATTTTCAATTTTCAACTTTCTTTTTTCTTTTTGTTTAAAAATGGTACGAACTAGTACCAGTGCCAGCTCCTATTTTTTTCCCTTGAAAAATTTCAAATTCCCCAAGTCCCACATCGCTAGAAATCCCAAAAATCCCTTAAAATCTCACCTCTATAAACTCTTACTATTCATTCATTGAGGGTAATGATAAATGCCCAAATTGTGCTCTCCAAGTAGGAGGTCACGACGATTGCATAGTCAAAACAAAATTTATAACCCAACGAATGTCGGGGTTGAACCCAAGGGACCTGATTTAGCTTATTAGAGATTGTGCGAAGCAATTTCAAAATAAGAGTAGTTGTTCAACAAAACCAAAGCAATAAAATGGGGGAATTGGGAATGTTGTCACTACTAACTCAATTCAAGTAAAAGCTATAAAATCGAGATGGGTGTACCAAATAGGACAAGATGACTAGGGATGAATTTCTGATGGGGCGTTTCCTATAGGATAGGGTGATCACTAATTCACTCAAATTCTTACCTATGACACGGGTAGCATTTGTCATAAATGTGGAATGCTCTCTCTATATCAACATCCACATATCCGATGATTTCGGTTAGAAAATTATTAAGTGTGCTAAATAACCAACCAACATTTGCTTGGGGAGGTCATCCTATTTCTAGCTAGAACCCTTAAATGGAAGATTCCGCGATTGGAGATATGTCTAGCCTACAATCTAAGTGGATTCCCAAGTACCCACTAGCAATTTCACATCCACAACTACAAAATTTTCTCTCGAGCAACTAAGTAGCCAAGTAAGGTAAATTCATGTTTGCAACAACAAATTATTAGATTAAAACATGGTGAAATCACTAGACCCACATCAGATAAGCAATTATAAGAGTGATTTAGCAACAGCCCCACCCATTAGCTACAAACCCATTGATAACGCCCAAACTACACCTCCAATTAACGAGGCGTAAGCGGTCGTAGTCAAGTAAAGAACCCAACAAGGTTGGGGTCGAATCCCACAGAGAATACGGTGCAAATTCAAGTCGTTAGTGAATTATGTGACTAATAGTCAATAGTTTCCGGTAAATAAAAGGGGGGTTTTGTGTGAACAATGTGTAAACAAAACAACAATAATGTAAGAGTGATAATCAATAGGAGAGAGCGAACTAGGGAAGTGTTTACCATGGCGTTGGTAACAATGTCGATCCTAGGCTTAATCGGGTTCTTTTTATATGCGTGTCACGATGTGATTGAAGCAATGGTATCGTCTAAACGTCTCTCGACCAAATAAACAAATTTCCTTTTCTATTCTCTCGACCTCGAAAAGATGTGCTTTTTAGATCTCAATCCTAAACATCAAGTAGATTAATCTAGTTAAAGCATTAATCTTTAGACGAGAGTTAGTAGTCTCGAATCCTTGTTGTTAATCAAGTTTCCCGATTTTAATCTCTTTACTCAAGCAAATTAAACCTAGGCATGTTCTAATATTTGCAACCACTAGAAAACGTTAAATAATGAATGATTAACAATGTGACAATACATATATCGAACCCAACGCTACCCGGAATCTATATCGCTACGTTTGCCATGGCTCCCACAACCCTAGTTGTGGGAGGTTTAGTTACTCATGCTAGTAGAAGAATAAAAGAAAGTCATATGCATAATAAAGAAAAGAAATCCTTACAATGTATTGAGAACAATCTTTAATTATTCCAAGAACAAGAAACCAAAGATCCCAAGAACGAATCAAGAACAAGATTTTGGAGAAGGAAACCGGGTGTAGCGCGTTTCCTCTCGCAAAACTCGCTCAAAACCTCTCCTAAAATTATTGGAAAAACTATGTTCAAAGCATAATAATGAAATAAACCTAACATAGGGTATTTATAGGAGTCTAGGAAACCAATCCCAAAAACGCTCGGATTCCGCGTCGCGGACTGCCTAAGTGTGACGGCCAGGGTGACGGACCGTCACAGGGTTGACGGACCGTCACCTGGACCGTCACCCTTAGGCAGTGGTGCTGCCTTGGCTGCTGCCTTGGTGTGACGGTTTGGGTGACGGACCGTCACACCCTTGACGGACCGTCACCTGAACCGTCACTCTTATCCAGAATGTTGTTTTTCGCGTATTTCCGTCCGTTTCCGTGTTTGTTTCCATTTCCTACAAATACAACATAAAAACATCAAAAATAACAACGGTTGCTTGAAAACGTACGATTGTTCTTAGTAAAAAGGAGTCGAAAGTGCCATAAATTAGCGGCACATCAACACCCTCAACTTAAAACGTTCGCTTGTCCTCAAGCAACATAACATAAAACAATAAAACGACTCAACTAAGAACACATACTCATGTCTCTAGCAACTCATGGTCATTCAAAACTTATTCAATTAAATCAACCTCCCTCGTAGCACACGAATGTATGAAACACTAACTAGCAAGGATCCAAACATGTCATTCCGATATGATAGAACATTCTACATACACACGCGCAGCTATCCTAACAATCAATAGACAACACAGACATCTTGGTCCCCTCACCACAAAGAAATCCCTCACACAAGATTTGGGACTAGGTAAGCGCTCACACTCACAAATGATTTCAAACAATGCACATGCGATACCATCGGCTTGCCCTTACTATTCTATTTCGGTTCTTCAGAAAGCCGCTCAGGATCACTATAGGACTTGTTTTGGCTTGTAATGAGGCTTCAGGTGCAGGTAGGATACATTTAGGGGTTAGTGACTAAGCCCTCCTTGGAACTACCGACGTCTTCTTAACACATACTTTACTTTGTCCATCCTTATTCGCCTTTTTATTTCCTTCTCTCTAGCTTCAGGTGCGCCTCTTTATTTTGAAAATTCTTTTTGTTACTTTTTCGATCTTTTTCACTTCTTTTTATTTTTCTTTTCTTAGGCACACACCCGAATTTTCATTCTATTCACAACCAATCTTCTCCATCCTCTTTTTCTTATCATTCACCTCTGTAGTAGCCACCCTCAACTTAGGCTGATTGCCTGCGTGAGGTGCACGATGTCCATGGTAGGACCAGGGCCAAAACAGGGTTTACCTCTATGGTAGCCACCCTCAACTTAGGTTGATTGCCTGCGTTGAGGTGCACGATGTCCAAGGAAGGACCAGGGCCAAAATAGGGATTCAAAGTTAAATAGGAACGGTGACAGGTTATTGAAAGAACAAGGTCAATTATGGCTCAAACAGGGATCAAAGGGAGTATTTGTATTTGGACGGTCTTATCGGTTAAGTGGACTGCACACAAAAAGGGCTTGTGATCCTTTCCTAAGCAACCAACTTCAAATTTTAACAAAATAGACCGGGCAAGTTCTAGATGCATGCACAGAGTAAGAATTTATAACAAAAATCTCACACACACTTGGCACCAAGAAACTATATCGCTACCAACTATCAAACACCCGCTCGGCTTAAGCATACTCATTCTAATCATAATCACACAATGACATTCGAGGATCCAGACAGTCAATCATTTCAACATAAGTACAAAACCAGAAAATTTTTAAAGGGGCCTCGTTTTTAAACAAGAAAAACGCCATGCTTGCTATAGACACTAAAAAAAAATTTAAAAAAATAACAACCTAAACATGCCGGTTCTACTAGATAGCACACCGGAGGGAAAAGAACTCGGCAACAAAAACCCTCGGTGGTGACTCACAGGTTTCCCCACAAATTAATTAGACTATAATACAACAACAATTTATGGGTTGCCTCCCATACAGCGCCTGATTTAACGTCGCGGCACGACGCGGGTGTCTTGATTACTCAGACTTCATCAAGATACCCCAGACTTAATAAACAACCGTATGCACAACTATATACCCTATAATAAACAAAAACAACAAACAAAAGTAAAAGCAGGAAAGTATGACTAAGAGTCAAATAAACACACCAGACTTAATAAACAACCGTATTCCCCGGCAACGGTGCCACTTTTTGATAACGCCCAAACTACACCTCAAATTAACGAGGCGTAAGCGCTCGTAGTCAAGTAAAGAACCCAACAAGGTTGGGGTCGAATCCCACAGAGAATATGGTGCAAATTCAAGTCGTTAGTGAATTATGTGACTAATAGTCAATAGTTTCCGGTAAATAAAAGGGGGGGTTTTGTGTGAACAATGTGTAAACAAAACAACAATAATGTAAGAGTGATAATCAATAGGAGAGAGCGAACTAGGGAAGTGTTTACCATGGCATTGGTAACAATGTCGATCCTAGGCTTAATCGGGTTCTTTTTATATGCGTGTCACGATGTGATTGAAGCAACGGTATCGTCTAAACGTCTCTCGACCAAATAAACAAATTTCCTTTTCTATTCTCTCGACCTCGAAAAGATGTGCTTTTTAGATCTCAATCCTAAACATCAAGTAGATTAATCTAGTTACAGCATTAATCTTTAGACGAGAGTTAGTAGTCTCGAATCCTTGTTGTTAATCAAGTTTTCCCGGTTTTAATCTCTTTACTCAAGCAAATTAAACCTAGGCATGTTCTAATGTTTGCAACCACTAGAAAACGTGACATAAAGTATGATTAACAACGTGACAATACATATATTGAACCCAACGCTACCCGGAATCTATATCGCTACGTTTGCCATGGCTCCCACAACCCTAGTTGTGGGAGGTTTAGTTACTCATGCTAATAGAAGAATAAAAGAAAGTCATATGCATAATAAAGAAAAGAAATCCTTACAATGTATTGAGAACAATCTTTAATTATTCCAAGAACAAGAAACCAAAGATCCCAAGAACGAATCAAGAACAAGATTTTGGAGAAGGAAACCGGGTGTAGCGCGTTTCCTCTCGTAAAACTCGCTCAAAAACTCTCCTAAAATTATTGGAAAAACTTGTTTCAAAGCATAATAATGAAATAAACCTAACATAGGGTATTTATAGGAGTCTAGGAAACCAATCCCAAAAACGCTCGGATTCCGCGTCGCGGACTGCCTAAGAGTGACGGCCAGGGTGACGGACTGTCACAGGGTTGACGGACCGTCGCCTGGACCGTTACCCTTAGGCAGTGGTGCTGCCTTGGCTGCTGCCTTGATGTGACGGTTTGGGTGACAGACCGTCACACCCTTGACGGACCGTCACCTGAACCGTCACTCTTATCCAGAATGTTCTTTTTCGCGTATTTCCATCCGTTTCCGTGTTTGTTTCCATTTCCTACAAATACAACATAAAAACATCAAAAACAACAACGGTTGCTTGAAAACGTACGATTGTTCTTAGTAAAAAGGAGTCGAAAGTGCCGTAAATTAGTGGCACATCACCCATCATCAATACACCCCTAGACAAGAGAAATTAGCCACTCATAGAAGGGGGAGAAGATATACCAGCTGGGTAAATCATATTCCCATCCATTGTAGTTGATTCTCAAGTTCTAGAGTCAAATTAGCACACAATTTGTTAACCAAAAGATTGGATTGAAAACCCTCTCTCAATTGAGTTGGAGAAAAGTGTTTACAAGCCAAAAATATCTCAAAGTTTTCTACTGAAAATCTCTACTCTGAATTGTATATACAAAATAAGCCTAAAATTTCCTTTTATATGTTCCCAAAATCATCACACAAATTTAGGAAAAAATTTCCCTCTGGGTGGTATGCGACGCGACATGTTGTTCGCATGTCATAGTGTGTGTGTCGCACACTTGCTTCAGGTTGACCAGTGACTTTAACCGCTTAAGTGGTCTTTGTGCGAATGGTGATGCATTTCGCACCAAAAGATGTGCCCATAGCATGGCAACCACACTCCTTAGCAGAATCTTTAGTCATTTTTGCAGCTTCATGCGGAGGAGGTGCAAACCGCACCTCGGCTTGTGCATGTTGCACAACCACCACATCTCTCGGCAGATTCTCCATCTCTCCTCAACTCTTCACACTAAGCTTCTTTTTGGTTTCATATCATTGTTTCTCCTCTTCTATCCAAAGTACATGCATAGACATCCATAAAGGCCATAAGAACATCTAAATCAATTGAAAATGCAGAAATAATTCAGGAATATAGGCTCAGTAAGTTGGTAGATTACTGACTTATCAAACCTCCAAACTTGAACTATTGCTTGTTCTCAAGCAAGATACTCACATGGTAAGGAATGAATTATGCTAAGGCTCAATTGAGGAACAAAAACTATTCTACACTAAAAATTTAAGAAAAATGAACAAATAAAAGACTCAACTACTATGATTATCTCAATTTGGACCCCCACATGCTCAAGGCAATTGCTCATTTCAAAACTTTTTTCAAAAAGGATGTCATATCTCTTTTAAAACACAAGGGAATTTGCCATTCAAAACAAGATATTTTAGTGTCTAAAGTCATTGGCATGGACCGTCAAGGTTTGTCTCGAGATCCGCCACACACCTTGTCTCATTCATTCCCCTCAATTGAAATAAAGACTCTATGCTTCAATTCGAGTGTATGATGGCACTCACCACAAGCGAGAATTGTCACGACCCGATTTCTCTGGTCATGATGGCACCTACGACCCCCAGTAGGCGAACGAATTCCCGTAGCCCAGAATGGATAGTAATGGGCTACTACCTAACCAAAATGCACCAGCACGCAGAAATAAGCGTAAACAAAACTCGAATATAAATATATAAATGAAACTACACCAACCCCAAAACTTGGTATCAATAGTACATAAGCTTCTAATAGAATACAAGTGCTAGTAGTAACAAAATACAACATAAATTGCCTCCAAAAGTACAAGGAGCAACAGTACAACAGATGAGATGTAGACAAGCCCCGACCGTCTGGCGCTCACCCTAGTCTCAAAGATCCAAAAGCTGCACGAGTCTCCAATGTGATCAATGGCGAAAGCTCAGCTAATATCTGCACAAAAAAGTGCAGAAGTGTAGTATGAGCACCAAAACCACGGGTATTCAGTAGGTATCATAGGCCGACTGAGCGCACATAAGATATAAAAGCAGTAAGTAACAGATAGCAAGAAAGCAGTCACTGAGGCAATAAGCAAGGCACAAGGAGCTAGCACATATCATCCATAACCAAGAGCTTCAAGTAACACATGCTAGCACAGAGATACAATTACACATAATCACAGGTGAAGGAAAGGAGAACGCACCTGGAGTCCTTGGACAACAATATAAGTAAGTAGAGAGAGAGTTGAGAAAATAGCGGTATACCGGTAACCTCAAGTGGAAGGAAAACACGGAGAGCAGTCTAACATACTCAAAATGGAATCAACCAGTATAAGGATATCATAACACCAATCCAATCATACGATAGCATAACACCAATCCAATCACAAGTACAACCCTAGGATGAAATAACTAGGCTACAATAACCGAGAGATACCACTCAATTTCCCACAAAGATAGAGCCAGAGTCTCACGCTCTGCTCAGAAGGCCACAAAAAAGTGCCTCAATAAAATAGTACTCCCTAGCCCTCTCAATAATCAAAAATCCCACAACCAAAGCCTCAACAGGCTAGCCATCACTAATATTTCAAGAACTGGTGCCAAGACAAGCTCTAAATAAACACAGGAGTAAATATAGTCTACCTACAGTCCCAACGGCCGCCCATACAACCGAGGAACACAATCAAGTGAAAGAAAACCCTCCAAAATCCCATACTACCGGATCGTACACTGAACACACAGAAAACAAGGGTGGAATCCAATGCATGATATGATGTGTTAAATAGAACCTCTGTATGTACCTCCTCCGGTGCCAATCGGGCCCAATTGGCAGGTTCCATGGAAGGACTCAGCCTGTATACCTCTACTCCACTGTATACCCTTCCCTCTGGCGCACGCAGCCCGAAGACCCAGGCCAAGAGCGGCAAGGTCCATGGAAGTCCCCGACCCCATACTAAAACTCAGTATCAAGACATGTCATCCAGAAGTAAGTCCGGGATCAAGATAGAGACCCAGTCTCAAATATGCATGCCCAGATCCTGTCAAGGACTAAAGTAGTAAAAAATGCCTCAAAAACCCCTCCAAGGGTGCCCGGGCGTAACCGGGTCTAAAATTGTAGTAAATCAAGTCTAGTGCTCTGCCCCGCAGAGACTAGTACCAGTAATAAAATCAAGTATAGTGCTCTGCCCCGCAGAGACTAGTATCAGTAATAAAATCAAGTTTAATGCTCTGCCCCGCGGAGACTAGTATCAGTGCAAAAGCATCCAAAAATCCCTTTTTCTATCAACAACAGTACCAAAAATGGGCCCCTAGGGCCATGCAAATTTAGGAAAACTGTCAGTAGTGGCTCACAGCCAAAACTGTAGTAAAACCTGTAGGGGGAAACCTTTTTCATGGATGATATGCTCGCACACAAATATAAAAGTAGCCCAACGGCTCACAACATTTCCTATCAGCCCTGTACAGGCCCAATAGCTACTCAGCAGACATAACCAGCCTAAAAGGATAATCTCTATGTCCGGGACTCGCGGAAATTTCCAAATAGCCCACCATCTATGTTCTAGAGTCAATACAAGGCCACACTGGACCACAAAGGTAATATACACTACTACGCGAATACTACAAACAATGTATGAAATAGACGGATGAAAGGCGAACAAGGTCTGGGGTACCAACCTATAACAACCCATCCAAGGATGCTAATTAATACAGTTATAGCCTATATACGCAAAGTCTAGATAGGGAAAAACCATAACCTACCTGTCATCCGATGACAAGTTGCGGGAACGACGTCGTCCAGACTCAAACTGCTCTGGTAAGATCTGAATCACACAAAACAAATACTTTCAACTGAAGCCCCAAATACGTCTCTATGAAGGCTAACCAACCAAGGTAATGGAACAATTGCTAGAATCGACGAGGCTGCAAGAACGAGCCATAGCTATTTGATAATGTGTTAATGTCTCACTCGCGACCAGCCAACTCCAAAACATAAAATGAGGCCAATAACAATAAGAAATGGCAGCTAAATCCAACAATAATATGTTAACCACATCTCAAAGGAGCGACGAGCTCCCGAGGCACTATTTCAAGGCGTACTTCACGTTTGTCCAATCCAATCACTATTGTATGTGATCCCAAAAAGAATCGCACAATTTCCTAATCCCTCCAGCGCCTTACCACAACCAGAACACCACAACAATAACCAAACATAACAAGATAAAGGAGTTGTCCAACGCCAGAAATCCTAAATACCACTTCATGGCTCAGAAATCCATAAAACAATATTAGAACATATAATAACGAAGGAGGGTCGTAGGGGAGAGATTTCCTTGACAAAAATATTCAATATCCCAAGATTAACAGCCTGCCTCCTTGCAGGAACTACAAACATGTCCAAATCGAACAAGAAACTACTACAGGTTATCGAAAAATACAACTTTTCGTAACTAGAAGCTTAGAATCTTGATTCAACAAATAGATAAGTGTACGGGATCCATACCTCGCCAATATAACTCCATATCTACTGCCAAATACTCAGAAAACACCTGCTAGTTCACTGCATCAACACCCACGAAGACACACCATGAAATCGACGGGACAAACTACACCAAAATGACGAGCTCGCAACGTAGAGCAACTTCCGTTAAACTTCTGAATTGAAAGGATCAAAGTCCATGGATTATTTAGGGACTTTACCTCTGATTTTCTGAAGCTTTTGGGTTATTTTTATGAATTAAAACGAAGCTAGAACACCTTTTATAAAGCAAAACCGACTTAGGATGCGGGCCCCACCTTGACGTGTCTGCTTGCGCGGTCTTACAAAAACGTGAATATCTCTCTATTATGAAGTCGTATGGATGAACGGTTTAGTGCATTGGAAACTAGACTCGTACACCTTCGATTTGGTATATTGGGGGCCCACTAAATCTGTATAGATAGGGAGAAACACCCCAAGACATTTAACCCAAATTTGAAGAGAATTCGTTAAAGAAATTTACAATACCTTTTTCCCACTTTTGTTTCGCAACTTGCTTGACTTCAAAACTTATCATACGACCATTTTACGATTATAATAAGTCATAACACATCCTTCTTATTATATTAGACACTATTAGTCTTACCCCAAAGGCACGGGTTACTTTAAACCTTCCAAACGGGTGAGGTGTTACACGAGGCATTTCTTTAACTCAAACTTTCGAGTAAGGGATTCCTTTGACCTAGAACCTTGGTTTAATTCTTTGATATTACCAAGAATGTTGTCGGAAGTCAATTATTTCCAAAGTTGAAGATCTAAAATGAGGAACGGCCATAAAGACCAAATAAATGGCCCGGGCACCGAACTATCGGTCCCGACAAGCCATAAATGACTTGGGCCTCTACAAGTAAGCTCTAATGGTACAAGAAAGGTGAAAACGTGTAAATGACTGGAAGGGTCATTACATCATCCACTACTAAAAATACTTTCATCCCCGAGAGTCAGGAAGGAAGAAAATACCAGAGATTTAAGAATAGCGGATACAACGCCCGCACTACTCTCTCAGACAACCCGTGTAACCTCCGCGACCAGACGGCACCTAATAGAACAGAACCAAAAAAAAGCAACCAAGAGTTAATTTCTTACTAGCCAAGCTAGATTTCAACCTCCAAAGATCTGCCAACCCAAACTGAACCTCGAGAATTTTAACCAAAAAGCACCTACACAACACCAAAACCAGAGCACCAAGGCTATCAACACACAAAACTCGAATCTTCAAAACTATACCATGTTTACCAGAAAATCCATCAACCTGAAACTCTAACTCATGAACCCGTTGTTCCGCAAAAGCCCTTTTGTTTCTGAACTGAATCCTTTAGCACCTCAAAAAAGAAGCTGCATACAAGTCGAACACTCAAACCACCCTCGAAGCATCAACTGACACACCAGAGATCCATAGTTCTTGCTTATACTTTACCACGAACGAAGTCACCCACTTTATTCAAACTCGTTTTAAGCCAAGATATAGGCTACTAGCCTTTGCCATCTAAGATAACAACCCGTAGCATATCATTGAAAATGAAATTACCTGCCTTGATTGACCACCAACCAACGAACGAACAGTTTTTTTTCTAACATCAAATTCGATAACTGAACCGTGCCAAGTCTGAATCAGCTGAAAGAGAATGAACCAGGGCAATCTGCCCAAATGATCAAAACCAAAACCACGATCCTGCAAGAAGTGTGGTAAGCCTACCACGAAGTCTGTAACCATGAGCCAAGCTCCCAACTTTAGAAAACACTACTGCTACTCCGAACACTCAAACATCATTTGAACGTGAAATTGCTTTACGAATCTCACCTCAGGAAGAATTCCACCATACCACAAATATCATGTCCAAACACCCCGAAGGCAACGGAAAAAGGTGCCTGGGGTTCAAAGTTACCATCTAGCCGTAGAAATTTTTGCATATACTTTCAACTCATTACTTTGGCTCGAATCAACCGGTCTACTGGTTCTTCAAACACCAACCACTTCAAAGCATATATCATAACAAACTTCTAGTCCATACTGGCCGAGTCTAACCAACACTAGAACCCCACATAAACAATAACTCCGGAGGAATCAATTAAACAAGCTTTCAAATCCTGGGCAAATGAATGGCAATTATTTGTCTCTACGTATCATCAGAGCTCAAAATAGCTTCGGAAGTCTCAACCCACACAAGCTGACCACATAAAGCATACATCACTGCTGAAGCTCAAACTTACGCTTATGAGTCTGTCCAACCATGGTAGAAGAACCTCGTACTAACTACAACACTGCTGAAATATTGAATATCTCGCTTCTTGCAGAGGTTAGCCAAGGACTAGGTGTCCAAGGCCAATAGCCGCATCCACAACTGAAGTAAAAAAAGCTAAGTTGCCCGCACCCACTGCCTCCCGGCACTAGGATGCTGCAACCAAATAGAAACTGCCACAAACCATCCGATGTAACCTGCCAAGTTATATTTCTGAACCCCAACTTTCAAAACTACCAACTAAAGCCTTGGTCGAACCCGTATGCTGCCAATGAACCCTTAAGAACTCAAGCCAACTAGGCCTGAATATGCAAATTGCCAACACCGCAGTTGCTACTGAAACAAAACCAATCGATGGAAAACCCATATCAATGTGTAGACGGCTGAATCGAATCACCGACACATAATCCCAAAGCAAACCTTCATCGCCACCTCAGGCAACTACGAGGACACATAAAAACATAAAAAGAGTATATCCTTTCTTTTTCAACTAAATAAAAATGCTTCCTTAGCACATACTAAACCTTACAAATCCTTTCTCGAATAAGAACTTGAAGCCATCACCTTACTACTCATAGCTACACGTCAAATTAAATAAGGCAGGAGAAGGATGGGCCGGATGCCCAACTCACCCAAAATGCTTACAAATACAACCCAACCATGAGGTTACGATCAACACTTAGTCGGAAGTGCTTAAAGTCAAGACCCAATAACGATGCCAACATTCAGAGCTCATCAAAAGAACTACGATCAAGATTCGTTCGAACTGGAGCTAGGGATACAACCAAACACCCAACGGACCAGGAAGTGGAGGAGGCTATGGGAACAACCCACATACCTGCAAACCTCCTAAACTAATCAACAAAGAGGGTCGACTCTAGACACTCGGGAGACCAAACCAATCTATGCACACTAGCATAACCAATATCTCCCAACTGAGGAAAAATCTCAATTATGGCCCAACTTCCGGTAATACACCGAACCATCACACGGATCTCTAGCCATGCTAAATAACGGCCTAGGCAACAACCATCTAGGACCGTTCAACAAGGGTAACTCAACCACAAGTCCAAAATCACAACAAAACAGGGGTAACCAATCACTTTGAAGCATATATCATAACAAACTTCTAGTCCATACTGGCCGAGTCTAACCAACACTAGAACCCCACATAAACAATAACTCCGGAGGAATCAATTAAACAAGCTTTCAAATCCTGGGCAAATAAATGGCTATTATTAGTCTCTACGTATCATCAGAGCTAAAAATTGCCTAGATAGTGTCAACCCACACAAGCTGACCAAATAAAGCATACACCACTGCTGAAGCTCAAACTTATGCCGCTGAGTCTGTCCAACCAAGGTAGAAGAACCTCGTACTAACTAGAACACTGCTGAAATATAGAATATCTCGCTTCTTGCAGAGGTTAGCCAAGGACTAGGTGTCCAAGGCCAATAGCCTCATCCACAACTGAAGTAAAAGAAGCTAAGTTGCCCGCACCCACTGCCTCCCGGCACTAGGATGCAGCAACCAAATAGAAACTGCCATAAACCATCCGATGTAACCTGCCAAGTTATAATTCTGAACCCCAACTTTCAAAACTACCAACTAAAGCCTTGGTCGAACCCGTATGCTGCCAATGAACCCTTAAGAACCCAAGCCAACTAGGCCTGAATATGCAAATTGCCATCACCGCAGTTGCTACTGAAACAAAATCAATCGATGGAAAACCCACATCAATGTGTAGACGGCTGAATCGAATCACCGACACACAATCTCAAAGCAAACCTTCATCGCCACCTCAAGCAACAATGAGGACACATAAACACATACAAAGAGTATCTCCCTTCTTTTTCAACTAAACAAAAATGCTTCCTTAGCAAATACTAAACCTTACAAATCCTTTATCGAATAAGAACTTGAAGCCATTACCTTACTACTCATAGGTTCACGTCAAATTCAATAAGGCAGGAGAAGGATTGGCCGGATGCCCAACTCACCCAAAATGCTTACAAATACAACCCAACCACGAGGTTATGATCAACACTTAGTCGAAAGTGCTTAAAGTCAATACCCAATAACTATGCCAACATCCAAAGCTCATCAAAAGAACTACGATCAAGATTCGTTCGAACTGGAGCTAGGGATACAACCAAACACCCAACGTACCAGGAAGTGGAGGAGGCTATGGGAACAACCCACATACCTGCAAACCTCCTAAACTAATCAACAAAGAGGGTTGACTTTAGACACTCGGGAGACCAAACCAATCTATGCACACTAGCATAACCAATATCTCCCAACTGAGGCAAAATCTCAACTCCGGCCCAACTACCGGTAATACACCGAACCATCACACGGATCTCTAGCCACGCTAGATAACGTTCTAGGCAACAACCATTTAGGACCATTCAACAAGGGCAACTCAACCACAAGTCCAAAATCACAATGAAACATGGGTAACCCAACTAGAACATAATAACAAGAACTATGCACGAGCTACAACTCTGGGAAAACATCTCAAAAGACTAACTTACCCCCATCCACTACTAAAGAATAAACTACCAATAAAATAAAATATCGATACTACAATTCGGGTAGCCAAACAACTTAAACAAGTAGCAGGTAGACATATAAGCAATTACACGACAGAAGGGATAGAGTCGCAACACGAGTGGGACTAACATAAGTCAAAGGTAGCAAAATCCTAACCTGCAGCAATAATATCAGGAACCTCTACCTCTGGCCCACCAAGAGGAGTATCAAGCTGATGGAATATAACTCTAGACTTAGTAGTCAAAACTAAAGGCCTAATCGGCCCTCGTCGGGGACAAGATCTATAAAGGTGACCAATCTCTCCACAATAATAACAACCAGGCTGTCCGGGATACACAATCATGGGGTAATTCCTAGTAAAGTGCCCATGCTCACCACACCAAAAACAGCCTATACCAGATAAATTTCAACGGGAAAATCTTACCTCGTACTCCAATACCGACAGACAACCCTGATGAAGAACTAGAAGCTCAACCCTAACTGAAGCACCACTCACAGAATCGGGTACTGAAACACTCACCGGATAGCTCAGAGTCCTAGCCACTGTGTCTTGAAGCACTGAGGTCGCTATAAATCCAATCAGAGGTTGGGCTGACCTCAAACCCCCTATCTAGTGCAGTAAACACTCACTCTGGAGTCCTGGCATTGATGGAAGCATTGAAGCAATAGGCACAGAAGCCTTGGCAAGAACCGCTATTAAACTCGTATGAGGCATCTCAGAGTGAATGAACAACCAAAGTTTAGAAGTCAATAGAGTCAGAAACACACGATGAGGAGCCAAGAAGATGAAAATTTTCCTAACAATGCCCTGTAGCCTCCCGCAGATATGATACAGACGTCATCGTACCGATCCGTGAGACTCTACTTAGACACTTGCTTCTGTACCATGACACCGGTGAACCTAGAGCTCTGATACCAAGCTGTCACGACCCAATTTCTCAGGTCATGATGGCACCTACAACCCCCAGTAGGCGAACCAATTCCCGTAGCCCAGAACAGTTAGTAATGGGCTACTACCTAACCAAAATGCACCAGCACACAGAAATAAGCAAAAACAAAACTCGAATATAAATACATAAAGGAAACTACACCAACCCCAAGACTTGGTATCAATAGTACAGAAGCTTCTAATAGAATATTAGTGCTAGTAGTAACAAAATACAACATAAATTGCCTCCGAAAGTACAAGGAGCAACATTACAACAGATGAGATGTAGACAAGCCCCGACCATCAGGCGCTCACCCTAGTCTCAAAGATCCAAAAGATGCACGAGTCTCCAACGTGATCAACAACGAAAGCTCAACTAATATCTGCACAAAAAGTGCAAAAGTGTAGTATGAGCACCAAAACCACGGGTACTCAGTAGGTATCATAGGCCGACTGAGCGCATATAAGATATAAAAGCAGTAAGTAACAAATAGCAAGAAAGCAGTCACTGAGGCAATAAGCAAGGCACAAGGAGCTAGCACAGATCATCCATAACAAAGAGCTTCAAGTAACACATGCTAGCACAGACATACAAATACACAGAATCACAGGTGAAGGAAAGGAGAACGCACCTGGAGTCCTTGCACAACAATATAAGTAAGTAGAGAGGGAGTTGAGAAAATAGCGGTATACCGGTAACCTCAAGTGGAAGGAAAAGACGGAGAGCAGTCTAACATACTCAAAATGGAATCAACTAGTATAAGGATATCATAACATCAATCCAATCATATGATATCATAACCAGGGCATCACCTCGCAAGTACAACCCTAGGATAAAATAACTAGGCCACAATAATCGAGAGATACCACTCAATTTCCCACAAGGATAGAGCCAGAGTCTCACACTCTGCTCAGAAGGCCACAAAAAAGTTCCTTAATAAGATAGGACTCCATAGCCCTCTCAATAATCAAAAATCCCACAACCAAAGCCTCAACAGGCTAGCCATCACTAATCTTTCAAGAACCGGTGCCAAGACAAGCTCTAAATAAAGACAGGAATAATATAGTCTACCTACAGTCCCAACGGCCGCCCATACAACCGAGGAACACAATCAAGTGAAAGCAAACCCTCCGGCATCCCAAACTACCAAAGCGTACACTGAACACGCAGCAAAACAAGGGTGGAATCCAATGCATGATATGATGTGTGAAATAGAACCTCCGTATGTACCTCCTCCAGTGCCAATCGGGCCCAATTGGCAGGTTCCATGGAAGGACTCAGCCTGTATACCTCTACTCCACCGTATACCCTTCCCTCTGGCGCACGCAACCCGAAGCCCCAGGCCCAGAGCGGCAAGGTCCATGGAGGTCCCCGACCCCATACTAAAACTCAGTATCAAGACATGTCATCTAGAAGCAAGTACGGGATCAAGATAGAGACCCAGTCTCAAATATGCTTGCCCAGACCCTGTCCAGGACTAAAGTAGTAGAAAATGCCTCAAAAACCCCTCCAAGGGTGCCCGGGCGTAACCGGGTCTAAAATTGTAGTAAATCAAGTCTGGTGCTCTGCCCTGCAGAGACTAGTACCAGTAATAAAATCAAGTCTGGTGTTCTGCCCCGCAGAGAATAGTATCAGTAATAAAATCAATTCTAGTTATCTACCCCGCAGAGACTAGTATCAGTGCGAAAACATCCAAAAATCCTTTTTCTATCAACAACAGTACCAAAAACGGGCCCCTAGGGCCATGCAAATTTAGGAAAACTGTCAGTAATGGCTCACAGCCAAAACTGTAGTAAAACCTGCAGGGGAAAACTTTTTTCATGGATGATATGCTCGCACACAAATATAAAAGTAGCCCAACGGCTCACAACAATTCCTATCAGCCCTGCATAGGCCCAATAGCTACTCAGCAGACATAACCAGCCTAAAAGGATAATCTTTATGTCAGGGACTCGCGGACATTCCCAAATAGAACACCATCTATGTTCCAGATTCAATACAAGGCCACACAGGACCACAAAGGTAATATACATTACTACGCGAATACTACTAACAACATATGAAATAAACGGATGAAAGGCGAACAAGGTCTGGGGTACCAACCTATAACAACCCATCCAAGGATGCTAATTAATGTAATTATAGCCTATATACGCAGAGTCTAGATAGGGGAAAACCATAACCTAACTATCATCCGATGACAAGCTGCGGGAATGACGTTGTCCAGACTCAAACTGCTCTGGAAAGATCTGAATCACACAAAACAAATACTTTCAACTGAAGCCCCAAAACGTCTCTATGAAGGCTGACCAACCAAGGTAATGGAACAATTGCTAGAATTGACGAGGCTGCAAGAACGAGCCATAGCTATTTGATAAGGTGTTAATGTCACACTCGCGACCAGACAACTCCAAAACATAAAATGAGGCCAATAACAATAAGAAATGGCAGCTAAATCCAACAATAATATGTTAACCACATCTAAAAGGAGCGACGAGGTCCCGAGGCACTATTTCAAAGCGTACTTCACGTTTGTCCAATCCAATCACTATCGTATGTGATCCCAAAGAGAATCGCACAATTTCCCAATCGCTCCAGCACCTTACCACAACTAGAACACCACAACAATAACCAAACATAACAAGATAAAGGGGTTGTCCAATGCCACAAATCCAAAATACCACTTTGTGGCTCAGAAATTCATAAAACAATACTAGAACATATAATAACGAAGGAAGGTCGTAGGGGAGAGATTTTCTTGACAAAAATATTCAATATCCCAAGATTAACAACCTGACTCCTTGCAGGAACAACAAAAATATCCAAATCGAACAAGAAACTACTACAAGTTATCGAAAAATACAACTTTTCGTAACTAGAAGCATAGAATCTTGATTCAACAAATAGATAAGTGTACGGGATCCATACCTCGCCAATATAACTCCATATCTACTTCCAAATACTCAGAAAACACCTGCTAGCTTGCTGCATCAACACCCACGAAGATACGCCATGAAATCGATGGGACAAACTACACCAAAATGACGAGCTTGCGACGTAGAGCAACTTCCGTTAAACTTCCGAATTGAAAGGATCAAAGTCCATGGATTATTTAGGGACTTTACCTCTGATTTTATGAAGCTTTTGGGTGATTTTTATGAATTAAAACTAAGCTGGAACACCTTTTATAAAGCAAAACCGACTTAGGATGTGGGCCCCACCTTGACGTGTCTGCTTACGCGGTCTTACGAAAACGTGAATATCTCCCTATTCTGAAGCCGTATGGATGAACGGTTTAGTGCATTGGAAACTAGACTCGTAGTCCTTCGATTTGGTATATTGGGGGCCCACTAAATCTTTATAGATAGGGAGAAACACCCCAAGACATTTAACCCAAATTTGAAGAGAATTCCTTAAAGGAATTTACAATAACTTTTTCTGACTTTTGTTTCGCAACTTGCTTGAATTCAAAACTTATCATACTACAATTTGGCGATTATAATACCTCATAACACATCCTTCTTAGTATATTAGACACTATTAGTCTTACCCCAAAGGCACGGGTTACTTTAAACCTTCCAAACGGGCGAGGTGTTACACGAGGCATTTCTTTAAGTCAAACTTTCGAGTAAGGGATTCCTTTGACCTAGAACCTTGGTTTAATTCTTTGATATTACCAAGAATGTTGTCGGAAGTCAACGATTTCCAAAGTTGAATCTCTAAAATGAGGAACGGCCATAAAGACCAAATAAACGGCCCGGGCACCGAACTACCGATCCCGACAAGCCATAAATGACTTGGGCCGCTACAAGTAAGCTCTAATGGTACAAGAAAGGCGAAACGTGTAAATGACCAGAAGGGTCATTACAAGAATCCCACTAACGATCATTCAATTCAAAAAACACGGGATTATAAGAGAACCAAGAGGACTCTCACTCTCTCAAAGAAGTTCAAGTGCATACGCATCGAACCATATGTTTGCCCTTCATGTAAATCGCCACTAATTTAGGGTAGCCAAGCTCAGAATCACCAAGGGCTTGCGGGTTATAATGTTGGCTAGGGCAAAGGTGAGGATATCATGTGGTTCAAGTGACTACACCTCCCTAATGCTCTTTTCTTTCATTTCGAACGCCGCTCACATTTTTCAATTTTTTCAACTTTACCCTATTTCTCCCTTGCACAACCCAAGATTTCTCATTTTTGCCTCATGATCATTCGCACCTTATATCACCTTAACTCGGTAGCACATATTTTTTCTTTTCAATTTGCTCATTGAATTGATCTTTTGGAGCAATTTTCATTTCTCGAATCGATGTGCTACCTTGCACTTGAAGTGCATTTCTTTTCTTCTCCTCATTTGATCATATGCACCCCCAAACTTAGACATTTTCCTATGTTACTTTTGTTTTCATCGCCCCCCACCTCAAACTTAGGCTTTTAGCCTACATTTCATTTTCAAGCAATTAGGGAGGACGAGTATCAAGCTAGAGGTTTCAAAATGTTCATGGTGTTACAAAGGTGTCAAAGAGTGGTCACAAGCTCAAAGGGGTTCACTAGGATTTGATATCATTAAGAGGTCATTTGAGTGAAGTGTCTATCAAAAAGGGCCTAAGGTCATTTTCCAAGCTTGGTTACACCTAGAATTTTGCCTTGAATCACATTCAGGGCAAGTTCTAGACGACACTTATGCACAAGAATCAATGTAAAGCCTCACTGCACAAGGCATCATGCCACAAGACTTCATCCATTAGTCCCACAATAAATTAGGGCAAATGACTTTTGACAAGCTATTCCGAGTACATTACACACTCGTTAGTGAGTCAATCAAGCCAAAGCGAGAGTGTGCAAGTCATGACAAGAGAACGCTTTTCCTCAAAAATTCATTTCCCTTCCTCTTTTCCTTTTTTCAAAAACAATTTACCAAGAATTTTTTTTGGTGGGCCCATTTCTAGACAAGAATTTATGGACTCAATTCTAAACTAAACTTGATATTTTCCTTTAAGAAAGTTGCCTCTCAATCTATCTTAGGGAAACACTAACCAGGTTCAACACACAAAAAAAAAAAAAAAAAATCAAAACTTTTGCTCCTTGGGAAAGAACCGTGGTATTAAGAAAACTCTCGGAGTTTATTTCTATACTACTATGAACAAGGTGATACAAAAAATTTTGCGCTCATGAACCAATTAAGAACAAGCCTCGGCGTAGGCATTAAACGCATTTGCAAGGCATGGGTAGTGAAATTATAGGGCATGTAAGACCAACCCGGCACACCATCAATAAAATTCAAGCCCGGAGAGGGCACAATTAAGCTCAAAGGAAAATGAAAACATAATCTAGTGAAAGGAAAAATAATAGTATCACAATCAATCCAAAATGTTCCCGACTAGGGCCAAATAAAACTAAGCAAAATAGTCAACTAGGCCCAACAAAGGCAGTAAATTGTCTCAAGCGCACTCACAGGCACCAAAAAGCAAGTAAGGAAAGCCACCCCTCCCATAAAAAAAGCATTTTCCTCAAAGCTCATAGTGCAATGGGAAAAGGGTGGATCTCCATGTAGGAACTAGTCCTCATCATCAGCATCACCTGGAGTCGCCTCTTCTTCAACATTCTTCCTACTAGGTCCAGCACCATCCCTTCGAGAGTGTGCTAAAATAGTGGTCAAAAGCACTCTCTGAAACTAGGGGTCCTCATCATCGTCTAGATCTTGCACAGCATGCCCGGGCAGATCTTCTTCTGTATAGGAGGCACACAAGTTGTCCAACGGGCCGGGAATCCTCCTGGGTAGAGGCAATGTAGTCAAATCAGCCTCCATCACCGGATCTTTGCCTTTGGACTTGTCAATATCTTTCCAGAGTTTTGAAATTGCCCCTTCCATAACATCAACCCTCTTGCATAGCGTGTTCAGACTATCCACCACCCCTTTTACTGCACTTTTAACTGCCGTGTTGATCATTCCGGGTAGTTTTGCGACTAAGTCTTCTAGTTGCTTCTCATGACTATAGATTTTGTCAACCATATCTTGAAGATCATTCTTTGTCATAGAAGGTGTGGGGGCCTGTGGGCGTGCCTCCGAAGTATCCCGAGTTGCTTCTCATGACTATAGATTTTGTCAACCATATCTTGAAGATCATTCTTTGTCATAGAAGGTGTGGGGGCCTGTGGGCGTGCCTCCGAAGTATCCCGAGAGGGGAGAATTTCTTGCTCCAGCACCAGGCTCATCACTGTCAATCTCACTCAACTGCTCCATCACTTACCTCTTGAACATGGGGTCATCCTTGTCTTTCTTCTTATCAAGATCGATGACCCCAATGGCATGAGTGAATTTGTTGCAAAGGAGAATAGGAACAACAATTTTAGCACATAACTTGGTGATTAGGACCGCGAAAGGGAAGTAGTCATTGTCGCGACGAGCATTCCTCTGGATTAGCATTGCAGCCATCTGTCCAAAGTTTATATGTTCCCCTGTCATGATAGCCTCGATTAGGATGGCACCCTCTTTAGTTATCTTTTAGTTGATTAACGAGGGGAGAATACGGTTGCACACTAGATAATACCAAAGTCACGCCTTAATTACCAATGATTGCCTCAGTATGTCGCCTCTCATGATGGACCACACAGGGGTTGATAGAGCAATGGTGCAAGCAGTCTCATGATAAGGCTTGATCTCAGCAATCATTCAAGCCATTAGGGATGGTGCAGGGTCAATTGAGTGTTCCCAATATATATCATTGATTGTCTTGGTGGTGACAAATATTTTCTTGCCTCTGACACTGACAACATCAAGATTGGGGAACTTGTATTTGGGGCATTTATAGCCTTTAGAATCCTCTATGGCTTGGTAAGCTGCAAAGAATTAGTGGACTATTTCTTCATAGTATCCTCCGTGTACCTTTTGAAATGGCTGCCACCCTCTAGTAGTAAACTGGTGGTGCATATTTGGTAACTCATCGACTAATTCAAGTAGATTAAAACTTTGCTCAACATTGAACCCTCTGTCATTGTCCCATTTGTAGAGAGCACTCATGCCCTCTATTTCGAAGCAAAGCCTTGCTTCATCTGCAGCTGATCTTTGCCTTGCTTGGTTTCAAGGTTTTCTCCTACTGGAAGACATAGTCTGCATCCAAAAATTGTGAGCCAAAACAAAATAAAATCTACTAAGGGTGGAATGCAACGGAATAGAAAAATAAAGTAAGTGTTTGTTGTTTTGTGCGGACCACATGCAAAATGCACTAGGAAGTGTGCGTGTCGCAAGTGCTGTCTCACAAGCCAATCAGGGAATTTTTCTATTGATGTGCGAAGCTGGTGCGATCCGCACCAACAGAAGTGCATATCTCATCAAGCTTTTCCCCTTAAGTCAGCATTTTTCACTTTCTTTTCAACTTGGTGCGATGCCTTGAGCCACCCGCATATCAAGATCTATGTATCGTATGCGAAACGCACAACGAAAATTGGAATTATTGGTTCCTTATGTTCTTGTGAGTTTCACATATGATACATAGAGCCAGATGTGCTTCGACAATTAGCACCACAGACAACCAATTCATAATAACAAAGGGGGGAAAAGGAGATTCATGATAATAACTTCTGGGTACTCAGACTTCCCCGGATTTCCATTAACACATAACCAGCAAGAAAGGACTCAACGACTTACCTTAAGATAGACGTTACATCATCTATCATTGGGAACATCAAGCCCTCCTTGGAACAATGGGAACATATAGCATATCAACAATTAACCCCCTTCCCGCACAAGATCATATAACCCAACTGGATTTTCAATAAGAATCATGGGCCTACAATCGGCAACATTCAACCTCAATTATCAATTATCAATCAAAACCTCATGACTAATGATGACTTGCCCTTATGAACGACATTACCAAATTCATCATCGGGCCAAATCAATCACTAGTCACAAGTGGGTTACTCAGACTTCACCCCAACTCAGATATTAAGGCTAAACATTACCACCAATCAACATGCATAGTTAAGATTTACCATCTACCAAGTTGACATTACAAGATTTCATCATTACAACTCAAAATTAGGGACCCAAAATTTTTGGATCTCACCCATTATGAACGTGGCTAATCTACTAAGCATGCTTCACACTATGAGTTCCCAACAATCTAAAAACAACTATTTAACATCGCGGAATTTACAACAAGTGAAGATTATGAAGGGAAGAACCGAAATTGAAGCTTTTTGAATTCCAACTATGGTGACCCATAAGATCTCTGGGAGAATGAGGTCGTCGATATGGAGAAGTGGTGGAGAGATTGGGTGAGAAGAGGACAAGGATTTGTGGGAGTTTGAGGGGTTTGGAGAGAATTTTTGTGGAAGGTTTTGAGAGTTGAGGAGAAAGAGAGAGGCAGTTTTAAAAGAAAAAGAAGAAAAAAAGTCGGCTGAGTCATTTCTGGGTTAGGTCGGTCGATGGGTTAGGTCAATTAAAATTCAAATTTACCTCTTATGCACCGCGATATGTGATTCACACCAGACAAGGTGTGGACCGCATGGCATATCGCACATACCTTTTTTTATCCCCTGGATATGCCCAGGCATTTGTTTCTTTGTGCGATGAGGTGTGACACGCACTTGGGTTGGTGAGATCCGCACATCACAGCGCATGTCACCTCTATTTTTTCAATTTTTCTTCCAGGCCTTCTATTTTGGTGTGCGGTAAGCTGTGCAAAACACACAATTGCGTATGGATTCTGCACCATCCACTGCATGGCACATTTTTCCTTGTTTTCCCTTGTCCATGTTTTCATTCCATGCATTCCCTACAAAATATCAAAAATAACAAACATAACCAAAAATAAAGAAAGAAAACTTGGGTTGCCTCCCAAGCAGTGCTTGATTTAATGTCATGGCACGACGATGTTACCTCAATCCTTATTAATTTTTGGGGTTATTGACAGTGTCGCTAGGATACATTCCCTTTATCCGTGTGTTCATTTGGCTTGATAGGTGGGTCATTTGGGCCTCAAGGTGCTTGATAGAAGCACTATAGGAGCTCACCATTTGGTGAAGTGTAGAGACGTCATTCTTTAGCTCACTCACTCCCGAGTTTTTAGTGTCCACCTTCTTAAGGACCAAGGACAACATGTACTATAACATGGATTGTCCGGGATTGCTTGTGCCCACCTGATATAGAGAATCCAATTTGTTTGAGGGGTGTAAGAATTCGGGCTCCGGTAATTAAATCGATCACCATCCTTATCTCTTTCAGGCCAATTTCCATCCCTCACTTTGTCTCTAATCCAACCTTGATTCTCTTCCCATGGGCGATAATACCTTGGGCGAGAACCCTCCGGCACATAGCATAGCATACCATAAACCTCAGTCATGAGCTCAACATTATTCATCTCAACCTCCAGTGTACTCATATCATTCACCTGTTTAACACCAGCTCCCATCACATGCTTGGCAATCAAGTCAATTTGTGTCATCATTTTAGCCAAAGCTTCATCTTGCTCCTCATATTTTCTCCTTGCTTCATTTGTCAAGATTGTTAGGGGTGTTCCCGAAGTTGACACCTCTGCCTCTCTTGTAAGCCAAGCTTGATTGGTCTTAGTCATTCGTTCTAATAATGTCGAGGCAATGTGAAACTCATGGTCCATAAAGGTTCCACCTCCAATATTATAGTCCACTGATTTGTTCATGGAGTTCAATGACCGGTAAAAGCTTTGTAACAACACATTGTTTGACAATTCCTGGTTTCGACACAAGAGAGGCTTCTTTTTGAATCGTAGCCAAACCTCATGTAAGGGCTCATCGGGGAGTTGCTTGAAGTTAGTAATCTTGTCTTGGTGTTTCATCATGCGAGACAGAGGAAAAAATCTTAAAGTTAATGCTTCAACCAAGTCAGCCCAAGATGTGATGGATTCATCCGGCAATTCTTCCAACCACACGGTTGCTTCCCCCATTAAAGAGAAAGGGAATAGGCACAATCAAATGAACTCTATGGAGATATTGTGGATCATGAATGGTTGGCAAATATCCAAGAAGTTCTGAGTATACTGATTGGCATCCTCATGGGCAGCTCCACTAAATAGCCCCTTCATTTGAATCAAATGGAGCATGGTGCTTGTCATATAGAAGACAATATTTCCCACCGTGAGAGGTAGGCGGATTTCACCTACACCTCCATGCATTAAGGTTCAGCAGTGTTGGCATAATTAAAGCCGCAAATCTTATCATTGTCCTCGGCTTCTTCCATATCCAGCCTGCTTAATCAACACTCAAAAACAACAAAAAGCAAAAGAAAACAAATACTCTAAAGTTGACTTCACATCGATAATCAAAAACTAGCTAATACTCAATTTGATAAATGCTCATATTGTTCTCTCCAAGTAGGAGGTCACGGCGATCGCGTAGTCAAACCAAAATTTATAACCAAATGGATATCGGGGTCGAACCCAAGGGACCTGATTTAGCTAATTAGAGATTGTGCAAAGCAATTTCAAAAAGAGAGTAGTTGTTCAACAAAACCAAAGCAATAAAATGAGGGAATTGGGAAAGTTGTCACTACTAACTCAATTCAAGTAAAAGCTATAAAATCGAGATGGGTGTACCAAAAAGGACTAGATGACTAGGGGTGCATTTCTGATGGGGCATTTGTTATAGGATAGGGTGATCACTAATTCACTCAAATTCTCACCTAGTGACACGGGTAGCATTTGTCATAAGTGTGAAATGCTATCTCTCGATCAACATCCATATATCTGATGGTTTCGGTTAGAACATCATTTGGTGTGCTAAATAACCAACCAACATTTACTTGGGGAGGTCGTCTTATTTCTAGTTTGGACCCTTAAATGGGAGATTCTGCGATTGGAGCTATGTCTAGACTCTAATCGAATTGAATTCCCAACTACCCATTAGCATTTTCACATCCACAACTACAAAATTCTCTCAAGAGCAACTAAGTAGCCAAGTATGGTGGATTCATGTTTGAAACCACAAATTATTAGATTAAAACATGGTGAAATAACTAGACCTACATCTGATAAGCAATTATAAGAGTGATTTAGCAACACCCACACCCAGTAGCTACACACCGATCATCAATACACCCCTAGACAAGACAAATTAGCCACTCATAGAAGGGGGAGAAGATATACCAGCTGGGTAAATCAAATTCCCATCCATTGTAGTTGATTCTCAAGTTCTAGAGTCAATTAGCACACAATTTGTTAACCAAAAGATTGGATTAAAAACCCTTTCTCAATGGAGATGGAGAAAAGTGTTTACAAGCCAAAAATATCTCAAAGTTTTCTACTAAAAATCTCTACTCTTAATGGTATATACAAAATAAGCCTAAATTGCCTTTTATATGTTCCCAAAATCATCACACAAATTTAGGACAAA
The DNA here is from genome assembly GCA_003996215.1 of Jaltomata sinuosa. NCBI lineage: Eukaryota > Viridiplantae > Streptophyta > Magnoliopsida > Solanales > Solanaceae > Jaltomata > Jaltomata sinuosa. Next base: position 329,881 of record QJPP01000751.1, on the reverse strand, counting down.
ATTTCCCTTCGGGTGGTATATGACGTGGTGTGCGATTCACACGTCGCAATGTACACGTCGCACACCTGCTTCAGGTTGACTAGTGACTTCATCCGCTTAAGTGGTCTTTGTACGAAGGGTGATGCGTTTTGCACTACGAGATGTGCGCATCATATGGCGACCACACTCCTTAGCAGAATCTTCAGTCATCTTTGTAGCTTCATGCGGAGAAGGTGTGAACTGCACCTCATCTTGTGCGTATCGCACACCCACCACATCTCTTAGAAGATTCTCCAACTTTCCTCAACTCTTCACTCTAAGCTTCCTTTTGGCTCCTTTTGGGTTCATATCCTTGTTTCTCCTCTTCAATCAAAAGTACCTAAATAGACATCAATAAAAGCCATAAGAACCTCTAAATCAATTCAAAACGTAGCAATAATTCATGGATATTGGCTCAATAAGTTGGTAGATTATCGATTTATCAGGTAACATTTTCATACTTTAGATAAACCTCAAAGGCTCAAAAAGAGTTTGTGATTTCTTGATTGAAAACAGTAATTAATTCAGGACTGGAAACTCTCTAAGACTCCTTTGAGCTTGATTTTTTGGCTAAGAATTTAAAGTTCAGTCTTTCTGGCGAAGTGGACAAGTCTCCAACGAAGTTCGTCGTCCAAGTTCGCTGCTCCGTGAAAGGTAATATTCCTTTCTCGCTATAATTTTCATTCATGTGTGTATCTGCTTAAATTTCAGTTTTATAGTAATTTAAAGTAGTGTGTTTATGTAGCTAAATTTCACTTCTATTTAGCTACAAAGTTACTCACAATCAATTTCTTTTCTGTTTATTGTTTCTATTTTAGTAAGAATAAATAGCTCATTTAGTTGTCTGGAGTTTGAGTATTTGGTTATTTAGTTTACGTTAAGAGATATTATGGTTAAAACTAGTACGATTTCCTTATTTTCTTAGCCTCCATTCAGCTATAGTATTTGATTTATGTTGAGGTGTTAATTGGTTACTAGGATAGATTACATTAAAAATGGTTTATTTCCTAAAAAGGCTTGTTTTGTTTGTGTTCTTAACATGATTGATCCTCAATTTTCTAAATTTATTAAATTGACTTAGTGGTGAAATTTGTTCAGGAGGTTCATAATTTAAATGGTATATGTCCTTTGCCTAACTAATCTTTTCATTAGCATAAACATAATGTCTCTTTGCTTACTAACTTGAATAACACTCAAAACTCAAGAAAATGATGTTTGCTTTATCAAAGTTTGAATTTTTTAAGTACTACTATTTACTACCACTATTGTTTTTCCTTGCCCAAATATGTTGTTAATCCATGAAAGCATATAGTTTCTTAATACGTTATAAGTTCCCGAAGCCAACACATAATTTTCTAGCTTCAGTGTTTTATTAAGAATGTTTTAGTCTACACTATTTAAAATGATAAAATTCAGCCAAATTGCTCGTCAATGAGTGCTAAGTTCCTTTACTATCTACGTCATCATCTTCCAAGGTTCTAATATAATTGAGTTGGTGAATGATTAGTTTAAGTATGGCCTCTGTTAATGATCCCTAAATATAATTTCAACCTTCTCTGTTTTCTCAAATCATGACTTGAAAAATGAGTTCAAATCTTTTTATTACTATTTCCAAACTTGTGAGTCTTAAAGAGTGTTGTAAAGATAAGTTTAGAAGTCATGTGATTATGTGTGATATTCTTCTCTGTTCAATATGTTTATTCATGTGTTTATTTTGAATACTGTCAATTGTGATGTTATTAGCCTAAAGCGACATCTAATTCCTCTTTGTTATTTCTTATGCATGAACTCTTCCAAATGAGTCCAATATGGACTCCTTTCTTCCATTTTGCATAATATGATTTGGGCTATAGAATCCTAACATGTCTCTCGAGTCAGCCTATAATTTTCCAAACCAAAGAGATTAGAAAATATGGACTTTCATGACCAAATATAAAGAAGCAACAATAGCCAAAGATGACTATAACGAGACTAGCAGGGCTTAAGAGTCCAAAATTGTCAGTACCTGATCAAGAATCCTGGAATGGGTTTAAAGGATTTTACTCTCTAGTTTCTATCCTCTGAATATTGTCTATGGATTTATCACTAATATTTCATTTCTCATATATATATATATATATATATATATATATATATATATATATATATATATATATTTTAGTAAAAAATACTTGGATGAATCTTCCCATGAGTTGAATTATTTATCAATTTTTTTGTTATGATATTAAAATGATTTACTCATGTACTCATTTACTAAAATTATTTAAATTAGGAAATTTTTTGTCACGACCCTATTTCTCAGATCATGATGACACCTACAAACCCCCCAGTAGGTGAACCAATCCTTGTAGTCTAGAAAGGTTAGTAACGGGCTATTACCTAACCAAAATGCACAATAAGCGAAAATAAGCGGAAGCAGAATGTATAAGTAGAGAAAGCGGAAGCAAAACCCTAATATATACATAAAGGAAACTACACCAACCCAAGACTTGGTATTGACAGTGATGTGCCGCCATTTTACGGCACTTTTGACTCCTTTTAACTAAGAACAATCGTATGTTTTCAAGCAACCGTCGTCGTTTTTGATGTGTTTATGTTATGTTTTCAGGAAATAGGGACAAACATGGAAACGGAAGGAAATACGAGCGAAAAGAGCATTCTGGATAAGATTGACGGTTCAGGCGATGGTCCGTCAAGTGGGTGACGGTCCGTCACCCAAACCGTCACCCTGAGGCAGCCTACTGCCTAGTGGCGACGGTCCAGGCGACGGTCCGTCAAGCCAGTGACGGTCCGTCAGCCTGGCCATCACACCCAGGCAGTCCGCGACGCGGAATCCGAGCGTTTTTGGGATTTGTTTCCTAGACTCCTATAAATACCCTATGTTAGGTTTATTTTATTAGTCAAGCTTTTTACAATAGTTCTCCCAATAGTTTTAGGAGTTGTTGAGCAATTTTAGAGAGAGGAAACACGCTACACACATTTTCCTCCTCCTTGAATCTTGTTCTTGATTTGTTCTTGGGATCTTTGTTTTCTTGTTCTTGGAATAATTGAAGATTGTTTTCACTACATTGTAAGGATCTCTTTTCTTTATTATGAAAATGACTTTCTTCTATTCTTCTACAAGCATGATTAACTAAATCTCCCACAACTAGTTGATGTGCCGCCATTTTACGGCACTTTCGACTCCTTTTAACTAAGAACAATCATACGTTTTCAAGCAACCGTCGTTATTTTTAATGGTTTTATGTATATTTGTAGGAAATGGAGACAAATATGGAAACGGAAGGAAATACGCGAAAAAGAGCATTCTGGATAAGAGTGACGGTCCGTCACCCAAACCGTCACACCAAGGCAGCAGCCAAGGCAGCACCACTGCCTAAGGGTGACGGTCCAGGCGATGGTCCGTCAACCCTGTGACGGTCCGTCACCCTGGCCGTCACACTTAGGCAGTCCGCGACGCGGAATCTGAGCGTTTTTGAGATTGGTTTCCTAGACTCCTATAAATACCCTATGTTAGGTTTATTTTACACATTGCCTTTCAAATAGTTTTTACACGCTTTTACAATAGTTTTAGGAGTTTTAGTCGACTTGGAGATCAAGAAACACGTTTTCTACTTCTTGAATTCGTGTTCTTGAATCGTTCTTGGGGATCTTGTTATTTTCTTGTTCTTGGAATAATTAAAGATTGTTCTCAATACATTGTAAGGATTTCTTTTCTTTATTATGCATATGACTTTCTTTTATTCTTCTACTAGCATGATTAACTAAACCTCCCACAAATAGGGTTGTGGGAGCCATGGCAAACGTAGCGATATAGATTTCGGGTAGCGTTGGGTTCAATATATGTATTGTCACGTTGTTAATCATTCATTATTTAACGTTTTCTAGTGGTTGCAAACATTAGAATATGCCTAGGTTTAATTTGCTTGAGTAAAGAGATTAAAACCGGGAAACTTGATTAACAACAAGGATTCGAGACTACTAACTCTCGTCTAATGATTAATGCTGTAACTAGATTAATCTACTTGATGTTTTAGGTTGAAATCTAAAAAGCACATCTTTTCGAGGTCGAGAGAATAGAAAAGGAAATTTGTTTATTTGGTCGAGAGACGTTTAGACGATACCATTACTTCAATCACATCATGACACGCATATAAAAAGAACCCGATTAAGCCTAGAATCGACATTGTTACTAACGCCATGGTAAACACTTCCCTAGTTCATTCTCCTACTGATTATTTCGCATACATTATTGTTTGTTTTGTTTACAATTTGATTTCACAAAACCCCCCCTTTTTCCAGAAACTATTGACCATTAGTCATCTACTTCACTAAAGACTTAATCTCACCATATTCTCTGTGGGATTCGACCCCAACCTAGTTGGGTTCTATATTTGACTACGACCGCTTACGCTTCGTTAATTCGAGGTGTAGTTTGGGCGTTATCAAAAAGTGGCACCGTTGCCGGGGAATACGGTTGTTTATTAAGCCCGGTGTGTTTATTTGACTCTTAGTCATACTTTCCGCTTTTACTTTTATTTGTTGTTTTTGTTTATTATAGGGTATATAGTTGTGCATACGGTTGTTTATTAAGTCTGGGGTGTCTTGATGAAGTCTGAGTAATCAAGACACCCGCGTCGTGCCGCGACGTTAAATCAGGCGCTGTATGGGAGGCAACCCATAAATTGTTGTTGTATTATAGTCTAATTAATTCGTGGGGAAACATATGAGTCACCACCGAGGGTTTTTGTTGCCGTGTTTCTTTTCCCTCCGGTGTGCTATCTAGTAGAACCGGCATGTTTAGGTTGTTATTTTAAATTTTTTAGTGTCTATAGTGATGAGCATGGCATTTTTGTTAACTAAAATGAGACCCCTTTAAAAAAAATTCTGGTTTTGTACTTATGTTGAAACGATTGACTGTCTGGATCCTTGAATGTCATTGTGTGGTTATGATTAGAATGAGTATGCTTAAGCCGAGCGGTTGTTTTATAGTTGGTAGAGATATAGTCTCTTGGTGCCAAGTGAGTGTGAGATTATTGATAGAAATTCTTACTCTGTGCATGCATCTAGAACTTGCCCGGTCTATTTTGTTAAGTTCGAAGTTTTGTTGCTTAGGAAAGGATCACAGGCCCTTTTTGTGTGCAGTCCACTTAACCTATAAGACCGTCCAAATGCAAATACTCCCTTTGATCCCTGTTTGAGCCATAATTGACCTTGTTCTTTCAATAACCTGTCACCGTTCCTGTTTAACTTTGAATCCCTATTTTAGCCCTGGTCCTTCCTTGGACATCGTGCACCTCAACCCAGGCAGACAGCCTCAGTTGAGGGTGGCTACTATAGAGGTAAACCCTGTTTTAGCCCTGGTCCTCCCTAGGACATCGTGCACCTCACTTCAGGCAATCAGCCTAAGTTGAGGGTGGCTACTATAGAGGTGAATGATAAGAAAAAAAGGATGGAGAAGATTGGTTGTGAATAGAGTGAAAATTCAGGTGTGTGCCTAAGAAAAAAAAAAGAAAAAAAAAGAGATGAAAAAGATCGAAAAAGAAATAAAAAGAATTGTCAAAATAAAGAGGCCGCATCTGTAGCTAGAAAGAAGGAAATCAAAAGGTGAATAAGGATGGACAAAGTAAAGTTGTGTGGTAATAAGACGTCGGTAGTTCCAAGGAGGGCTTAGTCACTAACCCCTAAATGTATCCTACCTGCACCTGAAGCCTCATTACAAGCCCAAACAAGTCCTGTAGTGATCCTGAGCGGCTTTCTGAAGAACTGAAATAGAATAGTAAGGGCAAGCCTATGGTATCGCATGTGCATTGTTTGAAATCGTTTGTGAGTGTGAGCGCTTACCTAGTCCCAAATCTTGTGTGTGGGATTTCTTTGTGGTGAGGGCACCAAGATTTCTGTATTGTCTATTGATTGTTAGGATAGCTGCGCGTGTGTATGTAGAATGTTCTATTATATCGGAATGACATGTTTGGATCCTTGCAAGTTTGTGTTTCATATATTTATGTGCTATAAGGGAGCTTGATTTAATTGAATAAGTTTTGAATGACCATGAGTTGCTATAGACACGAGTTGGTTTGCTTAGTTGAGTCGTCGTATTGTTTTGTGTTTATGTCATGTTGCTTGAGGACAAACGAAGATGATCCTCCGGATGGCTAACAACTTTTTCTTAAATAGAGAAATCCCTTATAGGAGAACTCCAGATTTGGGATTTTAAAGATGTGTGCATTCAATCGAAGCCACAAACCTACTAGAAAAAGTACATGCCAGAAAATATGGACCTCATATGAATGGGTTCAACTTAGCCAAAAAGATCTTGTCAGTTGGATATTTTTGGATAACTATGGAAAATAATTGTAGTAATCTCGTGCAGAAATGTCATAAGTGCTAGATCCAAGAAGATTTGATTTGAGTACCCATAGCGAGCTTCACGCAGTGAGTGCACCTTGGCCTTTTGTAGCTTGGGGAATGGATGTTATTGGTCCGATCGAGCCTCCTACCTCAAATGGACACAAATTCATTTTGGTTGTTATCGACTACTTTACCAAGTTGATAGAATCTGCTTCTTACAAGTCTGTGACCAAAAAGGTCATAGCTGATTTTGTGAAGAGAAATATGATTTGTCGATTCAGGATCCCTGATTCAATCATCACAGATAATGGAGAGAATCTGAATAGTCACTTAATGAAAAATATATGTGAGAAATTCAAGATTATTCACCGTAACTCAACCACATACCGTCCTCAAATGAACGGAGCTACAAAAGCTGTCAATAAGAATATCAAGAAAATCTTGAGGAAAATAGTTGATAGTCACCCATCTTGGTACGAGATGTTGTCTTATGCTTTATAGAGATACCGGATGGCTTCCAAAACTTCGACTAGGGCAACTCTCTATGTATTGATATATGGGTAAGAAGTGGTAATACCTGCAGAAGTTGAGATACCCTCCCTTAGAATATTTCAAGAAGCTGAGCTAAATAATTAAGAATGTGTTCGTGCTCGCAATGAAAAACTCATTTTGATTGATGAGAAATGGATAAGAGCCATATTCCATGGCCAATTTTACCAACAACGAATGATTCATGCATTCAACAAAATATTTAGAGCTCTCATGTTCTCCATTAGATAGTTGGTCCATAAGCATATCTTTCGTCACTAGGAGGAATACAAAGGAATGTTTGAACCTAATTGGCAAAGACTGTATATTGTCACAAGGTAATATCTAGAGGAGCTTTGATTTTGTCTGAGATGGATGGCCAAGAGTGGCCAGTAAACTCCGATGTTGTAAAGCGATACTACGTCGGAAGATGGATTCTCTTTTAATTCTTTCCCTATAATCATGTTTCTGATTGTAATCATTCTTATGCTTTATAATAGCTTAAAAATTCCCTTTCCTCTTTGTACGAACTATGTTTGACCTAAATTCTCAAGAATGAGATACGTAGGCAGCCTGTGTCAGCTGTGGTAAACCTCTTAGAAAATCTTTCATTCTCTTGGTATCCTGAACTACTTGATGACCTAAATTCTCAAGAATGAGATACGTAGGTGGCCTTTTTCAGTTTTGGTTGCCCATATAATTATTTACATGATCTAAATATGAGTGTGGGAATTATGTTTGACATGATTCCTACTTCAACAGAATATATAGGCACCACAACACCTCGGTCATATCACCTCAAAAAATAGAAACTGGGGTAGAACTTTGAGAAAGGAATCTCAAAAATTCAAAAGGCAAAGATCATTCTCAAGTAAGTCAGAATGCGGATTGTTCCAAAGAGAAACTGAGATGAATTTTGAAAAAGAATCTCATGATCCCCACAGAGTGTCGAATCTCTTACCAACGACACCAAATTCTTGACAAAACCTCTAACTGGGGCAGAAATTTGGAGAAAGTCCTTAAAATTTCCACCAAACTTTGTTTATGAAATAAACGCTAAGCATTCCCTAGAAACCAGAATTCCAAGACAACTCCAAGAATTCCCCAGCATCAAGAGATCATAGTCTACTTTAGAAATCCCTAGTTGCAATAAAGTCAAAAGTAGACTAGCCCCAGCTCTGACAGATTTCTCGAAATGACCATTTCTAGAACTCCCCAGCAAGAATGATGAAGGATCTCCAGAGCTCGTCATCAATGTGTCATATATGTCAAGACCTTTAGTGAAAGACGTTCATTGAGCTAGCGCATGACATGACAAGAATTGCAGGGGCCTGTCCAAGGCTTTTCTTCAAAATCACTATTTTTCAAAAAAACTTATTTGAAAAATCTTTACAAATTAAATTGTTCCTTTATAACTTGATTTTGTTTTACATCTACCGTGACCTAGAGAATCAAGGATGACAAGCACTTGACGATGGAAAACACCCAGAGATAACAAAGTAAGGAGCAGAAGACTGAATGAGGTCGACATAGATTAGTTTTGCCAAAACTAACAATTTTTCTATGTATGCAGGTTATCCTAAGAAGTGTTGGAGATCAGTGAAAGTCTCTAATTATCCAGCTGATTCAAAGCAAAATAATGAGACCAAAAACCCAAAATTTACGAGAAAGAGCCTAGATGATAGGAAAGAGCCAAAAGTAGTAATGTTTTCCAAAACTAACTATACTTCTTTGGTTGCAAGGATCACCAAGTAAGAAGAGAGCGATGCCGTCCTTCTTAAATCTCCAACAAATAAAGGCTCACAATGACCACGTGATGTTCGAAAGAAATATTTATAATAGTCCCCCAGAAATGGGTCTCAGTTGTTCATTTACGTTCAAAAAGCCCTCTTGTTTATTTATCCAACTCAAAAGAGAATGATTTTATCAAATAAAGTTATTTCGATTACGAGCCATAAATGCCATTGCACTATCATCCACACCATCATCATATTTACATGTCATGAGGACCATATCATGAGGTTCACATCACAAGGACTATGTCATGAGGACCATGTCACAAGGACTATATCACGAGGACCATTTCACGAAGATAATGTCTTAAGGACAATGTCACGAGGATCATGTCATGAGTTCCATATCACAAAGACCATGTTACAAGGACCACATCACGAGGACCATATCACAAGGACTATGTCACGAGGACCATGTCACGAGGACCATGTCATAAGGACCATGTCATGAGGACCATGTCTTGAAGATCATGCCAAAAGAAACCATGTCATGAGGACCATGTTGAAATGACCATATTATAAGGGTTATGTAGGACCATACTGCAAGGGTCATTCCACAAGGGCCGTCTCATCAAATGCCATATATATATGTTTGTTGTGAAGTTTATATTGCCCTATCTTACTAGTTTCAAAGAGGATGACATCCAGAGGAGTCCCTAAGTCGCATTTGATTCAGAGAATTGACTCAATATCATTTATATCTATTATTGCATAGAGACGATGGATGCTGGCATTGAGGATATTTATGCACTCATATCTATTATCACACAGAGACAGCAAAGTCCTGCATCGAGAGAATTTATACCATTATCGCATAGAGATGACAAAGTCTGACATTGAGAATATTTGTGCATTAATATTCATTATCACACAGAGATAGCGAGTTGAGTGTTAAGAGAAATGTTATACATTATCAGGTGGAGATGACAAAGTCTGACATTGAGGATATTTGTGCATTCATATTTTATTTTGGCGCAGAGACAATGGAGTCTGGCATTGATAGAATCTATATCCATTATCACATATAGAAGGTGGAGTCTGAGATCGAAGATATTTGGGCATCGATTATCTGAAGGTACATTTATATCATATGGAAAAGGCCTTTTTAAAAACTAAAGATCAAATGACGCTCACCATTAGGTTAGAAAAAAGCATATAGTCTAAGGCATGTCCATAACATGCCACCCAAAATTGGAAAACGAACCGAAATTCCCAAAAGTTGATAGACCAAAAGCCATGTGTAATCCACAGTGATGTCTGAAACTTGATAGTGTGCAACATTGCCCAAAAATTAACACACCAAGAGTTATCTGTATGAATCAGTGATATCTGAAACTTGATAGTGTGCAAGATCATTCAAGAGTTGACAATTCAAGGGATATGTATGTCACATCGATATGGATGATGCACAAGACTTACCCAAGGTCATACACATAATATTATCACCAATAGATGTGAGGGTTATCATATCAGAGACTGTTATGCATGGTTACAAGGACCATTATATCCAAATATAGATGAAGTATCACAGATGGTTATAAGGGTCATCATATTCAAGAATCATTATGATCAACCGCCATAATGTCCATCCTATTTGATGGCCACAAAGTCTGTCATGTCTATTTATCATGGAAATTGTTATTTCTTGAGATAGGGACAAGAAAAGATGACATCTTCTTCAGGAATCAACATATGCGGAAATGAGGTACATAAACTATCTCTCCTTGTTAAGTTGCTTTATTACAAACCATCTTGTTTCAAGATATTGTTGAGAGAATACAACACGATAAAAATCTCAAACCAAAACCACAGATGCAGATCATGCCAAATAGGACGTCGCACAAGACAAAATTTATTCTTACTAAACTGGGACATAATACAATGATGAGGTATGGCAAAGAAACTATCTTTCCAAATGGAATTATGTTATCACTAACAATCTTTTTTTAGATGTTGTCGAGAGCATCTGAGATAATGCAAATCTCAATAACAAAACCACAGGTGCAGAATACAACAAAAAAGGAAGCAACACAACGTGGAGCTTTTTCTTGGTAGAAAATTGGACATAGTCCAAAGAGGAATATCAAACTCTTTGGATGCGAGCTGAGAAACGACTTTCACTTCCATCAAAACACACCTATATTAGAAGGGATGTGGGTATTTTCATTGTTAGATCTTTGTTTTGCGTCCAACATATTTTCTAAATTCATGCTGGAAGCAATATCCCTTTTCTTTAAATTCCAGTGATAATACACCTCTAGATTCAGAAATTATGTCCATGTAGTTCTTGTCTACGGATGTAAGTGCCCCACATTTGTAATTGAGACGATTGTAAGCCTCTTTTCCATAACTCAATTATTTGTCACTCTGCTTAAGCCAAATATTGTCTTAGCATAAAGATTATCTATTCCACCGATTGAGTCAAATTATAAGCAGCCTGATTCTCTGAGTCTCGGGGTATGTAGGTGGGCTCTATGTTGAAACTCGACTGTATTCTTGAAATTCTCATAATCCTCTTATTCCCCGGCTGTCCAGTCTCTCTATAATCCAAAATTGGGATAGCTTTTGAATTTCTTGAAATCGTGCATAAAATCAAGTGTATGGAACTACAAGTGGCCTGAATTCTCATGTAACCTGACATATGTAGGAAACTTGACATCAGAGTCTGTCTATAATTTTTTGATCAGAGTCTGTCTATAATTTTTTGATATTCATGCTAGAATCAACTGTTTCGAGGAGATGAATTTGTGGTTGGACAAAATTAGGAGCACCAAATTCCCTTTGCCCAGAGTTCCTTTCACTCATGCTACCCAAAAGAAGGGATAGTTATTGACACCCAATTTTTTTCCCTCCACATTCTTAATTAACTTTGAGCTTCAATTATTTTAAATAATTTGGAAATAATTGTTCATACAAGATTTTAAGGATTTCAAAATTTATTTGAGGTTACTTTGTGATATTAGGTGAAATATGTATGTTCTATATGAAATTATATAGAAATATATACATTTTACTTAAAAAAATATTTTTGAAAATTATTTCGAGGGAAAATTATGTTCAGAATTCAAAATGTGCTTTATCTTTCCTCAAAAATTATTTGAAGTAAGAAATTGATTGAATATTTAGTTTCTTGGTTTTTAAATAAAATAATTATTGTCACGACCTGATTTCTCAGTCATGATGACACTTATAACCCCCCAGTAGGCAAACCAATTCCCATAGCCCAGAATGATTAGTAATGGGCTACTATCTAACAAGCAAGTGGAAGATATAGAATAAAAGAAATGCAGAAGCATGGGATACAGACAAGAAAAGGGACAATAGGAATATATATAATACATACGGAAGATAAACCAAACCCCAAAAGCTGGTGTCATAGTATATACGAGCCAGAACTACATATAAGGAGTACAGAGGGTGAAAAATAATAAGTACACTATGTCACCAAGAGCTCACCCTTAGTCTGGGATGGTCCAAAATCTCCAAGTACGAGCATCCACGAGCTAATGGCGATGGCCCATACTAGGATCTGTCTCAGAAGATGCAGAGTCTAGTATGAGCACCAAATGCGAAGCAAAACGTACCGAGTAGGTATCATAGGCCAACTAGGCATATAAGATAAAAGAATAGTAATAGGCAGAATAGAAGAAAATAGTCATCGAAAATAATGAAGAAGCACACAGGAGCTAGCATAGAAGGAAGATAACAAAATATAGCATACCAGGTTAGCAAATAGAATACATACAACAGGCACAAGTGAAAGTAAGAAATGACGCACCTGGGGTCCTCGCAATAACAATATATATAAGAAGATTTAGAAATGGGCGGTATACTGGTAACCTCAAGTAGACAGGGAAGGAGGAAATAGAATGACAATCATGCTCGAATACAAGAATAAGAACCATATGAAACTACTAGTACTACTCTCAATATCCAAAGCATCATAAGAAATCAACATAAGGAATACTAACTCCACTATGCAATAATAAGCCTACCTATAGTCCCAATGGGTGCCCCTACACCTGAGGAACACAACCAAGTGAAGACAAACCCTTCAGTATCCTATACTACCGGAGCGTACAGTCAACAAACAACAAACAAGGGTGGAACCTCACACAAAGAATGAAATGATGCATGATGATTTCTGCGTGGAAAAGTAACTATGTATGTACCTCCTCCGGTGCCAAAAGGGCCTAGTAGGTAGGTTCCATATGAGGACACTGCCCGTATACCTCTACTCCACCATATACCCCTCCTCCGGCATACGCAAACCAAAGCCCCTGGTCCGTATCGGCAAGGTCCATGGAGGTCCCTGACCCTATACTATATCTCAATCTTAAAAACATCATCCAGGGTGGGTCCAGATCAAGGCTAGTGACTCAATTTCTAACATGCATGCCCAGACTCTATCCAGGTCTAAAAAAGTGGATTGCGTTGCAAAAACCCCAACAAGGGTGCCCGGACATAACCGAGTCTAAAATAGTTATAAAACAACTCTAATGCTCGGTCCAACTAAGTCTAATATCATCCCTAATCAGTAAGAAAACCCAACTAGCACTATGGCCTTGTCGAGTCTAGTAATAGTAAAAAAACTGTGATAAAAACCATATTTTAACTCTTTTACCCCAAGAAGATCCACAAGTCAAGTCCAAACTATTTCCAAGTAATTTCCGTCGAAAATGCGCCCCCATGGCCATGTAGAGTTTTGAAAATCAATACATATAGGCCCGAAGCAAAAACCATGGTAAAATCCTTTTTATATGCATGAAAATGACATGATCAAGCACAGATAGCAGCCCAATGGCTCACAGCTAGCCTATCGGCCCTACACAAGCTCTAATCGCTCTACAACACATATAACCAGCCTAAAATCGTGATCATGATGTCCGGGATGCACGGACACTCTGGAATAACCCACAATCTATGATCCAGAGTCAAAACAAGGCCACAAATGACCATAAGGGTGATAATATCATACTACGAAGAATACTACACACAATGGAGGAAACAAATGAGGCGAACATGGAAAGAGCGATTAAGGTCTGTGGTGCCGAGGCGTAAATGCAAATATTACCGGAAGGGTCATTACAATTATGTCTTATAAAATAATTATTTATAATTATTGAAAGTAAGAAGCTCGTTTAATTAATTAGGGTTTTAATTTTGTCTCGTTTCAATTTCAGCCTAAGTTCTCTAATTTCATCTTATTTGGCCATTCTTTAAATTTGATATGGCTACATTCCCAAAGAAAAGTGACCATTTTACCAATTAATTTCTAATTCCCCCCCCCAACTTAATTGATTTTAGCTCATATTGGCCCAAAATTATTCCCCCGAGCCTAAAATTCCCAAAATACCTGGCCCACTCCCGTTATTCCCTCTCCATCAGCCTATATATCTATGTACACATATATAAGAAATGATATAATACTATCTCATCACATCACGCCCCCACGCTCCTATTATTTCCCCCAAAAGAGTGCATTGTACTCTTTGGACGTGCTTCAAATCACCACTATACCTCTTCTTCCTCGTCTCTCTCACAGAACCAAATGAAACCTAGAATCTCCCGCTAAATGAAGTAATAACAACTCCAAATGGTGCCAATGATTCTGTCATCTCTGTCAATGATCCCTTTGCCTCCGTTAAATTTTATGTTGGCAAGACCCAAAAGATTTTAGAGACTGCTAGGTGGCGTTTCATCTGCAAATTTAGTTAAAATTTGTATAATCTTTGTACAATTTCCTTGCTGCTCAAGGTTATCCAAAGAGGGAAATCAAAATTCCAAGCAAATTTCCCAAAAATCAACTCATTTCCCCCCTAATTTAAGACCTAGAAATTCCTTATATAATGCCCATCTTCCCATAGAGTTACGGGCTGGATTTTGGGGAAAGATTGTAGATTCTAGAGGAGCATTCCTTTAATCTCACGTAACTAAAAGTTTTAGGGAAAATATATTCTAAAAAATATTGTTTCAACGAAGTCGATATGAATTTCAGCAGTGTGAAGAGTTTTTTCGATGAAGGCTTTTGAGTCCCAGTTGTTGCACAAAAACAAGTGACATCCCATTCAACTCTCTCTCTTTTCTATTTTTTTATTCTTCATCATTACGGTGAATTTAGGTTGTTTTCAACTAGTCTTGTATGTAAATCTGGTTGATGTGTTAAGAAATTGCTTGGAGCTTCATAAGTTTGGTTTGGAGTAGTAACTTAGTTTAGAAACTGTCAAAGTTTTGTTTGTTTTTATTGAAATTGTGGTTGAATGTATGATTCATCTAAACATTGTTGTGACTTGTGTGTACATAGTGTAGCTATTCTTTAAGAGGCTTCTTAGTTTATCATTCTAAGTAAGACTCATTAAGAGAGGCAAATTTGGCTTTTGGGACTGCTTTTTAGCTTTTGCCAAGGATCAAAACGACAAAAAAATGCAGTTTGAGTTCTGTTCTTATATGCTTTTAGAAGTTAATGAAGGTGTTATTTGAGATTGCTCTTTAGGATCTTCAAAGGTTAAAGCTTTGGAATTGAGAGAGTGTTATCATAACTTGCCTTCACTTTTGAAGGCCTTTTGCATTAGTTATGTCACGACCCAAAATCGGGTCGTGATGCACCCACTAAAACCCCCAAGTTTGAAAGCCAATCCAAGAATACAATAAAATGACTAAGCATCTAAATAAAGGAAAGTGGAAGAAAATCATGCAAGATAAAGGCAAAAAATATAGATACATACCCACAGTACTAGATATACAAAAATAGCCCTAAAGTGACAAAAAAGATGAACATATACAAGAACCAACCCTGGACCTAGTGTCATGGGTACAAGGGTATCTAAAGTATAGAACAAAGCTATATAACATATACTATCTATACAAAATACGAAATATTGACAGAAAAGTAGATGGAAAGCAGTAAAAGTCTCCAAACGCGAAGAGCTCATTACGACCCGAACAACAGTTGGCCACGAATTAGAGAATGATCACTGAGGGTGGCTCGTACTAGGTGCTGCATCAGAAAAATATGTAGAGTGTAGTGTGATTACCAAAATATGGGGTACTCAGTAGGCATCATAGTCCGACCGAGCTCAGAAAGATAGTATATATTAGAAGATACATGAAAGTAAACTAGCTAAAGGGATCCACCTAAATATAGTTATCAACTAAAAAGAGTCATAATCTAGAAGATAATAATGATAAGGAAATAAGGCATCTTAAGCAGAATCAATCAACATGAAAATATGGTGCAGCATGAGATAGATGTGGTGCAGTATGCGACTGATGCAACATGAGTCAAGAATCCCAGCATTGGATGAACAGTAAGTAAATATGAGTTTGGAATCCCAGCATCTGACATGCAATAAGTAAATATGAGGCCAAAACCCCAGCATCGGACATGCAATGAGTAAATAAGAGTTTGAAATCCCAACATCGGACATGCAGTGAGTAAAGTGCCCTATACGAAACTTAAATCTGTAAAAAAAGAGCCAGTTTAGCTTTTAAAATCAGAAATCAGTAGTAAAGTAGTACAAATCATTTTTGAAGTTCAAAATGCACAGTATCAGTGAAAACCTCATTTTATCTCGCAAGCCAACCATTCTTTTCTAGAAAATCTAGTTATGTGCCAAGTTCATTATCGCAGGAATGAATATATGCAATACAGAACCCAAGTAAATGTAGGAATATGTATATATATATATGTTTGTGTGTATATATATATATCTATCAAACATGGTAAAATAGTCTCTAAAAAAGATAACTAGCCTGACACATCATCCAATTTGAGCTATGGCCTTGGGCCACCTGTAATGACCCTTACGGTCATTTCCACATACACGTTTTTCTTGTGCCGTTAGAGCTTGTTGTAGCAGACCCAAGTCATTTAAGGCTTGTAGGGACCGGTAGTTTGGTGCTGGGTCCATAGTTTTGGTCGTATGATAAGTTTTGAAGTCAAGCAAATCGGCAAAAGTTATCGTAAGTTCTTCAATAAATTTTCTGAACTTTGGGTAAAATGTATCGGGGCATTTCTCTCAATATATAAAGAGTTAGAAGTCCCCTGAAATACCAAATCGAAGGTCTACGAGTCTAGTTTCCAACTCACAAAACCTCACATCCAACAGATCTCGAATTAAAGAGTTATGACTGTTTTACCGCGGACTGTCTGGCAGAAAACGGGTTGCGAACCGGGTCGCGAACCGGGTCGGGTTAAACTCGATTTAAGCCTCAACTTCACGTTTTAAAACGCCATTTCAGTTCCGCAACAGTGAGAAAACATAAGGGAGAATTCCAAGAGATTTCTTGAATATCAAAATCGTGCGTTGGTGAATTGCGAGTCTAGGTTTGAGAATTTTATTAGCATCGCGCGTATATTTGAAAATATTTTATTTAAAAGTTGAATTTGGTAAAAATTATATTATTATTACCTTTTCAAAATATTTTAAAGGTTTATGAAAAATATTTTTGTTGCGATATAATTGTATATGTATTTATTTTATAAGGTTTTTATACATTGTAATATTTTAACGGAGATAGTAAATTTAGTTATGTTGAAAATTATTATTATAACATAGTAGGTTTTATTTGAAATAATTTTCTATGAATTATGGTATATTTAAAAAGTTATATTTATTATACCATGAATTTATGCAATACCCGAATATTTATATAACGGGGTGGGTGAAGATGTGTTAAACAACCCCCACTTCCACGTGGAAATGGAGGGGAGGGACACACAATGTGATGTGCTGCCACTTGTCCCTTGCAGCATGTTATTGCAAACTAGTTAAGTTGGCAGCATATTACATTTATGTTGACTTCAACATTTTGCAATGCTAATTGCTGCCAACATATATAATATTGCTTTGGGATGTAAGCTTGGTGCAAAATTGCCACAGTATATCATTCATTTGTTATGTTAAAAGTTGATTCCAATAGGCAAGATCTTGATAATTTATTGGATCACCGGAAAGGAAATCTATTATCTACCTCAAGTTATTCAAGTTCGAGTTCGAGTGTGATTTCATTTCGGAGCTTTTCGGAGAGGTTCAAGCTTGTCATCGGACGACAGGTAGGTTACGGTTTATTTTCCCTAGACTCCGCATATATAGAATAAAATTGTATTAATGGGCATCCTTGGGTTGGTTTATTAGGTTGGTACCACAGACCTCGACCGCTTTATTCATGTCCGCCTTCTTTTGTTCCTCCGTTGCTTGTAGTATTTGCCGATATATTTTATTTACCCTTGTGGTCCTGTGAGGCCTTGTTGACTCTGGAACATAGAAGGTGGGATTTTGGGAATGTCCGCGAGTCCCGGGCATAGAATTATCCTTCTAGGTTGGTTATGCTTGCTGAGTAGCTGTGGGCCTGTGCAGGGTCGATAGGTTGATTGTGAGCTGTTGGGCAGCTATTGTGTTTGATCATACCATTTTCATGAATAAAAAGAGGTTTTATATAGGTTTTACTACGGTTTGGGCTTCGGGCCTACTGGCACCATTTTCTAAACCTTGCATGGCCCGGGGGCCCGTTTTTGATGGAAATAATTTGGAAATGGTTTGATTTAACTTGTGAATATTCCTGGGTAAAAGGAAGTAAAAATTATGTTTTAAAACACCAGTTTTACTACTACGCTAGACTCGGCAGGGCCGGGGTGCTAGTTGAGTTTTCTTGCTACTTGAGATGATTTTTAGCCTCGGTCGGACCGAGCACCTGAGATGACTTTCTACTGTTTAGACCCGGTTATGCCCGGGCACCCTTGGAGGGGTTTTTTTTTGAGATATTTTCCTACTACTTTAGTCCTGGACAGGGTCTGGGCATGCATATTCGAGACTGGGTCTCTATCTTGATATCGAGACTGGGTCTCTATCTTGACGACATGTTTGATACTGAGTTTTAGTATGGGGTCTGGGACCTCCATGGACCTTGCCATCCAGGCCAGGGGCTACGGGCTGCGTGTGCCGGAGGAGGGGTATACGGTGGAGTAGAGGTATATGGGCAGTGTCCTTCCATGGAACCTACCTGCTGGGCCGGATCGGCGCCGGAGGAGGTACATACAGAGATACCATTTCACTTGAGATCTTCATGCATCATATCATTCATTGTTCGAGGCTCCTCCCTCGTTTGTTGTTTTTTGATTGTACGCTCCGGTAGTATAGGATGTCGGAGGGTTCGTTTTCACTTGTTTGTGTTCCTCGGTTGTATGGGCGGCCGGGGGACTGTAGGTAGAATTTTGCTATTTACATACAGAATTTTTCCCTGTTACGGTTAAGTATGAAATTGGCTAGTGCTAGACTGTTAGTTCTGGATTTGAGGTTGATGTGATTGGTTGAGTTTGATTCATGTCTCTGAGCATGCCTATCGTTACTCTTTCCCTCTTCTTACACTTGAGGTTACCGGTATACCGTCCATTTCGTAAACTTATTATGTATACACTGTTATTGCAAGGACCCCAGGTGCGTTGTTTCTTACTTTCACCTGTGCCTATGGTGTATATGTTTTGCTTGCTGGCCTCATATGTGGTTCTATTGACTTCCCTCTGGGCTAGTTCCTGTGTACTTTTCGTTGATTTCTGTGACTACTTGCTTCTATTCTGTCTGTTACTATGCTTTTATCCTATATGTGCCCAGTCGGCCTATGATACCTACTGGGTACCTTATGCTTCCCATTTGGTGCTCACCCCTACCCCCTGCATCTTTGGGTGCAGATCTTAGCGTGGGCCATCGCCGTTAGATCGTTGTGATTCGTGCTTGGAGATCTGTTGGGGACTACTTCAGACTGAGGGTGAGCTCTTGGCGATTAGAGCTTAGCTTTAGTTTATCTTTTGCTTCGTGTACTCTATTACCATTCAGAGACATCTGTATATATTGTTTGGATCGTTTGCACTCCATGTATGTAGTTTTGGCTCTATACTATGATACCAGGTCTTGGGGTTTGATTTAATTTCCGCATATGTATATATTTATATCCCTGTTATATGTTCTCTTCGTCTTGTTCCCTTATTTGTTAGATAGCAGCCCATTACTAACTGTTCTGGGCTACGGGGATTGGTTCACCTACCGGGGGTTGTAAGTGCCATCATGACCAAGATCGTGACACCACCATTACATAATAACAGTAATAAAAAAAGGAAAATGAAACTATAACGTGAAAATAACTATAAATCTCTACTCCACTACGTGTATCTCCATGAACTTATACTATGGATTCTAACCTAACAATGCAAGGCCACAATACCCTAGTCATAATTCTATTTTACGGTCCCAGAAATGGCCAAGTATATAGAAATAGGATTTAAGCCTAATTCTAACCTAAAACTTACCCTAACGTTCACGTAACTTATAAAATATGAAGTGTAACTAAGCCAGGTCTAAAAAGATATGATTATACCAGAGAAGATAGAAGAACATGAAGAAATAAGTAGGACTGAGATACCAGAGTTTTATGCAGGGAAAAGGATTATTGGAATAGCTACTATTTTACATGAGTTATCGTCAAATTATTTAAACAAAAATCCTATATGGAGTTATTACGCAAGAGAGCAGACAATGATTTATTCAACTTGTAGAGAAGAAAGAATTGCAGATATGGAAGAAATCAGACAATGGGCACTTAGCCTATTAAAACCAGAGCAGCAACCACTAACAAGAGCTATTAGAAAAAAATTTATATCTGAAGAATTAATGACAAGGTATTGCAAGCTAATCAATCACAAGTATCCGGATCATGAATGCTCGAAATGCCAAGGTGAAGACAATATAATTCCAGACGTACAGCTGGAATGAAAAGGAAAAGATAAGAAGAGATAAAAAACAGAAGATGGTAGAAGATAGTGGAAGATAGTGGAAAGCAAAAGATAGTGGAAGAAATTATGTAAAGTTGTTTGTCCATTAGCAATAATGTAAAGTTTTCTGACTTTTGTAAAAGTTGTAAGAATAGTATAGGACAGATGTAAAGTAAAGTAGTTTGTTCATTAGTAGTGCTGTAAAGTAAGATGTAAAGATCTTTTGGACTTTTGTAAAAAGATAGGATAATGGATGAAAGAAAAAGAGGATTAGGACAGGTTAGCATCCTCTTATAAATAGGTAGTATTAAGAGATAAAGGGCAAGACTTTCTAGACGGAAAGCACCCTTCTTTGTAAACACAAATATTTTCCAGAAATAATATAGCAATTTTCAGCAACATGGAGCAAGATACAGGAAAGGTATATTCGTTCATAACTATGTATAGCTAAATTGTTGATTCCTGAGTATCATAGTATGCATAAATAAGTTATATTTGTTATTATTTACTAGAATTATTTGAATCATAATTTCAAATTGTTAACATGAGGAAACAGGGGAAACAATCCAAAAATAATGTCCAGAGGTTGAAACCAAGGCAAGAAGCCATGAGGGGAGTAGACAGAGTGACATTATCTAGGAGGGGAAAGTACCTTGGAAAGTACGGTGTTAGCAACAAGAGAATATGGTTAAAATAATCTAGTAGTAATAATCGAATATAATGTTATTAACATGCTATGGTATGAAGGAATTAATCAACAAAAAGCAGCATAAAAAATATGAACATGAATAAGGAAATCATGCCCACTTACTTTACTTATTTACATGATGAAATGATCTATGATTATAAGATATTAATCTTATATGTGCTTAAAGATATAGAAATAACAGATCTAAGAAAATTGATATGGGAAAAGATATTCAGTAATGAAAATTTAGAACTAATAAACCAAGAATGGTATCAAATAGGATTGCATGAACTAGATTCAGAATTCGAAAAGCTCGATGTAAACGAATTAGAATTAGTTTCAGATTAATGATAAAATACTTTGAAATTTGGCAAAAAAGAAGTAAGAATAATTATAAGATAAAAATTATTAAGAATCCCAATAAACTAAGTAAACTTTTTAAAATTTTGTATATACGAAACCCAAAATATAGAATCCCTAAAACTATTCTAGATAAAATAGTATGTTAAGAAAAAATATGAGGACCCCCCCCCCCCCAGTTTGGTATCAGAGCTATGGATGATTTAAAACATACTAAAAGAAAGATAAGAAAATTAAAAAGACAATTAGAAAACTTATACCCAGAATATAAACAACTTAGTATTACAAGAACTAATAATGATAAATTAAATAAATTAATAGATAAAATATCTAGAATAGAATATAAATATGTTAATACTTAAAGAAACAATGACTAATAGTAACGAATACAGACAAAATCTCAATGAAATAATTATAGAGAAAAGACAAGAATTACAATATAGACAAAATAGACTTGACTACAACATAATTGCAGGAGTTTGCAAAGAATCTATCAAAGCACAAAGAAAAACTATATTTTATCTACAACTACAAATAGATAGCCTAGAATATAAATTACAACATAATTTATAAGATGAATAAAGAAGAATTTGCTATAGATGAAAAAACATATGAAAATCACGATGGGTTAAAAATAAAGATTATATTTTCAAATTTAGGAAGACGTTATAAAAAAATAGGAGATAATCTAAGTCTAATGTTAGAAAAAGAATCTTTAAGATTAGAAGATAGTTTAACGGCAATGGTAAGGTTAGCTAGAGAAAATGAAGAAATAGACCGGAAAAATGAGATAACTATCATTAAACAACAAGAAAAATAAGAAATACAACAAATTGAAGAAGTAAAAATTGATAGGATAATAGCATTAGAAAAAGAATTAGCCAAATTAAAAGAATTATATGCGGCAAAACAAAAAGAAAAAGAAATTGAAACAAAATTAAAAACAGAAATAGAAAATTTTAAAGAAAAATTACAAATAGAAGAACCAATTGAAGAAGAATTAGGTGTAAATGAAATAAACGATAATCAGACAGAGCAAAATTCGGAAATAAGCGAAACTTATACAGAAATGATAAAAAATATAGAAAAAATAGATGAAGATATTGAAATAAATGCAGGAGATGTTGAAGGAGAAAAAGAACAAGAAGCCAGTACATCAGGGGTTAAAAACCCAAAAATATTAAATCCAATATACTATACAGTAAGCTATGAGCAATCTGATAGACAAAATAGTTTATGGGATAAAAGACTAAATAGAAAATGGACTCCAAAACCAACTAACCAAAATAGTAACTTCCCAGAATTAGACTGCGTATCAGATATAAATAAATCAATCCAACTATGGGTAGGATATATAGCAAAACAGTTAATAGATAATAAAATAAGCATAGCAGAAACACCAGGATACATAGAACGAACATTCTTAGGAACAGTAAAATTATGGTTACTTAATTTATCAGAAGACTATATAAAAACACTAAGAAACAGTAAAACTATAAATAACGAAGCAGCAACTACATCTATTGATATTTTACACAAATATGAAGTAGCAATACGGAACGAGTTTAGTAGTACAACTACAGAGACAGAAGAACAAAATAAGGATAAATAATTTAATAGAAATTTAATGTTGAAATTGGCAATATGTAATATGTGTTATATAGATGAATATACATGTGTATTTAGAGAATATTATTATAAAGGAAAATATACGCCAGAAGAAGCAAAAGAAGTAAGAAAATTATATTTTACAAAATTACCAGAACCATTTAGTACAAGAATAATAAAAGATTGGAATAACGCAGGATTACAAGATACACTAGGAGCTATGGTAAGATTTCTACAAAATTGGTATTCAGGTATATGTGAGAAATATAAAGAAAAAATGAAGATGGAAAAATCTATAATAAGGAATTTATCATGCTGTAGAGATAGAGTAGCACCCCAATTCGGATGCACAAATAATTACTACAAAAAGAATAGAAAAGTAGGAAAATTTAAAAGATATAAATCCCAATATAAAAATAAAAGGCCTAGAAGACAATATTATGTAAGAAACTATAACAATAAAAAACCATTTAAACCAAAGAAGAAAATAACCGAATGTACATGTTATAATTGTGGAAAACTAGGACATTTAGCTAGAGATTGTAGATTACCTAAGAATCCTAAAAGAAAGCAAATAGCAGAAATAATAATAAATAATGAAGAATACATGCAACTAGAATATTTAGATTACGAACTAAGCGATGACGATAGTATATATGAATTATCTGAAAATGAAGTAAATGAAGAATTAGAAAACGAAGAATTAGATAATGACTGAAAAGGAAGTACAAATAATAAAAGAAGAACATATGAATGAAGAATCTTCGGAACAAAAAGTAATATTTGATGTAAATATATTTGAACAAATAAAAGGAAAGGAATTAGATTTAAGCGTAGAAAAAATATTCAAATTACCAAGACTGAAAAATATATTTAAAAGACAAAAAGAAGAATACAAATATGGATTTAACAATGAAGGAAGTATGATAAATCATAAAGCGAGAAATGTAAAATTACAAATATGGGATAAAATATTAACCATAGAAGAAATATATAGTTATGAATTCACAAACAAGGATATACTTCTAGGAATGCCCTTTCTAGAAAAACTATATCCACACATAATAACAAAGACACACTGGTGGTTTACGACACCATGTAAACACAAAGTAGGAGCTAAAAGAGTATATAATAAAACCAGAAAACCTACCCCATGGATAAAGGAAAGTGAGAAAATTACACAGAAATTAGAAAATATAAAAACAAATGAGCATAAAATAGAACTAATTATATTTTCCATAGATAAATTAAAAATAATCCAAGAACAATTAGAACCATTATATAGCGAAAATCCCTTAAAAGGATGGGAAAAACTCTTTATTTATATTGTCGACTTCTTTACAGAGAGTCGTCATAACTTTGAGTATATCTTCCATAGTAGTAGTTTCTTTAGTCTGGGTAGCTTTGTCTTGATATGTAATCTGCAATTACATTTTTGTTAGTACCAATCACTTCAATTGTAAATGTAAAATTCAATATATTTAATACAAGTCTTCGTATCTCCTTGGTAGTAACTGAATCTTGTACTTTTTTTGTCAACCACCATTTTACTTGTGTATTATCTGTTCTAATAACAAATTTATTATATACAATATATGGTTCAAAAGCTAATAAACATTTGTATATTGAATATAGTTCTTTTCTATTTATTTCCCATTTTATTTCGGGATTTGTAAATGTACCTGAATAATATCTACAATGATGCTCTATTTTTTCTTTATCATACCTGTATTTTAATACTCCTCCATAGCTAATTTCACTAGCATCGGATTCTACTATGTAGATAAATTTTCTATTTTCTTCTGGAAAACATAGTTTTGGTAAATTCTTACATAGTAATTTTATTTTTCTTATTTGTTCTTGGTCCTTATTATCAAAGTAATATTCTACATCCTTTTTTAATTTCTTGTGTAATGGTTTTAGATTTTCTGCCAATTTTAGTATATATTCTCTTACTTGATTTACTAGTCCTAAAAATGATTGTAATTTCTTCTTTGTATCTATTTGTTCATCAGAATTTATTATTTTCTGTACTATGTGTGGCTGCATTTTTATGCCATTTTTATCTATTTCTATTCCTAAGAATTCTATTTGGTTTTTCATTATTTCAGCTTTTTTCTTACTTAGGCTAATTCTCCATAAAATGCTGATATCTACCTGGTGCATTTTTATATCCAAAAGGTAATACATTCCATTCATAAAATCCTTGGGGTACTGTAAATGCTGTTAATTTTTTAGATTCTTCTTCTAGCTTAAGGTGATAAAAGCCTGATTTACAATCAAACTTACTGAAATAATTATATCCTTGAACTTGTCTTATTTTTAATATTTTATTGGGTATCGAATAATTGTATGTTTTAGTTTTAGCATTTAAATTTCTATAATCAATAACCATTCTACTTTTGCCTCTTTTTTGTTCACTATGTTTGTTTACTATAAATGCTGGGCTTGTGTGTTTACTATTGCTTTCTTGTATATACTTGTTTTCTAACAATTCTTTTATGTGCATTTTGAATTCATCTAAATCATCAAAATTATATTTTAAAGGTTTCTGGGTAATTATACTATTTTCATCAATTAATTCTATTTTTACTTTAGTTTTATGTTTTTCCCATCCTTTTAAGGGATTTTCGCTATATAATGGTTCTAATTGTTCTTGGATTATTTTTAATTTATCTATGGAAAATATAATTAGTTCTATTTTATGCTCATTTGTTTTTATATTTTCTAATTTCTGTGTAATTTTCTCACTTCCCTTTATCCATGGGGCAGGTTTTCTGGTTTTATTATATACTCTTTTAGCTCCTACTTTGTGTTTGCATGGTGTCGTAAACCACCAGTGTGTCTTTGTTATTATGTGTGGATATAGTTTTTCTAGAAAGGGCATTCCTAGAAGTATATCCTTGTTTGTGAATTCATAACTATATATTTCTTCTATGGTTAATATTTTATCCCATATTTGTAATTTTACATTTCTCGCTTTATGATTTATCATACTTCCTTCATTGTTAAATCCTGTTACTACTATTGGTGTTGTTAATTTTTTCCATTTTTCATCTGGTAGACAATTATGTTTACACATATTAGCTTCTGCTCCTGTATCTATCATTGGGGTATAATATCTGTTATAGTAATTTTCTACTATTATTTTAGCAAGTATGTAGATTTTCATTTTTTTCTTACATTGTCCGTTTTATTATGACTTTCTTATTTTTATAAGTAACGGTTAACTGTGTGTTTTCTAAATTATATGGTTTCATATCTTCTAACCATTTTATTCCTAATATGATGTTTTTATCTCCGTGATATATTTTAAATTTTATTACCATTGGTATTCCGCCTATGATTATTTCTTTTTCTACTGATTCTCTGAATGCTGTAAATTCTTTTGGTAATTCCGGGTGTTCTATAGAATTTATTTCTTCTTCTGTTACTAATTCTCTTGTTATATAATTTTCCTCTTGTCCTGTGTTTATTATTATAATGAATTTTCTTTGTTCTAATATTCCGGTTATATAATAGTGATTTGGCTCTATTTCTTTTATTGTTACTGAATTTCTTGATGACTGGGGTGTGTCACTACAACTTTTCCTTTTGGAAGTGCTTATTCTATCACTTACTATTTCTAAGTTTTCTTCTATGTCTATTTCCTTATAGCTATAATCATTGTTTTCTATTACTGAAACAATTTGTTCAAATGGATTTTCTATTTTAATTCTATTAATTTTATTTTTTGTTGTTATTTTATGTTTTGTTGTTAAGACGTATAAATTTTTACATCTTGCTGTGAATACTTTACTACCTGGGGCTAGTTCAATACCTGTCATTTTCCAATATAATACTAATGATTTATCTATATTACTGTCATTTATTGCTACTGAATAGTTAGCACTTATTATGAATTTAAACTTCTGGTATATTAAATTTCCTTTTACTGCACTTATTATGCTTTTTTCTATAGGTTCAATTATTCTATCATCTGCTAAATATATTTCTATAGGTGTGTCTATGCCTTCTCTAAAACATGCCTTTATTAATATTTCTGTTCCTCCTAGATGTACATATCTTATTGGTTCTTTAGCTTGAATTGCTTGTATTTCTTTGTTTATTATTCTCTTATTTATTATAGGAATTCTTGCTTTTCCCCTAGTATATTTACAGTCTATTATATGTTCTTTCTGACTTACCACATAGTATTCTTCTTTTTGTCTTTTAAATATATTTTTCAGTCTTGGTAATTTGAATATTTTTTCTACGCTTAAATCTAATTCCTTTCCTTTTATTTGTTCAAATATATTTACATCAAATATTACTTTTTGTTCCGAAGATTCTTCATTCATATGTTCTTCTTTTATTACTTGTACTTCCTTTTCAGTCATTATCTAATTCTTCGTTTTCTAATTCTTCATTTACTTCATTTTCAGATAATTCATATATACTCTCGTCATCGCTTAGTTCGTAATCTAAATATTCTAGTTGCATGTATTCTTCATTATTTATTATTATTTCTGCTATTTGCTTTCTTTTAGGATTCTTAGGTAATCTACAATCTCTAGCTAAATGTCCTAGTTTTCTACAATTATAACATGTACATTCGGTTATTTTCTTCTTTGGTTTAAATGGTTTTTTATTGTTATAGTTTCTTACATAATATTGTCTTCTAGGCCTTTTATTTTTATATTGGGATTTATATCTTTTAAATTTTCCTACTTTTCTATTCTTTTTGTAGTAATTATTTGTGCATCCGAATTGGGGTGCTACTCTATCTCTACAGCATGATAAATTCCTTATTATAGATTTTTCCATCTTCATTTTTTCTTTATATTTCTCACATATACCTGAATACCAATTTTGTAGAAATCTTACCATAGCTCCTAGTGTATCTTGTAATCCTGCGTTATTCCAATCTTTTATTATTCTTGTACTAAATGGTTCTGGTAATTTTGTAAAATATAATTTTCTTACTTCTTTTGCTTCTTCTGGCGTATATTTTCCTTTATAATAATATTCTCTAAATACACATGTATATTCATCTATATAACACATATTACATATTGCCAATTTCAACATTAAATTTCTATTAAATTGTTTATCCTTATTTTGTTCTTCTGTCTCTGTAGTTGTACTACTAAACTCGTTCCGTATTGCTACTTCATATTTGTGTAAAATATCAATAGATGTAGTTGCTGCTTCGTTATTTATAGTTTTATTGTTTCTTAGTGTTTTTATATAGTCTTCTGATAAATTAAGTAACCATAATTTTACTGTTCCTAAGAATGTTCGTTCTATGTATCCTGGTGTTTCTGCTATGCTTATTTTATTATCTATTAACTGTTTTGCTATATATCCTACCCATAGTTGGATTGATTTATTTATATCTGATACGCAGTCTAATTCTAGGAAGTTACTATTTTGGTTAGTTGGTTTTGGAGTCCATTTTCTATTTAGTCTTTTATCCCATAAACTATTTTGTCTATCAGATTGCTCATAGCTTACTGTATAGTATATTGGATTTAATATTTTTGGGTTTTTAACACCTGATGTACTGGCTTCTTGTTATTTTTCTCCTTCAACATCTCCTGCATTTATTTCAATATCTTCATCTATTTTTTCTATATTTTTTATCATTTCTGTATAAGTTTCGCTTATTTCCGAATTTTGCTCTGTCTGATTATCGTTTATTTCATTTACACCTAATTCTTCTTCAATTGGTTCTTCTATTTGTAATTTTTCTTTAAAATTTTCTATTTCTGTTTTTAATTTTGTTTCAATTTCTTTTTCTTTTTGTTTTGCCGCATATAATTCTTTTAATTTGGCTAATTCTTTTTCTAATGCTATTATCCTATCATTTTTTACTTCTTCAATTTGTTGTATTTCTTGTTTTGCTTGTTGTTTAATGATAGTTATCTCATTTTTTCGGTCTATTTCTTCATTTTCTCTAGCTAACCTTACCATTGCCGTTAAACTATCTTCTAACCTTAAAGATTCTTTTTCTAACATTAGACTTAGATTATCTTCTATTTTTTTATAACGTCTTCCTAAATTTGAAAATATAATCTTTATTTTTAACCCATCGTGATTTTCATATGTTTTTTCATCTATAGCAAATTCTTCTTTATTCATCTTATAAATTATGTTGTAATTTATATTCTAGGCTATCTATTTGTAGTTGTAGATAAAATATAGTTTTTCTTTGTGCTTTGATAGATTCTTTGCAAACTCCTGCAATTATGTTGTAGTCAAGTCTATTTTGTCTATATTGTAATTCTTGTCTTTTCTCTATAATTATTTCATTGAGATTTTGTCTGTATTCGTTACTATTAGTCATTGTTTCTTTAAGTACTTAACATATTTATATTCTATTCTAGATATTTTATCTATTAATTTTCCTCATATTTTTTCTTAACATACTATTTTATCTAGAATAGTTTTAGGGATTCTATATTTTGGGTTTCGTATATACAAAATTTTAAAAAGTTTACTTAGTTTATTGGGATTCTTAATAATTTTTATCTTATAATTATTCTTACTTCTTTTTTGCCAAATTTCAAAGTATTTTATCATTAATCTGAAACTAATTCTAATTCGTTTACATCGAGCTTTTCGAATTCTGAATCTAGTTCATGCAATCCTATTTGATACCATTCTTGGTTTATTAGTTCTAAATCTTCATTACTGAATATCTTTTCCCATATCAATTTTCTTAGATCTGTTATTTCTATATCTTTAAGCACATATAAGATTAATATCTTATAATCATAGATCATTTCATCATGTAAATAAGTAAAGTAAGTAGGCATTTGCGAAGAAAGTTCATCATTGTGGGCCCACTTAACAAAAAAGAAAAGAAAGTTCACAATTATGTTTGCAACGGGTTTCTAAACTCATGCCCACAATGTAGGCGCAAACA
This sequence comes from Jaltomata sinuosa, assembly GCA_003996215.1. Lineage (NCBI taxonomy): Eukaryota > Viridiplantae > Streptophyta > Magnoliopsida > Solanales > Solanaceae > Jaltomata > Jaltomata sinuosa. The sequence goes on along the minus strand of QJPP01000751.1, from coordinate 299,861 downwards.
TGATTTGTTACGGGGCCCAAAAGTGCACTTGATCAAACAAATTCAAACAAGGAATTTCACGGAATTTGCGAAGGATAAACACAAAATATTAATGGAAAAAGAAGCAGGGAACATCACACACTTACCAAAAATAAAGTGGGTGATCAAACACCCTAGAACCAGCTCTCAAGCTTGCCCAACAATGGATTTTTCATAAATATGGAGTAGAAAATGAAGTTTAATTGTTTAAATAGCAGCCAGGGGTCCTTCTTCGCGTAGACGAGGACCCCACCGCATACACGGGTTCACAGACATGGCCCTCTTCTTACATACATGAAGAGGTGGCTGGCCTGTGTCCGGCTAACCCTTCTTCGCAAATGCGGGCCACCCACCACATATGTAGGCTCGCAGATATGAATTGCCGCTCGCATACATGATAGGCTAGGGTGACTGATAACGCTCAAATTGTGCTCCCCAAAGTGGGAGGTCACGACGATCGTCATAGCAAAACAAAATTTATAATTCCCAACGGATGTCGGGGTCATACCCAACGGAACATTGTAGTCGCGATTGAGCTAATAAAGAGTCCAAGAAACTTATTTAAGTTCAATCAACAAAAAAGAAAAGATATCTAAAAGGGGGGTTTTAGACTAAAACTAAAGATAAAAGAAAATCAAATAAAAGATAAATTGATCAATGGATTTCACCTTGCTTTCGCCAAGCAAGGACAACAAGAGAGACTTGGGAGTGGGAATTTAATTCACAAGACTTGCACCCGATTAACACTTTGGTAGTCTTGGTTGAAGGTATGCCTAACCGTATTCCGACCAATTGATCATATATCTCGTGTGTTCTCTCGAACCACCATGAGTAAGTAATAAACCAACCAAATAACTTGCGTGAGTTGGGTTATCTCTAACCCCAATTCTTGGATCGGAGTTTTCGACAACCAAACTATCTCTAGACTTGGTCTAGAGTGGAAACCCCAAATCACCACTATTGAATCTTCCTGAATTTTAGGAAATTCTCTCTCAAGCAACAACCCAAATTAGAAAGCTAAGTCAATGTTTGCAACCATTGACTATAAATTCAAGCATGGAGGATTCAATAGACCCAAATAATCAAACAAGAGAAAAATCTATATATGAATTCAATACCCAAACAAGTATTATCTCTAATACAAAACCAAATCTCAATTTAACAATTACACCAATAAAATAGAAATTCAGAGCAAGAGTTAAAGAATGGAAACTAAAGATTTTACAATAAAGAGCATCCAAATCTTCACTCCTATGGTGTTGGTAGATGAACTTGCTCTCCAAGCTTGACAAAAGTTGTGATAATAGCCAAAGATAGCTTCCAAAATGGATTAGAAGTGTTTTATATGGATTGTTGTTTTTAAGGATATGAAAAGACCAATTGGGCCTTGAATGGAATCCGTCAGCCGCACCTGCAGAATTTTAACTGCAGGTGCATGGCCGTAGGGGTGGCACTTGTGGCGCAGGGGCGTGGTCACTGTGGAAGACTAAATGGCACAGATATGCCTGTGGCATTTTGGCACAAAGGTTGCAAGTGCGCACTTGGATCCCTCTGATCCGCTCCTGCGGGAGCGCCACTGGGCCTCCTTGGGCGCAGGGGCGGCTACCCTGGTACTTCAGTAGAGTGTTCTCCTTTTTTGCTCCAGTTGTTCCAAGTATCCTCAGAAAACATAAATAACCTAAAATATACCCAAAACGTGCCATAAGTGATCTCATATCATCATTAGAAGACACAAAAGCATAAGAAAAGTGATATAAATAAGTGGTAAATCCACCACTTATCAACACCCCCAACTTAAGTTTTTGCTTGTCCTCAAGAAAACTTGCAATCAAACCACAAAAAGATTTCAATTTCTTTAAGCACAAGGGACATCCTCTCCTATTCACAACCCACTTTTCAATTTAGGAACCATAGATATGATGTCGGTTGGTACGAATATGTAGTCAATCACAAGCGAATGCTCAACACAACAATCCCCTCATTTTCACAAACATTTTCAAGAGTTGCAAAAGACTTATAAATATGACCAAGTGACAACAACCAATCCTCAAGAAATGACTTATGACCACTAGCACTAATCATGCTCATTTGATTCCTTTTCGGGAAGTAACAACATCACCGCTATCTAAATTTGCATGCCCTCACAATAACGAAAGTCCCCAAAACACACTAATTACAATGATAAAACAAGGGACAAATGCACACCACTCATACTAACAAAGAACCTCAAGTACAAACAAGTATCAAACCATAAGCTTGCACTTATTTTGATTCACCACTAACAAAAAAGCAATAGGTTATAGATCTCAAAGGACTTTTCTAAGCTTGTAATGTAGGCTAGGGGAAAGGTAGGATAGCATTTTGGATTAGAGTGACTACCTCCTCCTTGAACACTACACAACATTTTCAATTTGAAACCAAAGCCATTTATTTTAATTTTCATTCAATACAAGGCACCATTTCACTCAATTCACATGATGTTCCACTTGTGTCATTCTACTGACCTTGGAGGATTCACTTTCTTTCCTTTCATTCCTTTTTTCCTTTTATTATTTCTTTCCTTTCACATTCCTTCTTTTTTTTGGATAACTTTTTTTAGGATTCGACCACAAACCAAGTTGTACTCACTTCACTCCTCCAAGGTATTTTTTCATCAACCCCAACTTAGGCTTTTAGCCTCGATTTCACACTTGTAGAGTTCAAGGAGGGATGGGATGAAAAGAGGGATTCGTTTTCAAAATTGTTCAAGGCTTGTACCAAGGTTGCTAAAGAAGAGGTATTAGGCTCAAGAGGTGTGACTAGTGATACAATTTGACTACAATGGTGGGCTTTAAAGGCTTAGTAGGCTTCAACAATCACAAAGAAGGCCTAAGGTCATTTCTCCAACCAATTCAATTAAGACTAGCATTAGAATGACTAATCGGGCAAGTTCTAGATGACACAAGCAAGCACGAGAATTATTCAAGCAAACTCACCACACATGGCATGCGAGTTATTCAAGACATATCAATGTTCTTCATATTAAGGAAAAATGGGGCCACATTTTGCACCTATGTAATCATTTATTGGTCAAAAGTCACAAAAAGATCAAAGGCATTGTCACAAGCATCATTCTTTGCTTTCAAACTATGTCACAAGAATTTTTGGAGGGGTATGCGCAATACGCTCAATTCGCATGCAAGACTAAATCTATTAGTACCACTCAAATCATTATCCAACTTATCTTAAAAGATGACGATTTGCCCTTAAGAAGGACGTCACTCAATCTATCATATGGCAAATTGATCTATCTAAATCGATATGGCACACCTCTGCATACAAGAAATTTCATCTAGCCTAGCGGGTACTCAGACTTCCCCTGGCTTCAAACACGAAAGTGTTGATCTTGCCTTAAGAATGTCGTCACTCAATCTATCATTTGGAATATTCACTTAAAATCACTTATGTTAAAATAAAGAGAGGAAATACCAAAACCAACTAATCAAACAAAATTCCAAACAATACAAAACCCGACGAGGGCAATATCCAACAAAACAAGCCCAACATGGGAAACAAGGCCAAAACACCACCCCAACTAAAAAGTAAAGCATAGTCCTCAATGCAAAAAAAGAAATGAAAGACAAGGATAAAAAGTGTGGGGCTCCTTGGATTCTTCATCAGACTAGTAATCTAAGAAGTATGATGCACCATGCTCAACATCCTCATCACTCTCTTCCTCAGACAGGAAAGAGTACTCCTCACTGTCATCATCTTTGGACACTGGGATCTTCTTGCTCAGTTGTCCCTATTTGAAGATGGCTTTGATACCTCTCAACATTTTGACCATGAATTTGTTCCTCTTCTTATTCTTTTTCTTCTCATCCTCAAAATCTTGGTGAAGAGCTGACTCAACAAAGGCCTACTCAAGCATCCTTATTGAGGCTGTCACTGTGGTAATGGAATCGGCATGTTGCTTCTGTGCCTCAAAGTATGATTATATCTCTACTTTGGTGAATAGATTGGCTGACGGTGTTGGCTGTGTAGAACTACTAGGAATCTGACTCATGATCTCCCAGATGGAAGCTAACTGAGAAGTAACGACCCAAATAGGCCCTCAGCCTGAGTACCCTAAGAGAAAGAATATGGATCCACTACTATATCAATCTTTCTCTTCTTACTTTGTAGCGTGCCTCCTTCCCCATGCACCTTTAATGGATTGTAAGCTTTATAAGCTTCCACCCAATTATCCCCAGGATGTTAAGGAACCTCAGCTAACCGACACAGCTCAATAATCAAAGAGGGGAACATCAAGGTAGGGTTGTCCTGAAGCAAATACTCCCTCATCTCTCGGACTAGATAATGACCGGTATTCACGGGAATGCCATCAAGAATGCAAATGATCATCCTAGCTCAAAGAGGAGGAACCCTAGATTTATGGCCGGAAGGTGACACATGGCTACAAATGATCTCAAGCCACATCCTCGCCTCATCTGTGAAAGTCTTTGATGATATGGACATAAGAGTTCTTGCCCAACTCATTGTCGCTCCATGAGGACACAACTTAGACACCAGCCAAGTGCCCGAACATGAATCCTTTTGTTGCATAGGCTCAAGTAGATGGTTGAGCACCCCATAATGTGCATTAATTTGTTGCAGCCCAAATTTCACAACTTTCCCCCTAATGATGAGCTCTAGGTTGTTTATGTCTGTAGGCTTTAAGTTTGCGTGGAAATCCCTTACCCATTACTCATTTGCCTCAAAAGGGGTAGGTATGAAACATGTCCATCCCGTAGTCAAAAGACGCCCATAGAAATCTGGAAGGCGTGCCTCTAAATTTGTGTCATCTATCCCCCTCTCCGGCTTAATCTTTTTATAAAAGAGCTTCTTGTAGTAGCGGCATTGACAGTAATAGGGACATGAACCTTGTGGTGTCATATGGTTCCTCCGCAGCTTCACCCTCAATTGCATCACCCAAATATTCATCATTAACAAGGTCGTGATCCATTTTGAAGCTTGAAGTACCTAAAAATGTGGAATCAAGTTAGAAGAAGTGTATGAACATGTTCAGTAATTCAAAACCAAGCATGTGGGCAAAAGAAATATTTTTTTTTGAACATTAGGGAGACGCGGAAACACCTCTACAATTTTTCATAAATTCTGTTAGTATCCACACCTGTGGAACTTCATCACAAGTACGGAGGCGCACTAGCGGTCTTAGCTAGCACACTTGTGATTCCTGGAGTTTCCAGGACTCCCGCAGCTGCGGCCTGATAAGCGCAGGTGCGGCAACACCCTTGTGCCTTTAGGACCGCACCTGCGGTGTCGTCTTCTTTTGCAGAGAATTCTATAATTTACACCATCATTCATACTATATACTATAAGCATTTAGAGATTCACCTTTATAAGAGAAGGCTTCAAGATTAAATGGAACAAGACACATACCTTGAGGATTTATGGTGGGGTGGGGGGGTCAAATTTGGACCTTGAGACCCTTTTCTTTCTTGCACAATCAAAAGCTTCTTCCTTTTTTCCCCTTTGAAAATTCTCTTGAGTAGTAGTTGGGGAAGTGCAGTGTGTGAGAGTGAGAGAGAATTAGTGAAAGATTATGGAGTTGAGAAGAGAGGGTGATGGGAACGGTTGGAGAGAAGTGGGGCATTTAAAAGGGTGTGTGCCCTTTTATTTTCTGCCAATAGAAGTCGACAAGCGCACCTGTTCTAGCTTAGCCATTGGTGCACTGCCTCCTCTGCATTGGTTAGTCCACCCCTATGATTCGCACTTGCAACAATTTCCACACCAGGTGCGCCTCACCTGCAAATTTCTGCCAAATTTTTCTCAACTTACTAGTTCGAGATACAATGGTTGGTGCGACGCTCACAACCACTGGTGCGAAACGCACCAACTTCGCACACTTTATCATTTTTGGCAGCTTCACTATTTTTGAGGTGCGTTTGGGTGTGCGACGGGCATATTTTGAGGTGCAGAACGCACCCATTTTGCTCATTTTGACCTGTTTGGCAGACCTACTATCTGGGGGTGCATTTGCATGTGCGATACACACACTTAGATATGCGTTAGCACCCCATATAGCATGTTATTTTGGCAACCTTTTTGGTCATTGATTAGATTTTTATGAGGCCTCCACTTCTCAACATGCCCTAACAACTTAAAAAGACTTGAAACTTTATGGATTGGTCAAAAATCTATCACTGAGCTACTCTACTAATGAAACAAAAAATTGTAAACCTTCAAAATTTGAAACTATGGGTTTTCGTCCCATCAAGCGCACAATTTAACGTCGCGATGCGACGTAAGCTACTTCACTCTTTGGATCTCCACTTGGAAGATTTGAACCTTCGATTTGAATCGAGCTTCCGGTGACAATCCCGGGGTAAAGGTTTGAACATGAGAAGGCCATTCTCTTGATTCCACATATTGCACTTTTTAGCCTTCAAGTGAGGAAGGATGCTTTGCCTTCTCGCCATGACAAACTCAAAACCAGATAGACCTTCATTCACCCTCCTTCCAAGGTCTTCAAAAAGCTTGATTACTTTGACTCTCGTCCATTCAATCAAACTTAAGGTCGAACAAAGGTTGAAGTGGGATTTGGGCGTCTCCACCTTCAAGATTGCCTCATTCATAACATCCTCACTTAGAGATGCTATGACATCATAACCCACAAATGGGGTAGTTGGTTGCAACACCACTTTCAATTCATGATCCTCCGTTGTGTTTTCCTCTTCTTTAGCCCTTGAATCCAGAAAGCATTGCTTTATGGATTGCACACTCATCTCTTGTGTTTCTAGCGAGGCCAAGAGGGTTTGGAGCTTGACACATATGCTTTCTTTGCTTGCGAAGTCATGGTCCCTATTGAGGTCACAAGAACCACTAGCAACATTGTTAGCACAAGAAGGGGAAGAGGAAGATCATCATTAGGTCATACAATCAAATGTCTGTCATGACCACCACACAAATAGTAATTGCGCCCATCATAGGAGGGAGAAGGAGAATATCTACCTCTCCTAGGGACAATTCGATACCTTCTTCCAAGGTCGGGTCCTCCACAATAAACACAATAGTTGGGAATATAAATTGGGATGCAACTATCAACATTTCTACCATTCAAATAAGCCATTATGCCATCAACAAAATAAAACTAAACAACTATAAAAACAACTATTCACAAAAATGAACTAGAGTAAGTAAACTAAAATTCTAAACTAACTCAATATGCCAAATTAACCCCCGACAACAACGCCATTTTTGATAACGCTCAAATCATTCTCTCCAAAGTAGGAGCTCAGGACGATCGTCAGAGAAAAACAAAATTTATAATTCCCAATGGATGTAGGGGTCGAACCCAAGGGAATAATGTAGTCGCGATCGAGCTAATAAAGAGTCCAAGCAACTTATTGAAGTTCAATCAACAAAAAGGAAAAGATATCTAAAAGGGGTGTTTTAGCCTAAAACAAAAGATAAAAGAAAATCAAATAAAATATAAATTGATCAATGGCTTTGACCTTGCTTTCGCCAATCAAGGACAACAAGGGAGACTTGGGATTGGTAATTTAATTCACAAGTCTTGCACCCGATTAAAACTTAGGTAGTCTTGGTTGAAGGTATGCCTAACCGTCTTTCGACCAATTGAGCATATATCTCGTGTGTTCTCTCGAAAAACCACGAGTAAGCAATAAATTAACCAAATAACTTGCATGAGTTGGGTTATCTCTAACCCCAATTCTTAGAGGGGAGTTTCCGACAACCAAACTATCTCTAGCCTTGGTCTAAAGTGGAAACCCGAAATCCCCACTATTGAATCTTTCTAAATTTTAGGAAATTCTCTCTCAAGTAACAACCCAAATTAGAAAGCTAAGTCAATGTTTGCAACCATTGACTATAAATTCAAGCAAGGAGGATTCAATAGACCCAAATAATCAAATAAGAGCAAAATCTGTATATGAATTCAATATCCAAACAAGTATTATCTCTAATACAAAACCAAATCTCAATTAAACAATTACACCAATATAATAGCAATTAAGAGCAAGAGTTGATGAATGGAAACTAAAGATTTTACAATAAAGAGCATCCAAAACTTCACTCCTATGGTGTTGATTGATGAACTTTCTCTCCAAGCTTGCCAAAAGTTATGAGAATAGCCAAAGATCCAACCAAATATAACTTCCAAAACATCGTGGAGGTGTTTTATGTGGATTGGGGTTTTCAAGAATATGAAAAGACCAATTGGGCCTTGACTGGAATCCAACAGTCGCTCCTGTGGAATTTTTAGTTGCAGGGGCGACACTTGTGGCGCAGGGGCGTGGTCGATGTGGTGGCCTAAATACCGCAGATGTGCCTGTGGCATTTTGGCATATAGGTCATAGGTGCGCCCGTGGATCCCCTCCTGCGGGAGCGCCGTTGCGCCTCCTTGAGCACAAGGGCAGCTATCCTGGTACTTCAGTGGAGTGTTCTCCCTTTTTGGTCCAATTTTCATCCCTTTTGCTCCACTTGTTCCAAGTATCCGCAGAAACAGAAATCACCTGAAATATACCCAAAACGTGTCATAAGTGATGTCATATCATCATTAGAAGACACAAAAGCATAAGAAAAGATATATAAATAAGGTAAATCCACCACTTATCAGTGACCTGCACCAGCAACAATAAAAACCAGCAAATTCCTAAGGCTAAAAATTCACCGGATGGACCCTCGAAATTCATTTTAAATCCCGTGAACACAAACCAAACATGCTACCCAATTGAAAATGACACTCTAGACTTAACAATATCAATAAAGTGACCAATGGAGGTCGGGTTGATGAAGTGTTGACCGAAGTCAATACTTTGCTGGTTTTACCTAAAAGTTACCCAATTGTCCAAAATGAGTCCGGAAGCCTCAAAAATCAAATGAAAGGTCCCACTAGCCTAAAGTCAACATTTTAGAGCTAATAGTGCTGATAGAATTTCCATCCGAGCATGTATTCTTCATATGTTGACCAAAGTCAACTCTTTTAACTTTACAAGTTTTAAAATAAGAAATGGGCTTAAAACATAAATGAACTGCTTGGGAATTGGACCGTCAGTCCCGAAAAGTTGTAAATGACTTGCAACAGTTATAGGAAAGCTCGAAACATGGAAAAAGCACGAAAATAGAGTAAATGACCTAGAAGGTCATTACAACATCTACTACTGAAAGAACTTTTGTCCTTAAAAGTTAAAGAAAAGAAGGTACCTGAAGGCTCAAAAAGGTGAGAATAATAGGTTTGCATGTCAGTCTCGATCTCCCAAGTAGCCTCCTCGATAGGATGATGCATGCCTCCATTGAACATTAACTGATGGAATATCCTTGGACTTTAACTTCCTAACCTTCCTGTCAAAATAGCAACAAGCTCATCCTCAAAAGCTAAAGACTCGTCCAACTTAACAGAATCCCACTGAAGCACATATGACTCATCCGGAACATACCATCTTAGCATAGAAACATGTAAAATAGGGTGAACACCTGAAAGAGCTAGAGGCAAGCCCAACTCATATGCTACCTCTCCAATGCGATGAAGGATCTCAAATGGCCCCATGAACCTGGGCCCTAGATTGCCCTTCCTCCCAAACCTTATCAAGCCCTTCATGGGCAACACTTGAAATAAAATTTGATCACTAACCATAAACTCTAACTCCCAAACTGTACGGTCAGCATAACTCTCCTACCTACTCTGGGAAGTATGAAGTTTCTCCTGAATGAACAAAATTTTATCCATTGAATTACATAGCAAGTGAGTACCCCATGGTCTAACCTCGAAGGAATCAAACTAACCCACCAGAAACCTGCACCGCCTAGCATATAATGCCTCAAACATTGCTATATGAATACTGGAGTGGTAGCTATTGTCATATGCAAACTCTGCCAAGGCTAAGAACTGGTCCCACTGACCTCCAAAATCAATAATACAAGCTCGCAACATATCCTCTAGAACCTGAATAGTATGCTTTGATTGTCCATTAGTTTGCGAGTGAAAATGAGTGCTAAGCTCAACTCGAGTACCCAACTCTCTCTGAATAGACCTCTAGAAATAGGAAGTAAGTTGAGTACCACGATAAAATTTGATAGAAAAAGGTACTCTATGCAAACAGACACCCTCACAGATGTAGATTTGAGCGAGCCTCTATAAACTGTAGGAAGTCTAAACTGGCAGAAAGTGAGCATACTTTGTCAACCTATCCATGATGACTCAAATAGCATCAAACCTCCACAAGATATATGGAAAGCCTACCACGAAGTCCATAGCTATCTTCTCCTATTTCCAGTTTGGAAAGGGCAGCCGCTGAGTAAAACCACCTAGTCTCTGGTGCTTTACTTCACCTGCTAATAGTTCAAGCACCTAGATATAAAACCTGAGATATCCCTCTTCATACCACACCACCAGTAGTGTTGTCTCAAGTCATGATACATCTTAGATGCCCCAGGATGAATGGAATACCTTGAACAATAAGCCTACTCTAAGATCAACTAGATCAAATCACAAACTCTATGAACACAAATTCAACGCTCAATCCTAAAAACACCCTCCAAATCTAAGGTCGCCTTCCTATCTTCGCCATTCAATACCTTATCATGAATGATCCTCAACCTTGCATCATCAAACTCCTGTGCTTGAATCTTCACTAACAAGGAAGACCTAACCCCAACACAAGCAATAATACGGCCCGACTCAAAAATATCGAGTCTAACTAACCTGTTAGCCAAGGACTGGATGTCCAAAGCTTAAGGTCTCTCCTCCACAGCCAAGAATACCAAGCTACACATACTTACTACCTTCTAGCTCAAGGCATTTTCTACCATATTTTCCTTGCTTTGGTGATAGAGGATAGATATATTATAGTCCTTCAGTAACTCCAACCACCTGTGTTGCCTCAATTTTAGATCCTTCTAGATGAAAATTTACTGAAAACTACGATGGTCAGTGAAGATCTCATAATGCATGCCACACAAATAGTGCCTCAAAATCTTCAACGCAAAGACTATGACCGCTAACTCCAAGTCATAAATAGGGTAGTTCCTCTAGTGAACTATCAGTTGCCAGGAAGCATAAGTAATAACTCGACCCTACTGCATCAATACATAACCCAACCCAACTTTAGAAGTATCACAGTAAATGGTAAATCCCTGACCCTCAATTGTAAGAGTAAGAATTAGAGTTGAAGTAAATAAGGCCTTGAGCTTCATAAAGCTTGCCTTACACTCGTCAGACCACTGGAAAGGGATATTCTTCTAAGTCAATAAAGCTGCTATAGAAGAAAACCCCTCCATAAATAGTCTATAGTAACCTGCCAACCCATTGAAACAGTGAACCTCGATAGGAGAAGTAGGCCTAACCCAATCACGAACTTTCACAATCTTCAATGGATCCAACATAATCCCATATTTTGAAACCATCTGCCCCAAGAATGCCATAAACTCAAGCAAAAACTCACACTTAGTGAATTTTTCATGTAACACTGGTCTCGTAAGGTCTGAAGTACAACTCTCAAATACTGCTCATGTTACTCTCTACTCCTCAAATACACCAGAATGTCATCAACGAACACAATAACAAAGGAATCTAGGTAGGCTATGAACACATGATTCATCTACTCCATATACACTGTAGGGGAATTAGTAAACCCAAAGGACATGACTAAGAATTCATAATGATTGTATCAAGTCCTAAATGCAGTCTTTGGGATGTCGACAACCCTGATCCTCAACTGATGATAACCTGACATCAAATCAGTCTTAGAGAAAAATGCTGCACCCTGTAGCTGGTCAAATAAATTATCAATATGCAACATAGGATACCTATTCCTAATGGTCACCTTATTCAGCTGCCTGTAGTCAATACACATACGCATATACCCATCCTTCTTCTTCAAAAAAAAAATAGTAGCACCCCATGAAGAACACTAAGCCTGATAAACCCCCTACTTAGAAGATCCTGGAGCTGCTTCATAATCTCCCTCAACTCGGCTAGTGCTATTCGATATAGTGAAATAGAAATAGGTTGAATGCCTAGCTCAATATCAATACCAAAGTTGATATCATGATCAGGAGGAAGACCTGATAGATAAGAGGAAAACATATCTGAATACTCACAAACCAAAGGAACTGACTCAAGTAAAGGTATGGTGGAACTAGTATCACAGACAAACACAAGATAGGCTAAGCACCCCTTCCCAACCAATCTCTCAGCACTCAGGAACGATATAACTACCCTCGACATATGGCTATCGGCACCCTTCTATATAATATATGGGATACCAAGCATTCATAGAGTAACAGTCTAGGCAGAGAAATCAAAGACCACATGGTAGGGAGACAACCAATCCATGCCTAGAATCACAACAAAATCAACCATGTCTAGCACAACCAGGTCTACCCACATCTCATAAATTAGAATAGTCACAACAGAAGCCCGATAAACGTGATCCACTACTAAGGAATATCCTACTGGTAACTACATGCATAGGCGGAGGCAATAACTCACAAGTAGACTCCAAACGAGTAGCAAAGATGCTGAAAGATATGAAAATGTAGACCCTGGATCAAATAATGTAGATGCTGACTAATGAAAAACTAAGATCATACATGTGATGACAACATCTGAAGCCTCAACCTCTAACTAGCCAAGAACTACATACATGTGACACTGACCACCATAACCACCTCGAGCACCCTGGGGACCACCCCTACTACCTTGTGCACCACCTCTGGCTGGTGGTGTTGAAGCCCTAGGGACTTGAACTCACTGACTCAGGTGACCCTATTACTCAAATCACTAAATGGATGGACAATCCCCAGCACAATGACTCAGCACACCACACTCGTAATAACCCCAACTAGTTATACCTTGTTGCGATGACCTAGATGAACCAAAAAGGCCATTACGGCCTAAATACCCAGAGTGAGCACCTCGTGTGCACTAAACCAAGCCCTGTATACTTTGACTACTATGACCCTTTATAATATTTGGTACTGCCTAAACAAGCTGGCATTGTAAGAAGTTCTAACCTCGGCCAAAGAAGCCTCTACCTCGAGTTTATAGACAATGGTAACTACCCTGATGGCGGGGCCTCTTATTGTTGTCCTTATGGGCCATGCAAAGTATGCCCTGAATAGTACGGGAATGATCTACAACATCTAAGAAAGACTACCCGAGGCTACCATTCCCTCAGTAGCTAGAAAAAGCTACAAGGTCAACCCTTTAACAAAGTAATGCACCCTCTTGTGCTTGGTGGGCAAAATCATAGTGGCATGCCTAGACAACTCATATAAATTGACCTCATCCTCTGAAATAGTCATAGAGCCCTTCTCTAACCTGGTGAACTCATCCATCAAGTTCTCTCCTAAGTTGCACGACACATATTTCTCCAAGAATGGCTCGGACAACTACCAGGTCATCGGAGGTGACCCAACTTGTCTGCAAGCAATATAAGCCCTCCCCAATTATTTTTCTAGACCATCTAGCTGAAAATGCTATAATCTGCCCCATGTGACTCAACCAAGTCGAGGTTATGTAACCTATCTTGGAAACTTACTAGAAACTCATGAGCATCTTCCCTCGGAGCACCAGAAAATATTGAGATACCTAACTGAAGGAACCTACCTAGCACCTTATGCTCTTTAGAAAACATAACCAGCCTGCTACCATAGGTTGAACAGCTGTAGGAACTAGCAACAACTCTAAATGAGGAGTCACAATAGTAGGTTGCACTCCTAAACCCTGCACCACTGCCTAGGCTAAAGTTTGAGCCTCATCCCTGACCTGTGAGCTAATCAGAGTACCTGGAGAAGCTGTGGGCTATGACATGCCCTTTTAAAACCCAAGCAGAAGAACCAAAGTATCCTAAAGAATCGATGTAGCCACAAAACCTCCTGGATTTTGCACTGGCTCTATGCCTTCTAGCTCATACTGTACCTTCTCTACTATTATATCTAGTTTTGGTGATGGTACCCTAGCTTGGTCCTGAGCTGGTGCGTAGCCCATGCCCTACCTCTACACCTAGGTCGACCTCTGCACCATCCTTTAGCTGGGACTCTAAATGCTAGCACATGTGCCTCATCCTCACCTACAACTAATCGCATCCAAACTATCTAAGAAATAGTGTAAAAAAGATACTTAGAAGTTGCTAGAATCAAGGACGCACGATAAGGAATCAAACAAGATGAAATCTTTCCTAGGAACGCTATATAACCTCTCACAGATAGGATATGGATATCATCGTACCAATCCACGAGACTGTACTAGATATTTGCTCTTGTACTAGTGAAGATGGTGAACCTAAAGCTATCATACCACTCTATCATGACCCTAAAATCGAGCCATATTGGTGCCTACTATAAACCCCAATATGCAAGACAACCCAAGAGAATGATAATATAATTAAGCTAGCATCAGATAAGCAGAAGCAAGAATAATAGTAAAACAAGGGCAAACAACATATATATATATATATATATACCTAACGGTACAAAATATACAAAGAGGCCCTAAAGAGACATAAAATAATGAAATATATACAAGAACCAAACCTCGGACCTAGTGTCATCGGTACAAGAGTGTCTACTATACAAAAAGAGTGCTACAAAAGAATCCACGGTCTGTCAAAATATAAAATATAGAGAGTATGAACAAAAGGAAAGCACTAAAATCCCTAAACACTGGGAGGTCACCACAATCCGAATAGCACCTGGCCTCGAAAAAAAGAATAGTCAATGAGGGTAGCTTGTACTGGGTGTTGCATCAGAAAAAGATGCAGAAATATAGTATGAGTACAAAAACATGGGGTACTTAGTAGGAATATTAGGACGACCGAGCTCATAGGATGATATATAATATAAAAAATAGGAAAGTAAACTAGCTATCAAGATCCACCTAGTTCTAGTTTACACATGGAAAATTAAAAAGAAGCATAATCTGAGCTAATGGTAAAGATAATAATAATAATAAAAGGAGTAAGCCACTCAAAGTACACACATGAGAGTTCAATGCATCATGGGATGGTATGGTGCAAATATGGACAATGCAGTAAAGTAAAAACCCAAGATGTGATTTATGGGCTACCCCATAGGCTCCCTGAATTATCTCACAAGATTCCCTAGGGCTCATCAATATATGCAATAAAAGTAAAACACGGATATCTTCTCCTTGGGCCGCACAAAATCATACCTCAGACTAATAAATAGAAAGGAAATAGAGAAAAGGTCCTGAAACATCCCTCAAACTGAGTAAAAAAGGAAGTACTTTCTTTCCTTTCTAAAACCATGTAAAAGACATGAAATACCTTTCTGAAATCTAAAACCATAGTAACAGTAGAAAATCCCATCTTTTGATCAAACCTCGTATTTTCATAAAATATCATACCACTAACCATATAGATTTATGTAAGAGTGTATGCGTGCCAACACAGAAAATACAAGCACCTATATATATATATATGTATATCTATGAAACAGGGAAAAATACCCTCCAAACAAGATAACTGACCTGGAACTCAATACAATCTAAGCTATGACCTCGGGCGCACAGTTACATAGTAATGGTAATAAAATAAGGAAAATGAAACTATAATGTGAAAATAACGATAAACCTCTACCCTACTGTGGGTATGTCCATGAACCTATACTAAGGATTCTAACCTAACAAAGAAAGGCCACAACACCCTAGACTAAAGATAATCATGGTAATTCTATTCGACGGTCCCAGAAATGGCCAAGTATAAATAAATAGGATTTAATCCTAATTCTAACCTAAAACATAACCTGACATTCAAGTAACTTATAAAATATAAAATCAAACTAAGCTAGGTCTAAAAGAAGTAAATTGTAACCTACCTTGGGGCCTAACTATAAGTACAAATCATCAATTTTGTGCCTTCCTCTTTTAGATAGCCTCGGAATGCTACCACACTATCATAAATATAATCCAGGTATCAAGACAAGAAAAATAACACCCATATTCCTGTACAAAAAAACAGGATAGAAATTGGGTCCCAAAAATGACCCTCGAGGCCTGCTTAATTAAATAGAAAATAAAATTCACAACTATGTTCGCTATGGGTTTCTAAACCCATGTCCGAAATTTGGGCACAAACGGGAATGGTTTCGGGGCCCAAAAATAGTGCAAAAAGTTCACTTGATCAAAGGAATTCATACAAGGAATTTCACAGAATTTATGAAGGATAAATGCAAAAAATTAAAGGAAAAGGAAGCGAGGGAACATAGCGGACTTACCAAAAATATTGTGGGTTATAAAACACCCTAGAACCAGCTCCCGAGCTTGCTCAATAATGGAGTTTTCAAAAATATAGAGGAGAAAACAAAGTTGAAATTTTTAAATAGTAGCCAGGGGTACTTCTTCGCATAGGTGAGAACCACACTGCGTATGCAGGCTCGCGAACGCGACCCTATTTTACCTTAGGCAAAGAGGTGGATAGTTTGGGTTTGGCTGACCCTTCTTTGTGAACGTGGGCTACCTAACCCATACGTAAGCTCGTGAACTTGGCCTGCCCTTCGCATATGCAAAGGGCAAGGGTGACCTGCACTAGCAACAACAAGAAACAGCAAATTCCCAAGGCTAAAAATTCAGTGTATGGACCCTCGGGACTCATTCCAAACCTTGTAAACACAAACCAAACATACTACTCAACTGGAAATGAAATTTTAGAATTAACAGAATCATCGAAATGACCAATGGAGGTCAGATTGATGAAATGTTGACCGAAGTCAATACTTTGTTGGTTTACCTAAAAGTTACCCAAGTGCCTAAAATGAGTCTAAAAGCCTCGAGATGCAAACAAAAGGTCCCACTAGTCCAAAGTCGACATTTCAGAGCTAACAGTACTAACAAAATTTCCATCTGATCATATCTTCTCTGAATGTTGATCAAAGTCAACTCTTTCAGCTTGAAGAGTTTCAAAATAGGGAAGTTGACTTAAAACACAAATAAACTGCCCGAGAACTGAATTGTTAGTCCTGACAAGTCATAAATAATTTGCACCTAGTGTGGGAAAGCTTGAAACACAGAAAAAGCACAAAAGTAGAGAAAATAACCTAGAGGGTCATTATATATAGTAAATACAACTGTCTAATAAGTACAAAATATAGACAATAAATACAAGAAGAAAAAAGGTAAATCTCTGGATGCCAAGAGCTCACCGTGATTGAATAGATAGAGGTCCTCAAAAAAGGAAGAAATCATAGAGGGTGACTCATACTAGGCACTACATCCAAAAAAATGCAAAAGTATAGTATGGATACCAAAACATGAGGTACTTAGTAGGTATCATAGGTCGAGCGAGCTTAAAAGGTTATATATAATATAAAAGATAAGAAATGAAACTATATGTCAGAAGCTAACCTATAAATCTCAAATATAATAGGGATAAAGTGAATATAATAATAATAATGCATGTAATTTAAGAATGCATGAAGAATGTCATGAAATATTTGATGATACGATGCACCATATGGCCAATGCAGAAAAGTAAAACCCAAAATTTATCCCTTGGCCCGCCCTTAGGCTCATCAACATATGCATAAAGTAAAAAAACCCAATTTTTTTCTCTTAGCCCGCCCTTAGGCTCATGAACATATGCATAAGGTAATGAAACTTATCCTTCTAGCCACCCTTAGGCTAGAAAATTAAATGGAGAAAAGGTCCATAAATGCCCCTCGAACCAAGTGTAAAAATGTACAGCCTTTCCAAATTAGAAACTAATGATAAAAAACCTTTTATAACTAAAAATCCTTAGTAAAATGGTAAAAATTTCTTTGTAAAATCATAAAACTAATATTTTACTACAAATGGTACAACAATCTATGTATATGTATGTATGAATGTATGTGTGCCAATACAAGTGTTTATATATATGCATATATATGTATATGAATATGTAAACACCAGACATGGTTAAACAACCCTTCATATCAAAATCACACTAACCTGGAGTCCAGCTACTCAAAAACCATGGCCTCGAGCCTGCAATCTCTTAATGAAAGCAACAAAAGTAAAAGCAATAATAACAAGAACAAATAAAAAAATCTATTCTTCCATGAAATCCTTCCCTAAGCCTATGCTAAGGATGTTTAATCTAATCCTAACACGATAGTAAGCATCCTATTCTAAGGCTTAAGCAATTATTTTATTTTAAGGCATCCAAAATAGGCCAATAAATTCAAAAAGATATAAACCTAACCCTACTTATAAATACCCAACATGAAATTTATGGGATATAGTACCTAATTAAGCTAAGTCTAAAGATGGAAAACTGCAACCTACCTTACGACTAAACTGCAGACATGAACTATCACACGAAACCCTTTCTTTTGGTAAAGCCCCAGATCGCTACCATGATATCAAATAAATGATCTACATGTCAATATAGAACTAATAATGCCCATTTTGAAAATTTACAATTCGGTTCAAAAATCATGTCAAAATCGACCCGAGGAGCCTGTCAACAAAATGAAAAATAAATTCTACAATTAACTTTCTCACGAGATAACAATCACTTGCCTAAAATTTGGGGGAAAATGGGAGTGAATTTAGACCCCAAATGGGTCTAGAAAGCGCATGTAATGACCCTTCCAGACATTTTTTGTGTTTTTGTCTTTTTTGTACTATTAGAGCTTACCTGTAGTAGCCCCAAGTAATTTATGACTTTCAGGAACTGATGATTCAGTGCCTAGGCCATTCATTTGGTATTTACGGCCGTTTTCCTATGTTAGAGCTTAAACTTAGGAAATCATTGACTTTTGTCAATATTCCTAGCAATCGAGCTCGGAATCAAATTCTGACAGTGGATTTTGGTCTAGTTGGATCCTTGTTCAGGGCCTAAGAGCTTTAAGAATAGTTTTGTCTTACTTATTAAGATTTCAGGCCTACGGAGTTGGGAGTTTGACTTTGGCAAACTTTGGATTATTGAAGTGTCAGATTCAAAATCTTACGGTTCCATCAGCACCAAAATGTCAAGTTTTGATTAGGTAAGTGGTTGGTTTGGGTTTCAGGTGAGCCGGGCTTATTTTGGGTGTTCGGTTGAATTTTGTAAGTGTTGACTTAGGTGAATATTTCATTGAAATGACCTCGTACGGATGTTTTATTGATTCTGTTGAGTATGGGATGCTATTTCCGATATGGTAGCATAGTTCGTTTGCACACGAGGGGTCCCAGAAGAAACTTGTGGGCCTATTCAGAGTTTTTAGCCTTAGAAAGTTGCTGGTTGTTGTTGCAGGTGAAGGCCTTAGGCCTTAATTGCGACCATGAGGAAGGCCACACGATTGTGATTGTCTTTCTCTTTGGTCATCAAGACTGTGAGATCCACTTCACACAATCACGATGAAGGGTTTGTGGACCCGGTACCCTTTATTTTTCACGATCGCGAGGTTCTTTCTCGCGATTGTGATGAAGGCCCTGCCCCTTTCTTGTTTGCATCTGCATGGCTAAACTTCATGATTGTGATGGTCTAGCAAGTATGGTAATCATTACTGCATGGGGTCCCTTAGTGATCGTGATGAAGGACCCCTGGTAGTATATAAACTCTTCTCCTTCATTTTCCTCTTCATTTTAATCGAATTCCACCATAGTTCATGAGCTCAAAGCTCCAAATTTTCTAAGCATTGGGGTATTTATTTTTGTTGTCGGGGTTGAGTTTTCATCACAAATTATGAGTTTCTACCCCTATTTTTCTATTAATTTCTCTTTTTAATTCTTATTTTATTCTTGGGGTTTTGGGGATGTTTGAGGCCCTTTCCTTGCTCAAATCATTCTCTAGTTTTGAGCATGTGTTCCTGGTAGCATTGGGAACTCCTTGGTAACTTTTATATTCTGTTTTAGGTCACTGGGTCCATCGACCCATTTTTTACCTAAATTTTGACCTAGCTAAATTACTAGCATTATGGGTATCTTTAGCTTTATTTTGACGAGTAAATTATGGTTTTGATAGTTTGATTGCGATTTGGGGCTTCTCAGAGAAGTTTGGGCTTAGACAATATTTTTTCCAGTATCTTGTCATCGGACTCCATGTATGCTATGGCTTACCTATCTTAGACTTGGTATATATAGAATTTAATTGCACTATTTAGCTCATCTTTGGGAGAGGATTACTAGTTTGTTACCCCAAACCTTATTCACTTTGTTTCTTTCAGTTATTGCTATTGTTTGCTTCAGTATTTGAATTAGTACGGTATTATTACCCCTTACGGCCCTGAATGCCTTTGGACCATAGTTGGGTGATATTGGGAAGTGTTCGTGAGTACCGAACATTGATTCATGACTATGAGATAGTTATATGTATTATAGAGTGGATTTAGCTTGTGCAGGGCCGGTAGGTTAATTGTGAGATGTTGAGCTTTTAATTTTATCTGTGCATAAGATCACCATGAAAAGAGTTTTCTGTATAGATTTATTACTACTACAAGGCTTCAGGCTTGACTATCACCAGTTTTTCTAAACCTAGCATGACCCTGATGTCCGTTTTCAGTTATAAATGGCTATAAATGTATTTAAAATGGTTTTATGGATTTTATTGGGATAAAAGAGATTATGCAATGGTTTTTCACAATAATACTAGACTAGTTTGCACCGGAGTGCTAGACATGATTTTATTACTGAGTTTAGACTCCTATAGAATATGGGCACGCATGATGAGATCTTGCGAGTTTGTGTGTGGTCATGGAGACCTCCATGGACCTTGCCGATCCAAATTAGGGGCTACAGACTGAGAGTGCCAGAGGAGAGGTATACAGGGGAGTAGAGGTATATAGGGGAAGCCCTTCCATGGGTCCTACCTACTAGGCCTACGAGCGCAGGAGGAAGTGCATACAGTACCACTGACATGGCATATTATATCATTCATTTCTGCATGGTTCCATCCCTTGTCTGTTGTTTGCTGAGTTACACTCCGGTAGCATGGGAATGCCGGAGGGTTTGTTTTCACTTGTATGTATTCCTGGAGTGTATGAGAGCTCGTTGGGATTGTATACATATTAGTTTACTTACTCCTATTATGGTTACCTATTAGTTTACTTATGATCATCCTTACCTTGTGAGTTGTATTATTAGCATGCTTATGTTTGTTTGCCTTTATTTCCATCCTGTTATTTGAGGTTACCAGTACACCACCCTGTTCTTTGACCTTCCCTTTATTTACTGTTATTGCAAGGACCCAAATGCATTCTCTACTCTTTCATCTATGTTCTGTGATACATCTTTTATGACTAGCTTAGTTCACTTGTGTTCTGTTATGACTTCTATATGTGGCTAGCTTGCTTGTGCTTTACTCTATTTGTTTCTGTGACTCATTTCTTTCCTTATCTGCTATCTATTATTTTTACATCTTATATATGCCCAGTCGGCCTATGACGTTTACTGGGTACCTGTTGCTCTGAAATTGGTGATCATACTACACTTTTGTATTTCCCAAGTGTAGATCGTAGTGTGGGCCATTGCTATTTATGCTGAGACTCGTGTTGCGCTTTTGGACATCCGAGACATAGGTGAGCTCCTGACATCTGAGTTTTGGCCATATCTCTTCTTTTGGCACTGTTTACTCTTTTGTATATTCAGAGACAGTTGTATATTTTACTTTTGTACTCTCCCTCTTGTACTTTGTATATTTAGTAGTGGCTTCTGTACAATGACACCATGTCATGGGATGGTGTAGCTTTCTTGTATATATTCTGGTTGTTCCCTTTTTATGCTTCTTTACTTGCTTACTCTTAGTATCTTTCTTGTGCGTGCTTCACATAGATAGTGGCCTATTACTATCCATTATGGGCTATGAGGATTGGTTCGCCAATAGGGGGTTGTAGGTGCCATCATGACATGAGAAATCGGGTCATGACAACTCACTTTAAATAGAAGAAGAAATCATGAACTAAAGACCCCAAATATATGAGTAAAACATAAAGTTAATGCTAAAACGGGTACTAATATGTCAGACAGAGGGTAATTAACTTTGAAACTCAAGAAATCATCAAGAAATAGTGTAGAACACCCTTAAGCAAGCTCACAAACTATAGATAAAAAGCTTTTGAAACTTGGGAATTAAATGAGGGAGAAAGCCTTTAGAAGGTCAAAGATCGTCACTCTTGCAGAAAATTTGCCGCAGGTGCGACACTGTAGTAATAAGAAAAATCCCTGCAGGAGAAAAGACACATCATATTCTCAAGCTCTACAAGAGCGGCAATAATCTCGCATGCGCGAGCTTGCAGCGGTGACATGTCACAGGAGCAGAGATGGGTGCATAGTGCACCATCAACAAATATAGGCCTCACTCTGCAGGAATAGCTCCGCAGGAGAAGGCCAAGCTCCATAAGAGCAGACGATGCTAACAGCCAGCCATCATTGGTGCGGCCATCTCCACACAAGAGCGGCTTCACCAGCACGAGCTACATCAATAACTCAACCAAACTCCCAAGTCCCCAAACAAACCCCTGAGATTTACTCAAGACCCTGTCAACACAAACCAAACATGCTACCCAACTAGAAATGGCGTTACGAACTAAATGGAATTGACAAAATGACCAATGGAGGTTGTCTTGATGAAATGTTGACAAACATCAACACTTTAACCAAAAAATAGTAAAATTCATTCAAGCACCCAAAATGAATTTGAAAGCCTCGAGACACAAACTAAAGGTCCCACTAGCCTAAAATCCATATTTCAGAGCTAAAGGAGCTGACAAAATTCTTATCCGAGCCCATTTACTATGAATTTTGACTAAACTTTTCAACTATTAAAGCTCCAAAATAGGGAATCCTTACTCAAACCTGATCGAACACCTAGGGAACCGCACAACCCATCCCCAAAGGTGAAAAATATACGATAAGGATTGAAATGGTAGAAATACACAAAAATGCAAAAATTACTAGGAGGGTCATTACGGTAAAGCATCAGATATGCAAGTATTTCAATTAACTTGTGAATTGAGATTTATAAAGCTTGTCTTGTTTTATTTTAAATGTTTAGTCATGATTGTTACTTTATAGCTTCCACAAATATGATTCACTATTAGTTTTTTAGTTGCATGATAGGCCAAGGGTCTGGTCAGGCCAGAAATAGTTCCAAGTTCCAGACACAACCAAGGTGTAGACTAGAGGAATGATATATAACCACTTTGATTCTTTTGGAAAATAGGCTTAAAGACCTTTAATTTAGCATACTCTCTAACTCTCTTTATATTGGGATTTTTACTTGGTTATAGTTGGACGTTGCTTGAGAATTCAGCATGACTTGCCTTCTACCTATGGCCAAGATATGGCCTATACATTTTATGTGTGGTACGTACTTGACTTCTCACTTTCCAAATCATAGATTTTTAATTCCATATCATCAAAACTCGAGGTGTGACCCGTGCATTACATCTTAGATCATAATTCATACAAAACATAGTGTAACACCTTAAAACTTCATATGTCCAATCTTTAATCAACTTTAAACTTAAATAACACTTTATGAAGAATTAATGGTCCTCGAAAAATATAAGAATCACAATTACTTTTCAAAGTCAATATAAGAAATACACTTCTACATCTCCCTAGTACAGATCCTAGTATGGGCCATCGCTATTGACGCAGAGACTTATGCAACACTTTTGGATATACGAGACATAGTGTGAGCTCCTAATGTTCGAGGCTTGTCCATATCTCTTCTTTTGGCACTATTTAATCTTTTGTATATTTAGAGACAGTTGTATATTTTACTTTCATATTCTCTCTCTTGTAGTCTGTATATTTAGTAGTGGCTTATGTGCTATGATACCAGGTCGTGGGATGGTGTAGCTTTCTTGTATATATTATGGTTCTTCCCTTTCTATGCTTCTTTACTTGCTTCCGCTTAGTATCTTTCCTGTGCGTGCTTCACTTAAGTAGTGGACCATTACTAACAATTCTTGGCTATGAGAATTGGTTTGCCTATAGAAGGGTTGTGGGTGACATCATGACCTGAGTAATTAGGTTGTGTTAGCTTGGTATCGAAGCCTAGGTTTGCCGGTGTCATCTATATAGGAGCCAATGTCTAGTAAAGTCCTTCGGATCAGGGCGGAGATATATGTACCCTATCTTCGGGAGGCTACAGTGGCATTTTAGGAAAATATTTCTTCTATTGATTCTATATCATGCTTTTTATCCTAGATGGTTTCCCAGAATCTTAGTTGTTCTAGTTCAGTATTTCGCAGATGGTTTGTGATGTGCCGCCATTTTACGGCACTTTTGACTCCTTTTAACTATGAACAATCGTACGTTTACAAGCAACCGTTGTCGTTTTTTGATAGGTTTATGTTATGTTTTCAGGAAATAGGGACAAACATGGAAACGGAAGGAAATACGAGCAAAAAGAGCATTCTGGATAAGAGTGACGGTTCAGCCGACGGTCCGTCAAGTGGGTGACGGTCCGTCACCCAAACTGTCACCCTGAGGCAGCCTACTGCCTAGTGACGATGGTCCAGGTGACGGTCCGTCAAGCCAGTGACGGACCGTCAGCCTGGCCGTCACACCCAGGCAGTCCGCGACGCGGAATCCAAGCGTTTTTGGGATTTGTTTCCTAGACTCCTATAAATACCCTATGTTAGGTTTATTTTATTTGTCAAGCTTTTTACAATAGTTCTCCCAATAGTTTTAGGAGTTTTTGAGCGATTTTAGAGAGAGGAAACACGCTACACACGTTTTCCTCCTCCTTGAATCTCGTCCTTTATTTGTTCTTGGGATCTTTGTTTTCTTGTTCTTGGAATAATTGAAGATTGTTTTCACTACATTGTAAGGATCTCTTTTCTTTATTATGAATATGACTTTCTTCTATTCTTCTACAAGCATGATTAACTAAACCTCCCACAACTAGGGTTGTGGGAGTCATGGCTAAAGTAGCGATATAGATTCCGGGTAGCGACGAGTTCAATATATATGTTGTCACATTGTTAATCATTCATTATTTAACGTTTTCTAGTGGTTGCAAACATTAGAACATGCCTAGGTTTAATTTGCTTGAGTAAAGAGATTAAAACCGGAAAACTTGATTAACGACGAGGATTCGAGACTACCAACTCTCGTCTTATGATTAATGCTGTAACTAGATTAATCTACTTGAT
This sequence comes from Jaltomata sinuosa, assembly GCA_003996215.1. Lineage (NCBI taxonomy): Eukaryota > Viridiplantae > Streptophyta > Magnoliopsida > Solanales > Solanaceae > Jaltomata > Jaltomata sinuosa. Next base: position 274,754 of record QJPP01000751.1, on the reverse strand, counting down.
GTTTAGGATTGAAATCTAAAAGCACACCTTTTTGAGATCGAGAGAAGATAAAAGGAAATTCGTCTATTTGGTCGAGAAACGTTTAGACGATACCATTAATTCAATCACATCGTGACACGCATATAGAAAGAACCCGGTTAAGCTTAGGATCGACATCGTTACCAATGCCATGGTAAACACTTCCCTAGTTCTCTCTCATCTTGATTACATTATTGTTCGTTTTGTTTACACATTGTTCACACAAAACCCCCCTTTTATTTACCGGAAACTATTGACCATTAGTCAAATAATTCACTAAAGACTTAACTTTCACCATATTCTCTGTGGGATCGACCCCAACCTTTGTTGGGTTCTATATTTGACAACGATCGCTTACGCTTCGTAATTGGAGTGGTACTTTGAGCGTTATCAAATTTTGGCGCCATTGCCGGGGAATACGGTTGTTTGTTAAGTCCGGTGTGTTTATTTGACTCTTAGTCATACTTTCCTGCTTTTACGTTTATTTGTTGTTTTTGTTTTTGACAGGGTATAGAGTTGTGCATGCCAAGTACCCGGCGCTCGGGTGAATCAACATTACCTTACGACCCCGAGTTTGCTAGAACGTTAAGGCGGAATATGGCCGCACAACAAGAGGCAGCAAGGCTCGCTGCAGAACTGCAGGCCCAACACAATCTGAATGCTGGTGGTCTGCAGGACGATGTTATGCTGAATGATGAGGATATCGACTTGGATGGAGTTGGCGCTATGGGCGCCATTGCTCTTCCACCGCTAGCGCCCGGAGCCAAGTTCAACATCACTAGCACGATGATCCAGCTGTTGAACTTGAGAGGAGTGTTCCGTGGTGCCGCTGGTGATGATCCAAACCAGCACCTGATGAATTTTGTGGGAATCTGCAAGTCGTTTTAGTTGCCAGGAGTAAGTCAGACGGAAATCAGGCTCAGGTTGTTTCCGTTGTCTCTGTCTGATGAGGCAGCATTGTGGTTGACAGAGCTGACCCCCGACTCTATCGCAACTTGGGGAGAGTTGAAAGGAGCTTTCCTAGAAAGGTTTTTTCCTCCCTCTAGGATGATACAGTTGAGGGATGAGATTAGCAATTTCAGACAGCAACGTCACGAAGCATTGCACGAGACCTGGTTGCGATTTAAAAAGAAGATATCACAATGCCCTAACCATCAGTTGAACGACGAATTTTTGATGCAAACAATCTACAGGGCACTGAATTCGGCTACCAAGCCAACGTTGGACAACGCAGCAAGTGGAGCGTTTATGGGTCGCACTTTTGCCGATGCCACAGCTATTTTGGACAGGCTCACCAAAACCAACAGGGCCTGGCATACACGGGATTCAGAGGTAGCAGCTAGAACTTATGCAGTTGGTATGTCAGCTGAGCAGCGCAGAAAAGACGAGGAGCGCGACCAAGACATGGCGCATCTGAAAATGCAGTTGGACCTACTGACCAGGCACTTGTTCTCAAGAGGTATGGAGAAGGTAAAAGTTGTGGGTTCTCAAGGTAGAGCAGCAGAGTTGGAAACTTAGGAGGCGAATTACTTGGGGGGTTTCCAGGCCAATGGCCAAGGAAACCAAGGTCGGACCTATCAGAAGGACAACTACTATGAGAAAGCTGGCTACAATCGCGATCAAAGAAACTGGAGGAATAACACCGATAGAGGTGGGTTGTATGTACCACCTGGTAATCGGGATAAAGCTAGCAATGAGGCAGGGACTTCCAAGCTAGAGAACATGATGGCGAAGATGCTGCTGAAGGTAGAATCGACTGACTCTGGGGTGAAGGAGATAAGGACTGAGTTATCGGCCATGAGTCAAATAGTGGAGGCACATTCCACTTCGATTAAGCAATTGGAGTAGCAAGTGGGCGTAATCTCGGCATCTCTAAACCCAAGGAAGACAGGTACCTTGCCGAGTGACACGATTCAAAACCCGAGGAATGACGCGAGTTGTATCACCATCACCACAAAAAGCGGAAAAATATTACCGGAATCACATCCGGTAATTCAGACTCAAGAGGGTGAGATCGTGGATGACAAGGAAATCGAGGAAGCTACTCTAGAGCCCGTGGAGAAAAGCAAGGAAGCTGAAAAGCTTCCAACTATGATGCCTCGACCACCGCCTCCGTTCCCACAACGCCTGAAGAAGAAAGCGGAAGATGGTAAGTTCCTGAATTTCCTGACCATGCTCAAGCAAATATAAATATACATCCCATTGGTGGAAGCGCTTGAACAAATGCCCGGTTATGCCATGTTCATGAAGGACTTGATTACGAAGAAAAGGTCGGTAAGTTTTGAACCGGAAGACAACATCCACCACTGCAGTGCTATTTCCTCAAGGTCATTAGTAGACAAAAAGGAAGATCCAGGTGCATTTACTATTCCCTGTACTATAGGGAAACTCGGCTTCAGAAGAGCCTTGTGTGATCTTGGTGCTAGCATCAACCTGATGCCGCTAGCAGTCTATAAACAATTGGGTTTGGGAGCTCCTAAACCAACGTCCATGAGAGTGTTGATGGCTGACCGTTCGGTAAAGCGACCCGTGGGAATATTGTCTGATGTGCTAGTAAAGATCAGTAAGCTTATCTTCCCCGCTGACTTTGTGATCTTGGATTGCGAAGTGGATTTTGAAGTTCCCATAATCTTGGGACGACCATTGCTAGCCACGGCAAGAGTATTGGTTGACATGGAAAGAAACGAACTGACCTTCAGGCTAAACAATGAAGCTGTCAAGTTCGATGAGTCTAAATTGATGAAGCAACCAAGTGACATGAGGGTGGTCGCGGTCATCAATGTTATTGAGGAAGCTCCTGCGGATGTGCATCTTGAGGAGAAGGGTTTGGTCGAGACTCTATCTGTTGTGAGAAGGATGGTGCGAGAAGGGAAACGTGTAGAGGAAGGCGGTGAAAATAGATCAAGGAAACGAAAACACCGCAAGAGAATCTGCAAAGAAAGAGCGAAAAAGTTGTCGCGACTAGCTGCGGAGCCAATGAAAGAAGAAGCTGGAACGCAACAGAAGTGTGTCGCGTGCACACACTCCATCAAGTTCTCCTATTTTGGAGACCCTGGCGGTCTCCAACATCATTCCAGAATCTGAGTCCTATCGACTTCACAGGTATTCCTTTCTCTCACAGTTTTTAACTTTCATATGGATGCATTGGGGACAATGCATGAGTCTAAGTTGAGGGTATTGGGAAACCTATGAGTCACCACCGAGGGTTTTTGTTGCCGAGTTCTTTTCCCTCTGGTGTGCTATCTAGTAGAACCGGCATGTTTAGGTTGTTATTTTTTAAATTTTGTTTTTTTAGTGTCTATAGTGATGAGCATGGCATTTTTCTTGACTAAAACGAGGCCCCTTTAAAATTTTTTTGGTGTTGTACTTATGTTGAAACGATTGACTGTCTGGATCCTTGAATGTCATTGTGTGATTATGATTAGAATGAGTATGCTTAAGCCGAGCGGTTGTTTGATAGTTGGTAGCGATATAGTTTCTTAGTGCCAAGAGTGTGGAGATTATTGTCTATAATCTTACTCTGTGCATGCATCTTTAGAACTTGCCCGGTCTCATTTGTTAGTCGAAGTTTGGTTGCCTTAGGAGAAGGAATCACAGGGCCCTTATTTGTATGCAGTCCACATTAAACCTATTCAGACCGTTCCAAGATGACAATAGATCCCTTTGAACCTGTTTGAGCCAAATTAACCTTGTTCTTTCAATAACCGTCACCGTTCCTGTTTAACTGGAATCTTTTGGCCCTGGTCCTTCCATGGACATGGTGCACCTCAACGCAGGCAATCAGCCCAAGTTGAGGGTGGCTACTACAGAGGTGAATGATAAGAAAAAGAGGATGAAGAAGATTGGTTAGGAATAGAATGAAAATTCGAGTGTGTGCCTAAGAAAAGAAAAGAAAAATAAAAAGAGATGAAAAAGATCGAAAAAGTAATAAAACGAATTGTCAAGATAAAGAGGTCGCACCTGTAGCTAGAGAGAAGGAAATAAAAAGGTGAAGAAGGATGGGCAAAATAAAGTAATGTGGTAATAAGAAGTCGGTGGTTCAAGGAGGCTTAGTCACTTAACCCCTTAAATTATACCTACAAGGCACCTGAACCCTCATTACAAGCGCAAAACCGTCCTGTATGATCCTGAGCGGCTTTCTGCAAGAACTGAAATAGAATAGTAAGGGCAAGGCCATATAGTATCGCATGTTGCATTGTTCAAATCGATTTGTGTTGAGTGTGACTCGTTACCTAGTCCCAAATCTGGTGTTGGGACTTCTTGTGGGGAGGCACCAAATTTCTGTATTTGTCTATTGATTGTTAGGATAGTCTGCGCGTGTGTATGTAGATGTTCTATCATATCGGATGACATGTTTGGGATCCATGCCAAGTTAGTGTTTTCATTACATTTGTGTGCTACGAGGGAGCTTTAATTCAAAATTGAATAGTGTGAATGACCATGAGTTGCTAGAGACACGAGTTTGTTTTCTTAGTTGAGTCGTCGTGTTATTTTTCTTTTATGTTATGTTGCTTGAGGACAAGCGAACGTCTAAGTTGAGGGTGTTGATGTGCCGCCATTTTACGGCACTTTCGACTGCTTTTAACTAAGAACAATCGTACATTTTCAAGCAACCATTGTCATTTTTTGATGGGTTTATGTTATGTTTCAGGAAATAGGGACAAACATGGAAACATAAGGAAATACGAGCAAAAAGAGCATTCTTGATAAGAGTGACGGTTCAGGCGACGGTCCGTCAAGTGGGTGACGGTCCGTTACCCAAACCGTCACCCTGAGGCAGCCTAGTGCCTAGTGACGACGGTCCAGGCGATGGTCCGTCAAGCCAGTGACGGCCCGTCAGCCTGGCCGTCACACCCAGGTAGTCCGCAATGCGGAATCCGAGCGTTTTTGGGATTTGTTTCCTAGACTCCTATAAATACCCTATGTTAGGTTTATTTTATTTGTCAAGCTTTTTACAATAGTTCTCCCAATAGTTTTAGGAGTTTTTGAGCGATTTTAGAGAGAGGAAACACGCTACACACGTTTTCCTCCTCCTTGAATCTCGTTCTTGATTTGTTCTTGGGATCTTTGTTTTCTTGTTCTTGGAATAATTAAAGATTGTTTTCACTACATTGTAAGGATCTCTTTTCTTTATTATGAATATGACTTTCTTCTATTCTTCTACAAGCATGATTAACTAAACCTCCCACAACTAGGGTTGTGGGAGCCATGGCTAAAGTAGCGATATAGATTCCGGGCAGCGACGGGTTCAATATATATGTTGTCACGTTGTTAATCATTCATTATTTAAAGTTTTCTAGTGGTTGCAAACATTACGAACATGCTAGGTTTAAATTTGCTTTGAGTACGAGATATTAACAACCGGGAACTTGATTAACGACGAAGGATAGAGACTCACAACTCTCGTCTTATGATTAAATCCTGAACAGATTAATTACTTATGTTTAGGATTGAAATCTAAACAGCACCTTTTCAAGTTCGAGAGAATTGAAAAGTAAATTCGTCTATTTGGTTAGAAACGTTTAGACGATACCATCAATTCAATCACATCGTGACACGCATATAGAAAGAACCCGGTTAAGCTTAGGATCGACATCGTTACCAATGCCATGGTAAACACTTCCCTAGTTCTCTCTCATCTTGATTACATTATTGTTCGTTTTGTTTACACATTGTTCACACAAAACCCCCCTTTTATTTACCGGAAACTATTGACCATTAGTCAACTAATTCACTAAAGACTTAACCTTCAGTATATTCTCTGTGGGATCGACCCCAACCTTTGTTGGGTTCTATATTTGACAACGATCGCTTACGCTTCGTAATTGGAGTGGTACTTTGAGCGTTATCAGTTTGTACGAGATCTTTAATAGCTGAAAAGGGCAAGCCTTAAGCACCAACACCTTCGGCTCTAGATAGGGGATGTGGTATACCTATAGGTAGATGTCGAGGACGTGCCCGAGAAGCAGTACCAGTTAGAGCTCCTGAGATCGAGTATGAGTCTGAACCAGTTCAAAATTAGTAGCTCATGGACTAAGGAATAGCCCAGATGGCACCAGAGCTAGTAGCAACATTTTTATCAATGCCAGCACCAGCCTCAGCTCCTACCTTAGATATTCAAAGTGTGCTTCTTTAGCTATTGAGTATGTTTGGGGGTCAGCCTTCTGATACAGCCTAGACATTCACTCATGGGGAAACCCTAGGTGTTCAGAGTTTAGGTGCGTACCCTGCTACGATAATTCCTTGTGCATAGGTCCTTCTAGTGCCTACAGTTGCTCAACCTCTCACTTTATGCCTAATTATGTTAGAGTGAGAGTAGAACGCCTGGGTCAAGTTTGTGAGATTATTCGTACTAAGTTTCTCCGGTGTTATCGGATAGGATTCCCATTAGTTTATTTCAACTTTTGAGGAGATGCTCCATCATCTTGGTTAGTTGAATGGCCACGGTGTAGATTACACCACCTATCAGCTTGAAGGGCCAGCTATGCTTTGGTAAAGGGCCCAGGTAGCTTACAATCCTTCTGGGTCTTCTTAGTTGACTTGGAGAGAGTTCTACAAGTCTTTAATAGCCAAGTTCTTGCAACAATATGATCGTGATCACCATAGGGAGTAGTTGACCTAATTAATGTAGGGGTCGATGATAGTGTCTGAGTATGAGACCCATTTTCACGAGTTGGCTTCATTTGGGGCTATGATCATTCCTATAGAGCCATACTACGTTTATTATTTTGTTTGTGGGTTGAGGATTAAGCTTTGTCAGACTACAGAGATACTTTGCTAGTGGGTGGAAATTTTAGGCTATAGTGGACCACTCCCGCACTATGGAGGATTTGCACTACTAGGACCCCAAGGATAGAGATAAGAGACCATGCCATCAGCCACAATAATATCTGGGTAAGTCCAGCCGACCAGTTCAGGCATCACTTCAGTCTTTAGGTGGGCCTCAGTTTGATCATAGTTATAACACTCATCATGGGTTCAGTGCGCCAAGTGCAGGTCAGTCTTTGAGGGGTATATCATCTAGGGCATCAGGCCATGATGATCATTCAGGTTTGGCCAGCTTGTCATGTCAGGGTAGGCCGTCATGGCCTTGCTATGAGTGTGGTATCATTGGTAACTTTTCCAAATATTGCCCCTAGTGGGGTACAGTTCAGCCAACCGCTCGGCCTTTGAGGCCAGTGCCGCCACTGATCAGGGGTGGTGGTGCCCAGTATGACAGGTCAGGTGGTCGAGATGGTGGTCATTTTGGTTGAGGTTGGCGTCAATTCTATATGGTCCCTGGTAGACCAAAGTCAGAGGCCTCAGATGCGGTGGTCATAGGTATGATTTCTGTCTGCCGCCAGACAACTTTATGATTGTTTTATCCTGGTTCTTCATTTTTGTATATTTCTACCTACTTTTTCCTAGTTTAGGGTTGGATAGTGAGCCATTATCTATTCTTGTATCTATTGTTACCCTGGTAGGTAATTCCTTAGTAGTTGATCAGATTGATAGTTCTTGCTTGATAGTTATTGGTGATCTTGAGACTTGGGCTGACTTGATGAGTTTAGATATGCTAGATTTTGATGTGATTCTGGGCATAGACTGGTTATCCTCTCACTGAGCGGTTTTAGATTATAATGCCAAGACCGTGACCTTAGCCATGCCCAATTTATCCCTAATTATCTGGTAGGGTTCTATTAGTCGCGCACCATCTGGGATTATTTCTTGCCTTTAGGCTAGGGAGTTAGTTTTGCACGAGTGTTTGGCTTATCTAGCATATGTCCAAGATGTTAGTGCGAACACTTTTTCTCCTCATTCAATCTATGTGGTTAGAGAGTTTTTAGATATGTTTTTGACCAACCTGCTAAGCCTTCCACCTGAGCATGACATAGACTTTACCATTGAGTTAGAGCCTGGCACCAGGACCATTTACATTACACTGTCTCATATGTCTCAAGATGAGTTGAGGGAGCTTAAGGTTCAGCTTCAAGACTTGTTTGCTACAGGTTTTATCAGGCCGACTGTGTCACCTAGGGGTGCACTAGTTCTCTTTGTGAATAAGAAAGATGGCTTAATGTAGATGTGTATTGATTATTGGTAGCTGAATAAGGTACTATATAGAAACAATATCTGATGTTGCTTATAGATGACTTGTATGATCACTTTCAGGGTGAAACAGTGTTCTCTAAGATGGATTTGAGGTTAGGTTACCCCCAGTTGAGGATTAGGGAATAGGACATACCTAAGACAACATCCAGGACATATTATGGCCAATATGAGTTCTTGGTGATGTCTTTTGGGTTGACTAATGCCCCTACAACTTTTATGGACTTTATACACCGAGTGCTCAAGGTCTACTTTGATTTGTTTGTGATAGTCTTCATTAATGACATACTTATACACTCACAGGGTAGGGAGGAGCATGAACAACATTTGAGGATCGTGCTCCATACTTTGAGGGTTTATAAGCTTTATGCCATATTCTCAAAATATGAGTTTTGGCTTGAGTCACTAGCATTACTAGGACATGTGGTGTCTAAGAGTGGGATTATGGTAGACATAGCAAAGATTTTAGCCATTCGTGATTGGCTAAATGTCTACTACTCCTACTGAGGTTTGCAATTTTATTGGGTTGGCAGGATACTACAGACGGTTTTTTAAGGGATTTTCTTGTATAGCATTACCTTTGACTAGGCTGACTAGGAAGGATGTTCAATTTTAGTGGTTTGATCAGTGAGGGGATAGTTTATAGAGGCTTAAGGTCTTATTGACTTCAGTTCTGGTGTTGTTATTGCTAATTGAAGGTTAGAGCTTCTCAGTTTATTATGATGCTTTATTAGTTGGTCTTGGTTGTGTATTGATGCAATAGGGTTGAGTGATAGCATATGCATCAAGGCAACCGAAGGATCACGAGCGTAAATACCTACTCATGACTTGGAGTTGGCAGCGGTAGTCTTTGCACTCAAGATTTGGAGCCACATATATATAAAGTTCACTATGAGATATTCACCGACCACCATAGTCGTCAGTACAACATGAGTCAGTGAGAGTTAAAATCTAGGCAGTGGAGATGGATTGAGTTACTGAAGGACTACGACATTACTATTATGTACCATCCGGGAAAGGCAAACATGATAACGGATGCCTCGAGCCGGAAGGCAGTGAGTATGGGTAGCTTGGATCCTCTTTTAGTTTTGGAGCGACCATTGGCCTTGGACACCAGTCCTTGGCTAACCATTTGGTTAGTCTTGATTTGTCAGACCCCAGTAGAGTTATTTCCAGTGTTGAGATTTGTTGTACTTTTGTCGATCAAATTTAGCAGCATCAGTTTTAGGATCAACAGTTATATGATATTCATGATTCTGTTTTATGGGGTGAGGACATTATGGCTACTTTAGATTTTGATGGTATTTTGAGATTTGATTGTTACCTTTGTGTTCTGAGAGGTGGGGACTTGATACAGTTGATTCTCTTTGAGGCTCATTATTCCAGATATTCCATCCATCCCGGTGTAGCTAAGAAGTATCGAGATTTGAGGCAACTTTACTTTTGAGTGGTATGAAAAGGTACATAGTATGTCATTGCTTGAACTGCGAACAGGTTAAGTTCAAGCACATGAGACCTGGTGGATTGATGTAGAGACTTTCCATTCTTGAGTGGAAGATGAAAGAGATCACTATGAACTTCATAGCCCAGTTGCCACACACTTCTCCAGGGTTTGACTCTATTTGGGTTATTGTAGATAGGCTGACTACGTCTGCATACTTCTTGTCGATTTATTCTTCATATAGTGCCGAGAGGTTAGCTTAGATTTATCTTTACGAGGTTGTCTATTTACATGGGGTTCTAACTTTTATTATTTCAGACCATGGTACTCAGTTTACATCTAAGTTTTAGAGGACTATTCAGCGAGAGATGGGTACATAGGTTCATCTTAACACTTTATTTCATCCTCAGACTGATGGCCAGTCAAAGAGGACTATCAAGTCTAGGAGGACATGTTACCGGCCTGTGTTCTTGATTTTAGGCATTTACGGGATCAATATGTGCCTTTGGTGGAGTTTGCATATAATAATACTTATCACTCGAGTATTTGTATGGCACCTTTTGAGGCATTGTATGGTAGGCATTACAGATCACTAGTGGGTTGGTTTGATAGTTTTGAGTCCCCGCTGCATAGTACAAACCTTCTTCGTGATTCCTTAGATAGAGTTTGAGTGATTTAGGATAGACTTTGGGCAGACCAGAGTAGCCAGAAGAGCTATGCAGACCATAGACTTCATGCCTTAGAGTTTAGTATTGGTGAACGGGTATTCTTTTGAGTATCGCCCATGAATAGTGTGATGAGATTTGGCAGGTGGGGCAGGCTCAACCCTAAGTGTATTATGCTATTAGAGATTAGCCTTTTGCCTCCTATGTTTTCTCAGCTATGCACGCAGTCCTTCACGTATCCATGTTGCAGTGTTATATTCCAGATGAGTGACATATGCTACAGTGGGATTCAGTGGAGCTGGATGAGAGTTTGGCTTTTGTTAAAGAGCCGGTAGCCATTTTAGGCAAAGATGTCACGAGATTGTGGTCCACAGAGATAACAGTAGTTATGGTTTAGTGAAGGCACATTCTGTTCGAGGAGGCTACCTTGGAAAGTATAGAGATATGCAGGCTCAGTATCTACAGTTGTTTGAGCCTTCAGGTACTCCTTTTTTCCTGAGTTTTGAGGACAAAAGTCCCTTTTAGTAGTAGATGATGTAATGACCCTTTCAGTCATTTTTGCATTTTTACATTCATTGTACTATTAGAGCTTACCTATAGTGGCCCTAAGTGATTTATGACTTGCTGGGACCAATGGTTTGGTGTCTGGGCCATTCGTTTGGTCTTTATGGCTATTTCTTTATTTTTAGAGCTTAAACTTAGGAAATGATTGACTTTGGTCAACATTCCTAGCAATAGAGCTTGGAATCGAATTCAGACAGTTCTGTTATCTCTAAAGCATGGATTTTGGTTTAGGTAGTCCCATTGTCGGGGCCTAAGAGCTTTGAGAATGGTTTTATCTCATTTTCTGAGATTTCATGCCTGTAAGAATTGGGAGTATGACTTTGCTCAACTTTCAAAGATCGGAGTGTCAGATTCAAAATCTAACAGTTCCATCAGCTTTGAAATATCATGTTTGGGTTAGGTAAGTGGTTTGTTTGGGTCCCGGGTGAGCCGAGATCATTTTGGGTGTCTGGTTAAATTTTGTAACTATTGACTTTAGTCAATAACTCATTAAAATGACCTCGTATGGAAGTATTGTCAATTCTGTTGAGTCTAGAATGCCATTTTTAGTAGGGTAACATAGTTCCCTTAGGCACGCAGGTTCCAGATAAACACCATGGGCTCATCTGGTGACTTTTTATCCATAGAAAGTTGCTAGTTTCTATTGCATGTGCAAGCCTCAGGCCTTAATTATGACCACAAGAGATGCCACACAATCACAATAGTCTTCTTATTTGGGCATCACGACTGCGAGGCTTCCTTCACGCGATCGCAATAAAGAGCCTGTGGACTCGGCATCCTTTGTTTTTCGCAATTGTAAGGTTCTTTCTCGTGAAAACAATGAAGGCCCTGCCTATTTCTTCTTCGCGACCGCATGGCTATCCTTTCCAATCACGATGGTCTATACAGCGGGTCATTGCGACCGTATGGGGTCCCTTCGCGATCGCGATGAAGGACCCCTGACAGTATATAATTTCTTCTCCTTTGTTTTCCTCTTTATTTCAACCAAATTCCACCATAGTTGTTGAGCTTAAAGCTCCAAACTCAGTGTGGGTTCTTCATTAAGCAATGGGGTGTTTATTTCCGTGGCCATGGTCGAGTTTTTTTCACAAATTGTGACTTTCTACCCCTTTTTTTCCGTTAATTTCTATGTTTAATTCCTATTTTATTCTTGGGGTTGTGGGGCTGTTTGAGGCCCTTTCCTCGCTTGAATCATGCTCAATTTTTGAGCATGTTTTCCTGGTAGCGCTGGTAACTCTGTGGTAACTTTCACTTTTGTTTTTGGGTCATGGGTCCCACAAGCCCATTTTTACCCCGATTTCGATCCAGCTAAATTACTAGCATTATAGGTGTCATTAGATTTATTTTGATGTGTAGATTATGTTTTTGATATTTTTATTATGATTCGGGGCTTCTCAGAGAATTTTGGGCTTGGACAACGTATTTTTGAGCAGCTTGTCACCAGATGTTATGTAGGCTACAACTTACCTATCTCACACTTGGTCTATATAGAATGTATTTGCACTATTTAGGCATCTTTGTGTTGGGATTACTAGTTTGGCAAACGAAACCTTGTTCGCTTTCTTTTTGTCCATTCTTGCTATTTTTCCACTTCAGTATTTGAATTAGTATTGTAGTGTTACCCCCTATAGCCCTGAGTGGCCTTTACATATGCCTTTGGACCATAGTTGGGTGATATTAGGAAGTGTCCGTGAGTCTTATACATTAATTAGAGACAATGAGCTAGTTATATGTGTTGTAGAGAGGATTGAGCCTGCGTAGGGATGATACATTGATTGTGAGATATTGAGATGTTGATTGTATCTGGCTATAGCATCACCAAGAAATAAGTTTTCTGTATTGGTTTATTACTACTACAAGCTTGTGGTCTTGACTATCACTTATTTTAATAAACCTTGCAAGGTTCTGTGGGCTTGTATTCAGTTATAAATGGCAATAAATAGATTTAGAAATAGTTTTATGGATTTTCTTGATATGAAAAAGATTATGCGATGGTTTTTCTGACCGATACTAGACTAGGCTGGGCCGGAGTGCTAGACATGATTTTATTACTTAGTTTAGACTCAGATAGATTTTGGAAACGCATGATGAGATCTTGAGAGTTTGTATGTGGTCGCGGAGACCTCCATGGACTTTGCCGATCTGGACTAGGGGCTATGAGCCGAGAGTGGCAGAGGAGGGATATACGGGGGAGTAGAGGTATAAGGGGGAAGCCCTTCCATGAGTTCAACTTGTTGGGCCTATGGGTGCTGTAGGAGGTGCATATGGTACCACTGGCATTACATATTATATCATTCATTTCTTCATGGTTCCACCCCTTGTTTGCTATTTACTGAGTGTATGCTCCGGTAGTATAGGATGCCAAAGGGTTTGTTTTCACTTGTATATATTCATGGGTGTATGGGCGCTCATTAGGATTGTAGGTAGATTAGTTTACTTACTCCTATTGTGGTTACCTACTAGTTTTCTTATAATCATCCTTCCCTTGTGAGTTGTATTATTAGCATGCTTATGTTTGGTTGCTTTTCTTTCCTTCCCATTATTTGAGGTTACCGGTACCCCGCCCTGTTCTTTAAAGTTTCCTTTATTTTTTGTTATTGCAAGGACACATGTGCGTTCTCTACTCTTTCATTTGTGTTCTGTGATACATCTTTTATGACTAGCTTAGTTCACTTGTATTCTATTATGACTTCTATTTGTGGCTAGCTTCCATGTGCTTTTCTCTATTTGTTTCTGTGACTCTATTCTTTCCTTAAGTGATATCTACTATTTTTACATCTTATATATGTCAGTTGGCCTATGATCTCTACTGTGTACCTGTTGGTTCTATGGACCATGGTTCTTACGATGTCCCATCCTATCAACTCGTGGAATCAGATCAGAGGGTTGACAGTTTCCCTAGGTTTCACGACAAGCTTCTACGGCCCATAGTTTGAACTATGGACCATCCTGCTAACTGGTAGAACTTCATCAGAGATCAGCAAATTCCCCAGGAACTATGAATGATGTCTACAGAATGTAGTCCATTCTACGAGTCATCTTGTTAACTCGTAGAACTTATTCTGTAGTCTGTCTGTTTACTCAGTAACCACAAGTAGGAACCCAGAGTTGTGGTTCAATCTACGACCCGTGGAACCTATCTCTGGAACCTGAAGACGGGAAATTTTATAGTTTTTCTTAATTAAGTCCCAGGGGTATTTCAATCATTACCAAACTTTTAACTCCTAAGTGAGCTTGTTTTATCCATTCTTAGCATGATTTCTAGACCTATTAGCCTAAGTCCCTCCTCATTTCCTCATCCATCTACCACAAAAAAAAGTAACTCTCTCAAGCTCAAAGTTCAAACCTCCTTTTCTTTTCAATTTCAGTTAGGTTAGCTTTAATCAAGTTATGTGGACATTCAATAAGGGAATACCTTCACCCTTATGCCCAAAACCCCAATCTTCTAAATTGAATTTATGGATTTCTAAATTAGGGTTCTTACCCAAATTGGGGGAAATTGATGGGCTTTGTTTTAAAGTATTTATTCATGACTTATTATTCATTATCCATGTTTGAATTAGGGTTCGTTAAGTGTTTACAGAAACCCATATGTTAATGATGAATACTAGTATTATTTCATTGAATTGCATATCTTCAAGTAAAATTGGTATGTTTAGATAACATGACCTCTATTTTCATGAAATTGCATGCCTAATTCTTTAAACTATGATTTTAGAAAGGAAAGTATATTTTAAATTACGGTTATGCAAATCTTTAAGACACATAATTTATGAATTGCATGGCATAAGATATGTCCTTATGCTTTTCTAATAGTTTTTGATATTAGATATGTCCCTATGTTTTATGAAAGGATTGGCATCAAGATATGTCTACCTAAGTTATGAACAGTTTTGACATCAAATATGTCACCAGTATGATGAGCTATATGTATATGTTTTAGGAGTAGCATTTACTTCCGAGCGACGAGGGTTCGATTACCCAAGTCCAAAAATTACATTGCCAGCGTAGGTTATGTATCGCCTGATGGTCTTATGAAAGTGGTTCCACTCTTTATTATCATGGTTCCCTTGCTTTAGCGGGGCATAGGGAAGCTTTGCCAACTAGGGTGATATAGTTTGTATTATGGTGTCCTTTAACTTTGCATGGTTCGAAACAGCTTTGCTAACTAGGGTTATATAGTTAGATTTCATGTAGCTCACATGGTCTATTCTCTGTTATAAGAAACTCCCGTATGAAAGATTTTCAGTTTAAGTTATATGATACTCTACGTTTGAAAGTCGATCTTCTATTTTCATGTCTTATGTTTAACTATGATTTTACTCATGAATTCTCTTATTATGCATGGCTTCAGTCTTCCAAGCATGATTCAAGCATGTTTACATTTATTGTTGCATAAGCTCATATATTCAGTGCATCCTATAGTACTGACGCATTTTGTGCTGCATCTTTTTACAATTCAGATTCAGGTACCTGTCCTCAGACTCGTGGCTAGACTATGCCAGATATTTAAATGATTATTAGTGAGTCCTCATTATTCAAGGCCTAGGATTAGAGAGTCCATCTTTATGCTTTCATTTTAAGATTTCGAGTTAGCTGGGTCTTGTCTCAACAACTCTTTATGATATTTAGAGGCTTTTTATACATAGGTAGTATGCGAGTCTCCTTTTGGATTTGTATTCCTATTTGACTTGGTTATCTATACATGTGATTTCAGATCTTCCTATTATGCTTCCGCTTGTCTATTTGAATTATCTGAGTTATGCTATGACCAAGGGTTAGGTTGGGGCACTTATGATCATAGGCCATGTGTTACATCAAGGGGGAGCCTTGGGTGTGACAAACTTGGTATCAGAGCCTTAGGTTCAAGAGTCCTAGGCTGTCTAAAAGTCGCATCAAGGAGAGTCTCTTTCATGGGTGTGAAGCGTGCCACATTTATGAGAGGGAAGCTATGAGCTATCATAGAAAAACTACACTCTTTCATGATCATATCGTGTGATATAGTTTAACTCTAATATCCTCTAATTCGTTCCTTATACGTTTTAGATTATGCCTCGATGTGATATGCCTTACCGAACTGCTTGGAATGTTGCTCTTCTAGTTCCAGCCCTCGTGGTCACGAATGAGGAGTTCAAGAATGCCATCCATATGCTGGCCCAGGCTATGGCCGCTCAGGCCAACCAACTGGCTCCTATCCTTGCCCACCCTCAAGGTGGGGTAGCGTCCTGAGTTCGTGATTTTATCCATATGAACCCACCTGAGTTCTGGGGTTCAAAAGCGAGTGAGGATCCATTAAAAAATTTATCGATTAAGTGAAGAAAATCTTTGATGTGATGCAAGTGACTAGTATTGATAGTGTCGAGTTAGCATCCTATCAACTCGAGGATGTAGCTCATATCTGATTCACGCAATGGAAGGAATTTAGGGATAGGGATGTGGTCCCTATTACTTGGGAGTGTTTTGAGAGGGCTTTCCTTGATTGGTTCTTCCTGAGTGAGTTAAGGATAGCGAAGGCCGAGGAGTTTGTGAACTTGAGACAGGGATCCATGACTATTATGGAGTATGGATTAAGGTTCACTCAGCTTTCCAGATATGCTCCTGCTATGGTGGCTGACCGACAGGATCAGATGAGCAAGTATATCTATGGAGTCTCGGATTTGGTAAAGAAGTAGTGTAGATCTATTACGATGTTGAGTGACATGAGTATCTCAAAACTTATGGCTCATGTTCGCCAAATTGAGTTAGAAAAACTTAGGTAGATGGCTAAGTAGAACAAAAGAGTCATAGCTGAGATTTTGGGATTTAGCCATCAGAGGATCGGAGGCAGACATCGATCTTCCTTTCAAAAGAGATCATCAAGACTTATGCATTCTACTACTAGTGCTCCTTCTCAAGCGTAAAAACTTTGTCATGATCAATCTGGAAGAGGTGCGGGCTCTTATTCTCAAGGGAGTGGTGCAAAGGGGATTTCTTGCCCTATTTGCACAAAATATGGAAAGAATCATCCCGACGAGTGTCTAGCTGGTTAAGGTGGTGGTTTTGGATATGTCCAGGTTGGTCACAGGACTAGAGATTGCCCTTTATCTAAGAAGGGATAGGGTGGTAGTAGGACTCAGTCTGCCATAGCAGCTCTAGGAGGTCAACCATCCCTGCAGGGCACTGCTTCTAGTGGTCAGCGACAGAACCGCCTTTATGCTTTTTCCCCTTGACAAGACCAAGAGACTTCACTGGACATCGTCACTAGTATATTGAAAGTCCTCTCTCTGGATATGTGTGCTCTATTAGACACCGATGCCTCTCTATTTTTTGTGACCCCTTATGTAGCATGCAAATTTAAGATTTGAGGCAACTTTACTTGTGAGTGGTATGAAAAGGTACATAGTATTTCATTGCTTGAACTGCAAACATGTTAAGTTCAAGCACATGAGACCTGGTGGAGTGATTTAGAGACTTTCCATTCTTGAGTGGAAGATGAAAGAGATCACTATGAACTTCATAGCACAGTTGCAACACACTTCTCCAGGGTTTGACTCTATTTGGGTTATTGTAGATAGGCTGACTACGTCTGCACACTTCTTGTCAATTTATTCTTCATATAGTGCCGAGAGGTTAGCTTAGATTTATCTTTACGAGGTTGTCCATTTACATGGGGTTCTAACTTTTATTATTTCATACCATGGTACTCAGTTTACATCTAAGTTTTAGAGGACTATTCAGCGAGAGATGGGTACAGAGGTTCATCTTAACACTTTATTTCATCCTCAGACTGATGGCCAGTCAAAGAGGACTATCAAGTCTTGGAGGACATGTTATCGGCATGTGTTCTTGATTTTAGGCATTTACGGGATCAGTATGTGCCTTTGGTGGAGTTTGCATATAATAATACTTATCACTCGAGTATTTGTATGGCACCTTTTGAGGCATTGTATGGTAGGCATTACAGATCACTAGTGGGTTGGTTTGATAGTTTTGAGTCCCTGCTGCATAGTACAAACCTTCTTCGTGATTCCTTAGATAGAGTTTGAGTGATTTAGGATAGACTTTGGGCAGACCAGAGTAGCTAGAAGAGCTATGCAGACCATAGACTTCATGCCTTAGAGTTTAGTATTGGTGAACGGGTATTCCTTTGAGTATCGCCAATGAAGGGTGTGATGAGATTTGGCAGGTGGGGCAGGCTCAACCCCAAGTGTATTATGCTATTAGAGATTAGCCTTTTGCCTCCTATGTTTTCTCAGCTATGCACGCAGTCCTTCACGTATCCATGTTGCAGTGTTATGTTCCAGATGAGTCACATATGCTACAGTGGGATTCAGTGCAGTTGGATGAGAGTTTGGCTTTTGTTAAAGAGCCGGTAGCCATTTTAGCCAAAGATGTCACGAGATTGTTGTCCACAGAGATTACAGTAGTTATGGTTTAGTGAAGGCACATTCTGTTCGAGGAGGCTACCTTGGAAAGTATAGAGATATGCAGGCTCAGTATCTACAGTTGTTTGAGCCTTCAGGTACTCCTTTTTTCCTGAGTTTTGAGGACAAAAGTCCCTTTTAGTAGTAGATGATGTAATGACCCTTTCAGTCATTTTTGCATTTTTACATTCATTGTACTATTAGAGCTTACCTATAGTGGCCCTAAGTGATTTATGACTTGCTGGGACCAATGGTTTGGTGTCTGGGCCATTTGTTTGGTCTTTATGGCTATTTCTTTGTTTTTAGAGCTTAAACTTAGGAAATCATTGACTTTGGTCAGCATTCCTAGCAATAGAGCTTGGAATCGAATTCAGACAGTTCTGTTATCTCTAAAGCATGGATTTTGGTTTAGGTAGTCCCTTTGTTGGGGCCTAAAAGCTTTGAGAATGGTTTTATCTCATTTTCTGAGATTTCATGCATGTAAGAATTGGGAGTATGACTTTGCTCAACTTTCAAAGATCGGAGTGTCAGATTCAAAATCTAACAGTTCCATCAGCTTTGAAATGTCATGTTTTGGTTAGGTAAGTGGTTTGTTTGGGTCTCGGGTGAGCCGAGATCATTTTGGGTGTTTGGTTAAATTTTGTAACTATTGACTTTAGTCAACAACTCATTAAAATGACCTCGTATGGAAGTATTGTCAATTCTGTTGAGTCTAGAATGCCATTTTTAGTAGTGTAACATAGTTCCCTTATGCACGCAGGTCCCAGATAAACACCATGGGCTCATCTGGTGACTTTTTATCCATAGAAAGTTGCTAGTTTCTATTGCATGTGCAAGCCTCAGGCCTTAATTATGACCGCAAGAGATGCCATACAATCACAATAGTCTTCCTATTTGGGCATCGCGACTGCGAGGCTTTCTTCACGCGATCGCAATAAAGAGCCTGTGGACTCGGCATCCTTTATTTTTCGCAATTGTAAGGTTCTTTCTCGTGAAAACAATGAAGGCCCTGCCTCTTTCTTCTTCGCGAGCGCATGTCTATCCTTTCCAATCACGATGGTCTATACAGCGTGGTCATTGCGACCGTATGGGGTCCCTTCGCGATCGCGATGAAGGACCCCTGACAGTATATAATTTCTTCTCCTTTGTTTTCCTCTTTATTTCAACCAAATTCCACCATAGTTGTTGAGCTTAAAGCTCCAAACTCAGTGTGGGTTCTTCATTAAGCAATGGGGTATTTATTTTTGTGGCCATGGTCGAGTTTTTTTCACAAATTGTGACTTTCTACCCCTTTTTTCCGTTAATTTCTATGTTTAATTCCTATTTTATTCTTGGGGTTGTGGGGATGTTTGAGGCCCTTTCCTCGCTTGAATCATGCTTAATTTTTGAGCATGTTTTCCTGGTAGCGCTGGGAACTCTGTGGTAACTTTCACTTTTGTTTTTGGGTCATGGGTCCCACAAGCCCATTTTTTACCCAGATTTTGATCCAGCTAAATTACTAGCATTATAGGTGTCATTAGATTTATTTTGATGTGTAGATTATGTTTTTGATATTTTTATTATGATTCGGGGCTTCTCGGAGAATTTTGGGCTTGGACAACGTATTTTTGAGCAGCTTGCCACCAGATGTTATGTAGGCTACAACTTACCTATCTCACACTTGGTCTATATAATATGTATTTGCACTATTTAGGCATCTTTGTGTTGGGATTACTAGTTTGGCAACCGAGACCTTGTTCGCTTTCTTTTTGTCCATTCTTGCTATTTTTCCACTTCAGTATTTGAATTAGTATTGTAGTGTTACCCCCTATGGCCCTGAGTGGCCTTTCCATATGCCTTTGGACCATAGTTGGGTGATATTAGGAAGTGTCCGTGAGTCTTATACATTAATTAGAGACAATGAGCTAGTTATATGTGTTGTAGAGAGGATTGAGCCTGCGTAGGGATGATATATTGATTGTGAGATATTGAGATGTTGATTGTATCTGGCTATAGCATCACCAAGAAAAAAGTTTTCTGTATTGGTTTATTACTACTACAAGGTTGTGGGCTTGACTATCACTTATTTTAATAAACCTTGCAAGGTCCTGTGGGCTTGTATTCAGTTATAAATGGCAATAAATAGATTTAAAAATAGTTTTATGGATTTTCTTGATATGAAAAAGATTATGCGATGGTTTTTCTCACCGATACTAGACTCGGCTGGGCCGGAATTCTACACATGATTTTATTACTTAGTTTAGACTCAGATAGATTTTGGAAACGCATGATGAGATCTTGAGAGTTTGTATGTGGTCGCGGAGACCTCCATGGACTTTGCCGATCTGGACTAGGGGCTATGAGCCGAGAGTGGCAGAGGAGGGATATACGGGGGAGTAGAGGTATAAGGGGAAGCCCTTCCATGAGTTCAACCTGTTGGGCCTATGGGTGCTGGAGGAGGTGCATATGGTACCACTGGCATTACATATTATATCATTCATTTCTTCATGGTTCCACCCCTTGTTTGCTATTTACTGAGTGTATGCTCCGGTAGTATAGGATGCCAAAGGGTTTGTTTTCACTTGTATATATTCTTGGGTGTATGGGTGCTCATTTGGATTGTAGGTAGATTAGTTTACTTACTCCTATTGTGGTTACCTACTAGTTTTCTTATAATCATCCTTCCCTTGTGAGTTGTATTATTAGCATGCTTATGTTTGGTTGCTTTTCTTTCCTTCCCATTATTTGAGGTTACCGGTACCCCGCCCTGTTCTTTAAAGTTTCCTTTATTTTCTGTTATTGCAAGGACACATGTGCGTTCTCTACTCTTTCATTTGTGTTCTATGATACATCTTTTATGACTAGCTTAGTTCACTTGTATTCTATTATGACTTCTATTTGTGGCTAGCTTCCATGTGCTTTTCTCTATTTGTTTCTGTGACTCTATTCTTTCCTTAAGTGATATCTACTATTTTTACATCTTATATATGTCAGTTGGCCTATGATCTCTACTGTGTACCTGTTGGTTCTATGGACCATGGTTCCTACGATGTCCCATCCTATCAACTCGTGGAATCAGATCAGAGGGTTGACAGTTTCCCTAGGTTTCATGACAGGCTTCTACGGCCCGTAGTTTGAACTATGGACCATCCTGCTAACTGGTAGAACTTAATCAGAGATCAGCCAATTCCCCAGGAACTATGAATGATGTCTACAGACTGTAGTCCATTCTACGAGTCATCTTGTTAACTCGTAGAACTTATTCTGTAGTCTGTCTGTTGACTCAGTAACCACAAGTAGGAACCAAGAGTTGTGGTTCAATCTACGACCCGTGGAACCCATCTCTGGAACCTGAAGACGGGAAATTTTATAGTTTTTCTTAATTAAGTCCCAGGGGTATTTCAATCATTACCAAACTTTTAACTCCTAAGTGAGCTTGTTTTAGCCATTCTTAGCGTGATTTCTAGACCTATTAGCCTAAGTCCCTCCTCATTTCCTCATCCATCTACCACAAAAATAAGTAACTCTCTCAAGCTCCAAGTTCAAACCTCCTTTTCTTTTCAATTTCAGTTAGGTTAGCTTTAATCAAGTTATGTGGACATTCAATAAGGGAATACCTTCACCCTTATGCCCAAAACCCCAATCTTCTAAATTGAATTTATGGATTTCTAAATTAGGGTTCTTACCCGAATTGGGGGAAATTGATGGGCTTTGTTCTAAAGTATTGATTCATGACTTATTATTCATTATCCATGTTTGAATTAGGGTTCGTTAAGTGTTTACAGAAACCCATATGTTAATGATGAATACTAGTATGATTTCATTGAATTGCATATCTTCAAGTAAAATTGGTATGTTTAGATAACATGACCTCTATTTTCATGAAATTGCATGCCTAATTCTTTAAACTATGATTTTAGAAAGGAAAGTATATTTTAAATTACGGTTATGCAAATCTTTAAGACACATAATTTATGAATTGCATGGCTTAAGATATGTCCTTATGCTTTTCTAATAGTTTGTCACTATGTTTTATGAAAGGATTGGCATCCAGATATGTCTACCTAAGTTATGAACAGTTTTGACATCAAATATGTCACAAGTATGATGAGCTATATGTATATGTTTTAGAAGTAGTATTTAGTTCCGAGCGACGAGGGTTCGATTACCCAAGTCCAAAAATTACATTGCCAGCGTAGGTTATGTATCGCCTGATGGTCTTATGAAAGTGGTTCCACTCTTTATTATCATGGCTCCCTTGCTTTAGCGGGGCATAGGGAAGCTTTGCCAACTAGGGTGATATAGTTTGTATTATGGTGTCCTTTAACTTGGCATGGTTCGAAACAGCTTTGCTAACTAAGGTTATATAGTTAGATTTCATGTAGCTCACATGGTCTATTCTCTGTTATAAGAAACTCCCGTATGAAAGCTTTTCAGTTTAAGTTATATGATACTCTACGTTTGAAAGTCGATCTTCTATTTTCATGTCTTATGTTTAACTATGATTTTACTCATGAATTCTCTTATTATGCATGGCTTCAGTCTTCCAAGCATGATTCAAGCATGTTTACATTTATTGTTGCATAAGCTCATATATTCAGTGCATCCTATAGTACTGACGCATTTTGTGCTGCATCTTTTTACAATTCAGATTCAGGTACCTGTCCTCAGACTCGTGGCTAGACTATGCCAGATATTTAAATGATTATTGGTGAGTCCTCATTATTCAAGGACTAGGATTAGAGAGTCCATCTTTATGCTTTCATTTTAAGATTTCGAGTTAGCTGGGTCTTGTCTCAACAACTCTTTATGATATTTAGAGGCTTTTTATACATAGGTAGTATGCGAGTCTCCTTTTGGATTTGTATTCCTATTTGACTTGGTTATCTATACATGTGATTTCAGATCTTCCTATTATGCTTCCGCTTGTCTATTTGAATTATCTGAGTTATGCTATGACCAAGGGTTAGGTTGGGGCACTTATGGTCATAGGCCCTGTGTTACATCAAGGGGGAGCCTTGGGTGTGACAAACTTGGTATCAGAGCCTTAGGTTCAAGAGTCCTAGGCTGTCTAAAAGTCGCATCAAGGAGAGTCTCTTTCATGGGTGTGAAGCGTGCCACATTTATGAGAGGGAAGCTATGAGCTATCATAGAAAAACTACACTCTTTCATGATCATATCGTGTGATATAGTTTAACTCTAATATCCCTCTAATTCATTCCTTATACGTTTTATATTATGCCTCGATGTGATATGCCTTACCGAACTGCTTGGAATGTTGCTCCTCTAGTTCCAGCCCTCGTGGTCACGAATGAGGAGTTCAAGAATGCCATCCATATGCTGGCCCAGGCTATGGCCGCTCAGGCCAACCAACTGGCTCCTATCCTTGCCCACCCTCAAGGTGGGGTAGCGTCCTGAGTTCGTGATTTTATCCATATGAACCCACCTGAGTTCTGGGGTTCAAAAGCGAGTGAGGATCCATTAAAAATTTTATCGATTAAGTGAAGAAAATCTTTGATGTAATGCATGTGACTAGTATTGATAGTGTCGAGTTAGCATCCTATCAACTCGAGGATGTAGCTCATATCTGGTTCACGCAATGGAAGGAATTTTGGGATAGGGATGTGGTCCCTATGACTTGGGAGTGTTTTGAGAGGGCTTTCCTTGATCGGTTCTTCCTGAGTGAGTTACGGCAAGCGAAGGCCGAGGAGTCTGTGAACTTGAGACAGGGATCCATGACTATTAAGGAGTATGGATTGAGGTTCACTCAGCTTTCCAGATATGCTCCTGCTATGGTGGTTGACCGACAGGATCAGATGAGCAAGTATATCTATGGAGTCTCGGATTTGGTAAAGAAGTAGTGTAGATCTATTACGATGTTGAGTGACATGAGTATCTCAAAACTTATGGCTCATGTTCACCAAATTGAGTTAGAAAAACTTAGGTAGATGGCTAAGTAGAACAAAAGAGTCATAGCTGAGATTTTGGGATTTAGCCATCAGAGGATCGGAGGCAGACATCGATCTTCCTTTCAAAAGAGGTCATCAAGACTTATGCATTCTACTACTAGTGCTCCTTCTCAGGCGTCAAAACCTTGTCATGATCAATCTGGAAGAGGTGCGGGCTCTTATTCTCAAGGGAGTGGTGCAAAGGGGATTTCTTGCCCCATTTGCACCAAATATGGAAAGAATCATCCCGACGAGTGTCTAGCTGGTTAAGGTGGTGGTTTTGGATATGTCCAGGTTGGTCACAGGACTAGAGATTGCCCTTTATCTAAGAAGGGATAGGGTGGTAGTAGTAATCAGTCTGCCGTAGCAGCTCTAGGAGGTCAACCATCCCTGCAGGGCACTGCTTCTAGTGGTCAGCGACAGAACCGCCTTTATGCTTTTTCCTCTTGACAAGAGCAGGAGACTTCACCGGACATCGTCACTAGTATATTGAAAGTCCTCTCTCTGGATATGTGTGCTCTATTAGACACCGATGCCTCTCTATTTTTTGTGACCCCTTATGTAGCATGCAAATTTAAGATTTTTTAGGATCATCATTTAGCACCCTTTTGTGTTTCTACTCCTATTGGTGAGTCAGTCCTAGCCAAAAGAATCTACCAAAATTGCCCTATCTCAGTACTCCATAGATTCACTTCAGCGGATCTAGTAGAGTTGGAGATAACTAATTTTGATGTTATTCTTGGTATGGATTAGTTGTATTCATATTATGTCTTGATTGATTTTCATACTCGATTCGTCAGTTTCAAGTTTCCAAATGAACCTATCTTAGAGTGGCAGGGTAGTCCTTCATCTTTGAAGGGTCATTTCACATCTTTATTTTAAGGCTAGGAAGATGATTTCTAAGGGTTATGTTTATCATAAAGTTCGAGTTATGGAGACGGAGTCTGAAACCCCATCCCTTTAGTTTGTTCCTGTTGTGAATGAGTTCCCAAAAGTATTTCCAAAAGATTTACCTGGAGTCCCTCCTGAGTGAGAGATCAACTTTGGAATAGATCTTCTTCCAGATACGCATCCTATCTCTATTCCTCCATATAGAATGGCACCTGCGGAACTTAAGGAATTGAAGGAGCAGTTGAAAGATCTCTTTGATAAGGGTTTTATTCAACCTAGCATCTTTCCATGGGGTGCTCCAGTCTTGTTCGTGCGAAAGAAAGATGGTTCCATCAGAATGTATATCGACTACCGTCAATTGAACAAGGTCACAATTAATAATAAGTATCCTATTCCTAGGATAGATGACTTGTTTGATCATCTTCAGGGTGCCCATTTTCTTCTCCAAGATCTACTTTAGATCCGGTTATCATTAGTTTCATGTTAGAGAGTGTGATATTCCAAAGTAAGCTTTCAGAACTTCATATGGTCATTATGAATTTGTGGTTATGTCTTTTGGCCTAACGAATGCTCCTATATCCTTTATGGATTTGATAAACAATGTGTTCAAATAGTATCTAGATATGTTTATGATTGTTTTCATGGATGTTATTCTTATCTATTCTCAGAGTGAGGAGGAGCATGTGGGCTATTTGAGAGTTGTGTTGCAAACTCTCAAAGATTGACTGTTATTTGCTAAGTTTATCAAGTGTGAGTTCTTGATGCAATCTATTACTTTTCTGGATCACATTGTGACTAGAGATGATATTTGAGTTGATTCTCAAAAGATTAAGGGGGTAAAGAACTGGCCTAGACCGACTTCCCCGTCTGATATTAGGTGCTTTTTGGGTTTGGCTGGTTACTACAGGAGATATGTTGAGGGGTTTTCTTCCATTGCTGCCCTTTTGATTTGATTGACTCAGAAGAAGGTGAAATTTCAGTTCTCTGATCTTTGTGAGAAGAAAGTTTAGTAATTGAAGACTACGTTGACCAAAGTTTCAGTGCTGACCATACCCGAGTGTTCGAATGAGTTTGTTGTGTATGGTGATGCTTCTAGAATTTGCTTGGGTTGTGTTTTGATGCAGCGTGTTAAGGTGATTGCTTATTCTTCTAGACAACTTAAGATCCATGAGAAGAACTACCCTATTCATGATCGTAACTTAGCTGTTGTGGTTTTTGCTTTGATGATTTGGAGACATTACTTATATGGTGTGCATGTGGATATATTCACCGATCATAAAAGTCTTCAGTATGTATTCTCTCAAAAGGAATTGAATCTTCGTCAAAGGAGATGGCTTGAGCTCCTTAAGGATTATGACATGAGTGTTCTTTACCATCCAGGCAAGCCCAATGTAGTGGCGGATGCACTTAGTAGATTGTCCATGGGTAGTGTGTCTTAGGTTGAGGACAAAAAGAAGGAATTGGTTAAGGAGGTTCATAGGCTTGCTCGGTTAGGAGTTCGCCTGATGGACTCGACAGAAGGTGGTGTTATTGTTCAGAATGGTTTCGAATCATCTTTGGTAGCTGAAGTGAAGGCAAAGAAAGATAGTGATCCTATTTTGCTTCAGCTAAAGGGTGCAGTCCATCAGTAAATGGTTGAGGTTTTCTCCCAAGGGGAAGATGGTGTGCTCTGTTATCAGGGTCAATTGTGTGTGCCAGTAGGTGGGTTGAGACAGGAGATTTTGACTGAGGCTCATAGTTCCAGATATTCTATCCACAAAGATGTACTATGATCTATGGGAAGTCTATTGGTGGAATGGTATGAAGAGGGACATAGCCGGTTTTGTGGCTAACTTTCCCAACTATTAGCAAGTGAAGTTAGAGCATCAATGATTGGGTGGTATGACTCAGGATATTGACCTTCCTACTTGGAAGTGGGAAGCGATTAATATGGACTTTATTATAGGTTTGCGTCGTACTAGAAGGCAACACGATCCCATTTGGGTAATTTTCTATAGGATGACCAAATCAGCCCACTTCTTGGCAGTCAATAGTATTGATTCAGCTGAGGATTATGCCAGTCTCTACATCCTTGAGATAGTCCGATTGCATGGTGTTTCATTGTCCATCATTTCAGATAGAGGTACTCAGTTTACATCCTTGTTTTCGAGATCATTTCAGAGAGGTTTTGGAACTCATGTGAAGCTTAGCACAACTTTTCACCCACAGATGGATGGCCAGGCAGAGCGTACTATTAAGACTTTGGAGGATATGTTAAGAGCTTGTGTGATTGATTTCAAGGGTAGTTGGGATGATCACTTACCTCTTATTGAGTTTTCCTACAACAACTTTCACTCTATCATCAAAATGGCTCCCTATGAGGCACTTTATGGTCGGAGATGTAGATCTCTTATTTGTTGGTTTGAGGTAGGTGAGGCAACTTTTATTGTTCCATATTCAGTTCATGAGACTATTGAGAAGGTTCAAACCATTAGGAAGAAGTTTAAGACTGACCAGAGTAGACAAAAATCGTATGCAGATGTGAGGAGAAGAGAATTGGAATTTGAAGTAGATGATTGAGTTTTTCTAAAGGTGTCACCCATAAAGGGTGTGATGAGATTTGGCAATAAAGGGAAGCTTAGTCCCCATTTTGTAGGTCCCTATTGGATTTTGAGTAGAGTTGGTAGTGTTGCTTATGAGTTGGACTTGCCATCAGATTTAGAAACGGTTCATACGGTTTTCCATGTTTCCTTGTTGAAGAAGTTTGTTGGTGATCTGTCCTTATAAGGATTGTCACGACTCGATTTCTCAGTCATGATGGCACCTACAACCCCCCTCAGTAGGAGAACCAATTCCGGTAGCCCAGGACAGTTAGTAATGGGCTACTATCTAATAAATAAGCGGGATAGTAGTTTAATAAAAAAAAAGTGAGGGAACAAGATGAAGAGAATAGATAACAGGAATATATATATACATATGCGGAAATTAAACCAAACCCCAAGACCTGGTATGATATTATAGAGCCAAAACTACATACATGGAGTGCAAACGATCCAAAACAATATATACAGATGTCTCATAATGGTAATAGAGTACATAAAGCGAAATATAAACTAAAGCTAAGCTCCGATCGCCAAGAGCTCACCCTCAGTCTGAAGTAATCCCCAACAGATCTCCAAGCACGACTTACATCGACCTAATGGCAATGGCCCACGCTAGGATCTGCACCCAAAGATGCAAGGGGTAGGGTGAGCACCAAATGCGAAGCATAAGGTACCCAGTAGGTATCATAGGCTGACTGGGCACATATAAGATAAAAGCGTAGTAACAGACAGAGCAGAAGCAAGTAGTCACAGAAATCAACGAAAGGGTACACATGAACTAGCCCAGAGGGAAGTCAACAGAACCACATGTGAGGCCAGCAAGAAAAATATATACACCATAGGCACAGGTGAAAGTAAGAAACAACGCACCTGGGGTCCTTGCAATAACAGTGTATACATAATAAGTTTGCGAAATGGACGGTATACCGGTAACCTCAAGTGTAAGAAGAAGAGAGAAAGAGTAATGATAGGCATGTTTAGAGACATGAATCAAGCCTAACTAATCATATCAATCTCAAATCCAGCAACTAACAGTCTAGCAGTAACTAATTTCATAATTAACCGTAACAGGGAACAATTCTACAAGTAAATAGCCAGAGTCTACCTACAGTCCCCCGGCCGCCCATACAACCGAGGAACACAAACAAGTGAAAACAAACCCTCCGGCATCCCATACTACCAGAGCGTACAATCAACAAACAACAAACAAGGGTGGAGCCTCAAACAATGAATGATATGATGCATGAATATCTCAAGTGAAATGGTATCTCTGTATGTACCTCCTCCGGTGCCGATCCAGCCCAACAGGTAGGTTCCACGGAAGGACACTGCCCGTATACCTCTACTCCGCCGTATACCCTTCCTCCGACACACGCAGCCCGAAGCCCCAGGCCCGAATGGCAAAGTCCATGGAGGTCCCCGACCCCATACTAAAACTCAGTATCAAAACATGTCATCCGAAAGAAAGTCCGGTTTCAAGATAGAGACCCAGTCTCGAATATGCATGCCCAGACCATGTCCAGGACTAAAGTAGTAGGAAAATATCTCAAAAAACCCCTCCAAGGGTACCCGGGCATAACCGGGTCTAAACAGTAGAAAGTCATCTCGGGTGCTCGGTCCGACCGAGGCTAAAATTATCTCAAATAGCAAGAAAACCAAACTAGCACCCCGGCCCTGCCGAGTCTAGCGTTAATCGTAAAACTGGTGATTTAAATCATAATTTTACTTTCTTTTACCCATGAATATTCACAAGTTAAATCAAACCATTTCAAAATTATTTCCATAAAAAAGGGCCCCCGGGGCCATGCAAGGTTTAGAAAATAGTGTCAGTAGGTCGGAAGCCCAAACCGTAGTAAAACATGGATAAAACCTCTTTATATGCATGAAAATGGTATGATCAAACACAATAGCTGCCCATCAGCTCACAATCAACCTATCGACCCTGCACAGGCCAGCAGCTACTCAGCAAGCATAACCAGCCTAGAAGGATAATTCGATGCCCGGGACTCACGGACATTCCCAAAATCCCACCTTCTATGTTCCAGAGTCAACAAGGCCTCACAGGACCACAAGGGTAAATAGAATATATCATCAAGTACTACAAGCAACGGAGGAACAAAAGTAGGCGGACATGAATAAAGCGGTCGAGGTCTGTGATGCCAACCTAATAATCCAACCCAAGGATGCCAGCTAGTACAATTTTATCCTATATATGCAGAGTCTAGGGAAAATAAACCGTAACCTACCTGTCGTCCGATGACAAGCTGCTAGAACGATGATGTCCTAGCCCGAACCACTCTGAAAAGCTCTGAAATGATATCAACTCGAATTTGGGCTTGAATAACTTGACGTAGATAATTGATTCTCTTCCGATGATCGAACATAATGTAAAAATATTATTTCCAGAAAATACTCTCAATGTGCGCAACAATAATAGTACAACATCTCCATAATTTGTTTTTTGTAAAGAGAAAGGATGAGGAAAAATATGTTCTGTGGTGTCAACTAACGTGTGCGTATACTGATAGTTTTTGATTAACCAATTATGCAATACACTTATAGCATATGAAATTAAAATCCAAAACTCAAACACATGGGAAAATAGTTGTATAGTAGCAAAGTGTTGAAGTAATCCATATGAACAGAAAGAGACGTGCTATGCATCCTATATTAAATAGAGCTACTATCCAAATGTTATCACTAAAATTTGTGGCGAGTATAGTCACATATCCTTAAACACACTACATGACATGTGTAATATATACATATATGCTATATGTTTTAATACACACACGTGTATGCATGCTAAATACTACAACTTACTAATAGTTAAGGTACTAATCACACATATATAACAATTAGTTTATGTATTTCAAATAATGAAAACTTATCTGGGATAAATGGTATTCCTTATAATAATAATTCTTTTAACATAAATAACATACTATCTCCGTTAAAATATTGAAACTTATAAAACTCTTTTAAATAAATACATACACAGATATATGATAACAAAAGTATTTTTTTCATACACATTAAAATACTTTAAAAAGGTAATAAAAAAAATATAACTTTAAAATAAAATATTTTCAAATATACGCGCGATGCTAATAAAATTCTTAAATTTAGGTTCGCAATTCACCATCGCACGATTTTGATACTCAAGAACTCTCTTGGAACCCTCCCTTATGTTTCCTCACTGTTTCAGAACTGAAATGGCGTGTTTAAACATGAAGTTGAGGCTTTAAATCGTTTTTGACCCGACCCGGTTCGCGACCCGGTTTCTGCCAGATAGTCCGCGGTAAAACAGGCATAACCTTTTACTCCGAGATCAGTTGGATGTGAGGTTTTATGCATTGGAAACTAGACTCGTAGACCTTCGATTTGGTATTTCGGGGGACTTCTAACTCTTTATATATTGAGAGAAAATATCTGAGACATTTTACCCAAAGTTCAGAAAATTTATTAAAGAAACATACGATAACTTTGTCGACTTGCTTGACTTCAAAACTTATCATACGACCAAACAAATGGACCCGACACCGAAATAACGGTCCCGACAAGCCTTAAATGACTTGGGGCTCTACAAACAAGCTCTAATGGTACAAGGAAAACGTATACGTGGAAATAATTGGAAGGGTCATTACATCATCCACTACTTAAAAGGACTTTCATCCTCGAAAGTCAAGGTCAAGGGGGTACCTGAAGGCTCAAACGGATGCGGATACTGAGCCCGCATATCTCTCTCGGTCTCCCAGGTAGCATCCTTGACTTGACGGTGCCTTCACTGAACCTTAACAACCGAAATCTCTAGAGACCTCAATCTCCTGACATCTCTGGCCAAAATAGGCGCCGGCTCCTCAAAAAAGGCTAAACCCTCACCCAACTGAACTGAATCCCACTGCAATACATGAGACTCATCTGGGACATACTGACGCAACATCGAAACATGAAATACAGGATGTATAGCTGAAAACATCAGAGGTAAAGCTAGCTGATAGGCAACTCTACTAACCCTCTGAAGAATCTCAAACGGCCCAATATACCTGGGGCTAAGCTTGCCCCGCCTACCAAATCTCATCACGCCCTTCATGGGCTATACAAGGAGAAACACCAAGTCACCGACACTAAACTCAAAGGCACGACGCCTACGATCAGCATAACTCTTCTGCCTGCTCTAAGCTGCCCGAAGTCTGTCCTGAATCGCTCAGACCTGATCAAAGGAATCTCGAAGCAAATCTGTACTCTGTGGCCTAGATTCAGAACCATCAAACCAACCAATCGGCAATCTGCAATGCCTACTATACAAGGCCTCAAAAGGTGCCATACCAATGCTCGAATGGAAACTATTATTATAAACAAACTCAGCCAAAGGCACAATCTGATCCCACGAACCTCCAAAGTCAAGCACACAGGCCCGAAGCATGTCCTCCAGGACCTGAATGGTCCTCTCGGACTGGCCATCGGGGTGGAAAGCAGTACTAAGCTGAACCTCTGTACCCAAATCTCGTTGAATAGCCCTCCAAAACTAAGATGTGAACTGAGTGTCGCGGTCTGAAATGATAGAAGTTGGGACCCCGTGCAACCGAACAATCTCATGAAGGTAGATCTGAGCTAACCTCTCTGCGCCATAAGAAGTCTAAACCGGCAAGAAATGTGTTGACTTAGTCAGCCTATCAACAATCACCCATAAGGAATCAAACCCATGAGAAGTACGAGGCAAACCAACAACGAAGTCCATAGTAGTCCCTTCCCACTTCAACTCGGGAATGGGAAGTCGCTGCATCAAACCACCAGGTCTCATGTGCTCGAACTTAACCTGCTGACAGTTCAAGCACCGAGATACGAAATCTGCTATATCCCGCTTCATACCACTCCACCAGTAAAGCTTCCCCAAGTCTCTATACATCTTTGCTGTGCCAGGGTGAATGGAGTATCTAGTACAATGTGCCTCATGAAGTATCAACTGAATCAAATCACTAATCCTCGGAACACAAAGGCGACTATCAAACCTCAGAACCCCATCTAAATATAGAGTAGCACGACTGGTCTCACCATTAACAACCCGATCACGAAGGTCGCACAACTGCTGATCCTCAAACTGACGGCTCTGAATCTGATCAATCAAAGTAGAACGAACCTCAACACTGGCGAGAACTCTGCTAGGATCAGACAAGTCAAGCCTAACCAAACGGTTAGCCAAGGACTGGATGTCCAAGGCCAACGGTCGCTCTGAAACTGAAAGAGAAGCTAGGCTACCCATACTCACTGTCTTCGACTCAAGGCATCCGCTACCATGTTTGCCTTGCCCGGATGATAAACAATAGTGAAGTCATAGTCCTTCAGTAACTCGACCCATCTCCTCTGTCTCGAGTTCGACTCTCACTGACTCGTGATATACTGAAGACTACGGTGATCGTTAAAGATCTCACAGTGAAATTCATATAGGTAATGCCTCCAGATCTTGAGCGCGAAAACTACCGCTTCCAGCTCTAAGTCATGAGTAGGGTAGTTGCGCTCGTGAACCTTCAGCTGCCTCGACGCATATGCTATTACTCGACCCTACTGCATCAACACACAACCAAGACCAACCCCAGAAGCATCACAATACACAGAGAAGCTCTGACCCTCAACCGGCAAAGTCAAAACTAGAGCTGAAGTCAATAAGGCCTTAAGCCTCTGGAAGCTATCCTCGCACTGATCCGACCACTGAAATGGGACATCCTTCCTAGTCAGCATAGTGAAGGGTGCTGCTATGGAAGAAAATCCCTCGACGAACCGTCTGTAGTAACCTGCTAACCCAGTAATGTTGCGGACCTCAGTAGCAGTAGTAAGTCTAGGCCAATCACAAACTGCAAAAATCTTTCCCAGGACAACCCTAATCCCATCCTTAGACACCACGTGCCCTAGGAATGCAACTGACTCAAGCCAAAACTCGCACTTTGAGAACTTGGCATAAAGCCGATGATCTCTCAAAGTCTGGAGTATAACCCTCAAGTGCTGCTCATGCTCATCTTTACTACGCGAGTATACTAAGATGTCATCTATAAAAACTATCATAAATGAGTCTAAATACGGGCCAAGAACCATGTGCATCAAGTTCATAAAGGTTGCAGGGGCATTAGTCAACCCAAAAGACATCACAAGGAACTCATAATGGCCCTAACATGTCCTGAATGCTGTCTTAGGGATGTCCTCCACCCTAATCCTCAACTGATGGTAACCAGACCTCAAATCAATCATCGAAAACATGACTGAACCCTGAAGCTGGTCAAACAAATCATCAATCCTCAACATCGGATACCTATTCTTCACTGTAACCATATTCAGCTGCCGATAATCAATACACATGCGCATCGACCCATCCTTCTTCTTCACGAAGAGAACAGGAGCACCCCAGGGTGACATACTAGGTCTAATAAACCCCTTAGCTAACAGATCCTAGAGCTTCTCCTTAAGCTCCCTCAACTTAGCAGGAGCCATACGGTAAGGAGAAATAGAAATGGGCCTAGTGCCCAACTCTAGCTCAATAGTGAAATCAATATCTCTCTCAGGTGGAAGGCATGGCAGGTCGGTAGGAAACACATCGAGGAAGTGTCTAACCACAAGAACAGACTCAGGAGAAGTAGGGTCAGCACTAATATCTCGTACATATGCTAGATAAGCTAAACACCCACGGGAAATCAACTTCCTAGCTCAAAGACAAGAGATGATCCCAGATGGTGCATGGCTAACAGA
Organism: Jaltomata sinuosa; assembly: GCA_003996215.1. NCBI lineage: Eukaryota > Viridiplantae > Streptophyta > Magnoliopsida > Solanales > Solanaceae > Jaltomata > Jaltomata sinuosa. Next base: position 240,437 of record QJPP01000751.1, on the reverse strand, counting down.
ACCCTGCCATACAACCGGGGATACACCGGCAATAGCTATGGTAATGGTCTTGGCATAACAATCCAAAACCACATGGTGAGGGGATAACAAGTCCATGCCCAGTATTACATCAAAGTCTAGAATATCAAGAATCATCAAATAACCCCAAGTCTTTGAATCACCAATAGATAGCATACAAGATCTCACAATCCGATCCACTACTAAAGAATCTCCTACTGGGGTCGAAACAGAAACATGAACAGATAATGGCTCACTAGCCAACCCCAAACAAAGCACAAAGTAGGCAGATACGTATGAACAAGTGGTTCCAGGATCAAATAAAGCCATAGCCGACTGATGGCATACAGAAATCGTACCTGTAATCACAGCATGTGAGGACTCTGCCTCTGGTCTCCTAGGGATCGCGTAAAACTGACGACGACCTCCACCTGTCCGACCGCCATCCCTACCACCTGCTCTACCGCGTGGGGCACCACCTCTACTCTGATGATCACCCCCTCTAGTCGGAGGCTGAACCGCTCGTAAAGGCTCGGCCAACTGAACTGTACCCTGCTGAGGGCAATCTCTAGCAAAATGACCCATCGCACCAAAAGTAAAACAAGCCCCTGACGGCCTACTCAGTCGAGAAGAACCAGCAGATCCTGTATGACCACCACGGCCTGATGCCCCATAAATTGTACCCCTCGAAGACTGGCCGCTATAGCCCTGATGGCTGCCCTGACCCTGCTCAAACTTGGTACTACCGAAAGTCTGAAAGGAAGCCTGAACCGGTCGACTGGACTGACTCTGGTGCTGCTGTGGCTGATAACTCCGGCCCCACTGGCCAGAATCTTTACCACCATATCTGGAACCACTGTAGACACCCTGATTTCGAGGCCTCTTATCTCTGGACCCCTGATCATGTCGCTGTAAGTCCTCCACAGTGCAGGCATAGTCTACGATAGCCTGAAATGACCGACCATCGGTAATTAATATCTCAGCTGGATGCCTGATCTCTGGCCTCAAACCCCATACAAATCTGTGAATCCTATCTGCCTTGGTAGGAATGATCATAGCTCCGAACGGTGCTAGCTGATGAAAACGGGTCTCATACTCTCAGAAAGTGGTAGACCCCTGCATAAGGTGAGTAAACTGCTCCCTGCGACACTCACAATCACTCTGAGGTAGGAACATGTCCATAAAGACCTCATAAAACTCAGACCAGGTCAAAGGAGGTGACGACGGTGGTCTACAAGCAACAGGAGCCCTCCACCATAACTTTGTTGGGCCCTCTAACTGATTGGTAGTATAACAAACCCTGTGAGTCTCCAACAAACCCAAATGATGCAACATCTCCTCACAGGTATTAATAAAGTAATGTGGATCCTATCCAGAAGTACCAGCAAACCTCGGAGGTGCTAACCTCAAAAACCTACCCAACGCCTTCTGCTCTGACTCTGTCATAGCTGGGCAAAGAGAAAGAGGTTGTGCAACAGATGGGACCGGAATGACCACCGCACGGGGAGCCATGGTAGCAGGCTGAGCTCCTAAGCTCTCTGCACCCAGGGCTTCCCCCTGAGCGGATGTCTGCGCTACCTCAGAAGGCCAGTCTCCAATCATACCCAAAAGCTGTAATACTAATCCCCGAATATCTTGAGACTGAGCTGCGGCTGGAGCTGGCACAGAAATGGGCACTGGAGCTGGTACTGGAGCTTGTGCTGGAGCTGGTGGTACATAGGCTGCCCCCTGATCCACATGCCGCTCGGGCTCTATCACAACTCTAGCAGCTCTAGCAGATGCCGCTGCTCGAGGGCATCCTCAACCCTTAGCTGGAGTGGGAGGCTCATCTCCGCGTGATGCCGATGATCTCGTACGAATCATCTGCGAAAGAATGAAGTAGAACAAATGAGATTTCCAGAAATTTCAAGGGTTCTACACACGACACAGAAGCAATGAAAGAGTCAAATTTCCTAAAATGCGATTGTAGCCTCCCAAAGATTGAGTACGGACGTCTCCGCTCCGATCCGCAGGACTCTACTAGACATTTGCTCCTATACCGATGACACCAGTGAACCAAAAGCTCTGATACCAAGTTGTCACGACCCAATTTCTCAATCATGATGGCACCTACAACCCCCCAGTAGGCGAACCAATTCCCGTAGCCCAGGACAGTTAGTAATGGGATACTATCTAACAAATAAGCGGGATAGTAGTTTAATAAGCAAAAAGTGAGGGAACAAGATGAAGATAATAGATAACAGGAATATATATATACATATGCGGAAACTAAACCAAACCCCAAGACCTGCTATCATAGTATAGAGCCTAAACTAGATACATGGAGTGCAAACGATCAAAAACAATATATAAAGATGTCTCTGAATGGTAATAGAGTACATAAAGCGAAAGATAAACTAAAGCTAAGCTCCGATAGCCAATAGCTCACCCTCAGTCTGAAGTAATCCCCAACAGATCTCCAAGCATGACTTACAGCGACCTAACGGCGATGGCCCACGCTAGGATCTGCACCCAAAGAAGTAGGGGGTAGGGTGAGCACCAAATGCGAAGCATGAGGTACCCAGTAGGTATCATAGGCCGACTGGGCACATATAAGATAAAAGCATAGTAACAGACAGAACAGAAGCAAGTAGTCACAGAAATCAACGAAAGGGTACATAGGAACTAGCCCAGAGGGAAGTCAACAGAACCACATGTGAGGCCAGCAAGCAAAATATATACACCATAGGCACAGGTGAAAGTAAGAAACAACACACCTGGGGTCCTTGCAATAACAGTGTATACATAATAAGTTTACAAAATGGACGGTATACCGGTAACCTCAAGTGTAAGAAGAAGAGAGAAAGAGTAATGATAGGCATGCTTAGAGACATGAATCAAGCCTAACTAATCATATCAGTCTCAAATCAAGCAACTAACAGTCTAGCAGTAACAAATTTCATAATTAACCGTAACAGGGAACAATTCTACAAGTAAATAGCCAGAGTGTACCTACAGTCCCCCGACCGCCCATACAACCGAGGAACACAAATAAGTGAAAATAAACCCTCCGGCATCCCATACTACCTGAGCGTACAATCAACAAACAACAAACAAGGGTGGAGCCTCAAACAATGAATGATATGATGCATGAAGATCTCAAGTGAAATGGTATCTTTGTATGTACCTCATCCGGTGCCGATCCGACCCAGCAGGTAGGTTCCACGGAAGGACACTGCCCGTATACCTCTACTCCGCCGTATACCCTTCCTTCGTCACACGCAGCTCAAAGCCCAGGCCCGGATGGCAAGGTCCATAGAGGTCCCCGACCCCATACTAAAACTCAGTATCAAAACATGTCATCCGGAAGCAAGTCCGATTTCAAGAGAGAGACCCAGTCTCGAATATACATGCCCAGACCCTGTCCAAGACTAAAGTAGTAGGAAAATATCTCAAAAAACCCCTCCAAGGGTGCCCGAGCATAACCTGGTCTAAACAGTAGAAAGTCATCTCGGGTGCTCGGTCCGACCGATGCTAAAATTATCTCAAATAGCAAGAAAACTCAACTAGCACCCCGGCCCTGCCGAGTCTAGCGTTAATCGTAAAACTTGTGATTTATATCATAATTTTACTTTCTTTTACCCAAAAATATTCACAAGTTATATCAAACCATTTCCAAATTATTTCCATAAAAAAGGGCCCTCGGGGCCATGCAAGGTTTAGAAAATAGTGTTAGTAGGCTCGAAGCCCAAACCGTAGTAAAACATGGATAAAACCTCTTTATATGCATGGAAATGGTATGATCAAACACAATAGCTGCCCAGCAGCTCACAATAACCCTATCGACCCTGCAGAGGCCCACAACTACTCAGCAAGCATAACCCGCCTAGAAGGATAATTCTATGCCCAGGACTCGCGGACATTCCCAAAATCCCACCTTCTATGTTCCAGAGTCAACAAGGCCTCACAGGACCACAAGGGTAAATAGAATATATCGGCAAGTACTACAAGCAACGGAGGAACAAAAGTAGGCGGATATTAATAAAGCGGTCGAGGTCTGTGGTGCCAACCTAATAATCCAACCCAAGGATGCCAGCTAGTACAATTTTATCCTATATATGCAGAGTCTAGGGAAAATAAACCGTAACCTACCTGTCGTCTGACGACAAGCTGCTAGAACGATGATGTCCTAGCCCGAACCACTCTGAAAAGCTCTGAAATGATATCAACTCGAATTTGGGCTTGAATAACTTGACGTAGATAATTGATTCTCTTCCGATGATCAAACATAATCTAAAAATATTGTTTCCAGAAAATACTCTCAATGTGCGCAACAATAATAGTACAACATCTCCATAATTTGTTTTTTGTAAAGAGAAAGGATGAGGAAAAATACGTTCTGGGGTGTCATCTAACGTGTGCGTGTACTGATAGTTTTTGATTAACCAATTATGCAATACACTTAGAGCATATGAAATTAAAATCCAAAACTCAAACACATAGGAAAATAATTGTGTAGTAGCAAAGTGTTGAAGTAATCCATATGAACAGAAAGAGTCGTGCTATGCATCCTATATTAAATAGAGCTACTATCCAAATGTTATCACTAAAATTTGTGATGAGTATAGTCACATATCCTTAAACACACTACATGACATGTGTAATATATACATATATGCTATATGTTGTAAGACACACACGTGTAGGCATGCTAAATACTACAGCTTACTAATAGTTAAGGTACTCACACATATATAACAATTAGTTTATGTATTTCAAATAATGAAAACTTATCTGGGATAAATGGTAATCCTTATAATAATAATTCTTTTAACATAAATAACTTACTATCTCCGTTAAAATATTGGAACTTATAAAACTCTTGTAAATAAATACATACACAGATATATGATAACAAAAGTATTTTTTTCATACACACTAAAATACTTTAAAAAGGTAATAAAAAAAATATAGCTTTAAAATAAAATATTTTTTCAAATATACGCGCGATGCTAATAAAATTCTTAAATTTAGGTTCGCAATTCACCATCGCACGATTTTGATACTCAATAACTCTCTCGGAACCCTCTCTTATGTTTCCTCACTATTTCAGAACTAAAATGGCATTTTTAAATGTGAAGTTGAGGCTTTAAATCGATTTTGACCCGACCCAGTTCGCGACCCAGTTTCTGCCAGACAGTCCGCGGTAAAATAGTCATAACTTTTGACTCCGAGATCAGTTGGACGTGAGGTTTTGTGCATTGGAAATTAGACTCGTATACCTTCGATTTGGTATTTTGGGGGACTTGTAACTCTTTATATATTGGGATAAAAGCTCTGAGACATTTTACCCAAAGTTTAGAAAATTTATTAAAGAAACTTACGATAACTTTTGCCTACTTGCTTGACTTCAAAACTTATCATACGACCAAACAAATGGACCCGGCACCGAAATAACGGTCCCGACAAGCCTTAAATGACTTGTGGCCGCTACAAACAAGCTCTAATGGTACAAGGAAAACTTATACGTGGAAATAACCGGAAGGGTCATTACAAGGATAGTCTCACTTATGAGAAGGTTCCCATAGAGATCCTTGATCATCAGGTTTGGAGGTTTAGAAAGAAAGAAGTCGCATCGGTAAAAGTCCTTCGGAGAAATTAGCTAGCCGAAGGAGCTACTTAGGAAGCAGAATCAACCATGAAAGCTAAGTACCCTTATCTCTTCCCTTCTGACTCCATTCCAACTTGAGGTAATAGTTTCATGTTTAGTATGTCCCTCCGATTCTATTCCATCAGCTTCATTCATCATCCTAGCACGCATTCATGTTTTCCGAAGTTAGTTTTATCATGTTTTAAGTTGCAAGCTCAGTTTTCATGTTTATTCTCTAGATTTATATTTTGTTGATTGGTTTTGCTATTTTCTCTCCAATTTTACTTGCTTAGCCTTCAGTCGAGGATGAATGATCCCAAGGGGGAGATATTGTAACACCTCGAATAATGATGGAGTGTCATACTAAAAATCCTCATTCTTGATTCTATTGTAACACCTAGAATCAAGAAAGTCATTTTCATCTCTATCAAATAATGATGGAGTGTCATACTAAAAATCCTCATTCTTTTCAAAAGAACAAACTACATTTTCAACACTAAGTTGAGATTCACTAAATAATTTACAAGTCCCCTCAACTAGTGGCATTTCAACACAAACAAGTTGGCTATCACAAATAATTTCAAGGGAATCATATTTCTTAAATTCATGCTTATCATGGAGTGACTCCTCAATACCACCATCAATAATAAGAGCATTCTTTTTATATAAGGAATATCCATAATCTACAATATCATATGTAATCAAAGAATATCTTTTTAATCCTTCAAATTTATTACAAGTGTGAACACTAGTTGCAAGCACATTAAAATCAAAAGAATCATCACAATAATTTTCACAAGTAACTTCAACTAGTTCTTGACTACAACATCCAACAACACTTTTATCACAAAGAAAAGAATCATTTTGCTCAAAAGAAGAATAGCTTTCACCTAAACTAAATTTTCTTCAAGCACACTTAAAGAAAATAAAATATTAGAGTTAGCCATTTGACCTTGAAATTCTTCTAAAATTTCTTCTTTACCTTTGCTTTTATCATTTATGTTCACTTGAAAACTTAAAGAAGTAGTGGGTGGCTCAACCAACTCTTGAATCTTCAACGATGGAAGATTTTTCATTGTAATTTTCTTCATGCCTTCATTTTCAAGTGCACCTACGAAAGAGATATTACAACTAGGAAAACAAGAATTAGCATTAGAGTTAAAACAAGAAGCAAGCTCTCTAAAACTCTCTTTTTCTTCACTTCTCTCAATTTTCTTTTTATTTTTCTCATTTTCAAATGCTTCCCTCTTTTCTTGTGGCAACACACTTACTATTCTCAACTAAAGCTCTCCTTTTTCCACTCTTGAGTTGCCACTTGTTACTCCCTTACTTCTCTCAATCTTTTCTCTCTTAAGATCAATTAATATTAGACAATGCCCAAGAATTCCTTTTGAAGGATTAGGATGACTCTTTACTTAAACTTTAAACTTTACACTTTGAGAATTCTTAACTTTTCTCTTCATGCTCTTCTCTTTAGCAATGATATCTTTTTCCTTAAGCTTTGTCTTTCTTCTTGTCAATCTTAGCAACACCAAGTACCTTTCTTTCACCTTCAAAAGTGTAGATGTCACAAAAGAATACTCTTGACCTCTTTAGTTGACACAACACTTGTTAGTTTTTTTATCAAATGTAGCTTCTCTTTCAATTATCTAAGACCTCTCAAGTATCAAGTGAAAATCTTTCATTGGGATAATATCACATAGTACTTCATCATGAAATTTGCCAAGTTTCAACTTCACCAAAACCTGTTTTGTGATCTCTAAAGTTCCTTTTTAATTTGACCATGGTAAATCATATGGTTGAGGATATTTTCTAGTCTTCAAATTTAAATGCTAAACTATGCTTGAACTTGCGATATTTATGAAACTCTTGTTATGTATAATCATAGTACTACAAAGTCCTTCAATTTTACCATAAATATGAAACATGTGTCTTTCTTCCATAAAATGGTCAATGCATGCTTCACCACACTCATGTTGTTCAATAAAATGATCCCTTTTTATCAAAGCATTCAAGTTATCATTAGGCCTATGCACAATATTTCTACCATAAGTAGTATATCTATTCACAATTTGTCTCACTTTTTTGTGAAAGATCTACTACCTCATCCTCCAACAAAACAAATACAAGAACTATCACTATTCTCATGTTTAGAATTAGAACCATAGTAAGAAGGTGAACAAGAATATTTTTCAAGAATTTCCTCATTATCATCATCAAGCCCATAATCACTTTTCTCGCTATTAGATTCATCACAAGAAGAATATTTGGAAAAGTCATACCTTAAAGCATCACCATCTACAAAGTCATTGTTTGAAGCATAAGAGTCTTCATACTCACATTCTTCACCATAGGATCCATAACTTTCATTTGCTCCATGATCTTAACCACAATAACTTTCATTATCCTCATAGCCATAATCATAAAAATCATCATCACAAAAATTGTCCGAAGCTATAGAAGACATGCTTGCTGATGTGCCGGGATTCTACGACACCTTTGATGCCTTTAACTAAGAATACTCGCAAGTTCTTAATCAACCTTTGTGGTTTTTGATATTTTTATGTTGTATTTGCAGGAAATGGAGACAAACATAGAAAAAGAGTGAAATATACTCAATCTAAGTCACACTAGTTAAGCATGACGGAGGGCCTGACGGGTCATCACACAGGTGACTGACCGTCAGGGGAGCCACCAAGCCTGGAAGCAGCTAGAGGAGGCTTGGATTCTACGAAAGTCAAAGTAAAGTAATAATTTTCTATTGTAAGAATTCTTTCTTCTCATATGAATACTATTATTTCTTTATTTCGTTTTGCTAACATGAGTGGCTAACTTCCCACAACTAGGGTTGTGGGAGCCATGGCAAAAGTAACAATATATATTCTGGGTAGCGTTGGGTTTTATTTATATGCTGTTCACGTTGTTAATCATGTGTTATTAACGTTTCCTAATGGTTGCAAATATTAGGACATGACTAGGGTTAATTTGCTTGAACTAAGAGATTAAAATCGGGTAAATTTGGCTAACAACGAGGTTTCAAGACTTTTAACTCTCGTCTTATGATTAATGCTTTAGCAAGATTGATCTACTTGATGTTTTTGATTGAAATGAGAAATTTTACCTTTTCATGTTCTAGAGAATTGGAAAGTAAATTCGTCTATTTGGTTGAGAGACACTTAGATGATAACCTGAATTCAATCACATTGTGATAGACATATGGAAAGAACCCGACTAAGCTTTAAATCGACATTCTTACGATGCCATGGTGAACACTTCCTTAGTTCACTTCTCATATTGCTTTTAAACTCTTGGAAATTCGTTGATTGTTATCTAAATTGTTTGAAAGTTGATAATTAACCCCCCCTCCCCAAATTACCGGAAACTATCGATTACTAGTCAACTAAATTACTAACAACTTAATTTACACTTTATTCCCTGTGGGATCGACCCCAACCTTGGTTGGGTTCTATATTTTACAATGACCGCTTGCGCTTCTTAATTGAAGTGTAATTTGGGCGTTATCAAATTTTGGCACCGTTGTTGGGGTATACGATCGTTTATTATGTCCGGTGCATTTGGTTTACTCTTAGTCATACTTTATTGACTTACTTTTATTTGTTGTTTTTATTTTATTTTTAAAGTGTACATAGTTGTGCATGCCAAGTACCCGACGCTCGGGTGAACCAACATTACCTAACGATCCCGAGCTTGCTAGAACATTAAGGCGAACCATGAATGCACAAAAACAAGAAGCAGCGAGACTCGCTGTAGCTCAGCGAACCCTACAACATTTGAATGTTGATGATATTGAGGATGATGTTGGGTTGGATTATGAGACTTTAGTGGGTGAGGGCATACCGGCGGATAGTGTTAACAATAATGCTCCAGCCGATCAGAGGCCACAACAGCGAGGTAGAGGTCGACAACAACCAAGGCAGTATGCTTTGGATGATGATGAACATATCGACTTGGATGGAGTTGGTGCTACGGGCGCCATTGTTCTTCCTCCGCTAGCTCCCGGGGCCAAGTTCAACATTACTAGCACAATGATTCAGCTGTTTAATTTGAGAGGGTTGTTTCGTGGTATGGCTGGTGATGACCCCAACAGGCACCTGATGAATTTTGTGAGCATCTGCAAGTCGTTTGAATTGTCGAGAGTGAATCAGACGGCCATCAGGCTTTGGTTGTTCCCGTTGTCTCTGTCGGATGAAGCAGCGATATGGTTGACTAAGCTAACTCCCGATTCTATATCAACCTGGGGAGAGTTGAAAGGAGCTTTCCTAGAAAGGTTCTTTCCTCCCTCTAGGATGATGCAGTTGAGGGACGAAATCAGCAATTTCAGGCAACAACCTCATGAGGCCTTACATGAGACCTGGTTGGGGTTCAAGAAAAAGCTGACACAATGCCCAAACCATCAATTGACAGACAATTTTTTGATGCAGACATTCTATGGGGCACTTAATTCGGCTACCAAGCCGACACTAAATATTGCAGCAGGTGGAATATTTATGGGTCTTACCTTTATCGATGCCACAACTATTTTAGACCGAATCACTAAAACCAATAGGGCCTGGCATACACGGGATACATAGGTAGCTGCCAGAACTTATGTTGTCGGTATGCCAGCGGAACAGCGCAGGAAAGAGGAAGAGTGGGACCAAGATATGGCCCATCTGAAAACGCAAATGGACCTACTGACAAAACATTTGTTGTCAGGAGGTATGGATAAAGTGAAAGTTGTGGGTTCCCAAGGTAGAGGAGCATAGTCTGAATCTGATAAGGAGGCTAATTATTTAGGGGGTTTCCAGGCCAATGGCCAGAGGAACCAAGGTTGGAACTATCAGAAGGACAACTACTATGAAAAAGCTGGCTACAGAGATCGTGATCAGGGGAACTGGAAGAATAAAACCGATAGAGGTGGGTTGTACTCACCACCTGATAATCGGTAAAGAGCTATCAATGAGACAGGGACGTCCAAAATGGAGAATATGATGGCGAAGATGTTGTTGAAGGTGGAATCTACTGACTCCGGAGTCAAGAAAATAAAATCTGAATTATCTTTAATGAGTCAGTTGGTGGATTCTCATTCCACCTCAATAAAGCAGTTAGAGCAACAAATTAGTCAAATCTCGGCATCTCTGAATCAAAGGAAAGCTTGTACATTGCCGAGTGACACCATTCAAAACTCGAGGAACGACGGGAATTATATGGCGATCACCACAAGAAGCGATAAGACATTACCGGAATCACATCCGATAATTCAAAAGCAAAACAATGATGTTATTGACGAAGATGAGCTCATTGAGGATGAAAAGTGAGTGATGTGGGTATGGGTGTTCATGTTGAAAAACCCACTTTGGTAGAGGATGACTTTAAATTTCTCACGGAGAAGAGAAAGGAAGTCGAAAGACTTCCAAAACAATTGCCAAAGCCTCCTCCTCCTTTCCCTGATAGGATCAAAAAGAAGGTGCAAGACGGGAAATTCCATAAGTTTATCACCATTCTCAAGCAAATCTTTGTGAATATCCCTCTGGTAGATGCGCTTGAACAAATGCCCGGTTATGCCAAGTTCATGAAGGACTTGATCACAAAGAAAAGGTTGGTAAGTTTTGAACCAGAAGAAAACTTCCACCATTGTGGTGCCATTTCATCAAGGTCGCTAGTCCAAAAGAAAGAAGACCCGGGTACGTTCACTATTCCTTGCACTATCGGGGAGTTTAATTTTGCAAAAGCTCTTTGTGACTTTGGGGCTAGCATAAACTTGATGCCGTTGGCTATCTACCGGCAGTTGGGCTTAGGAGCCTCCAAACCGACGACTATGATATTGTTGATGGTTGATAGATCAGTTAAACGGCTGGTGGGTATTTTGTATGATGTGCTTGTGAAGGTGGGAAAGTTCATCTTTCCGGCAGACTTCGTGATTTTGGACTGCGAAGTGGACTTTACAGTCCTTATTATTTTTGGACGACCCTTCTTGTCAACCGAAAGAGTATTAGTAGATATGGAGAGCAACAAGTTGACTTTCAGGTTGAATGATGAAATAGTGAAGTTTAATGTGTGCAAGTCAATGAAGCAACCCAGGGACATGAATGTCATCTCGATTATTGGTGTTGTTGCCGAATCTGATATGATTGTTTCTTTTAAAGAGAGATTTGTTGTAGAGACGTTGACAGCGGTTATGATGAACTTCAATAATGATGCCATCAAAGATTATGAAGAAATTGTAAATGCTCTTGTTGGAATAGGGTCACATTTTTATGCCCCAAAGAAATTAGATCTTGACTTGATGAACAGGCCAAAACCTCCTGCAAAGCCTTCTATTGAGGAGGCGCCGGTGTTAGAGTTGAAAGAGTTGCCAGGCCATCTGAGGTATGCATTTTTAGGTAATAAAGATACATTACCTGTGATCATTGCGACAGACCTTGTGGAAACACAAGTTGAAGCTTTACTGTCCATACTGAGGAGACACAAGAGAGAAATTGGCTGGACCATTGTGGATATTATTAGCATCCCTCCAGGTATTTGTACTCACAAGATACAGTTAGAAGAAGATTGCACTCCCACCACTGAGCACCAGCGGAGACTGAATCCACCAATGCAAGAGGTGGTGAAGAAAGAAATCATCAAATGGCTAGATGCTAGAGTGGTCTACCCAATTTCTGATAGCAAATGGGTAAGCCCAGTGCAATGTGTTCCTAAGAAGGGAGGGGTGACTATGGTATCTAATAAAAAAATAAACTGATTCTATTAAGACCTGTCACGGGGTGGCGAGTCTGTATGGATTACAAGAAGCTAAACTCCTGGACACTCCGTGATCATTTCCCCATGCCCTTTATGGATCAGATGCTGGATATATTAGCTGGCAGGGGTTGGTACTGCTTTTTGGATGGATATTCGGGGTACAACCAAATATCTGTCGCCCCAGAAGATCAGGAAAAAACCACTTTCACCTGCCCCTACGATACATTTGCTTTTAGACGCATGCCCTTTGGTCTTTGCAATGCTCCTACAACATTCCAAATATGCATGATTTCTAACTTTTCTGATATGGTGGAGAACACATTGGAAGTCTTCATGGATGACTTCTCTATCGTGGGTGATGCATTTGAAGATCACTTGACTAATTTGGGTCAAGCATTGCAAAGGGGTGAAGAGTCAATCCTCATGCTGAATTGGGAGAAATGCCATTTCATGGTGAAGGAAGGCATTGTATTAGGACACAAGATATCTGTGAGAGGTCTAGAGATGGATAGAGCCAAGATAGAAGTCATCGAGAAACTACCTCCACCCATCTCAGTAAAGGGTGTGAGGAGCTTTCATGGACATGTCAGATTCTACCAAAGATTCATTAAAGATTTCTCTAAGATTGCTAGCTCTTTGTGCAGGTTGCTTGAAAAAGAGACTAAGTTTGTATTTGATGCTGAGTTTTGAAGGCGTTTGAGTGCCTGAAAGAAAAGTTAGTTGTTGCTCCTATTATAATTGCCCCGGATTGGTCCAAACTGTTTGAGGTAATGTGCGATGCAAGTGGTGTTGCACTTGGAGCTGTTATAGGACAAAAGCGAGACAACTTTTTTCACCCCATTTAATATGTTAGTAAGGCATTGAATGGGGAGCAAAAGAACTACACGGTGATAGAACAGGAGCTACTAGCTGTTGTATATGCTTTTAAGAAATTCAGAGCATATTTACTTGGTACAAAAGTGGTGGTGCACACAGATCATGTGGCCATGAGGTATTTAATGACCAAGAAGGATACAAAGCCTCGACTAATCCGATGGGTGTTATTGTTGCAGGAATTTGACTTTAAAGTCAAAGATTGGAAAGGTTGTGAAAACCAAGTGGCGGATCATCTGTCCAGACTTGAGAGTGAAGAGAAAGTAGTAGATGAACCAGAGATTGATGCTGCATTTCCGGATGAGCATGTGTTGGCTGCGTCACTTGATATGGTGCCTTGGTATGCCAATTTCGCAAATTATGTGGTGAGTGAAATGATGCTGGAAGATTTGAACTTCCACCAGAGGAAGAAATTCCTCCATGAGGCAAGTAAGTTTTTTGGGATGAGCCGTATTGATACCGATTGTTTGTTGACAACATAGTAAGGAGATGTGTACCGGAAGTGGAAATTACAATCATCTTGCAAGCTTGTCATTCGTCTCCAGTTGGTGGGCATCATGCGGGTAATCGAACTGCCCAAAAAATCTTACAGTGTGGTCATTATTGGCCAACAATTTAGAAAGATTCGTATGAATTTGCCAAATTCTGTTATAAATACCAACGAAGAGGAGCAATCTCTCGTTGACAAGAGTTGCCAATGTCCATTATTCTGGAGGTTGAGTTGTTCGACGTATAGGGGATAGATTTCATGGGACCTTTTGACAGTTCTTATGGGAACCATTACATCTTTGTAGCGGTTGATTATGTTTCAAAGTGGGTAGAGGTGGTTGCTTTGGCCGATAACGAAGGGAAGAGTGTGGTGGCTTTTCTGAAAAGAAACATCTTCGATCTTTTTGGCACCCCTTGCACGATCATAAGTGATGGAGGGTCACATTTTTGTAATAAGGTGTTTCGGGCTGCTCTAGCAAAGTATGGGGTAAACCAACACAAAATAGCCACGCCTTATCACCCCCAAAAAAATGGGCAAGTCGAAGTGTCGAACCGTGAAATTAAAGAGATATTGGCAAAGTCTGTGAATGTGAACCAGCGAGATTGGTCAAGGAAGCTGGATGATGCACTCTGGGCGTACCAAACAATGTTTAAAATGCCAATAGGTATGTCTCCTTACCAATTTATTTTTGGTAAAGCTTGTCACTTACCCATGGAACTTGAACACAAAGCCCTTTGGGCGCTCAAAAAGTTAAATCTCAGTTGGAAAGATGCATCGGAACTAAGGTTGGAACAATTGAATGAGATGGATGAGTTCCGCTTGCGAGCATATGAGAGATCCGCTCTCTACAAGGAATGAATGAAGCTATACAATGACAGAAGAATTGAGAAAAGGGAGTTCAAAGTTGGGGACTTGGTATTGTTGTTCAACTTTACTTTCAAATTATTTCCCGGAAAACTCAAATCCAAATGGTCCGGGCCATTCAAAGTACACCAAGTATTTCCATCCGGCGTGGTTGAACTCAAAAATAAGGATGGTGAGTTGTTCAAAGCCAATGGGAAAATGGTGAAGCAATACCTGGGTCTCCCGGAGGAGGTAAATAGTCTGTCTCTAGTGTATCTTGATGAAGTCTGAGTAATCAAGACACCCGCATCGTGTCGCGACATTAAATCAGGAGTTGTATGGGAGGCAACCCATAATTTGTTGTTGTACTATGATTCTAGAATAATTTTTTTTTGAATTGGTTAATTTGTGCGTTGAGTGTGCAGGTCCAAAAAGGTGGAAATAAAAGTTGTATTCTGTTTAGGGGTGATGGGCCCTCTTGGTGGGTCATCAATTGCATGACGGACCACCACACAAACCGTAACAGTTGAACAAAATATTGGTCTCCACTGTTTAGTGGTGACGATTTGAGTTACGTTCCATCACAGATGTGGCGGGCCGTCATCCAAGCCGCCACATGAACACTACAATAGGGGAGTCACTGTCTAAGCCTGATGGTTCAAGCGACGGACCGCCAGGCCTCTGACGGGCCATCACTCAAGCCACCAACCTCAGGTAAGTATTTTTTCTTTAAAATTTGGGACCGACCCGACCAAAAACCCCCTTAAGACTCCAACGAAGGAACCCGTTTCAAATATTGAAACGGTTCCTTCACCTTCTTTCATCTTCCTTCATCCCACTTATCTCTCATTCATTTTCTCTCCTCCAATTCCAAATCCAAAATCCTTGATCTTCCAAATCAATCCCACTCATCTTCTCCATACATCTCTTTCCCTAAATCTCAAAAATGAAAGGTCGGCTACCGCAGTCGAAAGGTAAAAGTAGAAAGTTAAGTGTTCATTGTTCTTGTAACTCAAGAGAAAGAAAAATAGTCTTCTTTGCCAATCACAAACACAAGGTATGATGCTAAACCTTTTCTTTCTTGAAATGTTGGTTGGTCTTATTTGAAAATAAAAAGAAGAACAAGGAGGGGATGGATGGTGTGAAATTTTGGTGTGAAATTGTTAGGTGTGGTTGTTGTTGTTGTTGTTTGAAATTGTAAATTTTACATGGGTTAAGTCTTGAGTAACCCATGGGATTAAATAGATGATGGGTGGTGACATTGTGAAACCAAATCCCACAAAGAATGGGAAAACAACTAATAGAACACCAAGTGTTCGAGGAAATGCCCCAAAGGGAGTAAAACATTCACTGTGTAACAGCGACGGTTGCCGCGACGAGCCACTACATTGGTGATGACTCGTCAAGCAAACTACCATAGTAAAAGTACAGTCTGACGGTTGGCATGCCAGGATGTCACACATGTGACTGACCGTCATCCAAGCCATCAACAATGAACAAATTCACTGTCTAAGAGTGACGGCTGGTGTTACGGTTGGTCACCCCTGTGACTGACCGTCACCCAAACCATCACTCCAAAACAGTGGTGTTTGCTTGGTGTTTTCCCATTCTCATGTGTTCTACCTTGTTCCCGCACAGGTACATGGCTCCCAAACAACAACCACCTCGTGGTCAAGATAAAAAGAGGAAAGAAAGAGCCGCAACCACTCGGACCCTAGTAGATGAATCGGGTAGCGAAGAAGAAGCAATTGAAGCCCCGGCCTACCAGATTAGGCTATCCAAACGAAAAAACACCCAAGTATCCCAGGCTGAGGAAGAGAGTGGGTCATCTAGCAGTAGGTCGGGGAGTGATAGTGGATCTGAAGAAAGTGGTAGCTCCAGCTCCAGTCCGGAAGATGTAAGTGGTACTGAGTCTACCAAAATTGCAGAGAGGGCACCCATGGATAGAGAATCGATCTGGTAGGTACTTGAGGGTGCCCAGAAGCACTATCTTGATCGTCTTACCAAAACAAAATCGAGGAGCCACAAAAGTACCATGGATCTACCAAAATATCCCTTCAGATACAGTTTCAGAGGTACCAGCTTGAGTGGATGAGCACACATATGAGATTCTATTATCCAGAACTAGTCTGGGAATTCTATGCCAACTATTTTGCACTATTGGAGAGCAAATACGAGAAAGGAAAAGGGGTTAAATCAGCACCAAGGCAGGACAGGGTTCCGGTTCATGGTAAACTAGTATACATCTCCCGAGAGACGATTAACAGAGTCCTCTTTGGCCCTGAATACATTCCTCCACCAGATATGCCAGAGTTTCATGACAAGATTGCAAACATACTCGTAGAGACTGTGGTTAGCACGGACATTGACTGATGGCTCACCATCTTGGCTAACACAGAGGGGACGGATATCAAAGAAATCACTGAGCTTCGTAGCAAAGTTCTGGTGGGCTGTTGTGCGGTACAGGATCTTTCCTACAGGTGGAGATGCTAATCTAGATGAGGGAAGAGCCATCCTAGTGGAAAGTTTGATAGTTGGGTACGTCATCAACTTAAGAATGATAATTGGAGATGAGATGCGGACCATGAAAACCACTTCTTCTGTGCCGTTCCCGTGTCTGGTTATTGAGTTATGCAGGCGTGAGGAGGTACCGATATTGGATGGTATTGATGATCAAGCGACAATGTCATCCAAGGAAAATATTGACAAATCAAAGGATGACACTAAGTTCTACATGAGGATTCATAAGCCTCAGATTTTTGAGGAACCAACCACAACCATGTCCGAGGCGACCGACACTCGATCAGGCACAGAGATGCCACTTGAGGTATTTGATCTGAAGACTTCACAAACAATTAGAGCTACTGCCGAAAGCTCTGACACTGCAGCAAGGCCTCCTCTACCATCGGAATATCACATGAACCCCCAAATTTTTGCTAAAATGGTGCAGAAGCAGAAACAGATGGATAAGCAAATTACCGCATGGACGGACTTGTTCAAGCCCACCATTGATGAAGAAATACCGAAGGCTCTGAGGCCATTTGAGGGGCTGCGTGCAAGGGTCGATGCTATGGAAACCTGGATGGAGGCAAGGCTAAATGAAATGAGCATCCCGGACCTGACAAGATTTGATGTGGAACTGAAGAAGGTAAAGGATGAAATCACCACCCTCATGCAAGAAAAAGCGCCTTATGATGAGACTTCGGATTTCGTGGACTTGGAAGAAGAAACCACGATAGTGGATTTGATGGGTCGACTACTGAGAATTAATGAACCTCAAGCAGGTTAAAGTGGGGTAAAGATGTCAAAAAAGAGAAAGCACAGAAAGAAATCAGCCAAAAAGGATGAGTTAGAGGTTGCAAAGCAGCGATCGGTGGTAGAAGAGCAGCTGCGACAGGAGAGGGTACGTGCCCAAGCAGGTAGGGCATCATCCAGTGCAGTACTGGAGTCTGGAGAGACTCCAGATATTGATGAGCTGAGTATGCCTGCCGAAACTGGCGTCACTATTCCAAATCCCAAAACCTAGGATTCACAGGTACCCCTATTCCTTTGTTCTGTATATCTGTTTCAATGTGCATTGAGGACAATGCTAGATTCTTTTGTTAGGGGTAGGGGTATTACCACCGAAGGTTTTTGTTGTCATGCTTCTTTTCCTTCGGTGTGCTAGCTAGTAGAACCGGCATGTTTAGATTGTTTTTGCTTTTATTGTTGTGTGTTATTGTAGCAAGCATGGTTGTGAATGGTTAAAATAAAAAGGAGCCCCCTCCGAAAAAGTTGCTTTTTGTACTTGTGTGTGGAAAATTAACTGTTATGGATCCTTTAGTGTCTTTGTATGCATGTGTGAAGAATGATCTTGTTTAAGCTGAACTTTGTTTCAATGATTGGTAGTGGTATGGTTTCCTGATGCGAAGTACGTGTGAGCTTTTTGTTGAAATTCTTAGTCTGTAAATGCATCTAGAACTTGCCCGGTCTATTTCGTTGAAGTTGAAAGCTAGTTGCTTAGGAAAGGATCACAGGCCCTTTTTATGTGTAGTCCATTTATCCAAAAAGACCGCCCAAATGTTAAATAATCCCTTTGATCCCTGTTTGAGCCTTAATTGACCCCGTTCTTTCTATACCCTATCACCGTTCCTTTTTAATCTTAGAATCCCTATTTTGGCCCCAGTCCCCCTTTGGAAATCCTGCACCTCAACTCAGGCAATCAGCCTAAGTTGAGGGTGGCTACTGTAGCGGGAAATTGATAAGAAGAAAAATAGTAGGGAAAAGTTTGGTTTTGGAGAGAATGGAAAAGTGCTGGTGCGTGCCTAGGAAGAAAAAGAAATGAATAAAAAAAGAGATAGAAAGAAAAAGAACTGAAAAAAGGAATTGTCAAAATGAAAAGGCCGTATCCGTCGCCAGAAAGATGGAAATAAAGGGCGAATAAATTTGGATGAAGATAGTTTAGTGGAAATAGTGGGTCAGCGATTCCAATGAGGGCTTAGTCACTAATCCCTAAATGTACACTACCTGCACCCGAAGCCTCATTACAAGCCTTAACAAGTCATGTAGTGATCCTGAGCAACTTTCTGAGCAATGGAAATAGAATAGTAAGGGCGAGCCTATGGAATCGCATGTGCATTGTTTGAAATCATTTGTGAGCGTGAGCGTGAGCGTCTTACTTAGTCCCGAAACTCTGTGTGTGGGACTTCCTTGTAGTGAGGGCATCGGGATTTCAATATTACTTTCCGATTGTTGGGATAGCGATTCATGCATATGTAGAATGCTCAGTCACATCGGAATGACACCCTTGGATCCTGATGAGTTAGCTTTACATAACACTTTTGTAGTACCGGGGGAGCTTGGTTTGAATTTCTTGAATCATTGATTAGCCATGGTTGCTAGAAACATGTTTTATAGCGTCGTAGTTGAGTCGTCAGTTTTGTTTTGTTGTCATGTTGCTTGAAGACAAGCGAACATTTTAAGTTGAGGGTGTTGATGTGTCGGGATTCTACGCACATTTGACGCCTTTAACTAAGAATACTCACAAGTTTTTAAGCAACCTTTGTGGTTTTTGATGTTTTTATGTTGTATTTACAGGAAATGGAGACAAAGATAGAAAAGAAGTGAAATATACTCAAGCTAAGTCACACTGGTTAACCATGACGGAGGGCCTGATGGGTCGTCATACAGGTGACTGACCATCAGGGGAGCCACCAAGCCTGACAGCAACTAGAGGAGGCTCTAGATATGGGTAACGGTTGGCTTGACGGGTCGTCACACCTGTGACTGACCGTCAGCCAAGCCGTCAGGATGAGGCAGCATGACACTGAATCACTAGATAGTGGCGACGGTTTAAGTGACGGTCCGTCAACAGCCTGACGAACCGTCAGGGAGGCCGTCAAGTTAGAGCAAATGGAGATTATGCACTGGATAGTGGCGACGGATGGAGCGACGGTCCGTCACAGGCTTGATGAACCGTCAAGCCAAGCCATCAAAAGCAACAACGGGATTTCAATTTTATTTTTGGAACTATATTTTCCTGGACTAATATAATTACCCAGTGTTAGGGTTATTTTTAGGGATTCAGCATCTGACACCTGCAACGTATTATGTTTTTTTGAGAACAACTTTGAGAAAAAAGAACGAAGAAAACAATATCTTTGTCTTCTTCATTGGGATTTTCACCATTGGTGCTTGGATTCTACGAAAGTCAAAGTAAAGTAATAATCTTCTATTGTAAGAATTCTTTCTTCTCATATGAATACTATTATTTCTTTACTTTGTTTTGCTAACATGAGTGGCTAACTTCCCACAACTAGGGTTGTGGGAGCCATGGCAAAAGTAACAATATATATTCCGGGTAGCGTTGGGTTTTATTTATATGTTGTTCACGTTGTTAATCATGTGTTATTAACGTTTCCTAATTGTTGCAAATATTAGGACATGACTAGGGTTAATTTGCTTGAACTAAGAGATTAAAACCGGGTAAATTTGAATAACAGCTAGGATTCGAGACTTTTAACTCTCGTCTTATGATTAATGCTTTAGCAAGATTGATCTACTTGATCTTTTTGATTGAAATGAGAAATTTTACCTTTTCAAGTTTGAGAGAATTGAAAAGGAAATTCGTCTATTTGGTTGAGAGACACTTAGATGATAAGAATTCAATCACATCGTGATAGAGATATGGAAAGAACCCGACTAAGCTTTAAATCGACATTGTTACGACTCCATGGTGAACACTTCCCTAGTTCACTTCTCATATTGCTTTTAAACAATTGGAAATTAGTTGATTGTTATCTAAATTGTTTGAAAGTTGATAATTACAAACCCTCCCCCCAAATTACCGGAAACTATCGATTACTAGTCAACTAAATTACTAACGACTTAATTTACACTTTATTCCTTGTGAGATCAACCCCAACCTTGGTTGGGTTCTATATTTGACAACGACCGCTTGCGCTTCTTAATTGAAGTGTAATTTGGGCGTTATCACTTGCAACCAAAAACGAGTAGCAACAAAATCAAAGTACTTCACAAATTCACTCCCTCACATGTATCACTCAACACTCGTGTATCTACTTAAGGTCAAGGCTTTTAGACCTCATTCAATTAATCTCACCAACTGTTGCCTTTTTCCTCTCAAAGGAATTTCCTAAAATCTCTTCCAGAACCAACAACCCAATCAATTCAAAGTAAGCATCCAAGTATCGGTTCGGAGTGGAATTTATGTAAATCAAGAAAGAACAACTAAAACTTAAGAACTTGAATCAAGAAATTCACAAAGAAAATAAAGAGAAAAGCAAGAATGAATTGGCACGAAATGAATTTAAAGCACTCAATTACTAATACAAAGGATAAGAAAAAGTATCCTAAAATATTAGCAAAAGATATGAATGACGAGTAAAATCTAGAATCAACAAGAAAGTCATTCAAAATACCACAATTGGTCAAATATGTCAACACTCAACTCAAAGTAAGTTTACCCAATCAATATAGAGCACTTTTAAGCAACACCCAATAGATTTTGAAGTAAGAAATAAACTCAAACTTCAAAATTATCCATAAAATTCACACAAGGGAAATTACTCAATTTTTGAACTCAAAATTAACCCCAAATTCATCATTAGATTCTAAAATTAGAACCTACTATAGTTTACCCATGATCAAAACAACTTAGATCCAAAAGATGAGGCCAAAATTTACATAAAAAAGATCAAAAACTCAACGTTTTGCACTTTAAAAAGTGCAAAAAATTCAGCTGCGAAAATGGAGGGAAAATGGACAAAATCAACTCCAAATCATCTCTAAATATTCTCAAATTTCATATTCAATCACTTAAGACTATTTTCAACAAAGCCCAACAACACCCACTTGAAAATTTCTTCAATTTTTTAGATCTGAATTTTTTTTCCGGATTTCTCTCTCTTTTTCTTTTGTTTTTTTTGTTTTTGTATTTTTTAAAAAGATAATAAATCAAGGATTAAGAATTATATGAACCATTCTTTGCCTTGCTCTGATACCAATTGATGTAAAATAATACACCAAAGATAAACACAATAAATAAAATAGAGATGGATTCAAAGGGTTATCAAGAAAAGAAAGAAATTAGATTAGGGAGAATAGAAATTAGAAGAAAGAAAGATTAATTTAACAATTAAATACATATATAATTACTAGATTAAACCATGGGAGAAGAAAATAAACTCATACAAGGAATTCTTTGCAAGAATTCAAGAAGAGTTCATGAAGAGATAAAAGGGCATATCCCTAAGCTCACAAAGAAGTCTTCAATATCCAAAAACTAACTGATGAAATAAACCCTAATTTCTACTTTTTATAATAGTAGACAAACTAACCTAAGCTAGTTACAAAAATACCCTTGAGCTAAAAATAAGAAAACTAATGAAATTGTTTTATCTAGTCAATTACAACAACAACAACGTACCCAGTGTATTCCCACAATGTGGGGTCTGGGGAGGGTAGAGTAACAAAGATACAGGATAGAAAACATGATAAAACTACAACAGACGATAGGAAGTAATATGTAGTAACAAACAACAGACAGAAATAGAGCACTGCCACAAAATACTACTACGAGGAATCTAAGAAAAGAAACTATAAGCGTAGCACTACGATTACTAGCCTACCTACTAGCCTACACAGACTTCTACCTACTACCCTTCCACCCTAATCCGCGTCCTCCACACCTTCCTATCTAGGGTCATGTCTTTGGTAAGCTGTAACTGTGCCATTTCCTTTCGAATCACCTCTCCCCAATTCTTTTTCGGTCTACCTCATCCTCTCCTGTAACCATCCATAGCCAACCTCTCACACCTCTGCACTGGAGCATTCGTGCCTCTCCTCCTCACATGTCCGAACCATCTCAACCTCGCTTCCCGCATCTTATCTTCCACTGGTGCCACACCCACCTTATCCCGGATATCCAAATTCCTAATCCTATCTCTCCTAGTAAACCCGCACATCCATCGCAACATCCTCATCTCTGCCACCTTCATCTTTTGAATATGGGAGTTCTTTACTAGCCAACACTCTAATCCATACAACAAAGCTGGTCGAACCACCACTCTATAGAATTTGCCTTTAAGTTTAGTAGGCACCTTCTTATCACACAACACTCCAGATGCGAGCCTCCATTTCATCCACCCAACACCAATACGGTGAGTGACATCCTCCTTAATCTCTCCATCTTCCTGGATAATAGACCCAAGGTACTTGAAACTCCCTCTCTTTTGGATGACCTGTGTATCCAGCTTCACTTCTACGTCATCATTTTGAGTCGCCTCGCTGAACTTGCACTCCATATATTCAGTCTTGGTCCTGCTCAACCTAAACCCCTTAGATTCGAGGGTCTGTCTCCAAACCTCCAACTTAGCATTAAATCCTCCGCGAGTCTCGTCAACCAAAACTACATCATCCGCAAATAACATGCAGCATGGCACCTCACCTTATATTTGCCGCGTCAATACATCCATTACCAAGGCAAATAGAAAAGGGATAAGGGTCGATCCCTGTGTAGCCCCATCAACACAGGAAAGTGCTCCGAATCTCCTCCCACAGTCCTAACACGAGTCTTGGCCCCCTCATACATGTCTTTAATTGATTTGGTGTACGCCACGGGTACACCTCGAGCCTCCAAGCACCTCCAAAGGACCTCCCTAAGGACTTTATCATACGCCTTTTCTAGATCGATGAACACCATGTGCAGGTCCTTCTTCCTTTCCCTGTACTGCTCTACCAGTCTTCTAAGGAGATGAATAGCTTCTGTAGTCGAGCGTCCTGGCATAAAGCGTAACTGGTTCTCGGAAATAGGCACGATCTGTCTCAACCCCAACTCCACCACCCTCTCCCAGACCTTCATAGTGTGGCTTAGCAATTTGATACCCCTATAGTTGTTACAACTCTGAATATCACCCTTGTTCTTGTACAAAGGAATCATCGTGCTCCATCTCCAAGCTTCAGGAATCTTTGCCGTTCTGAAAATACCATCAAACAACTCGGTTAGCCATAATTATCAAAAATGTAGTCATCTCTTAATTAAATTTCAACTTTAGTATATTGTACACCTTCTATGTTTCTTTCATTAATCTTCTATGGTCTTCAAAAATACTTCAAATCTAGTTGATGGTCTTCATACCCATGATGACTAATCCAGATTCCATCAAATAGTTTGGAGTCTTGGCTTCAGAGTACAGATTTACTTCGTGATTCCTTAGGCAGAGTCCGGGTGATTCAGGACAGACTTTGGGAAGCCTAGAGTAGGAAGAAGATCTACGCTGATCGTAGACTTCATAGCTTAGAGTTCAGTGTTGGTGACTTGGTATTTCTCTGTGTGTCGTCCATTAAGGGCATGATGAGATTCGGTAGCTGGGGCAAGTTTAGCCCCATGTACATTGGGCCATTTGAGATTCTTCAAAGGGTAGGTAGTATTGCCTATATGCTAGCATTGCCTCCGATGTTTTCATCTATACACCCAATTTTCCATGTATCAATATTGAGGCAGTATGTTCTAGATGAGTCCCATGTGTTGCAGTGGGATTCGCTTCAGTTGGACGACGATTTGACTTGTGTTGAAGAGCCAAATGCTATATTAGCCAGAGATGTTAGGAGGTTCAGATCTAGGGAGATTCTTGTGGTGAAGTTCAGTGGAGGCATCGCCCAGTAGAGGAGGCTACCTCGGAGATCGAGAGAGAGATAAAGGCTCAGTATCCGCAGTTGTTATTGATACTTCAGGTACTCCCTCTTCTTGACCTTCGAGGGTGAAAGTCCTTTCTTGTAGTTGATGATGTAATGACCCTTCTGGTCATTTTTGTGTTTATGCTTTCTTTGTAGTGTTAGAGATTACGTGTAGTGGCTCCAAGTTATTTATAGCTTACTTGGACTGGTGGTTTGGTGCCCTAGCCGTTTCTTTGGTCATTATTACCATTTCCCTGTTTTAGAGCCTTAACTTAGGAATTCATTGACTTTAGTCAACATTCTTAGCTAACATGCTCAGAATTGAATTCCAACAGTCCCGCTAGCTCTAAAATATTAAGTTTGGTCTAGTTGGACCTTTAGTCAAGTCCTGAAAACTTTCGGTGTAGGTTTATGTAGGTTTGTCTATTTTTAGGCCATTTAGAGTTGAAAGTGTTATGTTGGTTAGCTTTCGATTATTCGAGCATCGGATTCGAAATCTGACAGATTCCATCAGCTCCAGAATGATGAGTTTAGGTTAGGTTGGTGGTTAGTTTGGGTCCCAGGTGACCCGGGCTAATTTCAGCTAGTTGGTCGATTTTAGTTAGTGTTGACTTGGGTCAACATTCCTCTGAAAAGACCTCGTATTGAAGTTTCATCAATTTTTTTGAGTCTGGAACATCTTTTCCACTCTAATAGCATTATTGGTTTCTCAGTATTGGGTTCTCATTGTGCCTGGAATGCCCTGTAGATGTTTTTAGCATTGTTGATATGTTATTACCCTTGTGGTTTCGTGCGGCCTTGTATTAACTCTGGAACATAGATGGTGGGTTTTTTGGGAATGTCCGTGAGTCCCGAACATCGTTATTATTGTTATAGAGTTGTCTATCTATGTTGTAGAATGATTGGAACTAGTTCAGGGCCGATAGTTTGATTGTGAGTTGTTGGGCTATTGTTTGTCATTGAGAATGCAATTTTCATGCATATAAGGGATTTCTACATGATTTTTTATTATGATTTTGGCTTTGGGCCTATCTTATATGGTTTTGTAAATCTTGCATGGCCTCGGGGGTCCGTGTTTGGTAAAAATGAATATAAAATGGTTTGGTACTATTTTAATGGATCTTCTTGGGGTAAGAAATTTTAAAAGGGAGATATATCACAGTTTTGTTACTTATACTAGACCCGTTTGAGCCGAGGTGCTAGACTTGCTTTGATATTAATGGGAAATGATGTTAGACTCGGTAAAGTCGAGTATTGGACTTCATTTATTACTGTTTTAGACCCAGTTATACCCGGGCACCCTTGAAGGGGGGTTTTGAGACTTATTTCACCAATTTAGACCCAGATAGGTTCTGGGCATACATTTTCAAGATTTGGGTTACTGCTTTGGATTTGGCTCCACTCCGAACGATGATTTTGAGATTGAGATTTAGTATGTGGTCGAGGACCTCTATAGACCTTGCCGATCTAGACCAGGGGCTACGTGCTGAGTGTGCCGGAGATGGGGTATACAGTGCAGTTAAGGTGTATGGGCCGTGTCCTTCCATGGGACCTACCTATTAGGACCTTAGATGCTGGAGGAGGTACATACAGGGTTACTATTCCACCAGGTTTTCATCATGCATCATACCATTCATTTGTGTGAGGTTCCACCTTTGTTTGCTATTTGCTTAGTGTGCGCTACGGTAGTATGGGATGCCGGAGGGTTTGTCTTTTCTTGTTTGTGTTCCTCGGGTGTATGGGCACCCATTGGGGCTGTATATAGGCTTATTATTGCTTAGTCGAGTTATTATTATCCCTTATGTTGATTTCTTACTACGATTTGGCTAATAAAAGTAGTATTTGTGTTTTGACTTGGTTCTTATTCTTGCCTTCGAGCATGCTATTGTCATCTTGTTTCCTCCTTCCCTTTTTACTTGAGGTTACCGGTATACCGCGCATTTTTCTGAAAACTTCTTATGTATATTGTTATTACGAAGATCCCAAGTGCGTCATTTCTTTCTTCTACCTGTTCCTGTAATATATATTTTGTAGCTAGTTATGTATGTTTTTTTATGTTGTCTTCCTTCTGTGCTAGCTTTCGAGTATTTATTCATTATTTTATGTGATTATTTTCTTCTACTCTGCTTATTACTGCTCTTTTATATTATATTTGCCTTGTCGGCCTATGATACCTATTGGGTATCTGTTGCTTTGAAATTGGTGCTCATACTAAACTTTTGCATCTTCTGGTGCAGATTCTAGTATGGGACATCATTGTTAGCTCGCGGAGACTCGGGCGAGGAGATTTTTGACCATTCCAGACTAAGGGTGAGTTCTTGGCGATCTGACCTTAGCTTTTAGTTTATCTTTTGTATCATGTACTCATTTATTATTCGAAGAAATCTATATATATTGTTTTAGAACCTTTTGTACTCCTTATATGTAGTTTCGGCTCTTATACTATGATACCAGGTCTTTTGGGTTGGTTAGCTTTTGCATATATGTTATATATATATTCTTGTTGTCTACTTTTTTCACTTATTTTCTTTGCTTCCGCCTATTTATACTGTTCTTCCGCTTGCTTGTTAGATAGTAGTCCATTACTAATCGTTTTGAACTATGAGAACTAGTTTGCCTACCAGGGGGTTGTAGGTGCCATCATGACCGAGAAATCAGGTAATGAAAATTTTACCCTACTTTAAATTGATAATTTTTTTCCTTTCATGACTTTACACCCAACGTATATTTTCCTTAATTTGATGCCCCCCAACGTTTATTTTTCTTCTTCTTTTTCTATTTACTTAGACACTACAGAGAGAGAACAACAATGAATTTCCATGGCAGCAGCTATCATTTTCTCTCAACCTAAACTGACATACTCTCATGCCAATACGGGGGTATTGGGGATAGGGATTTCGAGGAATTCATATCACACACAAGCTCTCATGCTACTAGTGCATAGACATGGAGAATAAATTGCACCTGTATTCATCTTCATCACCGTATTTGATTACCAAGTCACATATCCATAGATACAAGAGCATACATTCACATTTGTAATGACCCTCTAAGTGATTATCTCTATCTTTATGCTTTTTCAATGTTTTAAGCTATCTCACAGTGGCTACAAGTTAGTTATGACTTGCTGGGACAGTCAGTTTGGTTTTTGTGTAGTTCATTTATGTTTTGAGCCAGTTCTCTGTTTTGGGGCTTTTTGAAGTTAGCAAGTTGACTTTGGTCAATATTGAGAGTAAATGGGCTCGGATGAGAATTTCGTTAGTACCGTTAGAGCCATTAGCTCTGGTGCATAGACTTTGAAATAGTGAGACCTTTGGTTTAGGTCTCGATGTTTGATAAGTCGGTAATCTACCAACTTATTAAGACTAAATCCATGAATTATTGCTATATAATTTGAATAGATTTAGAGGTTCTTATGGCCTTTATTGATGTCTATGCAGGTACTTTTGATCAGTGATGAAAAACAAGGAAGTGGACCCAAAATGAGCTCAAAAGGAGTGAAGTGTGGAAGGATCGAAAAAGATGGAGATTCTGGCCTGAGATGCTGTGCCCGTGAGACACGCACAAGATGTGGTGTGGAACACACCTCTGCCGCATGGATATGCAAAATTCACTGAAGAATCTGCTAAGGGGTGCGGTCGTTGTGTGATGCGCACAAACCAATGAGCGAACCACACTTCTTTTGCACAAAGCCTCCAAAATAAGTTGAAGTCACTGGTCTAACTGAAGACAGTGTGCAACTCACACCTTATGACATGCGAACTGCACATCGCATCGCACATCACCTGAAGGGAAATTTTGTCCTGAATTTTAGTGACAATATGAAAAACTACAAAAGGCTAATTTAGGCACAATTGTAAATAGAATTTTTCAGTCTTGAATATTTTCAAGAACTTTTTACTTTGAGAATAAGTTTTCCTCTCCAAATAGAAGAAGGTTTGAATCAATTCTCTTGGTTGACCATTTGTGCACTCAAATTGAGCTTAGATTTTGAAACTCAACTTAAATGAAGAGGATTTTGACTTACCCATTTGGTATATCTCTCTCCTTTACTATTAGTGGCTGATATCACTTGTCTAGAGGTGTGTTGATAATTGGTGTTTGACAAATGGGTGTGGGTGTTGCTAATTCCTGCTTATAATTGCTTATTTGATATGGGTATAGTAGTTTCACCAAGTTTTAATCCTAAAATTGATGGTTGCAAACATTAATTGTCATTACTTGAAAGAGATTTCATGGTTTCAGATTTGAGATTACTAGTGGGAACTTGGGACTCTATTCAGATTTGAGGCTAGAAATAGCTCTTATCGGCGGAATCACCCATTTATGGGTCTAAGCTAGAGATAGTGTGACCTCACCAAGCTTGATCTTGGTTGTTTATTGCTTTTACTAATAATGCTCTAACCGGGATTATTGGATATGTGGTTGTTGATCGAGAGATAAACAACCACGCCCATGACCAAGGCTACCTATGTCAATAAGCAAAAATAAGTGTGAAAAGGCAAACACCCTATCCCACATTAAAGCCCCATTGGATACACATCCCTAGTCTCTTACTCAATTTGATACACCCACATTACTTACTTGCTTTGTTTAAGAATAGGGATTGTAGTGACAGAATCCCAATTCCCCCAACCTTTTACTTTCGTGTTTATAAGCATTTACTCTCCTTCCAAACTCATTTCGATACAATCTCTATATAGCTACCATCAAGTCTCTGCGGGTACGACCCTGACACCTGTTGGGTACTTATAAATGAGTTTTTCTTGACGATCGCCATGCCTCCATATTTGGGGAGTATGATTTGAGCATTTATCAATGCTCCCGGACTCATTTTGGGCTATTGGTTAGTTTTAGTTATAACTGGATATTTTGGGTGTGGGACTCACTTTTCATCAAAATGATCTCCGCTGGGAATTTCATTGTTTGAATTAAGTCTAAAATTCTATTTTTGGTAGGATAGCATATTTTTTTTGTGTGTGTGAGTTTTTGAATATATCCCGAAGGTGCATCTAAGTGTTTTTGAGCTTGGTTGAAAATGCTGGTTTTTCAACAGTTGGTGTAGCCAACTTTATCCTTTGCATTCACGATAGATGGGTCACATTGGCAAGCCTGCATTAACGGTGGCTCCACCATGATTCTGAACAATGGGATCTGCGCCCCGACTAGGTTTTCTCTTTGCCTTCGCGAGGGGAGGACCATATTCACGATGACCTCACCGTGTTTACGAAGAGCTTTTTCCTAGTATTATATATTTACCCTCCTCTATTTTTAAATCACATCAAACTCTTTTTCTGCCATGGTTGAGAGCTCCAAGCTCAAGGATTGTTGTGGGATCGTCCATATAATATTGGGGTTGTTAGGTTCTTGCTCGTGATTATTTCTCGTCTCTAATTCCTAAGTTTCTGGTTATAATTTCCACTAAATTTCTCATTTGGTTCTTGTTTTATTTCTTTAGGTTGGGGAAGTTTTAAGCTTAATTTTGGGGCTGGTCTTGCTCAATCTTTTGAGCATGTGACCCTTGTCCCATGAGACATATTATTGTGAGTCTAATTTCTGGAACCCATAAGAGGTCCCCATGAGTGATCTTTGACCTAATTATGGACCAGGTGCATAAATTGCATTATGGGTATCATTCTTCTCATTTCATTAAGTAAATTATTATTTTTGTAGCATGGAAGTAGTCAGAGGCTCCTTGGAAGGGGAAACCTCTAGTTAGAGGGTTCATGGGCGCGTGTTTGGCTTTCAGGTAGGTTACAACTTACCTACTTTTAGACTTTACTCATCAAAGCATAATGATCCTCCAGGTCATTTTCTTAATTTTTATGCTTTTCTGCGTTTTGAGATTTCCCGCAGTGGCTATGGGTCATTTATAACTTGCAGGGACTGACATTTTGGTTTATGGATAGTTCATTTGTGCTTTAAGCCTGTTTTCCTATTTTGAAACTCTTAAGACTGGTAGAGTTGACTTTGGTCAACATTAAGAGAAGATAACATTGAATGAAAATTCCGTCAATGCTGTTAGCTCACAAATGTATACTTTGGGCTAGAGGGACCTTTGGTTCGGGTCTCGAGGCTTCCAAAATCATTTTGGGCTATTCGGTTCCTTTTTTCGTAAAAGTTTGTTTTAGGAGTAGGGCCCACTTTTAATTAAAATGATCTCCATTAGGAATTTCATCAATTCTGTTGAGTTTGGAATGCCATTTTTTGGTAGGGTAGGATGTGTGGTTTTTGTTCAAGGGATTCCAAATGAATCCCAAGAGCCCATCCGATGAATTTTTTGCCTTAAGGATTTGCTGGTTTTTGCTGTAATGTTGCAGATCATTTTAGTCATCACGGCCGCGAGGTGACCATCACGTTCAAGATGATCTAGGTTTTTGACCATCACCATCGCGAGGGATTCCACGTAATTTTGATGAAGACTGGCTAATAAGTTGGTAATCTACCAACTTATTGAGCCTTTATTCATGAATTATTTCCATGATTTAATGAGAATAAGAGGTACTTATTGCCTTTATTGACATAAATGTCGGTAATCTTGCTCGAGTGAAGAAAGCAAGAGGCACCGGTGGCAAACCGTTTAGTGAAATTCCCCATTGGAATTTTCTATGACAAGAATAGTAAAAGTGGATCAACTTGTATATCCGGTAGATTTTGTGACTGGGTGCATGTTGAATGAGGTGAAATTGGGGGAACTTAAATTCTTAATGACTGAGAAAGAGAAAACTTTTGATATTTGCAGATCCACGAAGCAGCCCAATGTCCTCCAAATGGTATTTCCAATCAATAAAATTGAGGAGAGTGTCGAGCCACATTCAGAAGAAAGGTTCATGGATAAAGAATTGGAAGCTATTTTGTTGAACCATGATTGCGAAGGAATAGAGGAGTATAAGGAAATATATAATGCTTTTGTAGGAATTTGATCTTATTCCTACCCTCCGAAAAAACTTTATCTTCATTTAAAAAACCAATTGACTCCTCCATCCA
The DNA here is from genome assembly GCA_003996215.1 of Jaltomata sinuosa. NCBI lineage: Eukaryota > Viridiplantae > Streptophyta > Magnoliopsida > Solanales > Solanaceae > Jaltomata > Jaltomata sinuosa. The sequence goes on along the minus strand of QJPP01000751.1, from coordinate 208,701 downwards.
AATTTCCATTGTTGAAGCCCTAGTGTTGGAGCTCAAACCCTTGCCATCGCACTTGAAGTATGCATATTCAGATGCCAATTAGACCTTACCGGTAATCATATCCAACAAATTGGATGAAGAACAAGTACGAGTATTACTCAATGTTTTGAAGAAGCATATTCGAGTTCTTAGTTGGACTACCACCAACATAATTGGCATACCTCTGGGGATATACACACACAAGATCAACCTTCAAGAAGATTGCACATTTTTAATCGAGCATCAGAGAAGCTTAAATCCTTCTATGCAAGAGGTGGTTAAGAAAGAAATCATCAAGTGGTTAGATACAGGGGATGTCTTCCCAATCTCTAATAGTACATGGGTTAGTCAAGTCCAATGTGTACCCAAGAAAGGTGGGATCATGGTTGTACCTAATGAAAAAGATGAAATGATAGCTCTCAGAATGGTGACTAGGTGGAGAGTGTGCATGGATTATATGAAGTTGAATACATGGATGGAAAAATACCATTTCCCTTTTTATTTATGGATCAGATGGTCGATCAATTGGCAAGGCATGGTTACTATTACTTTCTTGATGGGTATTCATGCTATAACCGAATCTCAATTGCCCCCAAAGACCAAGAGAAAACGATATTCACTTGTCCCTATGGCACCTTTGCATTCAAGAGAATGACATTTGGATTATGCAATGCTCCAACCACTTTTCAAAGATGCATAATGTCAATATTTTTGGACATGGTAGAGACACTATGGAAATCTTCATGGATGATTTCTCTGTTGTTGGATTTGCTTTTGAAGATTGCCTATCCTATTTGGAGGATGTGCTCAAAAGGTCTAAAGAAACTAACTTGGTTCTAAATTGGGAAAAATATCACTTTAGGGTGAAAGAAGGAATGTGTTAGGGAACAAAATATCCAAGAAGCAAATCTAAGTTGACCAAGAAAAAATTGAGGTCATTTCCCAGCTACCTCCTCTGAAAACAATAAAAGAGGTACAAAGCTTCTTGGGTCACGTCGGGTTCTATAGGAGATTCATCAAAGATTTTTCAAAACTGGCCCACCTTTGTGAAAATTACTTGAGAAATAGGCTAAGTTTGATTTTGATGATAGTTGTATGAAACCATTTCTCAAGTTAAGGAAAAAGCTAACATCATCTCCCATCATCATAGCACCCAACTGGTCAAAACCATTTGAGCTAATATGCGATGCTAGCGGGGTAGCCTTAGGGGTGATGCTTGGTCACAGAAAGGATAAGATCTTTTATGCGATTTATAATTCTAGCAAAACCTTGAACAGAACCTAAACAAACTACACTATGACTGAACAAGAATTGCTTGCAGTAGTGTTTGATTTTGAATAAATTTGGGCATACATATTAGGGACCGAAGTAGTTATGCACAAGGATCATGCTACGATTAGTTATTTGATGGCTAAGAAATATTCCAAGCCAAGGCTTATCCAATAGGTCATGTTACACCAAGAGTTTGATTTTAAGGTGAAAGACCTTAGAGGGTGTGAAAACCAGGTGGCTGACCATTTTTCTACATTGGAAGAAGAAGGATGGCCTGTGGGGGAACTTGAAATAAATAATGTGTTTCCAAACGAACATATCTTAGCTGCATCTCATTATCTGATACCTTGGTTCATTGATTCTGCTAACTTTCTAGCAAGTGATCTATTTGTAACACCCCGTACCTTTCAAAACCTATGTGAGTAAGTAAGTATCGACGAAGGTATTTGAGCTCGAGATTGTGAAGGGGTACTTTGGCCTAGAATTTGAAATGGTCAAATGTATATAAGTGTTAAGTTAAATTATAAGGATGAGGGTTTTGAAAATGAGATAAAACAGGTGAGGTACTTGCTCGACTTATCTAAGCTCTTAGGTGACAAGTAGGTGCATCACCTACCTATGCTAACGAACTAAGTTCCGAGGGCCGATTAAGGGCAGCAACACCATGGATTATTAGACCTAATGGTAGCCCAAATGAAGTTTAAAGTTGTACCATCAAAGCACAACCAAATCTGGCCCAAACAGCTATAAAAGGTAGCCATCACTATTGACCACATTTTGACCCAAGAGAAGACCAAAATCAGCCACAAAACTTAACCCTTTTGAGGCCCAAGCAAAGGGTAATTTTGGCCCAAGTTTCTTGACCCATTTTGGCCCAAATATACTCAAAAAAAGTCTGCCAAAAAGGTCCCTTTATACAGGCCTTTTGCTGATCAATGTTGATCACAAAAAGCTGGAAATATTCTCTCTTATATCCTTTCCTTTTTGGCAGCCCTTCTTTCCCTTTAGGGTTCAAAGAAGATCAAGATTAATTCAAGCTTAAGGTGAGTTAAACCACTTTTTATCTTGGTATTAATCTACTACATATAGCTAGGATATCCTATGGTAAGAAAGTCATGAACTATGGCAGCCCCTTTCTTAAGATTTAACACATAGAAATTGTGTAACAATTAAGAGATTTCTTCTTCTCTTTTTGGTGTATGTGTAGGGGGTACTTAAGCTTTTCAAGGCATCAATAAAAAGAGGATAAAAACACCCCTTCAAGTGTGGTAAGTACTCTGCCCATAATCATATTTTTGGATTGAAGTTCGGATAGACAATTGTTGTTGAATTGTTGTTAAGAACTCACGGGACGACGATCGGAAGCCGTGGGTTCAATGTGTTGCTATTGTATTTCGGCATGGTGAGTTGTGTAGGGGCTGTTTGATGTGTTTTGTATTATTGGAGGCAGTAGGTTGGTGTGTGTGTGATGTGTATTGGATAGGAGAGAAAGGTGTGACGATACACCTTTAATTAATGCAAAATACGTAAATCTGCCCGGGAATGTTTAGCTACTGTTTTGGGAAAGTTGCATCAACTTTAAGAGCTAATATTAGCTTCATTATACCCTTGTGTTGTAGATTAACTTAATAAAGGAAAGTCCAAGTTTTGGTAAGCGCAATCTTCGTAAGGAACGAGGTATGTTAAGGCTTCTTTATTCCTTATCGGCATGAATTTAGAAATAGAATTCTAAATCTCCGAAAGAAGGAATTTGACTATTCTGTTGTAAGAGAGCTAATTTGGTAACTCAAAAAGTCTTAAGAAACTAAGTTATACATTATGGTGATTCAAGTCGCCTTCTTATAAAAATCTGATTCTTTTTGCACGAAACGTAAGTTATCCTTTTGTCAAGTTTCTTCTTTGTAGTGTGATCCCTAATCAAGCTTTAGAAAGTATACAAAGAAAGTTAGCAAGTCAAATCCCCATTTATATGTGTTTGGTATGTTGAGTCCAACACCTAGTAAGCCAAGGCTAAAGAAGTTATCTAAACGAACCTTCATAAATAACAAGAATAGCTTTGAAGGTTAATCTAGTAATACACTTATTATGTGTGGTTTGCGTGTTAGTGTGCACCGAGGTGCTACTGCCATATTGAGGCCATTATATACATAGTGTGCACCGAGGTGCTACTGCCATATTGAGGCCGTTATATACATAGTGTGCGCCGAGGCGCTACTGCCATATTGAGACTATTATATATAGGGTGCACCGAGGTGCTATTGTGGTTCAGCGTGGGTTATAAAGAGTGAGTTGCGGTGTGGGTTAATGCATGTGTTGTATTCTAAAAAGAATAAAGGAGAAAGAGCTTAACGAGTCTTACCAATTACAGTTTACAAGTTTCATATTATATCTTGTTCACATTTACTACTTGCGACTTGCTTTTATGTTTCTACCTTACATGCCAGTACATTATTGTCGTACTGACGTCCCCATTGCCTGGGGGCGCTGCATTCATGCCTGCAGATCCAGACAGAAACCCAGATTGACCTCTTCAGTAGGAGTTGCAGAGTTCAGCCATTTTGGTAAGCTCCATTCTTCCTGGAGCTGACGAGTCAGAGGTCTAGCTTATATTTTGACCAGGTTATGTATATGTACAACTGATGGGTAGTCCAGGGCCCTGTCCTGGATATGAGATATTTTACTTACTCCTAGAGGCTTGTAGACGTGTATATGTACATCAGTGTTGGGTATGGCCTTGTCGGCCTTGTTATTAGCTATCTACTATGATAATAGCCTTGTCGGCCTTGAGTTGCTTACCTACTATTGAGCTTTCAGTGTTTCAAATGGTTTTTCTTAGAGACCTTGTTGGTCTCAGACCCCCAGCAGGTTTAATAGAGATACACTCTATTTTGGCACCCTCGTCCTTTTGGGGCTCCGGGTGTCGGTCATGCCTCCCATGGTTTGGGGAGTGACAAACTTGGTATCAGAGCACGTCGAATCCCATGGAGTCTACAAGCCGTGTCTAGTAGAGTCTTGCTTATGGGTGTGTTGTGCACCATACCTATAATCATGAGGCTACGGGACATTTAGGAATTGTTATCCTTCTTTCATTTACTAGATCGTGCAATGGAGCGACGTCATGAGATGTTTGAAGTCTAATTCATGTTTTTCTATTCCTTGTTTATAGAAATGCCTGTGACCAGACAAATGAGTAACCGACGTGTTGGCACGGATACGGGGGAAGGTACTAGTCGTTCCCCGCCTATCCGATTGGATAGATTTGAGGCTCAAAATGAATCACCGACACTAGAGATCCCAGTTCATCAAGTACCTTATGAGACTAGAGAGGATCCAGTACCCCTGATCCCACCTGCTCCAGTGGCATCTGAGATAGCTAGAGATGAACCAGCACCTGTAGCTCCTCCACCTGAAGCAGAGGAGTAGGACATCAGGAGTGTTATTAGATTATTGACCCAGATGGTAGCCACAGAACAACAACAAATTGGGGCATCAGCGAGTGTTAGGTCAGGTGGCTCAGAAAGTTCTAGGGCTCGAGAGTTTATCAGCCTAAGTTCGCCTATATTTACAGGATCTGACCCACGTGAGGATCTTCAGGAGTTTATTGATCAGACTTATCGAGTACTTTGAGTCATGCATGCAACAGTAGTGGAGGCAGTGGAGTTTGCATCTTTCAGGTTACGAGATGTGGCCATTTTATGGTTCGAGGCTTGGGATCAGTTTAGGGGATCAAATGCACCCCCAGCTGAATGGGAGGAATTTTCAGAGGCCTTCCTAGCTCACTATCTTCCACAGGAGGTTCGAGAGGCTAGACTTGATCAATTTCTAGCCCATAGGTAGGGAAATATGAATATTCGATAGTATAACCTCAGGTTTAATTCATTAGCCAGGTACGCCCCCGATATTATGAGTACGATGCGAGCTAGAGTTCATCGATATGTGCGTGTCCTTAAGGATGAATTGATTAAGGGATTAACAATAGCAGCCATACTAGAGGATATGAATATTTCTAAGATACAGGCTATTGCTCAGACTGCAGAGGATCTTGAAGTACAAATTGGAGATAACCAAAGCCGAGAAAGGGATCAGAATAAGAGGGCTAGATCTATTGGGTCCTATGTATAACCACGAGGTAATGTTAGGCCACATTTTAATAGGCGATCAACCCACCCTACTAGTGGTGCCCCATATCTGTTGCAAAGGCAGAGGTATGATCGTTTTTCTCAGACTAGACCAGGCCACAGTTCTAGTGCATCCAGTTCCTATCGCCAGGGGAATTCAGGTCAGATGAGGCCACCTTTGCCACCTTGTGTTCAGTGCGGTAGGAAGCATCCTGGGATATGTCGCCTGGGTTCAGATACTTGTTATTCATGTGGGCATCCTGGTCACTTTATGCGAGACTATCCGAGTAGAGGTAGGGGTGAGATGTCCAAGCCTACAAGGTCGATGGCAGCTTCTTCATCTACTATTCATCCCCATAGGACAGGCCAACAGGCAACACCAGGTCGTGGTAGAGGTACATGAGGAGGAGGAGCATCCAGTTTAGGCGGTGGTCAGAATCGCACTTATTCTCTAGTGTGTCACCAGGACTTGGAATCGTCACCTGATGTTGTTACAGCTAAATTAACTATTTTTACTCATGTTGTTTATCCACTTATAGATCCTGGCTCTACTCTTTCATATGTTACCCCGCTTGTTGTTGGTAAGTTGGGGGCGGGCTCTGAGTTGTTGCCTAGACCCTTTGTTGTATCTACGCCCGTTGGTGAATCTATTATAGCTAGACGAGTTTATCGAGATTGTGCAGTGTGGATTTATGACCGCCTCACTTCAGCTGATCTAATCGAATTAGATATGACTAACTTCGATGTAATTATGGGCATGGACTGGTTAGCTGCATGTTATGCTAATATCGATTGTAGAAATAAGGTTGTCAAATTCCATTTTCTGGAAGAGACAATCCTAGAGTGGAAAGGTAATGCTGCCACGCCAAGGGGTAGGTTTATTTCCTACCTTAAGGCCCAGAAAATGATTTCTAAAGGCTATATTTATCATTTAGTCTGAGTAAGAAGCACAGAGGATGAACCAGCGACTCTTCAATCGGTTCCCGTGGTGAGTCAGTTTCTAGATGTATTCCCCGATGAGCTTCCAGGAATCCCTCCAGAAAGGGAAATTGAGTTTTCCATTGACCTACTCCCGGATACTCAGCCAATATCAATTCTCCCTTACAGGATGGCTCCTGCAGAATTAAGAGAGTTAAAGGATCTACTCGAAAAAGGTTTCATTAGGCCTAGTACATCGCCATGGGGCACACCTGTTTTGTTTGTTCGTAAGAAGGATGGGTCCTTGAGAATGTGTATCGATTACCGACAACTGAACAAAGTTACAATCAAGAATAAGTATCCGCTTCCAAGGATTGATGACCTTTTTGATCAGTTGCAAGGCGCCAAATGTTTTTCAAAGATTGACTTGCGGTCGGGGTATCATCAGTTACGTGTTAAAGGGGTAGATGTTCCAAAAACAACCTTTAGGACAAGGTATGGCCACTTTGAATTTCTAGTAATGTCTTTTGGGCTTACTAATTCCCCAGCAGCTTTTATGGACCTAATGAATCGAGTTTTTAAGCCATTCCTAGATGTATTCGTGATCGTATTTATTGACGATATCTTGATTTACTCGCGGTCCAAAGCCGAACATGCTGATCATTTACGTGCAGTATTGCAAACACTTTAAAATCATAAATTATATGTTAAGTTCTCCAAATGTGAGTTTTGGTTGAGTTCAGTGGCTTTTCTTGTCCATATAATTACAGACGAAGGTATTAGAGTTGACGGCCAAAAGATTGAAGCAGTAAAGAATTGGCCGAGGCCCTTGAATGCTACAGAGATCCGTAGTTTTTTGGGCTTAGCAGGTTATTACTGGAGGTTTGTGGAAGGATTTTCTTCTATATCTGCACCATTGAAAAAGTTGACTCATAAAGCTACTAAGTTCCAGTGGTCTGATGCATGTGAGCAGAGTTTTCAGGAGTTGAAGGACATGCTTACTTCAGCACCTACCTTAACTCTGCCAGAGGGCACTGAAGGTTATGTTGTTTATTGTGATGCTTTAAGGATTGGGTTGGGCTGCGTTTTAATGCAACATGGTAAGGTTATTGCCTATGCCTCGAGACAACTAAGAAAGCACGAACAAAATTACTCTACTCACGATCTTGAATTGGCAGCAGTTATATTTGCCTTGAAAATTTGGCTCCATTACTTATTTGGAGTACATGTAGACGTGTTTACGGACCACAAAAGTCTACAGTATTAATTCAAACAGAAGGATTTAAACCTAAGGCAAAGAAGGTGGCTAGAGTTACTAAAGGATTATGACGTAGATATTTTGTACCATCCAGGGAAGGCCAATGTAGTGGCCGATGCACTTCGCCGCAAATCCATGGGACGCTTGAGCCACGTGGAAAATAGAAAGATTGATATGACAACAGAACTACTCAGTTAGCTAATTTGCAGGTTCGACTACTAGACCAAGGTAATGTGGGAGTTGTTATTCAAAGCACAGCGGAATCCTCACTTATGACAGAGGTAAAGGAAAGACAATATGATGATCCAGAATTAGTAAGATTGAGGGAGGAAATTCCACAACAGAAGCAACCACTAATAGAGCTTAAGGAAGATGGGGTTCTGAGATATCAAGGTCGTCTATGTGTACCTAATGTCGGGGAGCTTCGAGAGAATTATTTTGCAGAAGTTCACTATTCCCGCTATTCAATCCATCCCGGAGCGACGAAGATGTATCATGATCTTCGATAGATTTATTGGTGGAATAATATGAAGAGAAATATTGCAGAGTTTGTAGCCCAATGCCCGAATTGTCAACGGGTAAAAATTGAACACCAGATACCCGGAGGTCTAACTCAAAGTATAGTGATACCTACCTGTAAATTAGAGGTGATCAACATGGACTTTATTATAGGCTTACCCTGTACTTATCGAAAGTATGATTCCATATGGTTGATTGTAGATAGACTTACAAAATCAGCTCACTTTTTGCCAGTCAGGACAACTTATACTGCTGAAGATTATGCCAAGTTGTATATTAGTTAAATAGTTCGACTTCATGGTGTCCCAATTTCCATTATTTCAGATAGGGGTGCTCAGTTTACATCAAATTTCTGGAGGGCTTTCCAGAGAGGCTTAGGTACTCAAATAAGTCTCAGTACAGCTTTTCATCCACAGACAGATGGACAAGCTAAACGCACTATTCAAACTATCGAAGATATGCTAAGAGCTTGTGTACTAGATTTTAAAGGGAGTTGGGATGACCATTTGCCACTAATTGAGTTTGCCTATAATAATAGCTTCCATGCAAGTATTCAAATGGCTCCTTATGAGGCTTTATACGGAAGAAAGTGTAGATCACTAATTGGATGGTTTGAAATTAGAGAAGAAGGATTATTAGGGCCATACCTAGTTAATCAGGCAATGGAAAAGGTGAAGCTAATCCGAGAAAGATTACTAATAGCTCAGAGTAGGCAGAAATCATATGCAGATGTGTGACGTCGGGATTTGGAATTTAATATTAGTGATTGGGTTTTCCTAAAGGTTTTGCCCATGAAAAGCGTTATGCGATTTGGTAAAAAGGGAAAGCTTAGTCCAAGATATATTGGACCATACAGGATCATTCGGAAGGTAGGAAAAGTGGCATATGAGCTAGATTTACCCACAGAATTGGAGACAGTCCATCCTGTATTTCATGTATCGATGCTACAAAGGTGCATCGGAGATCCTTCACGTATTATGCCTATCAAAGATGTTAAACTTTCTGAAGACTTATCCTATAAGGAAGTACCAATTTCTATCCTAGATCGTCAAGTTAGAAAGCTCAGAACCAAAGAAGTAGCCTTAGTAAAGGTGTTATGGAGAAATAATAATATCGAGGAAATGACGTGGGCAGCCGAGGAAGAAATGAGGAAAACGCATCCCCAGTTATTTATGACTTGAAGATAGTACAGAGGTAAGTCATATTCTTATGTTCTTGATACTCTTCCTACTATGCAAATATGATCAGGTTTGAACATGTGAAACTGATTACATTTAATTGTATATAGTGTTATCACCCTGTGAGGCATCATGCTGGACTTTTGCTGAGTTTCAGGTTTTTGGATAGTCCCAATTATAAAGGAAACTCTGCCAAAATTTCAAAAAATACTAAGGGACTAGAGCTCTATATGCATTACCGTCATTCGAGGATGAATGATTCTAGGGGGGAAGGATGTAACACCCCGTACCTTTCAAAACCTATGTTAGTAAGTAAGTATCGACGAAGGTATTTGAGCTCGAGATTGTGAAGGGGTACTTTAGCCTAGAATTTGAAATGATCAAATGTATATAAGTGTTAAGTTAAATTATAAGGATGAGAGTTTTGAAAATGAGATAAAACAAGTGAGGTACTTGCTCGACTTATCTAAGCTCTTAGGTGAAAAGTAGGTGCATCACCTACCTACGCTAACGAACTAAGTTCCGAGGGCCGATTACGGGCAGCAACACTATGGATTATTAGACCTAATGGTAGCCCAAATGAAGCTTAAAGTTCGCCCATCAAAGCACAACCAAATCTGGCCCAAACAGCTACAAAAGGTAGCCATCAATATTGACCACATTTTGACCCAAGAGAAGCCCAAAATTAGCCACAAAACTTAACCCTTTTGAGGCCCAAGCAAAGGGTAATTTTGGCCCAAGTTTCTTGACCCATTTTGGCCCAAATATACTCAAAAAAAGTCGGCCAAAAAGGTCCCTTTATACAGGCTTTTTGCTGATCAATGTTGATCACAAAAAGCTGGAAAAATTCTCTCTTATCTCCTTTCCTTTTTGGCAGCCCTTCTTTCCCTTTAGGGTTCTAAGAAGATCAAGATTAATTCAAGCTTAAGGTGAGTTAAACCACTTTTTATCTTGGTATTAATCTACTACATATAGCTAGGGTATCCTATGGTAAGAAATACATGAACTATGGCAGCCCTTTCTTAAGATTTAACACATAGAAATTGTGTAACAATTAAGAGATTTCTTCTTCTCTTTTTGGTGTATGTGTAGGGGGTACTTAAGCTTTTCAAGGCATCAATAAAAAGAGGATAAAAACACCCCTTCAAGTGTGGTAAGTACTCTGCCCATAATCATATTTTTGGATTGAAGTTCGGATGGACAATTGTTGTTTAATTGTTGTTAAGAACTCACGGGACGACGATCGGAAGCTGTGGGTTCAATGTGTTGCTATTGTATTTCGGCATGGTGAGTTGTGTAGGGGCTGTTTGATGTGTTTTGTATTTTTGGAGGCAGTAGGTTGGTGTGTGTGTGATGTGTATTGGATAGGGGAGAAAGGTGTGACGATACACCTTTAATTAACACAAAATACGTAAATCTGCCCGGGAAATGTTTAGTTACTGTTTTGGGAAATTTGCATCAGATTTAAGAGCTAATATTAGCTTCATTATACCCTTGTGTTGTAGATTAACTTAATAAAGGAAAGTCCAAGTTGTGGTAAGCGCAATCTTCGGAAGGAACGAGGTATGTTAAGGCTTCTTTATTCCTTATCGGCATAAATCTAGAAATAGAATTCTAAATCTCCGAAAGAAGGAATTTGAGTATTCTATTGTAAGAGAGCTGATTTTGTAACTCAAAAAGTCTTAAGGAACTAAGTTATACATTACAGTGATTCAAGTCGCCTTCTTATAAAAATCTGATTCTTTTTGCACGAAACGTAAGTTATCCTTTTGTCAAGTTTCTTCTTTGTAGTGTGATCCCTAATCAAGCTTTAGAAAGTATACAAAGAAAGTTAGCAAGTCAAATCCCCATTTATATGTGTTTGGTATGTTGAGTCCAACACCTAGTAAGCCAAGGCTAAAGAAGTTATCTAAACGAACCTTCATAAATAACAAGAATAGCTTTGAAGGTTAATCTAGTAATACACTTATTATGTGTGGTTTGCGTGTTAGTGTGCACCGAGGTGCTACTGCCATATTGTATTATATACATAGTGTGCACCGAGGTGCTACTGCCATATTGAGGCCATTATATACATAGTGTGCACCGAGGTGCTACTGCCATATTGAGGCCATTATATACATAGTGTGCGCCGAGGCGCTACTGCCATTTTGAGGCTATTATATATAGGGTGCACCGACGTGCTATTGTGGTTCAGCGTGGGTTATAAAGAGTGAGTTGCGGTGTGGGTTAATGCATGTGTTGTATTCTAAAAAGAATAAAGGAGAAAGAGCTTAACGAGTCTTACCAATTACAGTTTACAAGTTTCATATTATATCTTGTTCAGATTTACTACTTGCGACTTGCTTTTATGTTTCTACCTTACATGCAAGTACATTATTGTCGTACTGACGTCCCCATTGCCTGGGGGCGCTGCATTCATGCCTGCAGGTCCAGACAGAAACCCAAATTGACCTCTTCAGTAGGAGTTGCAGAGTTCAGCCATTTTGGTAAGCTCCATTCTTCCTGGAGATGACGAGTCAGAGGTGATGTGCCGCCATTTTACGGCACTTTCGACTCCTTTTAACTAAGAACAATCGTACATTTTCAAGCAACCGTCGTCGTTTTTGATGTGTTTATGTTATGTTTTCAGGAAATAGGGACAAACATGGAAACGGAAGGAAATACGAGCAAAAAGAGCATTCTGGATAAGAGTGACGGTTCAGGCGACGGTCCGTCAAGTGGGTGACGGTCTGTCACCCAAACCGTCACCCTGAGGCAGCCTACTGCCTAGTGACGACGGTCCAGGCGATGGTCCGTCAAGCCAGTGACGGTCCGTTAGCCTGGCCGTCACACCCAGGCAGTCCGCGATGCGGAATCCGAGCATTTTTGGGATTTATTTCCTAGACTCCTATAAATACCCTATGTTAGGTTTATTTTATTTGTCAATCATTTTACAATAGTTCTCCCAATAGTTTTAGGAGAGGATTTGAGAGCAAGAAACACGTTTTCCTTGTCTTGAAAACATGTTCTTGATTTGTTCTTGGGATCTTTGTTTTCTTGTTCTTGGAATAATATAAGATTGTTTTCACTACATTGTAAGGATCTCTTTTCTTTATTATGAATATGACTTTCTTCTATTCTTCTACAAGCATGATTAACTAAACCTCCCACAACTAGGGTTGTGGGAGCCATGGCTAAAGTAGTGATATAGATTCCGGGTAGCGACGGGTTCAATATATATGTTGTCACGTTGTTAATCATTCATTATTTAACGTTTTCTAGTGGTTGCAAACATTAGAACATGCCTAGGTTTAATTTGCTTGAGTAAAGAGATTAAAACCGGGAAACTTGATTAACGACGAGGATTCGAGACTACTAACTCTCGTCTTATGATTAATGCTGTAACTAGATTAATCTACTTGATATTTAGGATTGAAATCTAAAAGCACACCTTTTCAAGTTCGAGAGAATTGAAAAGTAAATTCGTCTATTTGGTTGAGAAACATTTAGACGATACCATTAATTCAATCACATCGTGACACGCATATAGAAAGAACCCGGTTAAGCTTAGGATCGACATCGTTACCAATGCCATGGTAAACACTTCCCTAGTTCGCTCTCCTACTGATTATTTCTCATACATTATTGTTCGTTTTGTTTACACATTGTTCACACAAAACCCCCCCCTTTATTTACCGTAAAACTATTGACCATTAGTCAACTAATTCACTAAAGACTTAACTTTCACCATATTCTCTGTGGGATCGACCCCAACCTTTGTTGGGTTCTATATTTGACAACGATCGCTTATGCTTCTTAATTGGAGTGGTACTTTGAGCGTTATCAAATTTTGGCACCGTTGCCGGGGAATACGGTTGTTTGTTAAGTCCGGTGTGTTTATTTGACTCTTAGTCATACTTTCTTGCTTTTACGTTTATTTGTTGTTTTTGTTTTTGACAGGGTACAGAGTTGTGCATGCCAAGTAACCGGCGCTCGGGTGAATCAACATTACCTTACGACCCCGAGCTTGCTAGAACATTGAGGCAGAATATGGCCGCACAACAAGAGGTAGCAATGCTCGCTGCAGAACTGCAGGCCCAACACAATCTTGATACTGGTGGTCTGTAGGATGATGTTATGCTGAATGATGAGGATATCGACTTGGATGGATTTGGCGGTACGGGCGCCATTGCTCTTCCACCGCTAGCGCCCGGAGCCAAGTTCAACATCACTAGCACGATGATCCAGCTGTTGAACTTGAGAGGAGTGTTCTGTGGTGCCGCTGGGGATGATCCAAACCAGCACCTGATGAATTTTGTGGGCATCTGCAAGTCGTTCGAGTTGCCTGGAGTAAGTCAGACGACAATCAGGCTCAGGTTGTTTCCGTTGTCTCTGTCTGATGAGGCAGCATTGTGGTTGACAGAGCTGACCCCCGACTCTATCGCAACTTGGGGAGAGTTGAAAGGAGCTTTCCTAGAAAGGTTCTTTCCTCCCTCTAGGATGATACAGTTGAGGGATGAGATTAGCAATTTCAGACAGCAACCTCACGAAGCATTGCACGAGACCTGGTTGCGATTTAAAAAGAAGATATCACAATGCCCTAATCATCAGTTGAACGACGAATTTTTGATGCAAACATTCTACAGGGCACTGAATTCGGCTACCAAGCCAACGTTGGACAACGCAGCAGGTGGAGCGTTTATGGGTCGCACTTTTGCCAATGCCACAGCTATTCTGGACAGGCTCACCAAAACCAACAGGGCCTGGCATACACGGGATTCAGAGGTAGCAGCTAGCACTTATGCAGTTGGTATGTCAGCTGAGCAGCGCAGAAAAGACGAGGAGTGCGACCAAGACATGGCGCATCTGAAAACGCAGTTGGACCTACTGACGAAGCACTTGTTCTCAGGAGGTATGGAGAAGGTAAAAGCTGTGGGTTCTCAAGGTAGAGCAGCAGAGTTGGAAACTGAGGAGGCGAATTACTTGGGGGGTTTCCAGGCCAGTGGCCAAGGAAACCAAGGTCAGACCTATCACAAGGAAAACTACTATGAGAAAGCTGGCTACAATCGCGATCAAGGAAACTGGAGGAATAACACCGATAGAGGTGGGTTGTATGTACCACCTGGTAATCGGGATAAAGCTAGCAACGAGGCAGGGACTTCCAAGCTAGAGAACATGATGGCGAAGATGCTGCTGAAGGTAGAATCGACTGACTCTGGGGTGAAGGAGATAAGGACTGGGTTATCGGCCATGAGTCAAATAGTGGAGGCACATTCCACTTCGATTAAACAATTAGAGCAGCAAGTGGGCGTAATCTCAGCATCTCTAAATTCAAGGAAGACAGGTACCTTGCCGAGTGACACGATTCAAAACCCGAGGAATGACGCGAGTTGTATGGCGATCACCACAAGAAGCAGAAAAATTCTACCGGAATCACATCCGGTAATTCAGGCTCAAGAGGGTGAGATCGTGGGTGACAAGGAAGTCGAGGAAGCTACTCTAGAGCCCGTGGAGAAAAGCAAGGAAGCTGAAAAGCTTCCAACTATGATGCCTCGACCACCGCCTCCGTTCCCACAACGCCTGAAGAAGAAAGCGGAAGATGGTAAGTTCCTGAATTTCCTGACCATGCTCAAGCAAATATCAATAAACATCCTATTGGTGGAAGCGCTTGAACAAATGCCCGGTTATGCCAAGTTCATGAAGGACTTGATTACGAAGAAAAGGTCGATAAGTTTTGAACCGGAATACAACCTCCACCACTGCAGTGCTATTTCCTCAAGGTCGTTAGTAGACAAAAAGGAAGATCCAGGTGCGTTTACTGTTCCCTGTACTATAGGGAAACTCGGCTTTGGAAGATCCTTGTGTGATCTTGGTGCTAGCATCAACCTAATGCCGCTAGCAGTCTATAAACAATTGGGTTTGGGAGCTCCTAAACCAACGTCCATGAGAGTGTTGATGGCTGACCGTTCGGTAAAACGACCCGTGGGAGTATTGTCTGATGTGCTAGTAAAGATCGGTAAGCTTATCTTCCCCGCTGACTTTGTGATCTTGGACTGCGAAGTGGATTTTGAATATCCCATAATCTTGGGACGACCATTGCTAGCCACGCAAGAGTATTAGTTGATATGGAAAGAAATGAACTGACCTTCAGGCTAAACAATGAAGTTGTCAAGTTCGATGTGTCTAAATTGATGAAGCAACCAAGTGACATGAGGGTGGTCGCGGTCGTCAATGTTATTGAGGAAGCTCCTGCGGATGTGCATCTTGAGGAGAAGGGTTTGGTCGAGACTCTATCTGTTGTGAGAAGGATGGTGTGAGAAGGGAAACATGTAGAGGAAGGCGGTGAAAATAGATCAAGGAAACGAAAACACCGCAATAGAATCTGCAAAGAAAGAGCGAAAAAATTGTCGCGACTAGCTGCGGAGCCAATGAAAGAAGAAGCTGGAATGCAACAGAAGTGTGTCGCGTGCACACACTCCATCGAGTTCTCCTGTTTTGGAGACCCTGGCGGTCTCCAACATCATTCCAGAATCTGAGTCCTATCGACTTCACAGGTATTTCTTTCTCTCACAGTTTTTAGCTTTCATATGGATGCATTGGGGACAATGCATGAGTCTAAGTTGAGGGTGTTGGGAAACCTGTGAGTCACCACCGAGGGTTTTTGTTGCCGAGTTCTTTTCCCTCCGGTGTGCTATCTAGTAGAACCGGCATGATTAGGGTGTTATTTTTAAATTTTTTTTTTTTAGTGTCTATAGTAATGAGCATGGCGCTTTTT
Organism: Jaltomata sinuosa; assembly: GCA_003996215.1. NCBI lineage: Eukaryota > Viridiplantae > Streptophyta > Magnoliopsida > Solanales > Solanaceae > Jaltomata > Jaltomata sinuosa. The sequence goes on along the minus strand of QJPP01000751.1, from coordinate 192,663 downwards.
CTTGACTAAAACGAGGCCCCTTTAAAAATTTTCTAGTTTTGTACTTATGTTGAAACGATTAACTGTCTGGATCCTTGAATGTCATTGTGTGATTATGACTAGAATGAGTATGCTTAAGCCGAGCGGTTGTTTGATAGTTGGTAGCGATATAGTTTCTTGGTGCCAAGAGTGTGTGAGATTATTGTTATAAATTCTTACTCTGTGCATGCATCTAGAACTTGCCCGGTCTATTTTGTTAAGTTCGAAGTTTGGTTGCTTAGGAAAGGATCACAGGCCCTTTTTGTATGCAGTCCACTTAACCTAAAAGACCGTCCAAATATAAATAATCCCTTTGATCCCTGTTTGAGCTAGAGAGAAGGAAATAAGAAGGTGAATAAGGATGGACAAAGTAAAGTTATGTGGTAATAAGACGTCGGTGGTTCCAAGGAGGGCTTAGTCACTAACCCCTAAATGTATCTGACCTGCACCTGAAGGCTCATTACAAGCCAAAACAAGTCCTGTAGTGATCCTGAGCGGCTTTCTGAAGAACTGAAATAGAATAGTAAGGGCAAGCCTATGGTATCGCATGTGCATTGTTTGAAATCGTTTGTGAGTATGAGCGCTTAACTAGTCCCAAATCTTGTGTGGGATTTCTTTGTAGTGAGGGCACCAAGATTTCTGTATTGTCGATTGATTGTTAGGATAGCTGTGCGTGTGTATGTAGAATGTTCTATCATATCAGAATGACATGTTTGGATCCATGCAAGTTAGTGTTTCATACATTTGTGTGCGACGAGGGAGCTTGAATTAAAATTGAATAAGATGTTGAATGACCATGAGTTGCTAGAGACACGAGTTTGTTTTCTTAATTGGGTCGTCGTGTTGTTTTTCTTTTTATGTTATGTTGCTTGAGGACAAGCGAACGTCTAAGTTGAGGGTGTTGATGTGCCGCCATTTTAGGGCACTTTCGACTCCTTTTAACTAAGAACAATCGTACATTTTCAAGCAACCGTCGTCGTTTTTGATGTGTTTATGTTATGTTTTCAGGAAATAGGGACAAACATGGAAACAGAAGGAAATACGAGCAAAAAGAGCATTCTGGATAAGAGTGACGGTTCAGGTGACGGTCCGTCAAGTGGGTGACGGTCCGTCACCCAAACCGTCACCCTGAGGCAGCCTACTACCTAGTGATGACGGTCTAGGCGATGGTCCGTCAAGCCAGTGACGATCCGTCAGCCTGGCCGTCACACCCAGGCAGTCCGCGACGCGGAATCCGAGCGTTTTTGGGATTTGTTTCCTAGACTCCTATAAATACCCTATGTTAGGTTTATTTTATTTGTCAAGGTTTTTACAATAGTTCTCCCAATAGTTTTAGGAGAGGATTTGAGAGCAAGAAACACGTTTTCCTTGTCTTGAAAACATGTTCTAGATTTGTTCTTGGGATCTTTGTTTTCTTGTTCTTGGAATAATTGAAGATTGTTTTCATACATTGTAAGGATCTCTTTTCTTTATTATGAATATGACTTTCTTCTATTCTTCTACAAGCATGATTAACTAAACCTCCCACAACTAGGGTTGTGGGAGCCATGGCTAAAGTAGCGATATAGATTCCGGGTAGCGACGGGTTTAATATATATGTTGTCACGTTGTTAATCATTCATTATTTAACGTTTTCTAGTGGTTGCAAACATTAGAACATGCCTAGGTTTGAATTTGCTTGAGTAAAGAGATTAAAACCGAGAAACTTGATTAACGACGAGGATTCGAGACTACCAACTCTCGTCTTATGATTAATGTTGTAACTAGATTAATCTACTTGATGTTTAGGATTGAAATCTAAAAGCACACCTTTTCAAGTTCGAGAGAATTTAAAAGTAAATTCATCTATTTGGTTGAGAAACGTTTAGACGATACCATTAATTCAATCACATCGTGACACGCATATAGAAAGAACCCGGTTAAGCTTAGGATCGACATCCTTACCAATGCCATGGTAAACACTTCCCTAGTTTGCTCTCCTACTGATTATTTCTCATACATTATTGTTCGTTTTGTTTACACATTGTTCACACAAAACCCCCCCTTTATTTACCGGAAACTATCGACTACTAGTCACGTAATTCATTAAAGACTTAACTTTCACCATATTCTCTGTGGGATCGACCCCAACCTTTGTTGGGTTCTAAATTTGACAACGATCGCTTACGCTTCTTAATTGGAGTGGTACTTTGAGCGTTATCAAGAGGTCTAGCTTATATTTTGACCAGGTTATGTATATGTACAGCTGATGGGTAGTCTAGGGCCCTGTCCTGGATATGAGATATTTTACTTACTCCTAGAGACTTGTAGACGTGTATATGTACATCAGTGTTGGGTATGGCCTTGTCGGCCTTGTTATTAGCTATCTACTATGATAATAGCCTTGTCGGCCTTGAGTTGCTTACCTACTATTGAGCTTTCAGTGTTTCAAATTGTTATTCTTAGAGACCTTGTCGTTCTCAGACCCCCAGCAGGTTCAATAGAGATACACTCTATTTTGGCATCCTCGGCCTTTTGGGGCTCCGGGTGTGGGTCATGCCTCCCATGGTTTGGGGTGTGACACTATTGCAGGAAAGTCTAACTTTCCATCAGAAGAAAACAATTCTTCATGATGCCTGGAAGTTCTATTGGGATGATCCCTATCTCTTTTGGATTTGCATTGATGGTAAGATTTGAAGATGTATTCCCAATATAGAGATAATGCCTATTTTGGAAGATATCCATTCTTCACCGATCGGTGGTCATCATGGTGTCATGTGAACAACCTCGAAACTGCTGCAAAGTAGATTTTATTAGCCAGCTCTCTAGCAAGATGCGCATGATCTAGTGAAAAAAAGTGACCAATGCCAACATGAAGGGGGAGTATCTCGTCACCATGAGCTTTCATTGATACCGATCTTAGAACTTGAATTATTTTATGTGTGGGGAATAGACTTCATGGGGCCATTTGTAAGCTCTTTTAAAACCACTTACATCCTCGTGGCCGTGAACTATGTATCCAAATGGGTAGAAGTGGTGGCTTTACCGAATAATGAGGGGAAGAGTATCATGGTGTTCCTCAAGAAGCACATATTCTCTCATTTTTGCACTCCTTGTACCATTAATAGTGATGAAGGATCCCACTTTTGCAACTAGCTGTTTAGTGCTCTACTTGAGAAATATGAAGTTAAGCATAGTGTCGCCACCCCTTACCACCCATAAATACGTAGCCAAGTTGAAGTGTAAAATAATGAGATCAAATCAATTCTCACAAAAATGGTGAATGCCAATACAATGGATTGGGCATGAAAATTGGATGATGCATTCTGGGCCTACAGGACTGCATATATAACTCCTATCAGCATGTCTCCGTACCAAATGGTTTTGGGAAAACTTGCTATCTTCATGTGGAGTAAGAACATAAATCCATGTGAGCTTTAAAAGGCTGAACCTAAATTGGGCAAAAGCTGCTCATACTATGGTTGAAGATCTCAATGAGATAGATGAATTTCAGATGTGAGCCTATGAAAATTCCTCACTTTACAAAGCTCGAATAAAGCATTACCATGATCCGTAAATTCTAAAGTGAGAATTCTCTCTCGATGACTGGGTGCTTTCGTTCTCCTCTAGACTTTGGCTTCTTACGAGTAAACTAAATTGAAAATGGTCTGGCCATTTTAAGGTATCTCAACTATTTGCAAATAGAGCAATTGAGTTGGAAGCCGAAAATGGCTCAACATTTAAAGTCAATGGGCAATGAGTCAAATAATATTTGGGTATTCCAGAAGAGGTCACGTTCATAGGAGTGACTTACCTAGATGAGCCGTGACTGAGAGTTACCCTCGTCGAGCTGTGATGTTAAACCAAGTGCTTCTTGGGAAGCAACCTAAGTATCCACTTTTATTTTGTTTCTTTTCTCTTTTAGTTATTTTTGTTGTTGTTTTTGTTGAAATTTGTAGGTAGGAAATGAGATAAGAGGGTTTGAATGTTTGGAAGGCATCAAACTACTTCTGCTCAAGGCAATATGCGAAAGGCATTTTGAGAAGTGCACCTCACATGCTTATCGCCCATAAAAATAGTTTTACCTCTAACTTTTAAGTCCACAAGTACTGCGATGGTCAGGGTTATCCTTCCTTGAAATTTTGTGCATTGCATGCCACTTTTCATGTAGGAAGGCAGATCACTAGAAACTTCTTTATTATGTTCATCCGCACTATGCAATGGTCCTGACATTTTGCCCTTGCTACTCTGTGTGTCGCACATCACTCAAGGGGGTACACCTCACCTAGAACTTATTTCATTAGGGACAATGTTTCTTTTAAGTTGGGAGTGTTCAGTCCCCCTTGTGGAATGTGTTTTAATTAGTGAATTGTTGTCATACATTGCTTATCTCACTTTTTCCTTGTTAATGGTAGGATAGTCGAATAAACTACAAGGATTTTCTTCATACCATGGTTCTTTCCCAAGGAGAAATTGTTTCTTTTGTTTATTTTTGTGTCAAACTGTATTGGTGTGTCCCTATGATAGATTGAGAGGTGACTTTTTTTAAGGGAAAATGCCAAGTATTAGTTTTAAAATTGAGTCTGTGTGTTGCTTGTCTCTAAATGGGGCAACCAAAAATTTTCTTGGCAAGAAGTTTTGCAAATTAAAGGAAATAGGGAAAAATGATTTTTTTCTAAAGCATTCTCTTATCATGACTTGCATATTCCCCATTTGGCTTGAGCGATTCACAAACGAGTGTGTAAAAAAACTCTGAATAGCTTGGCCAAAGTCATTTGTCTGAATTGATTTTGAGACTAATTATGAAATTCTTGTGTTGTGATGCCTCTTGTGGTAAGGTTGTACTTCGTTCTTGTGTATATGTGTTGTGTAGAACTTTCCCTGATTGTGATTCAAGGTGAAATCCTAGATGTCACCGAGCTTGAAAGATAACCTTAAGCCCTTTTTGAATAGCCATTTCACCCAAATTGACTTCCCTTTACATTGAACCTAGTAAGACCCTTTTAGGTTGTGACTTTTCTTTAGAACCTTGTTAGACACCTTGACCCTTTATGGACCCTGGATTTTTGCACCCATCCTCCCTGATGGCTAGAAAGTGAAAGGTAGGCCAAAAGCCTATGTTTGAGGGAGAATTCAAATGATAACATAGGCAAAGGTCTAAATTTGGGGTGTATGTACAAAGTGTGGAGAAGAAAGGAGATGTACTTTAATGCAAGGTAGCACCTCATGCCTAAGATGAAAATTGCTTCAGAATGTCCAATGAAATAAGCAAAATGAAAAGAAAGGAAGAAATTAGTACTACCAAGTGACGATAATAAAAGGATGTTGAATGATTAAGTTGAAAGTAAACTTGGGTTGTGAGAGGGAGAAATAAGGTGAAGTTAATGTTTGAAAATGTGAGAGGTGTTTTGAATGATCAAAAGGAGCATTAGGGAGGTTTAGTTACTTGAGCCAAATGGAATTCTCACCTTAACCGTAGGCAACATCGTAGCCCGTAAATCCTTAGTGATTCTGAGGTTGGTAACTTTACATTAGTGGCGAATTACATGAAAGGCAAGCCTATGGCTCGACACGTATGCACTCAAACTTCATTGATAGGGTGAGAGTCTTCGTGTTTTCTTATAATACCTCTAATTTGAATTGCATGAGTATGAGTAAGATTATCCCTTGTGGTGAGTGGCATCATACACTTGAATAAAAAATAAAGTCTCTATTTAAATTGAGAGGAATTAATGAGACAAGTTATGTGGTAAATCTCGAGGCAATGCTTGAAGGTCCATACCAATGACTTAACAAACTTGATAATCTTGTTTTGAATAAAAAATCTCTTACTTTTGAATGGGAAATGAAATCCTTTTCGGTGAAGTTCTGAAATGAGTACTTGCCTTGAGAGTATGGTGATACAATTTGAGATGAGCATTGTAGTTGAGTCTTTTGTTATTATTTTCTTAGGTTTTAGAGTAAAGATAATATTGTGTACAACCCTTGTATTTTTGAGAAGCTATTTTATTCCTTACCTTGTGAGTATCTTGCTAGAGGATAAGCAATAGTTCAAGTTTTGGGGTTTGATAAGTTGGTAATGTACCAACTTAATGAGCCTTTATTCATGAGTTATTACCATGTTTTGATAAGAATTAGAGGTACTTATTGCCTTTATTAACATAAATGCAGGTATTCTTGGTCAAGTGAATAAATCAAAGGAATTGAACCCAAAGAGCTTAAAAAGAAGTTAAAGTGGGAAGGTGATCATAAAAGTAGAAGAACTGTCAAGAGGTACGACTGACATCCAAGCCGCACAAAGGGACCTGCATTTCGCAAGTGCCATCGCACAAGGAAGATCAGCAACTGCCTGAGTAGCAACCAACATGCGAGCTGCATAATTCAACATGTGATCGCACCCCCTCCCCTCGCACCACACATCGCACAAGAGGGTAGACTTCACTTATTGGAGAGGAAGGCACTTGCCATCCACACACCATAAGGTGCGATCGCATATGCCATCGCACGTCAATCGCACAAGCTCCAAAGGGAATTTTTGTCTAAGTACATGTGACGTAATTGGGAAGGTTCTAAAACCCTTTTTAGGGTGTGTACCGGAGATTAAATTCAGTTTTTACTTTTCCCAAGAAAGAGCATTGAGAGTACACTTTCTCCTCTCTTCTTCCTCATTGAAAAATACCATTTGTAAGAAATTTTGAGCTTGGAATTGGAAATTAGCTTAATATGAATGGAAATTTGGGAAACTAATTTGGTATATTATCTTGTTCCTTTAATATGAGAAGCTAAATCCTATTCTAGGGGCATGTGTATGATGGGTGTTTGAATTTTAGTATGGGTATTGATTAATTATTCTTATAATTGATTATATAGTATGGGTCTATTGCTTTTTTCATGGTTTAATTATAAAATTAATGGTTGCAAATATTGATTGAGGTTACTAATTTTGTACTTGCTTGAAAGAGGAGTTCATAAAATGGGTAAGAATTCAATCGTGGGGATTTGGGATTTCTACCATAGATTATGGCTAGAAATAGATTGATTGAAGCAAATTCCCATCTAACAATCAGATCTAAAAATAGGTGTGATTCACCCTAGTCATTGGTTGGTTTAAGGTAAAGCTATGGTGATTGAGAAAAGACCATGGTACATATATTTGGATGGGTGAAATACTAAAAAATATAGCTCAAACCAAGCGACCCATACCTTTAATCAAAAGATCGCATGATTAATCAATTCCCTAGACCATTGTAGAACCCCATTGGAGGCATACCCTTAGTCTTTCTTCTCTTAATCATCTAATTGTGTTTACGTTGTTCTAGTGTTGAAATTGTTACTCGTAAATTCCCAAACCTTTTCCCCTAATTTTTACTTTTATTCGTGATAACGCTCAAACATACTCTCCGAAGATGGAGGTATTGGTGATCGTTAAGGAAAACACATTTATATTTCTGATGGGAATCGGGGTCGATCCCACAGAGAACAATGTAATCACGATCGAGCTAATAATGAATAATTGCAACTTAATGAAGTTGAATGGACAAAAAGGAAAAAGATATTGATTAGGAGGTTTAAAGTAAAACTAAAGATAAAAGAAAATATAAAAGATAGATTGATCAATGGCCTTCACCTTGCTTTCACCAAGCAAGGACAACAAGGGAGAATTGGGAATGTTAATTCAATTCACAAGACTTGCACCCAATTAACACATAGGTAGTCTTGGCTAAAGGTATACTCAACCGTCTTTCAACCAATCAAGAAACTATCGTCCTGGGTTCTCTCGAATCACCACGAGTGAACAATAACGAACAAATTAACTTAGGTAAGTTGGGCTATTTCTAACCCCAACTCTTAGATGAAAGTTTTCGGCAACCAAACTATCTTTAGCCTTGATCTAGAGTGGAAACCCCAAATTCCCACTATTAAACCTTCCCCAGTTGAGGCAGTCATCTTCCAAGCAAGAACACAATTAGTATGCTAAGTCAATGTTTGGAACAATCAACTATAAGATTAAAGCATAGAAGATTCAATAGACCCATATAATTAATCAAGAGAAAGCTCACGATAAGAATTAAATACCCAAATTTAGTATTATCTCTAATACAAAACCCAAATCTCAATTTAACAATTACACCTACAAATTAGCAATTAAGAACAAGAGTTGAAGAATGGAATTTAAGAAATTTACAATAAATATCATAAAAACTTTCACTACTTTGGTGTAGGGTGATGAACTTGCTCTCCAAGCTTGCCAAAAGTTCTGAGAATGGCCAAAGATACTTTCCAAAATGGTTGGGAAGATTTTTTATGTGAACTGGGATTTCCAAAAGTGGGAATTTCCAAATCTATCATGCATCTAATAATTCCTTCATCGCAGTCGCGTACATGTGCCTCACGATCGCGAGGTTCTTTGACTTTTTTCTACGCGGTCGCGTGACCTCAAACCTGTGGTCACGTTGCTTTAACTTCTTCCTTTATGCGGTCTCGTGGCTTGACTCTCATGGTTGCATTGTATTGCTTTCCTGTGCAATACGGTCGCATGACCTTACACTAGCGATCACGATGAGTAACTTGATTTCAGTGGTCAGTAGTTCCTTTTAGCTTTATTTTGACTTGTTTTCACTCAAATCTTTCCCGAACACTTCTAAACACAAAGACCTATAAAATAGAAGTAATTCATGTCAATTGCATCACTTAAATCTTTCCCGAACACTTCTAAACACAAAGACCTATAAAATAGAAGTAATTCATGTCAATTGCACTATTTATCCACTTTATACTAACAAAAGCATAAGATTTAAAGTTAAATAAGTAGGTAGAATACGAACTTATCAGTTTGCTTGAACACTTACTCGCTCTAGTGATTATTATTCAACAATTTATTAGTGATTCATTGTCCCTTTCTCTGTGGATATGACCCTAACATCCATTAGGTTATTTATTATTTTGCACGACAATCGTTACCACCTTCTATGGGAGAGTGCTTTGGAACGTCATCACTGGCAGAGACCCATTCCAGCTTGTTCTTCACTATTGCATGGCTGGACCATCGGTATCATGATAGTCTTATCAACTTATAAGAAACCCAAACTTGAACTATTGCTTGTACTCAAGCAACAAAATGTCTATTTCAATAGGCACACAACACAAGTGCAAAGACATCACTACAAGCCAAGGAAAATCTAATTCGATCACTAAACATGACTTCGGTTTGTACTACGGATTAGTCAATGACAAGATAACTTAATCTAAGCATTTCCCTCTATTCAAAACACAATTCAAGGATGCAATGGAACATTAAGAACAACCAAGTGAAAACAACCAATCCTCAAGATGTGACTCAAACCACTAGCTTATCAAAACATGCTCCATTGACTCATTGTTGGAGCGATCAATGTCGTCAACTTTCCTAATTCGCATGCCCTAAGATAAACAAAAGTCCTAAAAACACATCATGTACAAAGACAATCACATGGGACAAATACACAAACACTCTCACTTACAAGGAATTTCAAGTACCAATAAGTATTAAGCATAGGCTTGCCCTTATTTTCATTCGCCGCTAGCTCAAAAACAATTGGTCGGAGATCTCATAGGGCTTTTCTAAGCTTGTAATGTAGGCTCGGGGAAGGGTAGGATACACATTTGTATTCAAGTGAATACAGCCTCCTAGAACTGTACACAACTTTTTCAATTTGAAACCAAGGCCATTTCTTTTCATTTTCATTAAACACAAGACACCATTTCACTCATTTCAATTGGGTTTCAATTTTTATCATTTTATTCACCTTGGAGGATTTATTAACTTTCTTTCCTTTCCTCTTGTCCTTTCTTCTTTTCTTTATTTTTCACATTATTCCTTCTTTTTGAAAATTCTTTTTAGGCAAAAAACCAAGATAAACTCATTTAGCCCTCCTCCAAAGTACCTTTTATGAACCCACAAACTTAGGATTTTAGCCTCGATTTCACACTTGTGGAGTTCAAGGAGGGATGGGTTCAAGAGAGGGATTCATTTTCAAAATAGTTCAAGGCTTGTACCGAGGTTGCCAAATAATAGGTATTAGGTTCAAGAGGCATGGCTAATGATTCAATTTAAGTGCAATAATGGCTTTTAAGCCTAAGAAGGATTCAATAATCATAATGAAGGCATAATATCATTTCTCCAACCAAGGGTAATCAAGACTAGCATTAAAGACTAACCGGGCAAGTTTTAGTTGACACAAACAAGAGAAAGAATTATTCAATAAATCGCACCAAACATGGCATGTGAATTATTCAAAATGGGTCAATTTCACTTCCTAAACAAGAACAAAAGGTAGCCACATTCCACGTTATCACCCCTAATGCGTTAAGAGACACATAAAGATCAAAGGGGTTGTCATAAACATCATTTTTTGCCATGCATTTTTCACAATTTTTTTTGGAAGGTTATGCCTATTTAACTTAGCATGCAAGACTAACTTCATTAGCACCAAACGAGTCAATCACTTCTACTATCTCAAAAGATGATGATTTGCGTTTGTTTTCACTTGATTGTGTTCCTCGATTGTATGGGCATCCTTTAGGACTGTAAGTAGATTATGTTACTTCTTTCATTTTGTAAAGCTAACTTGGACTTTTGTTATTGATTGGATGAATGGTTTTAGCTTGTTGAGGCACCATCCTTGGGACTGAGATTATTGAGGGGCTAGCGGGTCCTATCTTACTGAGATGCTCAACCCAACCAGAACTAGAGAAAACAAGGAAAACAACTCATATACATGCTAACTTCCAAAACCAAACAATATAACAAAGATCGACTCTAACCTCTCTGAAAAATCAAACCCATCTAATACCCACATGCAAATCCAACACCATTTTCCTTAAGACAAAACAACTTCCCTAAGTACAAAACCACTGGTACCATACCACACTAATAGAAACACTTCTAGCAACTGCTAGATAACGGCCTAGGCAATAACCACCCAAGACTGCTGGAAAAGAGAACCTCAAATAAATTATAGAACCATAATGAAACCAGAAATAATGCCAACAATACCTACCCACGAGTAAAAACATCGGGTAGTCACCTCTCAAGGACATCACACCCCCACATACTCTACTAAAAAAAAAATCTACCAATGAATTATACATATAAACACTACAACTCAAATAGTTATACAACCAAATGAGAAACAAGTAGTAAAATGTACAAATACACGAAAGGAAAACGTAGATCCGCAAGGAAAATAATGCCAGCACTAGCTGATGGTAACAAAAGTCATACCTGTAGAAATGATATCTGGAACCTCTACCTCGGGCCTACCATGAGAGGCATCGGATTGATGGTATCTCACTCAGAACCGATTCATCAATGATGAAGGCTCGATCATCCCATGCCGAGGATAATCTCTAGAAAAGTGACCAATCACTCTATAACTATAACAACCTAAGGAATCCCTACTCTGACGCGTGGTGCATGTCGACTCTAGATGGATACCTGAACTACATGGCTGAAAGCCACCTCTAACCATCTGAAGACCACCCTTACTACACTACACAATACCTCTTGTTGTCTGGGGACCACCCCTACAACCCTTCACACTGCCTCTAGCCGGTGGCACTGGAACCTTGGGAGATAAGACACGTTGACTCTGCTGGCTAGAAAGTGTGATCATGGGGCAATCCCCCCTATGTTTGGGGAGTGCATCTATTATGATAATACAAGGAAAATTTTTGCTCAAAGTATGAGGTAGTACCCAATGCTTATCTTAAGAAGAAATTTATCTAATAAAAGAATGATTGAAAGAAAGAAAAGATTGGTTGGTGTTACCTTATGAGAAAAGAAAAGGTGCTTTGTATATCAATTGTAAAGGAGAAAAATTGGGACTGTGAGAGGGAGAAATAAGGTAATGTGAATCAAATTTGTGAGCGAGTGCATTAGATTGTTTATGATGGCGTTAGGGAGGTTTAGTCACTTGAGCCAAAATTAAATCCTCACATTAACCGTAGCCTACATCTTTGCCCGTAGGTCCTTATTGATTACAAGATTGGTGAATCTCTATTAGTGGCGAATTACATGAAGGGCAAGCCTATGGTTCAATATGTGTGTACTCAAAATTCTTTGAGAGAGTGAGAGTCTTCGTGTTCTCCGATAATCCCTCTCTTCTGAATTGCATGATTGTGAGTGGGATTCTCTCTTGTGGTGAGTGGCATTACACACTTGAAGTCAGTATTGAAGTCTTGATTTCAATTGAGAGGAATGAATGAGATAAGTTATATGGCGAATCTCGAGGAAAACCTTGAAGGTTAATGCCAACTTAAGAAGCTTGATACTCTTGTTTTGAATGACAAATCCCCTGATTTTGAATGAAAAGTGAAGTGGTTTGATAATAGTTTTGAAATGGGTACTTGCCGTGAGATTATGGTGATACAAATTGAAATGAGCACCTTTGTTTGAATGTTTTTGTTTTGAGTCTTATTTATAATTTTATTGAGACTTAGAGTCGGTATAATCCTTTGGTCAACCCCTATGTTTTGAGATTTATTTCAATCCTTACCTTGTAAGTGTCTTGCTTGAGGACAAGCTATAGTTCAAGTTTGTGGGTTTTATAAGTTGGTAATCTACCAACTTATTGAGCCTTTATTAAAGAATTATTTCCATATTTTGATGCGATTTAGAGGGACTTATTGCCTTTATTATCTTAAATGCAAGTACTCTTAGTCAATAAAAGAAAGAAAAGGATTTCAACCCAAAAGATCTTAAAATAGAAGCTAAAGTACATAGATTATTTTAAAGGCAAGGATCAGCTAAGATGGGCAAAGAGACATGCGAGCAGCAAGAGAACACCTACGTTTCACAGGTGCAAACACACACAATAGTTCAGACACTGCTTGAGCAACAAGCCATATGCGAGTCGCACATTGCCAATGGTGATCACCCCTTTCGGTATGACATCGCAAGTACTTTGATATCACTACTCGGGAGACTGGGCACCTGCGAGTCAAAATTCCCAAGGGGCGACCACATGTGTCTTCGCCTCTTGTTTCGCACATGCCTCAAAGATCAATTTTGCCCAATTGTGTATGATGTACTTGGGAAGGTTCTAAAATCCTTTTTGGGATCTGTACATGGGATACACAATATTTTTTATTTTCCCAAAGAAGATAGTTGATATAGTATAATTTTTCTCTTCTTTTGCTCTGGTGAAAAACACTATTGTTAATATTCTGAGCTTGCAATTTGAATTTAGCTTGCTGAATAAGTGGAATTTTGTGAACCCCATTTGGTATCTTCTCTCATTCCTTTACTATGAGTAGCCAAACTCAATTCTAGGGGTGTGTGTATAATGGGTATTTGAATTTGGGAATTGGTGTTGATTATTTGTGTTTATAATTGATTATTAGGTATGAGTCTATTGAATTCTTCATGTTTTAATTATAAAATTGATGGTTACAAACATTGATTTAGCTTATTAATTGTGTTCTTGCTTGAAAGAGGAGTTCTTCAATTGGGTAAGAGTTCAATAGTGGGGATTTGGGATTTCTGCCATAAATTGAGGCTAGAAATAGCTTGATTTTAGGAAAGTCCCATCTAAGAATCAAATCTACAGATAGTTTGATTCACCTAAGCTAAATTTAGTTGGTTGATTGTCCAACTATGGGGCTTGAAAGATATCATAGTAAACATACTTAGTGGGTTGAAAAACTACTAAGTATGGCTCAAACTAAAGCTACCCATGCTAATAATTGAGAATTTTCTTGAATAATCAACCATATCCCATTGTATAAACCCATCGAAATCACACCCCTAGGCTTCCTCTCTTGATTGAAACTCTTGTATTTACGTCGTTAAGTTGTTATAATTCAAATTTTGAATTTCCCAAACCTTTTCCCCCAACTTTACTTTTACTTGTTCGAATAATTTACTTACTCTAGTGAATTGATTTTTGATGTTTAGGGGCAATTCATCATACCAATATTCGTGGATTTGACCCCAACATCTGTTCTCTACTTATTGGTTTGCTTGACAATTGTTACCACCTCCTTCGGGAGAGTGCTTTTGAAAGTACTAAAACCTCTACCCTGAGTCTGTGAACCACTATAACTGCCCTGATGGCGGGGCCTCTTATAGCAATTCCCTTGGGCCTAATAAAGAATGCCCTTAATAGTGCAGGCATGATGCACAGCATCCAAGAAAGACTGGCTTGAGGCTACCATACCCTCTCTAGCTAAACAAAGTTGTAAGGTCAACCCTCTGACAAAATGACACACCCTCTCGTGCTCGGTGGGCAGAATCATGGTGGAATTCCTAGGCAACTCGTGGACACAAATCTCATACTATGTAACAATCATGAAACCCTGCTCTAACCCGATGAACTCATCCATCAACCACTCTTTCAAGTTGTGCGGCACATACTTGTCCTAGAAAGCCTTGGAGAATTGAGACCAAGTAATCGGAGGTGACCCAACTAGTCTGCAAGCAATGTAAGACCTCCACCATTGTTTTGCTAGACCATCCAGCTAAAACATAGTGTATTTGCTCCGTATGAATCAACAAACCCGAGGTTATGCAACCTCTCCTGGCAACTGAATAGAAACTCGTGATCATCCTCCCTTAGAGAACCAAACAATCTTGAGGGACCCAACCGAAAGAACCTACCGAGCATCATATGCTCCTACGAAGACATAACCAGCCTGGCTATCCAAGGATGAACAATTGTAGGAACTTGAAATACCTCTAAACGGAGAGCCGCAGTAGCAGGCTGCACTCTTGAACCCTCATCCATGATCTGAGAACTAATCAGAGTACCCAACAAAACTGTGGGCTATGACATGCCCTTCAAAAACCCAGGCAGACAAACCAAGTATCCTGTAGGACTTATATATCCATGAAACTTGTTAGATGCTAGGCTGGCCCCATGCTCTCCGGCTCATACTGTACCTCTTCAGCTGCTACCTCCGACTCTTTTGATAATACCCTAGATTGGGCCCGATCTAGCACCACAGCCCATACCCTACCTCTACCCCTAGGGTGACCACTACCACATGCCTTAGTTGGGGCTCTAACTACAAGCACAGGGGCCTCAACCTCACCCGCCGCTGATCTCATCCAAACCATCTAAGAAATAGTGAAACAAGAGACATATAAAAATTGATAGAGTCAAGGATGTACGACAAATAGTCAAACATATGGAATCATTCCTAATAATGCCTTATAGCCTTCCTCAGATAGGATACGAACATCATTGTATCAATCCACGAGACTTTACTAGATGTTTTTCTCTTGTGATACCACTCTGTCATGACCAAAAATTGGGCCATAATGGTGCCTACTAAAAAACCATAGTAGGTAAGCCAACCCAAAAACATGAGACTAATACATGAGCATTAATTAAGGAAGTGGAAAAGAAATCATACCAAGATAGGAGCCAACAATATAGATATATACCCACCATACAAAATATACAACCATGGCCCTACAAATATCGAGAAAGACAAAATATATATATATATATATATATATATATAAGAACCAAAACCCCAGACCTGGTGTCATTAGTATAAGAGCGTCTACGTATAGAATAGCCCTATACAAGAAGCTACTATCTACCAAAATACAAAATACAGATAGTATATATAGAGGGAAATAAGTAAAGTCTCCGGGTACCGGGAGCTCACCATGATACTAACAACAGCTGGCCTCGAACAAAAGGATGGTCACTAAGGGTGGTTCATACTAGGTGTTGCACTAGAAAAAGATGCAAAAACATGGAATGAGTACAAAAAATATGGGGCACTTAGAAGGCATCATAGGTTGCCCGAGCTTCGAAAGATCGTACATAATATAAGAAATAGAAAAGTTAGATAGCTATCGGGATCACCCTAAATCTAGTTATTAAATAAAAATAGGCATATTCTTAACTGATAGTGAAGATAATAATAATAGGAAGAAGCCAATCAAGTACATACATAGGATGCAATGCACCATGGGATGGTATGATGCAAATGTGACCAATGTAGTAGAGTAAAAACAATGAAATGTGATTCACTGGATGCCCCATAGGTTCCCCAAAGCATCTCGCATGCCGCCCTAGGGATCATCAACATATGCAATAATGTGAAACCTAGATATGTTCTCATCAGGCCATCCAAAATCATATATTGGACTCATCAATAGAAGTAAATGGAGAAAAGGTTTGGAAATATCCCTCGGACCGAGTAAAAATGTGGTATTTTTGTTTCCTTTCAAAAAGAAAAGTATAAACCCATGAAATGCCTTTTTGAAATCTGAAACCATATTAAAAGTAGAAAATACCAGCTTTTGGTCAAAACTAATATTTCTTAAAAACACTGCATCTCTATCCATGTAGATGTATATATGAGGGTATACGTGCCAACATAGAGAAACTAAGCACGTAAACATTTATAAAACAAGGAAAAACACCCTCAAAACAAGATAGCTAACCTAGAACTCCATCTAATCCGAGCAATAGCCTCGGGCCCACAGTTACACAATAATAGTAAATATAAATGGAAAATGAAACCATAATATGAAAATAATCAAAAACACCAACTCTACCTTGAAAACTTCCTTAAAATACAATAAGGAATCTAGGGTAACCACGACAAGGCTACAACATCCTAAGTTAAGGATAAGCATGAATAATCCTATTCTACGGTCCTGAAAATGGTCAAATGTGCAGAAGCTAGGATTCAAGCCTAATTCAAACCCTAAACTTACCCTAGCATTCAAATAACTTATAAAATATAAAATATATCTAAACCAGGTCTAAAAGAAGGAAACTATAACCTACCTCGGGGCTGAACTACAAGCATGAACTGTTAATCATGTGACTTTCCCTTCTGGATAGCCTCAGAATGCTTTTACGCTATCAGAAATATAATCGAGGTGTCAAGACGATAAAAATGACCCCCATATTAATATACAAAATTTCATGCCAGAAATCGGGTCTAAAAATGACCCTCAGAGCCCACATAATGAAATGGAAAACAAGATGCATGCCCCAAATTTGGGCAGAAATGAGAGAAAATCCAGACTTCAAATGGTCTGGAACTTAACAGTTTAGTTTAGGAGATAATCATGCAGTTAGAACCCAATTTATGGAAGAAACACGAAAATAAGCTACTACAACGAAGAGGGGGAGAAAATTACTTCAAGAGAACACAAAATCGTCAAGAAATAGCAATTTACCTTCTTAATCTAGGTCTAAAAATGGTGGAAAAGTTTGGAAGTGAAATCACCCGTGGTCGCACTCATCTTAGAAATCTGAGAAAGAATGAAACAATCAAAGTTTAGAAGTCAATAAGGCCAGGAACGCATGATAAGGATACAAGAAGATGGAATGTTTACTAGCAATGTCCTGCAGCCTCTTGCAGATAGGATATTGACATCATCATACCAATCAGCGAGACTCTACTTAGACACTTGTTTCTATACTACAACACTTATGAACCCAGGCTCAAATACCAAACTACCATGACCTGATTTTTGTTAAGTCATGATGGCACCTACAACCCCCTAGTAGGCAAACCAATTCCGGTAGCCCGGAACGGTTAGTTATGGGCTACCACCTAACCAATACGCATGACAATCAGTAATAAATGGGAGAAGAATAATATAAAGACAAGCGAAAGCATAACCCCAAATATATAAGAAAACTATAGCAACCCCAAGACTTGGTATGGACAGTACAGAAGCTTCTAATAGAATACAAGTGCAAAAATTAATAAGAAATAAGTACAGTTGTCTCCGAATATACAAAGAGTAACATTACAAAGATGAGATATTGTCAAGCCCCGATCGTCAGGCGCTCTCCCTAGTCTCGAAGATCCTAAAAGTTGCATGAGTTTC
This sequence comes from Jaltomata sinuosa, assembly GCA_003996215.1. NCBI lineage: Eukaryota > Viridiplantae > Streptophyta > Magnoliopsida > Solanales > Solanaceae > Jaltomata > Jaltomata sinuosa. The sequence goes on along the minus strand of QJPP01000751.1, from coordinate 174,815 downwards.
AAACGGGATCAACAGTGAAAGCTCAACTAATAGCTGCACCAAAAAGTACAGAAGTATAGTATGAGCACCAAAGATATACATACATAGAAACACAGGTGAAAGAAGAGAGAAGGACGCATCTGGGATCCTTGCAACAACAGTATATATAAAAGAGGGTTTAAAGAGATGGGCAGTATACTGGTAACCTAAAAAATAACGAGAAAGAAGGAAAGCAAGCCAACAATCAAACTACAAATCATATACTAATAGAAACAAGCCTAAGATCTCAAATACCAAGATAAAATATCCGTAATCAACTCACAAGTCAAAGACTAAGATGGAATAACTAACCCAAAAGTATCCAAATCTGCTACTCAAGCCAGGATAAAATAGGAATCGACAACCCACAATCTCTAAGAAAGCTACACAATCAGCATCTCAGTAAGATGGGAACCACTAGCCTCTCAATAATCTCAGTCCCAAGGATGGTGCCTCAACAGGTTAAAACCATTCTTCTAATTGATACCGAAAGTCCAAATTTGCTCTACAAAATGAAAGAAGTAACATAATCTACCTACAGTCCCAATAGTTGCCCATACAATTGAGGAACACAATCGAGTGAAACAAACCCTCCGACCACCCATACAACCGGAGCGTACACTGAACACACAGTAAACAAGGGTGGAATTGGCATTCCATATGCATGATAATGATATGATGTGAATTTAACCGATATTTTCCCCCTCAGGTACCTCAAGGGCCCATATAGAGGCAGGACCCATGGAAGGACTCTACCTATGTACCTCTCCTATGCGTACACCCCCCATCTGGCACACGTAGCCTAAGGACCCTGGTCCTGGATCGACAGGGTCCATGGAGGTCTACTAATCGACCACATACATTGCCCAATAATCTCAAATACTAGCTCAAATCTCGAAACCTCATTGTATATTCCCGGGATCAAACCAAGTCTAAAATAGTAGTAAATGTTCAATAACCCTCTCAAAGGGTGACAAAAGGATACTCGGGTCTAAATCAGTAGTAAAACTCTCAATAACCCTCTCAAAGGGTGCCTAAAGCGTATTCGAGTCTAAATCAGTAATAAAATCAAGTCTAGTGCTATGGACCTTCTGAGCCTAGTATCAGTAGGAAATCAAGTCTAGTGCTACGGCCCTGCCAAGCCTAGTATCCGCAGGAAATTAAGTGTAGTTCTACGGCCCTAACGAGCCTAGTATCAGTAGGAAAAATCAAGTCTGAAATCATCCAAATCCCGTTTATCATCATTTATATCGAAAACGAGCGCCCAGGGGTATGCAAAGGTTTAGAAAACTATCTATAGTAAGATCGAAGCAAAAACAGTGATAAAACATGCAGGAAAAAACCTTTTTCAGGGATGATATGCTCGCACACAAATATAAATTAGCCCAATGACTCACAAACATCCCTATCGGCCTTGCACAGGCTCAACAACTCTATAACAGACATAATCAGCATAATATAAATGCTCTGTGTCTGGGACTCGCAGACATTCCCAAATAGCCCACCATCTATGTTCCATAGTCAATACAAGGCTGCACATGACCACAAAGGTAATATACAATACTATGCAAATACTACAAACAACGTATGAAATAAATGGACAAAAAGGCGAACAAGGTCTGGGGTACCAACATTTAACAACCTTCCCAAGTTTACTAATTAGAGCAGTTATAGTCTATATACGCAGAGTCTAGATAGGGGAAACCATAACCAACCTGTCATCTGACTACTAGCTGTGGGGATAGCATTGTCCAAGCTCGAACTACCCCGGGATGTTCCAATTCACAAAAATGCTATCAAGACAATAATCTATGCATTAAAACACGACTAACAATACCCATATCACTATAATAATAGTCGAGCTAAATTTCGAGTCAACGACGGGCTCATGGGCCACACAACTCAAATCCAAAAATGAAGAAGAACAAAATGATCACCATGATCATGAGAGCATATGCCCAGAAAATTGAAGAATTTGGGTATGAAATTCGAGCAAAAACAATCCCTACAAGTCAGGGAACCAAAGAAGGAATTTAAGAAAGAAAAATCAAAAATTGGGCAAGAATCACTTACCACAACGAGAGAGAATATCAAGGAGATGAGTTCCACACACCCATGAGCGTGCAAGCACAAGAAAAACCGAATATATAAGTAATTTTCAAGATTTGAGAATTTACAATAATGGAGGGAATTTAAAGAATGGAAATCAAAAATTAGCAACGAACCTTCCGGATTAATGATGGAAAATGCTCCCGAAGCTATGGTGAATTTATCCGAAGAAAATGATGGCTACAAGTGGAGAAAATTGAGTTTGGGAGCTTTAACAATGGAGGTACGAAGTTGGAAAATGAGGAAAGGGAGACGGAGGTTTAATTTTTAACATTACCAGTAGATACCACAATTGCAGCACTTTCATCGCAAATGCAGACACTGCGAATGTAGCTAAAGCACTACAAATGCAGAAAACACTGCAAATACGGCATTTCACCACAATTGCGGTGGCTGCAAATGCGTTCAAATGCCCGCAAATGCAGACCCAACAGATGCACCAAAACTCAACTAAACTTAAAACATTGAATGGACCCTTGGGATTCATCCGGGGTCCCATGAACACTAATGAATAGAGCTATTTAACTAGAAACGAAATTTTGGATCCAACAAAATCAACATAAATACCATCGGAGGTCGATTAAATGAAAAAGTGGGCCCCCGCCCAAAACCAACCTTAGGCCAACTATTTCCAAAACGTAACCCAATGGATGAAAACACTTCCAGAAGCCTAAACTCAATGTTCCAGAGCTAACAGTGTTGATGGAATTTCCATTCGAGGCCATCTTCTCCAAATGTTGACCAAAGTCAACCATACAAGCCCAACTGGCTTGAAAACACAGAACGAGAGAGATTTCCATGTTGAATGGATCCCAAATCCCAACACAACTAGACCAAAGTCCATGCTTCGGAGCTAACAAAGCTGTCGGAATTTGATTCTGAGCATGATAGCTAAGAATGTTGACCAAAGCCTATAATTTTCAAAGTTGAAGCTCTAAATCCTGGAACGGCCAAAAAGACCAAACAAATGACTCGGGCACCGAACTACCGGTCCCAGCAAGTCATTTATGACTTAGGGCCGCTACATGCACTCTCTAATACTACAAGAAAGGCAAAAAAATGAGAATGACCGGAAGAGTCATTACATGTTTAGTCTTCATTCGAGGATTAATGGTCCCAAAGAGGAGATAATGTAATACCCCATACATTTGAATGGCCTTTAAAGAAAGAAAATGAACCTATATGACCTTTAGAATGAATAGAAATCGATTAGTAATGAGTTTAGAAGTGCTAAGGGAGCTTAGAACATGGAAAAGAACCATGTTTCACGGGGTAAGAGGCAAGCCTTAGCCCCCATATCGCATAAAACAATACAGGGGTCCACTGGACCAATCCCATGATGGGCCGTGTGGTACATGAGTCCCAAATATGAATTGAGACATGAAAAGCATGTTGGGGGGCCATGCGTTGGGGTGTGCAGTGCACCCTCTTATTTTGCCTGATGAGATTTGGTTTTTTAGCGTTATTTGAAGGGCAAATTGGTCCCTACCTTACCCAATATCTCCCTCACCTATATAAGACATCCTTAGACCCATAGGGCATGATTTTTAGTCAGAACAATACGTTACTTCCTTCCCCAAAGATCCAAGAGAACCTAAGGCGTTCAAGGACTTTCTCATATTCTCTCTATCAAACCTAAGGCATTCTTCTCAAATGCCTCAAACTTCAGCTTTTCTTTACGAATTCTCTTCTACCAGGTATGTAGGTATTAAGTAAGGATTTTTTTCATCCTTATGCCCAAAACCCCAAGATTCTACATCGAATTTCATGACTTTAGAGATTTGGGTTCTTACCTTCTTATGCATATCTATATGTAATTCAATTCTTATGCTTATTATATGATTTTCATCTTATGTAATTGGATTATACTATGTTTTAGTAAATTCCATGATATTTTACAAATGTTTGAGAAATAAGGAACTTAGCCAAAATTCATAGTATTTTCTCATGAAATGGTTTATCGTAGAATCTAATTCAGAAGGTCGGTGTTAATGCTTGTAAATAAAGTTTAGTCAGTTTTCAGTTGTAGTCTTTAGAAATCAATGATTTCAGAGTAGTATGGTTCTAACATAGGAAATCAGGACCTCAGTTTAAAATGAGCTAACATAATTAGTTTTGGGAGTAGTTATTAGCACCGAGTTGGACCACGGTTCAGCGTATCCTAAAATTCTAGAACTACGAGCCATCGTAGAATTTTTTAGCCCCTCAGTGGGCCTTAGTTTAGTGATCATACCAGTCATGCCTCTACACCCTTAAAAAGTGTATTGGGTCCTCTCGATTGGGCGTATACATCAGACTCCACGTCTAGCTCACGTGGTTTATGTCGATTAACAGGCTCTCTTTTAGAATTAGTTTCAGTAATATGTATTAGGCCCTCATATCAGTTTTACAGCTGTTAAATATATGTTTTTAGAATATCCTTGCATTTTTTATTATTTTAAGCATGATTATACTCTAGGCCTATGTATTATTGTTTAGCTTACATTATAAATAGCATATCAGTATTTTAGCATGCTTATTATGAATATAGTCAGCCTGCATATCTCTCATGCTCAGTACATTCAAAGTACCGAAACATACTCTTTGTGATGCATCCTATCATGATGCAGGTTCAGGTTTTCAGGTTCCACCTCACAATTAGCTTGTTCCAGTGCCATCTCAGTGACAGACAATAATGAGTCCTCATTATTAAAGGACATATATTTCTATGCTTTTTGAGTTAGCTTATTTTTCTATTTCTGTATTTTTGAGTTACCTGGGATCTTGTCCAAAGAAACTCATTAGTAATAGAGGCTTCCAGACATAGAGTTAGATTTCAGACTATTCACATATGTTATATGTCAGACTCATATACTCATTTATTTAGAGATTTTTAGTCTATATTTCTAAACTCTAAATTTAATTCAGTAATAGCTTTTGGTTAGATATTTATATGAATCAGAATGCTTAGCTTATGTCAGATCAAAGGTTAGCTTATGGTCACTTGTGACTCTAAGCACCGTGTTATGTCTAGGGCATAGGCTCAGGGCGTGACAGTTTGGTGTTACACTTTAGGCCACATTTTCTTCTGATAAAATATAACAGTTATCTCAATGATATACATTCTCTACTTGCTTCATGAATAGTTATTATCCAGTATGATTCAAAGAAATATCAACAATAGACTGCTTTGTAGATTGCATGATATAACAGTACCACCGCATGTAAATAGATAGCCCGTTTGAGATGGATATTTATGTGGGTCAGATAAATAACTTTCATTTGCATGACCAACAAGATCTGCACTATCTTAATTAGTATAAACCAAACCCATATAAACGGTCCCCTTTAGATATCGTAGTATATGCTTAATTCCATTACGATGTGTCCATGCAAGGAAAAAATTATATCTTGCTAGAAAATTTATAGAAATGTCTATGCTAGATCTTGTCATGCCACAAGTTAGGATAGGGCGGATAAGCGTTGACACCCAATTTTGTCTCCTCTCCCTCCCTTTTTCATCATTTTACGCATTCGATGGTCTATTGTGTCTACAAGGCCAAAGTAATAAATTTATTTATTTATTAAGAAATTTTATTCTAAAAAATATTATCTCCACCATTTTACTATTACTATAATTATTATTATTACCATTACTATTACTATAACTATTATTATTATTATTATTATTATTATTATTATTATTTTATTCATTACTTTAAAAAAATATTATTTTTTACATTGTTATTGATAAATAGTTGAGAAAATATTCTAAAGTTATCTTTTATCAAAGTTCATCATAAATACTAGTGGATTATCATTGACTAAATACAATTATTTATTTAATAATTTTTTCACTTTGTATTTACCTATTTTTTGTAGTAACCTCTAATAAGACTTGTCAAATATTTTAAAAATTCAATACTTTACTAGTAAGAAATATTTTTTTGGCAAATATTATTTTACCCTAGATTGAATCTTTTCCAAGATATACTCTATCAAAAAAGTGATTTACCTTGCCAATTTTTGACTCTTCAAAGTCTTTATTTTTTCCTTATAAAGACACCTTTCTTCTTTAGAGAGGGTATGCAATGAGAGAAAAAGGGAATGGGAGAGAGGTCACAAACAGAGATATCTTCTTCATGTTAGCACGAGAACGATACACACACTGTGACAAAATAAAATCTAGATCTCAACTTCTTACATTTATACATTTGTGCACTCATCATCATCACCATCTCTCCATTTTGAAGCCATCCCTTCACTGCTGATCTTTTTATTCTTTCCTCCATGGCCACAATGGTAATCAAACAAACCCAAGACAACACTAATTTAAACAAAACCTGAAGTAGCGACGATTTGCCCCTAAGAATGACGTCATCCAATATATCATACGTCCAAACCATGTATTACTAAGAGTGGGTTACTCAGACTTCACTCCAAACTCAAAATTCCATGCTAATCAAGAGGTATAAATGACATGCATCATCATATAAATCACAATCCACCAATTTAACACAATTCGTAATAACAAAATACTCAAAATTAGATTTCAAAATCAAATCTTAAACATATTGGGGCAATGAGGGGTTTCAACTAGCATGCTAAACAAATTACTCCCAAAACAAAGAAAAATTTATATTTAAAGTAGGGGAGCATACACAAGTGAAAATCGTGAAGTGGGTGAGTGAAAATTAAAACTTTTGAACTCCTACAATGGAACCCTAAAATTTTTCCAGAAAAAGTAATGGCGTTGGCGGTTGTGACCACGGTGGTGCGGTGGTGATAAGGAGAAGATGATTGTGGAGAAGGAATTTTTGTTGTTGAAGGAGTTTGTGTGAGAGTTTAAGGAGGTTTTGGAGAGTTAGTAATGGTGAAGGAGAAGGAAAAGTCATATTTGAGGGGGTTAAGAAGGTGATGAGGCACGGTTCAGAGACAGATGGGGTTCGGTCAATCGGGTTAGGTAAAAGTTTAAAATACATACCTTCACCTGTGCTTGCATATGCATTTTCAAGGTGTCATCCTGCAGCTCGAATGTGGAGCGTACGTGATGATTTTTCAAAGTTTTCTCCCTATTCACTTGTTCGGACCTACATTGCACATGCGTGCCGCAAGTCCACTCATGCATTACACATATTGACTCGCATGTGCCTAAATGTTTTTGAACTTTTTCCCACATAGACTGCCTCCCATATGCATCCCACCTGTGTGCTGCTGCTCTGTACATGTGGCTCATAATTGAGGCACATGTCTTCTTCAAGAATCCTTTAAATACATTGTTACTTTCCAAGCTTCATGCATTCTTAAAATAATCCAAAGACAACAAAAAAGTGAAGTAAATAAATCAAAAACACTTGGGTTGCCTCCCAAGAAGCGCTTAATTTAACATCACGGCTTGTAGATAGTACCTCAAGGATCAATGCTTGTCTGGAGCTATGCCAAGGAGATTGGCACAGTTCTTTCCAAAGCTTCGGATGTATCTTCTCACAAGTGTCACCAACTCGTCCATTTTCTAAGTATGCAACTCATCAGATGTGGGAATTGGTAGAGTGTCATTGGGACCAATGTACACATTCACCAAATTTGGTAACTTAAGCATGCTAATATCCTCAGGGTCCCTCTTTTCTTGACTATCATATAGCATAAGTTTCTTACTCACTAGTTCTCCTCCAAGATCTTATCCATAAGGAACCTTAACTAGCTCATCCGTTGTAGAAATCATAGACACGACCCTACACTTATCTGCTGGTTTCATTAATTGGAAAACATTAAATGTGACCTCTTCACTATAAACCCAGAATTTGAGTTCTCTAAATTCAACATCAACAAGTGCTCATATGATGGCTAAAAATGGGTTCCCTAAAATGATAGACACCTCTATGTCCACATCAGAATCCAACACAATAAAATCCATTGGGAGAATGAACTTATCGACATTCACCAACACATCAAATAGAATACCAATCGGGTGTTTGATTGAACGTTCAGCCATAAGCAACCTCATTGGAGTTGGCTTGGAAGATCCTAAGACAAATTTCTTGAAAATATTAAGGGGCATCAAATTAATTCTAGACCTTAGGTCACACAGGTATCTATTGAACAAGTACACCCCAATGGTGCAAGAAATGGTAAAAGATCCTAAGCCTTCTCTATTTAAGGTTAAGTTACTTTCCATGATCACACTACAAGGATTTGACACCTTCACCGTGCCCACATTAACAACTCTTTTCTTCTTCAAAAGCTCCTTCACAAACTTGGCATACCCCAATATCTTTAATAAGGCATCTACCAAAGAAATGTTCACCGATAGCTTACTAAATAAGTCAACAAGTTTCTTGAACTGATTGTCCTTCTTCTAATTGATTAATCTTTGAGGATAAGGGGGAGGACACTTGGGCAATGACTTTGGATAATTTACAACTTTTCCCCCCCTTTCCCTCCTCTATATCAATCACAAGTTGAGGAGGTGACTCAACCATTTCTTTTTCCACACTTGGGTTTTCATCAACCACATCCGCACTCTTCTCGTTAACATTTTACATGGGTGCACTAGGATTCACCCCAGCCTTTGGATTCTCACTATTTTTCTTTCCAAGCACAACCTCTTTGGTGGCATTACCGACACCATCAAGTTTCTTTCCAATGTGAGTAGTTGATGTGCCTGGATTCTACGGCATATTTTGACACCATTAACTAAGAATACTCGCAGGTTTTCTAGCAACTTTTGTGTCTTTTGATGTTTTTATGTTGTATTTGCAGGGAATGTAGACAAGGATAAAAAGGAAGTAAAAATACTCAAGCCAAGTAACAAGGGTTGGGCTTGATGGAGGACCTGACGGCTCGTCACACAGGTGACTTACAGTCAGGAGAGCCACCAAACCGGGCATCAGCTAAAGGAGTCGCTGGAGAGCGGCGAAGGTTGGCACGACGGCCCGTCACACCCGTGATGGACCGTCAGCCAAGCCGTCAAGTGGGAGCTCAAGGAGAGCCTGCACTGGATAGCAGCGATGGTTGGTGTAATGGACCATCACATGGGTGACTGACCGTCAGCCAAACCGTCAAGTCAGAGCTAAAAAATGGCATGCACTGGATAGTGGCGATGGCAGGGAGTGACGGCCAGTCGCAGTGGCGATGGTCCGTCAGGCGACTCGTCAAACGCGACGCGGGATTCCAAAAATCCTATTTTTGGACTTTATTTCCTGAACTACTATAAATACCCTGTGTTAGGTTTATTTTATTATTCATTACCCAATAGTTCTAGGATATTTTTGAGCGACTTTTGAGAGGAAGAAATACGACAAACACGTTTGTCTTCTTCTTCATCATATTATTCTTCCATTGTTCTTGGGATCTTGGTTTCTTGTTCTTGGATAATTGAAGCTTGTGTTCATATATCGTAAGATCTCTTATTTCTATTTTGAATATGATTTTCTTTTCTTCTCCTAATAGCATGAGTAACTAACTTCCCACAACTAGGGTTGTGGGAGCCATGACAAAAGTAGCAATATAGATTCCGGGTAGCGTAGGGTTCAATCTTTATGTTGTCACGTTGTTAATCATTCATTATTAATGTTTTCTAGTGGTTGCAAACATTAGGACATGCCTAGGTTTAATTTGCTTGAGTAAAGAGATTAAAACCGGGAAATTTGATTAACTACGAGGATTCGAGACTACCAACTCTCGTCTTATGATTAATGTTGTAACTAGATTAATCTACTTGATGTTTTAGGACTGAAATAAGCAAGCTCACCTTTTCAAGTTCGAGAGAATTGAAAAGGAAATTCGTCTATCTGGTTTAGAAACATTTAGATGATACCATTAATTCAATCACATCATGACATGCATATAGAAAGAACACGGTTAAGCTTTGAGTCGACATTGTTACGACGCCATGGTGAACACTTCCCTAGTTCACTCTCATATTGATTATTCATCATACATTATTATTTGTTTTGATCAAATATTGTTCACACAAACCCCCCTATTTACCGGAAACTATTGATTACTAGTCATCTAATTCACTAACGACTTAATTTGCACCTTATTCCCTGTGGGATCGACCCCAACCTCTGTTGGGTTCTATATTTGACGACGACCGCTTATGCTTCGTAATTGGAGTTGTAATTTGGGCGTATCAAATTTTGGCGCCGTTGCCGGGGAATACGGTTGTTTATTAAGTCTGGTGTGTTTATTTGACTCTTAGTCATATTTCCTAATTTTACTTTTATTTGTTGTTTTTTTTTTTACAGGGTACTGAGTTGTGCATGCCAAGTACCCGACGCTTGGGTGAACCAATATTACCCTACGACCCTGAGTTCGCAAGAACGCTAAGGCAAACCATGAATGCACAACAAACGGAGGCAGCAAGGCTCGCTGCAGAACAACAGGCTCAACAGGATCAACATCACTTGAATGCCAAAGATATAGAGGATGATACTGCATTAGACGGAGTTGGTGCTACAGGCGCCATTGTTCTTCCTCCACTAGCGCCCGGGGCCAAGTTCAACATAACTAGCACAATGCTCCACCTGTTGAACTTAAAGGGATTGTTCCGTGATATGGCTGGTGATGATCCAAACCGACACCTGATGAACTTTGTGGGTATCTGCAAGTCGTTCGAATTGCCTGGAGTAAGTCATACCGCGATTAGACTCAGGTTGTTTCCATTGTCTCTATCTGATGAGGCAGCGCTATGGTTGACAGAGCTAACCCCCGACTCTATCGCAACCTGGGGAGAGTTGAAAGGAGCTTTCCTAGAAAGGTTCTTTCCTCCCTCTACGATAATATAGTTGAGGGATGAAATTAGCAATTTCAGACAACAACCTCATGAGGCGTTACATGAGACGTGGTTGCGGTTCAAGAAGAAGCTGACACAATGCCCTAACCATCAGTTGACCGACAATTTCCAGATGCAGACATTTTACAAGGCACTAAATTCGTCTACCAAGCCGACACTGGATAATGCAGCAGGTGGAGCATTTATGGGTCTCACTTTTATCGATGCCATAGCTATTCTGGAACGGCTCACTAAAACCAACAGGGCCTAGCATACACGGGACACAGAGATGGCTGCTAGCACTCATGCAGTCGGTATGTCAGAAGAACAACGCAGGAGAGAGGAAGAGCGGGAGACATGGAGAAAGTGAAAGTTGTGGGTTCCCAAAGTAGAGCAGCAGAGTTCGAGTCTGATGAGGAGGCGAATTATTTTGGGGGTTTCCAGGACAATGGCCAGGGAAACCAAGGTCGGAACTATCAGAAAGACAACTACTATGAAAAAGCTGGCTACAGAGACCGTGATCAGGGGAACTGGATGAATAAAACTGATAGAGGTGGGTTGTACGTACCACCTGGTAACCGAGAAAGAAGTAGCAATGATACAGGGACGTCCAAGTTAGAGAATATGATGGCAAAGATGTTGTTGAAGGTAGAATCTACTGACTCCGGAGTCAAGGAAATGAAATCTGAATTATCATCATTGAGTCAGTTGGTTAATTCTCATTCCACCTCAATCAAGCAGTTAGAGCAAAAAAAGAGTCAAGTCTCGGCGTCTCTAAATCAAAGGAAAGCTGGAACATTGCCGAGTGACACCATTGAAAACTCGAGAAACGACAGAAATTGTATGGCAATCACCACCAGAAGCGGTAAGACATTATCGGAATCACATCCGGTAATTCAGACCCAGAAAGGTAGCGTTGCTGAGAAAGATGAGTTAGTAGATGCTGAAAATATGGTCAATGAGGGTGTGAAAGTGTCTGTTGAAAAACTCGGTGCGGAAGAAGATGCTACTCAAGTGCTCACGGATAAAAGCAAGGAAGTTGAAAAACTTCCAACTATGATGCCTCGGCCACCACCTCCTTTCCCACAACGGTTGAAGAAGAAAGTGGAAGATAGCAAGTTCCTGAACTTCATGACCATGCTAAAACAGATATCAGTAAACATCCCTCAGGTGGATGCGCTTGAACAAATGCCATGTTATGACAAGTTCATGAAGGACTTGATCACAAAGAAGAGGTCGGTAAGTTTTGAACCGGAAGACAACCTCCACCATTGTAGCGCCATTTCATACAGGTCGCTAGTCCAAAAGAAAGAAGACCCAGGTGTGTTCACTATTCCTTGCACCATAGGGGAGTTTAACTTTGCAAAGGCTCTTTGTGACTTGGGGGCTAGCATAAACTTGATGTCGTTAGCCATCTACCGGCAGTTGGGCTTAGGAGCTCCCAAACCAATGACTATGAGATTATTGATGGCTGACAGATCGGTGAAACGCCCGGTTGGTATTTTATGATGTACTTGTGAAGGTGGGGAAGTTCATATTTCTGGCAGACTTCGTGATTTTGGACTGCGAGGTAGACTTTGAAGTCCCTATTATTTTTGGACGACCCTTCTTGGCAACCGAAAGAGTATTAGTAGATATGGAGAGCAACGATTTGAATTTCAGGTTGAACGACGAGGTAGTGAAGTTTAATGTGTGCAAGTCAATGAGGCAACCGAGGGACATGAATGTCGTCTCGGTTATTGATGTTGTTGCTGAATCTGATGTGATTGTTTCTGTTGAAGAGAGACTTGCTATAGAGACATTAGCAGCAGCCATGATGAACTTCGATGATGATGGCGTCGGAGATTATGAGGAAATTGTAAATGCTGTGGTTGGAATGGGGTCATATGGTTATGCCCCAAAGAAATTGGATCTCGATTTAAAGAACAGACCGACACCTCCTGCAAAGCCTTCTATTGAGGAAGCGCCGGTATTAGAGTTGAAAGAGTTGCCAGGCCATCTGAAGTATGCATTTTTGGGTGACAAAGATACCTTACCTGTAATCATCGCGACAGACCTTGTGCAATCTCAAGTTGAAGCGTTACTATCCATACTGAGGAGACACAAAAGAGCAATCGGCAGGACCATTGCAGATATTATTGGCATCCCACCAGGTATTTGTACTCATAAGATACAGCTAGAAGAAAATTGCACTCCCACCATCGAGCACCAGCGGACACTAAATCCGCCAATGCAAGAGGTAGTGAAGAAAGAGATCATCAAATGGCTCGATGCTGGAGTGGTTTACCCAATTTCTGATAGCAAATGGGCAAGCCCAGTGCAATGTGTTCCTAAGAAGGGAGGAATGACTGTGGTAGCAAATGACAAAAATGAGCTGATTCCATTAAGACCTGTCACGAGGTGGCGAGTCTGTATGGATTACCTGAAAATAAACTCCTGTACTCTCCATGATCATTTCCCCATGCCCTTTATGGATCAGATGGTGGATAGATTAGCTGGAAGAGGTTGGTATTGCTTTTTAGATGGATATTCGGGGTACAACCAAATATCTATCGCCCCGGAAGATCAGGAGAAGACCACTTTCACCTGCCCCTATGGTACGTTTGTTTTTAGACGCATGCCCTTTGGTCTTTGCAATGCTCCTGCAACATTCCAAAGATGCATGATGTCTATCTTTTCTGATATGGTGGAGAACACATTGGAAGTCTTCATGGATGACTTTTCGGTAGTGGGTGATGCATTTGATGATTGCTTGGCTAATATGGGTCAGGCATTGCAAAGGTGTAAAGAGTCAAACCTCGTGCGGAATTGGGAGAAATGCCATTTCATGGTGAAAGAAGGCATTGTATTAGGGCACAAAATATCTATGAAAGGTGTCGAGGTGGATAGAGCCAAGATAGAAGTCATCGAGAAACTACCCCTACCCATTTCAGTAAAGGGTGTGAGGAGCTTTCTTGGTCATGCCGGTTTCTACCGAAGATTCATTAAAGATTTCTCTAAGGTTGCTACCCTATTGTGCAGGTTGTTGGAAAAGGAAACTAAGTTTGTGTTTGATGTTGAGTGTTTGAGGGCGTTTGAGTGCCTGAAAGAAAAGTTAATGGATGCTCCTATTATAATTGCCCCGGACTGGTTCAAACCATTCGAAATAATGTGCGATGCGAGTGGTGTTGCACTTGGAGCTGTTCTGGGACAGAAGCGAGACAAACTTTTTCACCCCATTTATTATGCTAGTAAAGCATTGAATGGGGCGCAAAAGAACTACACAGTGACAGAACAGGAGCTGTTGGTTGTTGTATACGCTTTTGAGAAATTCAGAGCGTACTTACTTGGTACAAAAGTGGTGGTGCACATAGATCATGCAGCCTTGAGGTATCTAATGACCAAAAAGGATGCAAAACCTCGACTAATCTGATGGGTGCTATTGTTTCAGGAATTTGACTTTGAAGTCAAAGATCGGAAAGGGTGTGAGAACCAGGTAGCGGATCATCTGTCCAGGCTTGAGAGGGAAGAGAACGTAATAGATGAATCGGAGATTGATGATGCATTCCCGGATGAGCAGGTGATGGCTGCATCACTTGATATGGTGCCTTGGTACGCTGACTTCGCAAATTATGCAGTAAGTGACATGATCCCGGAAGATTTGAACTTCCACCAGAAAAAGAAGTTTCTCCATGATGCAAGTAAATTTTTCTGGGATGAGCCGTATTTATTCTGGTTGTGTGCTGATAACATAGTCAGGAGATGTGTACCGGAAGTGGAAATGACAAGCATCTTGCAAGCTTGCCATTCATCCCCAGTTGGAGGACATCATGCGGGTAATCGAACTACCCAAAAAATCTTACAGTGTGGGTACTATTGGCCGACAATCCAGAAAGATTCCTATGAATTTGCCAAGTGCTGTGATCGATGCCAACGAAGAGTAGTGATCTCTCGCCGATAAGAATTGCCCATGTCCACTATTTTGGAGGTTGAGTTGTTCGACGTATGGGGAATAGATTTCATGGGCCCTTTTGAAAGCTCTTATGGGAACCGTTACATCTTGGTAGCGGTGGATTATGTTTCAAAGTGGGTAGAGGAGGTTGCTTTGGCGGATAACAAAGGTAGAAGTGTGGTGGAATTTTTAAAAATAAACATCTTTGCTCGGTTTGGCATGCCTTGCACAATCATCAGTGATGGAGGTTCACATTTTTGTAATAAGGTGTTCCGGGCTGCTCTAGCAAAATATGGAGTGAAGAAACACAAGGTAGCCACACCTTATCACCCCTAAACCAGTGGGAAAGTCGAGGTGTCGAACCGGGAAATTAAAGAGATCTTGGCTAAGACAGTGAATGTGAACCAGCGAGATTGGGTGAGAAAGCTGGATGACGCACTCTGGGCGTACCGAACAGTGTTTAAGACGCCGATAGGTATATCTCCTTACAAATTTGTTTTTAGTAAAGCTTGTCACTTGCCCGTGGAACTTGAGCACAAGGCCCTTTGGGCGCTCAAAAAGTTAATTCTCAGTTGGAAAGAGGCATCAGAACTAAGGTTGGAACAATTGAATGAGATGGACGAGTTCCGATTGCAAGCATATGAGAGATCCGCTCTCTACAAGGAACGAATGAAGCTGTACCATGACAGGAAAATTGAGAAAAGGGAGTTCAAGGTTGGGGACTTGGTATTGTTTTTCAACTCCAGGTTCAAATTATTTCCCGGGAAACTCAAATCCAAATGGTCCAGACCATTCAAAGTACACCAAATGTTCCCATCCGGTGCGGTCGAACTCGAAAATAAAGATGGTGAGTTGTTCAAAGCCAATGGAAAGAGGGTAAAGCAATATCTCGGCCTCCCGGAGGAGGTACATGTTCTGTCTTTGGTGTATCTTGATGAAGTCTGAGTAATCAAGACACCCGCGTCGTGCCGCGGCGTTAAATCAGGCGTTGTATGGGAGTCAACCCATAGATTGTTGTTGTATTATGGTCTTAGAAAGATTTGATTTGTTAGAATTGGTTAATTTGTGCGTTGAGTATGCAGGTACAAAAAGGTGGAAGTAACAACATGATTCTGTCTACGAGTGAAGGTTCCAGTTGACGTACCGTCACGCATACGACGGCCCGTCACACGGACCGTCACATGTTGACAAATATTCAGACCCACTGTTTGGTACTGACGGTATGAGTGACGGACCATCACGGACTTGGTGGACCGTCACTTCAGGTCGTCACCCACGAGACTCACAAAGGCTCACTGTCTAATTGTGATGGACCGCCAAGTAGTTGACGGACCGTCACACCAGGCCACCGCATCAGGTAAGTTTTTTTTTTTTTTTAATTTTGGGAGACCCGACCCAAAACCATACCGACCCGCCCAATTATATATTAAATCATCTTCACCTTCATCCCACTCATATTATACTCTCAAGCTCCAACCCTCCATTAAAACAATAATCCTCTTCTCCCCAAGCAAGTCCACAACCCGCTCCCAAGTCCCACATCCCCATTGTCCTTTCTCCACCGTCGTCCAAAATGCAAGAAACCATCAAATTCCCGCTAGTTGTCCATCGGTTCATATAAATCAAAAGGGAATAGCGATTTATTCTCACTAACAAAATCAAGGTACGATTCTAAACTCTTCCTCGTTGAGATTATTTGAGTAGTGTGACGAATTATCGGAGGAAATTATTAGGTTTGTATATTTGTGAAATTGTGATAATGTAAACATTGTTGGGTATGAGTGGTGTTGTTTTTTGAAATCGTAAATTTTACATGGGTGAAGTCTTGAGTAACCCATGAGATTAAACACATGATGGGTGGTGACTTTGTAAAACCAATGCCCATAAAAAATGGGAAAACCCCTAATAGACCACAAGGTGTTCGAGGAAATGCCTCAAAGAAAGTAAAATCACGCTGCCTTAAAGTGACGGTTGGAATGATGGACCATCACACACGTGACTTCCCGTCATCCAAACCGTCAACAATAGACAGTTCACTATCTCAAAGTGACGGTCGATGCGATGGTCCGTCACCAATGCGACTGACCGTCACCCGGACCGTCACTCCAAGACAGTGGCGATAAGTGAGTGTTTTTCAAGTTCTCATGTGTTTAAACTTGTGCACGTGCAGGTACATGGCCCCCAAACAACAACCACCTCGCGGTCAAGCCCAAAAGAGGAAAGAAAAGACCGCTGCCACTCGGACCATAATTGATGAATCGAGTAGCGACGAGGAAGAAGTTGAAGCCCCGACTTACCAGACTAGGCTAGCTAAACCAAGAACCACCCAAGTCTCCCAGTCTGAAGAGGAGAGTGGGTCATCTAGCAGTGAGTCGGGGAGCGTTAGTGGATCTGAAGAAAGTGGTAGCTCCAACCCCAATCCGGAGGATGTAGGTGGTCCTGAAACCACCAAAATTGCAGGGAGTGCACCCATGGATAGAGAATCGATCCGGTGGGCATTTAAGGATGCTCAGAAGCACTATCTTGACTGTCTTACCAAAACAATGTCGAGAAGCCACAAAAGACCGATATCTAAAGAAGTGCAATTCATGACCATAGATCTGCCTGAGTACCCAGTTCTTCAGACACAGTTTTAGAGGTATCAGCTCGAGTGGATGAGCTCACCCCCGGGATTCTATTATCCAGAACTAGTCCAGGAATTCTATGCCAACTATTTAGCACTGTTGGAGAACAAATGTGAGCCAGGAAAAGGGGTTAATCAGCACCAAGGCAGGACAGGGTGCCGGTTCGGGGTAAACAAGTGAACATCTCCCGAGAAATGATCAACAGAGTCCTCTTTGGCCCTGAATACATCCCTCCACCTGATATGCCAGAGTTTCATGACAAGATTTCCAACGCCTACTCGTAGAGACCATAGTTAGCCCGAACATTGACTGATGGCTCACCATCTTGGCTAACTCAGAGGGGACGGATATCGAAGCAATCACTAAGCTTCGTAGCCAAGTTTTGGTGGGCGGTTGTGCGGTACAGGTTATATCCAACAGGAGGAGACAATAAGAGGGAAGATCCATCCTTGTGGCAAACTTGATAGCCGAGTACGTCATCAACTTTGGAATGATAATTGCAGATGAGATGCGGACCAGGGCCATAAAAACTACTTCTTCTTTACCGTTCCCGTTTCTAGTCACTGGGTTATGCAGGCGTGCAGAGGTACCGATATGGGATGGTATTGATAAGCAAGTGACAGCGTCATCAAAGGAAAATATTGACAAATCAAAGGATGACACTATGTTTGAAATGAGGATTCATAAGCCTCAGATATTCGAAGAGCCAACCACAACCACCTCCGAGGCAACCGACACCCCATCAGGCACAGAAATGCCACTTGCGATGTTTGATCCGAAAACTTCCCAGACAACGAGAGCTACTGCTGAAAGCTCTGGCACTGCGGCAAGGCCTCCTCTACCACCAGAATATCACATGAACACCCAAAATTTTGCTAAAATAGTGCAAAAGCAGAAACAGTTGGATAAACAAATTGCCGTTTGGACGGACTTGTTCAATCCCACCATTGATGAAGCAATACGGGAGGCTCTGAAGCCATTTGAGGGGCTGCGCGCAAGGGTCGATGCTATGGAAACCCGGATGGATGCAAGGCTAAACGAAATGAGCATCCCGGACCTGGCAAGATTTGAGGTGGAACTAAAGAAGGTGAAAAATGATATCACAGTCCTCAAGCAAGAAAAAACACTTTATGAGGAGACTTCGGAGTTCGTGGACTTGGACGAAGAAACCACGATAGTGGATTTGATGGGTCGGCCACTGAAAATTAATGAACCCCAAGCAGGTAAAAGTGGGGTAAATAAGTCAAAGAAGAGGAAGCACAAAAAGATATCAGCTGAGGAGGATGAGTTAGAGGTTCCGAAGCAGCGCTCGATAGTAGATGAGCAGCTGCGACAGGAAAGAGTGCGTGCCCAAGTAGGTGGGGCATCATCCAGTACAGTACCGGAGTCTGAAAGGACCCCAGATGTTGATGAGCCGCGTACGGAAACCTAGGTTTCCCAGGTACCCCTATGCCTTTATTCTGAATATCTGTTTCTTTGAGCATTGAGGACAATGCTAAACTATTTTGTTAGGGGTAGGAGTACCACCACCGGAGGTTTTTATTGTCGTGTTTTTTTTCCTCCGGTGTGTTATCCAGTAGAACCGGCATGTTTAAGTTGTCGTTTAAATTTTGGTTGTGTTGTGATGTCTATAGCAAGCATGGCTTTTTGAAAGATGAACTAAAAGGAGCCCCCTCTGAAAAAGTTGATTTTGTACTTATGTTTGAGATGATTGACTGTTCTGGATCCTTGAATGTCATCGTGTGGTTATGATTGTAATAATTATGCTTAAGCCGAGCTGTTGTTTTGATGGTTGGTAGTGGTATGGGTTCTTGGTGCCAAGTGTGTGTGAGATTATTGTTATAAATTCTTACTCTGTGCATGCATCTAGAACTTGCCCGGTCTATTTTGTTAAGTTTGAAGTTGGTTGCTTAGGAAAGGATCACATGACCTTTTTGTGTGCAGTCCACTTAGCCTATAAGACCATCCAAATGCAAATAATCCCTTTGACCCCTGTTTGAGCCATAATTGACCCTATTCTTTCAATAACCTATCACCGATCCTTTTTAACTTTGAATCCCTATTTTGGCCCTGGTCCTTCCTTGGACATCGTGCACCTCAACTCAGGCAATCAGCCTATGTTGAGGGTGGCTACTATAGAGGTAAATGATAAGAAAAATAGGATGGATAAGATTGGTTGTGAATAGAATGAAAATTTCGAGTGTGCGCTTATGGAATCGCATGTGCATTGTTTGAAATCGTTTGTGAGTGTGAGCGCCTTACCTAGTCCCAAATCATGTGTGTGGGACTTCTTTGTGGTGAGGGCACCAAGATCTCTATATTATCTATTGACTGTTGCGATAGTTGTGCGTATGTATGTAGAATATTCTATCATATCATAATAACATGTTTGGATCCTTGCAAGTTAGCGTTTCATACATTTGTGTACTACCAGAGGGTGGCTTGATTTAAATTTAATAGACTGTTTAGTGGCCATGATTTGCTAAGGATTTGTGTTTGTATTCTTCGTTAAGTCGTCAGTTGTTTTTATGTCATGTTGCTTGAGGACAAGCGAACGTTTTAAGTTGAGGGTGTTGATGTGCCTGGATTCTACGACACATTTTGACACCTTTAACTAAGAATACTCGCAAGTTTTCTAGCAACTTTTGTGTCTTTTGATGTTTTTATGTTGTATTTGCAGGGAATGTAGACAAGGATAAAAAGAAAGTAAAAATACTCAAGCCAAGTAACAAGGGTTGGGATTGACGGAGGACCTGACGGCTCATCACATAGGTGACTGACCGTCAGGAGAGCCACCAAATCGGGCATCAGCTAAAGGAGCCACTGGATAGCGGCGACGGTTGGAACGACGGCCCGTCACACCCGTGACAGACCGTCAGCCAAGCCGTCAAGTGGGAGCTCAAGGAGAGCCTGCACTGGATAGCAGCGATGGTTGGCGTGACGGACCGTCACATGGGCGACTGACCGTCAGCCAAACCATCAAGTCAGAGCTAAAAAATGGCATGCACTGGATAGTGGCGACGGCAGGGAGTGACGGCCAGTCGCAGTGGCGATGGTCCGTTAGGCGACTCGTCAAACGCGACGCCGGATTCTGAAAATCCTATTTTTGGACTTTATTTTCTGGACTACTATAAGTAACCTGTGTTGGGTTTATTTTATTATTCATTACCCAATAGTTCTAGGATATTTTTGAGCGACTTTTGAGAGGAAGAAATATGACAAACATGTTTGTCTTCTTCTTCATCATATTATTCTTCCATTGTTCTTGGGATCTTGGTTTCTTGTTCTTGGATAATTTAAGCTTGTGTTCATATATCGTAAGAATTTCTTCTTTCTATTTTGAATATGATTTTCTTCTCTTCTCCTAATAGCATGAGTAACTAACTTCCCACAACTAGGGTTGTGGGAGCCATGGCGAAAGTAGCAATATAGATTCTGGGTAGCGTAGGGTTCAATCTTTATGTTGTCACGTTGTTAATCATTCATTATTAACGTTTTCTAGTGGTTGCAAACATTAGGACATGCCTAGGTTTAATTTGCTTGAGTAAAGAGATTAAAACTGGGAAATTTGATTAACTACGAGGATTCGAGACTACCAACTCTCGTCTTATGATTAATGTTGTAACTAGATTAATCTACTTGATGTTTTAGGATTGAAATAAGAAAGTGCACCTTTTCAAGTTTGAGAGAATTGAAAAGGAAATTCGTCTATTTGGTTGAGAAACGTTTAGATGATACCATTAATTCAATCACATCGTGACATGCATATAGAAAGAACCCGGTTAAGCTTTAAGTCGACATTATTACGACGCCATGGTGAACACTTCCCTAGTTCACTCTCATATTGATTATTCATCGTACATTATTATTTGTTTTGATCAAATATTGTTCACACAAACCCCCCTATTTACCGGAAACTATTGATTACTAGTCATCTAATTCACTAACGACTTAATTTGCACCTTATTCCCTGTGGGATCGACCCCAACCTCTGTTGGGTTCTATATTTGACGACGACCGCTTACGCTTCGTAATTGGAGTTGTAATTTGGGCGTATCAGTTATAATAGCCATAACATGGCCATCATTCTTTAAGTTAAGGAGAGTGTCACTAGGAAGTGTTCCCTTCAATCGTGGGTTCATTTGAGCCGATAAATGATTCATTTAAGCTTTGAGATACTTGATAAAGGCCGAGTGAGAAATCATAGTGTGAGTGAGGTTAGATACATTATTTTTCAATTTTCTGACCCTATTATCCATAGACTCCACTTTATTCAAGACACGAGCCAACATATCCTCAAGCTAGCCAAGTCTTTGGCTTTCTGTACTTCTTCTTGCATCTTTTTCAATTTTCTTGCAATTTCAGCAATCTTTTCATTCTGTTCAGCAATAACATTGTCTCTCACAGCCAAAGTGTTCTCTTTTTCACTATCAGTCATTTTTTCTTTAGAAAAGCGAAGGTTAGAGGATGAATCCAGGTGTGCCTTTGAGCGGGTGAAGTAAGGATGTTTTGCCAGTTTCATCAACATAGATCAATTTCTATTACCTATTGAAGTGAAAAACAACTCACAGGCCAATATGTTAAATCCCGTCAGTGATAAATAATATAAAATATCTGATAGAAAATAAACACATAAGGATTGCTTAAAACACATAATAGTTGCTTTTCATCAAGGCAAATCGAGCCATGGGTAATTTGGCTCGATGGTTCAATGGACAAAAATTTGCCCATTGATTTTTGATAAGTGGATTTTTTCAGGAAGATTGACTTGTTGACGTTGTAGCACCTTTGCTTGTTGTACTTTCTGAACTTGATGACACCCTTGTAAAAGTGGGAAATGAAAATTTCTTAATGATAGGGGTGGGGCCTTAAAGGTTGCCTACGTATCTCACGAAGGAGAATTTAGGCCCTACGTAGTTCGAATAGGTAATAGATAAATTTTGTTTCATTTCATTTCATCCACTATTTTTTATTACAAAGGGAAAGTAAAAGCGACATAAAGGTAATAACTAAAAACTAGAAACTCTGCTACTTTTAAAGCTTCATTTAGATAGTGGTTGATCTTCCGGATCTTCTCAATCTTCTTCTTCAAGGGTGATAAGATGGAAACTCCAGCTCGATCTTCCCTGGGTAAATGAGATATTCCAAGTCAACTCAAAAGTGGCTGCAAGTTTTGATGATATGGCCCCTTACCCCTGCATGATAGAGGAAAAACTATTTTCCTTGGTGCCAAGCCCTAGACATCTTACTTGGATTCCTTTCCACCGGCTCCAGAATCTTGGCTTGAACCAACTTAGCATAAATCTCGTAGTAGGTGTCCTGGAAGTGTCATGACCCAATTTTTCGGTCATGATGGAACCTACAACCCCCAGTAGGTGAACTAATCCCCGTAGCCCAGAACAGTTAGTAATGGGCTACTATCTAACAAATAAGAGAACAAGACGAAGAGAACAGATAAAAGGACTATAAATATATACATATGCGGAGACTAAACCAAACCCCAAGACTTGGTATCATAGTATAGAGCTCAAACTACATACATGGAGTGCAAACGATCCAAACAATATATACAGATGTCTCTGAATGGTAATAAAGTACATGAAGCAAAAGATAAACTAAAGCTAAGCTCCGATCGCCAAGAGCTCACCCTCAGTCTGAAGTAGTCCCCAACATATCTCTAAGCACGAATCACAACGATCTAACGGCGATGGCCCATGCTAGGATCTGCACCCATAGATGCAGGGGGTAGGGGTGAGCACCAAATGCGAAGCATAAGGTACCCAGTAGGTATCATAGGCCGACTGGGCACATATAGGATAAAAGAATAGTAACAGACAGAATAGAAGCAAGTAGTCACAGAAATCAACGAAAAGTACACAGGAACTAGCCCAGAGAAAAGTCAACAGAACCACATGTGAGGCCAGCAAGCAAAACATATACACCATAGGCACAGGTGAAAGTAAGAAACAATGCACCTGGGGTCCTTGCAATAACAGTGTATACATAATAAGTTTACAAAATGGATGATATATGTCATGGGTCTAGTGATTTCACCATATTTTAACTGTAAAATTGATGGTGGCAAACAATGATGTACCTCACTTGATTGTGTTCTTGCTTACAAAAGGGGTTTACAATTTTGGATGTAAAATTACTAGTGGGTACTTGGGATTCCACTTAGATTAAGACTAGAAATAGCTCAATTCGCCAGAAATACCCATTTAAAGGTCTAAGCTAGAAATAGTGTGACCTCTCCAAGCATATATTTGTTGGTTATTGCTTAAACAACCGTGTTTGAATAAAAACCGTTGGATATATTATTGTTTGATCAAGAGATTAACAAGCATGCCTAAAACCAATGCTATCCACGTTGTTCAGCGAGAATTTACATGAATGAGAAATCACCCTAACCCGTATTTGAGTCCCATTTGACACACATCCCTAGTTTTCCTCTCTTATTGTTTACACCTACCTTTACATTATTGTCTTGTGTTGAATTGAGAATTTTGATAGATTTCCCAATCCCCTATTCCTTTACTCTTATTATTGTGAACAAACTACTCTCGTTGTGAAGTCTTTTCTTTACATTTGACTTGGCTAGTCACCAATTTTTTGTGGGATCGACCCCAACACCCATCGTGAATATATAAATATGTTTTCCTCTAACGGTTGCTAATACCTCAATCTAGGAGAGTACACTTTAGCGTTATCACCCCTATTGCTTTGGTGTTTCATCCAGCGCCAGGATTTCAGAGTGAGAGCTTACCACATCATCTAGGGGGTTTGGGGCCAGCCTAGCCTCCGATGGGATTTATGGAAACCACAGTTCTTCATGATACCATGGCTAGGAATACGAGTCTTCCAGAGGGTGTATGAGTACCGCAGGTAGGGGCAGTACCCAGTTCTTTGAGCAGTGCTTCTGTTAGATTTGAGGTTCTAGGTCTTTAGCAGGGTTGTATGTCAGTATTAGAATATGAGGCGAGGTTTTACAAGGTGGTTAGGTGCACTGCTAGGATTGTGCCTACAAAGTTTGAGAGTGTTTAAGGTTTTGTTGGTGGATTGATTTAACCACTTCATTTGGTTAAAGAGCACTTGGTTACAGTTGGGACTACCTTTCTAACTGTAGAGGGGTAGAAAGTCACCGTTGTCAGGGCAGTTTTTGAGGTTCTCAGTCTCCAAGTAGGGGATTCTCTCATAAAGATTGGTTCCATTGCTTTCTAGTTTGTAGGATAGTTTTAGCGGCTCCACTAGTTTTATAAGATTGTTCTGCAGAGCATGTTGAGCAGAGTGGTCATGGTGCAGGTCAAGTTTCCCAGTGTTTGTGTTTAGGGTATAATATCATATTTTAAGGCTCATCAAGGAGCCCAGTAGTATCTTATTCTAAGGCTCGTCAAGGATTCCAATAATAGTTTATTCTAAGGCTCGTTAAGCAGCCCAATAGTAGTATAGTTTTAAGGCTTGTCAAGGATCCCATAGTAGCTTATTTTAAGGATCGTCAAAGAGCCCAATAGTAGCTTATTCTAATGCTTGTGAAGCAGCCAAATAGTATCCCGACACAGATAATAGAACAAAAGTAGCATGACTAAATTTTAGTAGCACAAAAGTACTATAATTCAATTTTAGTAGCTCAAAAAGTAACATGATTAACTTTCAGTATTTCAAAAAGTAGCATGATTCAATTTCAGTAGATCAAAATGTAGCAGAGTCAATTTCAGGAGCTCAAAAAGTAGCATGATTCAATTTTAGTGGATCAAAATTTGCATGATTCAATAAAAGTGTATGAGGGTAGAGTAACATAGACTTTGAACCCAATTTTAGAAAGTGAAGCATCTTTTGATGACGTTTGTTCTTGATTACAAGAATAATTTCAGTATTTTTTACTTTTTACTCACACTCAAAGAAAAATTAAAAGTTTTAAGGGGCAAGGTTGACTCATAACTTAGATTGTCTTTAGCTCCTCGCTATTGAATCCAGCTCATGGACTTCAGACTTGCACACAATTATAATGAAACTTTTGAGGATTCCTAAAATATTTCTTCCTTTTTTTTCACTTATGGAGTCTTATATTTCTGCTTCATTCAGAATAAAATATTAGTTAAAAATCGATTGTCCTGCATTGAACATCAAAACTTTGACTTTGAATCTGAGTAGAAATATAGAGAATATGAAGACGTAAGCATTGAATTATGAGAGTCTATTCAAATAAATGTTCAATTTTATGAAGAAAGAAAAATAAAATAAGGCATCATCATGGCTTATAAAAGTACCAAGATTCGAAATGTATAGGGACAACATAGTAAGATATAACTAGTCAAATGTTTCAAACTAAGGTAGAAGTGTATGATCCATGAAGAGGGCTGGAATTATGTGGAATGTTGGAAATTTTTTCTTTAAAATAGGACTGGATTAAAGATTATGATTGGAATCGAAGCTTAAATGCTAGACAACTTTTTGGCCAAATAAATCAAAATAAACACCCAATAAAATGTAACGCATAACTCAGAACATTGATGGAATAACCTATAAAGAATGAGCTATTTTTTAAAAAGAACATTAGTGGAATGGACGGGCCAAAACTTAGGCTTAAAGAATCATTTGATATCATAGCTCATAAAATAGATTTTAACGTATGAGACTTAATGACAGTGATGGAATTTATGATTTTAGATGGTTATTGTAATTTTTGGAGAGCGAGATAATTTCATACATAAAAATATGTTAAGCATGTACTAAAGGTGACAGGGATGACAAGCATATAGTGATAACATATTTAAAAATACGCATGAGATAATTAAAAGAACTTTATTTTGAATTAGTGAGAAGAATGAAGATTTTGAAGAATTGACTAATTCAAAAAAATTGCCTTAGTTTCTGGTTATGAGACACTTCCCTTTTAAAAGTCAAAGAATTTGATAGATAGCGAAGCTCATTTGAGTGATTAAAAAATTGCCCCAATTTTCACTCTGAATGAATTTTATGAAGAAAAAGAAAAGGAAGAGACTAAGGATTTTGTTTGATAGAGAGATTATTCGAGTGACAAAAAATCACACTAATTTTCAAATGTGAGGACGTTTTGAGAGGAAACATTAAAGGGAAGAGAGAAAGCCAATATATTTAACCGATAGATAAGATTATTTGAGTAAGAAGATTATTTGAGTGATAAAAACTATCCTAACTTTTCAAATGTGAGGACATTTCGAGAAGAAAAAGCAAAGAAGAAAAACTATGGTTAATGCATGCATGACTTAAATCAAGGGATGATAGGGAACTATCTTAAATTTTTTTAAGATTTGGATAGACACGGAATCAAGATTTTCTTAGATAAGAAGGGACGTGGTAATATGGTAGAAAAACTATTCTTTCATCCCACGTCTATGTCAACTCTCTAAATACGGTATTGAATGAATTTTGGAAAAGTGCACAGGCATAACTCACCTGTATAGTGTATAAAAGTATGAAGTTCTCAAGTGAAGAAAATATGAGAATAAAGAAAGTTATATAAATCTTTGAACAAATAGCACATATGAAAGACGGTAGCACATTGGATAGTATAAGGAAAGGGGTAAAGGAATAGAGCAGAATTGATAATAATAAGTTCGTGGATAAAGGAAATTTGAAAGGAAGAAATAATAGTGTCACGATTTGATTTCTCAGGTCAAGATGGCACCTACTACCCCTTGTAAGCAGACCAATCCCCATAGCCCAGAATGGTTAGTAATTGATCACAATAAAAGTGAAGCACACAAAAGAAAGAAACTAAGCGGTAGCAAGTAAAGAAGCATAGAAAGGACATAACAAAAATATATATATAAAACTACACCATCCCATGACATGGTATCACAGTATAAAATCCACTACTAAATATACAAAGTATAAGAGGGAGAGTACAAAAGTAAAATATAAATCTGTCTCTGGATAAACAAAAGAGTAAACAAAGCCAAAAGAAGAGATATGGCCAATCCCTGGTCGCCAGGAGCTCACCCTATGTCTCAGATGTCCAAAAAATTACATGAGTCTCCATGTCAACAATGATGGCCCACATTAGGATCTACACCGGAGAGATGCAGAAGTGTAGTATAAGCACCAATTACAAAGCAACGGGTACCCAGTAGGCATCATAGGTTGACTGCGCATATATAAAATTTAAAAGCAGTAAATAGAAGATAAAGAAGGAAAAGGTCACAGAAGCAAATAGAGTAAAGCACAAGGAAGCTAGCCATCTATAAAAGTCACAAGTGAACTAAGCTAGCCATAAAAGATGAATCACATAGCACCGATGAAAGAGTACATAACACACCTGGATCCTTGTAATAACAATGAATAAAGGAAAGGTTAAAGAACAGGGCGGTGTACCAGTAACATTAAATAACAGGAAGGAAACAAAGGAAACTAAACATAAGCATGCTAATAATATAACTCACAAAGTAAGGATGGTCATATGTAACCTAGTAGGTAACTACAATAGGAGTAGGTAAAATAATCTGCCTACAACCCCAACAAGCGCTGATACACCAAAGTAATACATACAAGTGAAAGTAAACCCTACGGCATCCCATACTACAAAATCGTACACTCAGAAAATAGCAAACACGGGGTGGAACCATGCAGAAATGAATTATATGCTATAAAGTGCCAGTGGTACCATATGCACCTGCTCCGGCGTCCATAGGCACAATAGGTAGGACCCATGCAAGGCTTCTCTCGTATAACTCTACTCTCCCGTATACACCTCCTCCGGTACTCTCAGCCCGTTGGCCCAAGTCTGGATCGACAAGGTCTATGTAGGTCTTTGAGACCACATACAACTCTCAAAATATCATGATGCATGCCAGAGTTTATTCAGGTCTAAAATCAGTAATAAAATCATTTCTAGAACTCTACCCTAGCCGAGTCTAGTGTCGTTTAAAAATAACTGATAAAACCATCATATAATCCCTTTTACACCAAAAAGATCAATAAAACCAGTTTTCAAATCCATTTATAACCATTAATCACTGAAATCAGGACCTTGGGGTCATTCAAAGTGAGAAAAGCGGTATAGTTAGGCCAACAACAATGTAGTAGTAATAAATAAACGCAGAAAAGCTCTTTTCATGATGATGATATGCTCAGATACAATCAACAGCTCAATAACTCACAATCAACCTACTAGCCATGCACATGCTTTATCCACTCTACAGCACAAATAACCAGCTCATCATTGCAAATCAGTGTTCGTGACTCGCAGGAACTTCCCGAATATCCAACCAACTATGGTCCAAGGCATAATCCAAAGGCCACTCATGGCCATAAGTGGTACTACTGCCATACTAATTCAAATAATAAAGCGGAAATAGCAAGAATGGACAGAAAGTAAACGGACAAGGTCTGGGGTGCCAAACTAGTAAGCCCAATCCAATGATGCTAAATAGTGCATTTACATTATATATAGGCCAAGTCTAAGATAGGTAAGC
The DNA here is from genome assembly GCA_003996215.1 of Jaltomata sinuosa. Taxonomy (NCBI): domain Eukaryota; kingdom Viridiplantae; phylum Streptophyta; class Magnoliopsida; order Solanales; family Solanaceae; genus Jaltomata; species Jaltomata sinuosa. The sequence goes on along the minus strand of QJPP01000751.1, from coordinate 145,925 downwards.
CTTATCCTACCTACGTCTGACAAAAAGCTACTGAAAGGTCATCGTCCGAGCACAAACTGCTCCGAGAAGCCCCGAATAGTGATCAAACCATCAATAACATAAGCATCTCATCAAAAGGAAGATAATGATATCCATAAGGCTAATAATTTAGGTGGATCAAAATCTTGGACAAAAATGGGTCCGTGGTCCTGCAACCCAAAATTGAAAGTGGAAATACCATAAGGTTCTAAACACCGCTTGGAACATATACTCAAAATTTGAGCATAATTTGGGTAAGGAAAGGCCTAAAATAACCCGGAGAAGAAGAGGAATTAAAATGCAAAAACTTTACATAACCAAGAATAACACCGGAGAAAATACGTGCCATGGAGAGAGGGAACAAGGACACCAAGGTAAAACACGCTTCTCAATGAAAGAATACTCTCAAACCCGCATCTAAAACACAAGAAGCAACCCAAAGTTAAGTTAGGAATCAACCATGGAAGCTTAGCCACGACTATGGAAAAATTGGAGAAGGGAGGCATACTTAATCGAAAGAGGAAACAATGGAAACCACCTATCGACGAATCCCCACGACTATGATATGATTTTGCCCAAACTTTTGGTGAGAGAAATGGGTTAGAGTGAGAGTGGAAATGAGAAAAATGGCTGAAAATGTGAGGGGATAGACTTTTATATTGCAGGTCATACAGATGCGCGATCGCGGTCCCCAGGCATGATCGTGCTAAAGGTGGAAACAGAAGAACTAATGCGATTGTGATCCCTAGGCACAATTATGCTGAAGGAGCAACAATGGCACCAGCGTGATTGCAGTTCGCAGGCGTGATTATGCTGATGAAGGAAAGCACCAAGGACACGATCACGGTTCTTATGAGTGATCGTGCTGAGAACTGCTCTGTTGCAGAAATACCAGCAATTTAGAAACATTCCTATGGGGGTTTCGGGAACAATCAAAACCCAATATATGCAAACCAAATGTGCAACCAGAGTTGAAATAACGTTCCATACTCAATGTAATTGACAAAACTTTCATACGAGGTCATCTTGATGAAATGTTGACCCAAGTCAACACTTGTAAATTTCAACCGAACACCCTAAATGAGCTCGGCTTACCCGGGAACTAAACCAACCACTACCTAACCTAAACTCGACATTTCAGAGCTGATGGAATAGACAAAATTCAAATTTGATGCTCCAATCATTAAAAGTTGACCAAAGTCAAATTCAAAATCCCAACAAGCCTAAAATCTCAGCAAGTGAGATTAAACCATTCAAAAAGCTCTTAGGCCCCAACTAAAGGTCCAACAATATCAAAATCCATGATCGGAGCTAATGAAACTATCATAATTCAATTCCGAACATGTTTGCTATGAATATTGACTAAAGTCAATGATTTCCTAAGTTAAAGCTCCAAAATAGAAAAATGGTCATAAAGACCAAATGAACGGCCCAAGCATCGAACCATCGGTCCCACCAAGTCATAAATATCTTTGGCCACTACAGGTAAGCTCTAACAGTACAAGGAAGGAGAAAATGCAAAAATGACTAGAAGGGTCATTACATATAGAGTAAATAAAATAAACAAATAGAGGAAAAAATTAAAGGAAATAACACAAATCCTGTAAGGAGAATAAAGAAGAGGATTAATCATAATAGAAATCAAGCAAGGAAACAATAAAGGAATAAGGTAAGAGGAGATACATGGAAAAAAATAAATTATAGGCTAAGGAACAAATAAAATAATTTTTAAAAAAAACCTGCTTAAAAGGTCAATTAAGAAACAAATAAAGGACTTTAAGAAGAGGATATTTATGTGAGGCAAATAATTCAATTAAGAAAACAAAATATAAAAAAAGGATATACATGGTACAATTTTTTTATCTAAATGTGGAAAGTAATTAGACATGGAAATAAGTCTTTCAACAAAAAAAAAATGGAAAGGGATTAACATGGCACAAAAATATTTAAGGAAATAAATAAAGAAAAGGGAGAAGTATTTAAGCATGGTACGTAACTTTTTTTTAAAGTATGCATGGTACGTAACTATTTCAGGAAATAAGTGTTTTGAGAGTCAAATAAAAAGGAAAAGGAACGGAAGTTTCTAATCATGGAAAGATAAATAACTTATTTTAAGAAAACAAGTAAAATGAAGCAAGGAAGGATGTTAAACATGGAACTACATCGGTAATTTAAGAAAGAAAATAAAGGGAAAAGGAAAAGAGATTAATCATGGATAGAAAATAAACTCACATAAAAATAAAGTAAAACAATTAAATTCCACAAATATAATACAAAATCAAAATGCAAACAAATCACAAAATCCCACATAAAATACAAATTTGTAATGGTTATACCTAAGTATTCATCAGTGGAGTAGTCATGCTGTCGCACCCTATTTGTTTTGTGAAAGGCAGAATTTGATACATGGCAACTCTTTTAGGATATTAAAAAGAGAAGAGTTGCCACCTAACAAATTATCTCAAAAAGAAGGTGTTAATCACCTTTTGATATCCACATATGTGATTTTTTCATGACCCAACTGGACCATGAGTGGCACCCACACAACCCTCCGATGGGAGAACCAACTAACCGAACCTAAATCTCAAGCTTAACCAATTTTAGAAGAGATAGAACCCAACAATTAAGTCATAATATGTCAACTCTAATATAAATGAAAATCAGTATGCGGAAGTAGTTTAACATCATCCAAGGAACTTAAATTCACCGTACAAGAACTCTAATCAAAATATCATCTAGGATATCCAAAAATACTAAAAACAGTAACTTATAAGAGACCCATCGATCAGAAGATGGATCCTGGGTATCCTGAGAAGTAGTGCTCAGCCTTTGATCTGAAGTCAACTCTTTTACTCTAGTCGAGATCATTTTTCAGCCTCTGCAATACAGACTACACTCAACAAAATAATAGCACAGGATAGTTGTCACGACCTGATTTTTCGGTCATGATGGCACCTACAACCCCCAGTAGGCGAACCAATCCCTATAGTCCAGAACGGTTAGTCATGGGTTACTAAGTGGAATAAAACATCATAAAGTGGATGAAAACATAATATAAGTGGAAGCAAGGGATATACGATCAAGAAAAGGGATAACAGGAATATATATAGAAGCTAAAACCATCCCAAAACCTGGTATCATAGTACAAGAGTCGGAACTACATCAACAGAGTACAAAGGATCCAAAATAATATATACAAATGTCTTTGAGTAGTAAGAGAGAACATAATCCAAAAGATAAACTAAAAGCTAATCTCAGGCTGCCAAGACCTCACCCTCGGTCTGGGACTGTCAAATATCTCCTCGCACAAGTCTCCACGAGCTAACGGTGATGGCCAATACTAGGATCTGCACTAGAATATACAGAGTGTAGTATGAGCACCAATTGCTAAGCAAAGGGTACCCAGTAGGTATCATAGGCCGACTGGGCACATATAAGATATAAGAGCAGTAATGTAGCAAAATAGAATCAAATAGTCATAGAAAGAAACGAATAAGCACACGAAAGCTAGCACATATGAATACAAGAAGAAAACAATAGACTTGGCTAGCTACTAGAATATATATCACACAAACACAGGTGTAAGAAAGGAAGAATGCACATGGGATCCTCGCAATAACAATATATATATAAAGTTTTAGAAATAGGAGGTATACCGATAACCTCAAGTGGAAGAAGGGAAGGATAGAATCAATTAATCTAATCATGTGTGAAACCCAATTCGACTACTAAAACATGCCAATAATCTAAGTAGAACATGAAGTTAACCCGAATACAACCATAATCAGAACCAGAGGTGCGATAGGATAATAATAAGTCTACCTACAGCTCCAACGGCCGCCCATACAACCGAGGAACGCAATCAAGTGAAATAAAACCATTTGGCCACCCATACAATTGGAGCGTACACTAAGCACAAAGCAAACAAGGGTGGAATCTCACACAAATGGATGATATGATATGATATGCTGAAACCTAGTGATGGTAGTGTTATATGTTACCCCCTCCAGTGTCCCAAAGGCCTAATAGAGGCAGGATCCATTGAAGGAAAGCTCCCGAGTACCTCTACTCCACCGTACACCCCTTCTCCGGTCACCGTCGGCCTATAACACTTGGTCCAGAATGGTAGGGTCCATGGAGGTCTACTCATAGACTATATATTAAATTTTTTAACCTTAGTATAATCATCCAAAGCATAGCCGAATCCAAATAAGTCCTAAAATCTAAAAAATGCACGCTCGGGGTTCTACCCGGGTCAAAATCAGTGCATCAAGTCTCAAAAGGCCCAACAAGGGTTCCCAGACATAACCAGGTCTAAAACAATAGTAAAACCAATCTGTAGCTCAGTTTGACCGACTCTAGTACCATCTCAAATCAATCAGAAGTCAAGTCTAGCACTACGACCCAATCGAGTCTAGTATAAGTATGAAAATAGTGATAAAATCATCCTTTTAACTTTCTTACCCCAAGAAGGTCCATAAAAATCAGTTCCAAACCTTTTATAACCACTTTTATCAAAAAGGGGCCCTCGAGGCCATGCAAGGTTTAGAAAACCATCAATATAGTAGGCCTGAAGCCAAAACCATAGTAAAACATGCAAAAATGCTCTTATATGCACGATAATGGCATGCTAAATCCCAAATAGTAGCCCAATGTCTCAAAATCAACCTATCGGCCCTACACAGGCTCCAATCGCTCAACAACACAGATAACCAGCCTAAGCTCACAATATCGATGTACGAGATTTGCGGACATTCTCAATAACCCACCATCTATGTTCCACAGTCAAATACAAGGACACACAGGAACACAATGGTGATATAAGCACCTACGATGAATTCTACAACCAAATGAGTGAAATAATACGAACATGAAAGAATGGGAATGGTCTGGGGTACCAAGCTAATAAACCCAACCCAAGGATGCTAATGAGTACAATTCTATACTATATATGCAAAGTCTAAAACAATTAAACCATAACCTACCTATCGTTCGATGACAAGATGCTGGAACGACGATGAACAAGCCCGAATTGCTCCGAGAAGCTCCGAATGGAAATCAAACTATCAAGAACATTAACTACGCGTCAAAAAAAGTCTAACAATACCCATAATTCTATAGCAATAGTAAGGTCAAAATTTGAGTCAAAAGTAGGTCCATGGGGCTCGCAACTCTAAATCGAAAATGAAAAGTAGCACAAAAGACCACAACAATGCCAAGAGAGCATGCTCCAAAAGTGAGCGAATTTGGCCAAGAGAAAGGGAAAAAAATAGCACTCTCAAGTAAGGATTTAAAGATAATATTTCAAGAATATAATCCGAAAATTGGAGCATGAATTACTTACCACAATGAGGTGAAACACACCAAGAAAGTGAAATCAATGAACCCAACAGGCGCTGGAGCACTAATGCGCTGGCATGGCGCCATCAGTGCTGATGACACATGCAGGCTTAGCACAATCGCGCTGCCTGGGTGCCATAGGCACTTTAGGCTCGGCCTAAAATTGAAAACCAGATGTGTTAGAAATTTCCACGGGGTGTTCCGGGCACGATCAGAACCCGATACTCAAAAACTAATAATGTTAATAGAGTGGAAACGATATTCTGGACTTAACGAAATTGACAAAACTTCCATACAAGGTCTTTTCATAGGAACGTTGACCCAAGTCAACAGTAAGTAAAATCGACCAACCACCCAAAATGAGCCCGGCTCACCCGAGACCCAAACCAGCTCCCTACCTAACCCAAACTCAAAATTCTAGAGCTGATGGAATCGTTCAATTTAGAATCTGATGCTCCGATCATCGAAGGCTGACCCAAGTCACAAGATTTCACTGCTAGGAAGTTTTAAGCAAACATCTCATTTTTCGTTCCTGGCCTAGCTGAAGTTCCAACTCCAAATGGCCTAAAAGCAGAAAAATCAACACAAAACCCACAACGGATGTTATCAAGCCTCGACTAAAGGTCCACCTAGACCAAACACCATGCTTCAGAGCTAATGGAACTGTCAGAATTCGATTCTAAGCACGTTATCTAAGAATGTTGGCTAAAGTCAATAAATTCCTAAATCAAAGCTCTAAAACAGGAAAACAACCATAACGACCAAATGAATGGCCAAGGCACTGAACCATCCATCCTAGCAAGCCATAAATGACTTGGGGCTTCCACAGGCAAGCTCTAATAGTGCAACGAAAGTGTTAACACAGGAATGACCGAAAGGGTAATTACATCATCTACTATTAAAAAGAACTTATGTTCTCAAAAGTCAAGAGCAAGGGTGTATTTGAAGGCTCAAACAACTGCAAATACTGAGCCCACATCTCTCTCTTGGTCTTCCAGATTGCCTCCTCAACTGGACGGTGCGTCCACTAAACTTTCACAACCAGAATCTCCGAAGAAATCAACCTCCTGACATCTATGGCCAAAATAACTACCGGCTCCTCAATAAAGGCTAAACTCTCATCCAACTGAAATGTGTCCCATTGAAACACATGAGTCTCATCTTGAACATACCACCACAACATCTATACATGGAAAACTGGATGCATAGCTAAAAACATCGGAGGCAAAGCTAACATGTAGGCAACACTGTCAACTCTCTGTAGAATCTCAAATGGCCCAATGTACACCGAAAGTTCTCAGGCCTCGACTAAAGATCAATCTAGACCAAACTCCATGCTTTGAATCTAACAAATATGTCAGAATTCAATTATGAGCATGTTAGCTAAGAATGTTGACTAAAGTCAACAAATTCCTAAGTTAAAGCTCTAAAATAGGGAAACTACCATAACGACCAAATGAATGGCCAGGGAACCAAACCATCGGTCCCAGAAAGCTATAAATGACTTGGGGCAGCCACAGGTAAGATCTAACAGTTCAACAAAAGAGTAAATACGGGAGTGACCGAAAAGTGTCATTACATTATCTACTACTAAAAAAAACTTTCATCCTCAAAAGTAAAGAGCAAGGGTGTACCTGAAGGCTCAAACAATTGTGGATACTAAGCTCACAAGTCTCTCTCGGTCTCCCAGGTATCTTTCTTAACTGGACGGTGCCTCCACTGAACTTTCACCATCGAAATCTCCCTAGCTCTCAACATCCTGACATCTCTGGCCAAAATAGCTATCGACTCCTCAACGAAGGCTAAACTCTCATCCAACTGAAGTATGTACAATTGAAACACATAAGACTCATATGGAACATACGAATGCAACATAAATACATGGAAAATAGGATGCATAGCTGAAAATATCGGAGGCAAAGCTAACATGTAGGCAACACTACTAACTCTCTGTAGAATCTCCAATGGCCCAATGTACCTGGGGATAAGCTTTCCCCACCGACGATATCTCATCACGCCCTTTATTGGTGATACAAAAGGAAAACCAAGCCACTAAGAGTGAACTCTAAGGTAAGAAGTCTATGTTCAACATAGCTCTTCTGCCTGCTCTGAGCTGCCCGAAGTGTGTCCTGAATCACCCTGACTAAGTCTAGTGAATCACAAAGCAAATCTATATCCTATGGCCTAGATTTCAAACCATCAAACCAACCAACCAACGATCTATAACGCCTACCATACAAAGCCTCAAAAGGTGCCATGCCAATGCTCGAATGGAAACTGTTATTGTAAGAAAACTCGGCCAAAGGCATAAACTGATCCCAAGAACCTCCAAAGTCAACAACAAAGGCCCAAAGCATGTTCTCTAGGACCTGAATAGTCCTCTCGGACTGGCCATCTGTCTGAGGGTGGAATGTGGTACTAAGATGAACCTTTGTACCCAAGTCTCACTGAATAGCCTTCAAGAACTGAGATGTGAACTGAGTGTCGTGGTCTAAAATGATAGAATCTTAAAACCTGTGAAACCAAATAATCTCACAAAGCTAAATCTGAGCTAACCTGTCTACACTGTATGTAATCTAAACTAGCAAGAAGTGCGCTGACTTAGTCAGCCGATCCACAATCACCCAAATAGAGTCAAAACCCCTAAAAGTCTTATGAAAACTAACTACGAAGTCTATAGTAATCCTTTCCCACTTCAACTAAGGAATGAGGAGTTGCTGCATGAAACCACTAGGTCTCATGTGCTCGAACTTCACCTACTGTAAGTCCAAGCACCGAGATACAAACTCTTCCATATCCCGTTTCATACCACTCTACTAGTAAAGTTGTCTCAAGTCTCTGTATATCTTGGCTGCACTAAGATGGATGGAATATCTAGAACAATATGCCTCCTGAAGAATCAAATGAATCAAATCCCCAACTCTCGGAGCACAAAGATGATTGTCGAACCTCAGAACACTATCAGAACCCAAAGTAGCTGGCTGGCCTCACTCTGAACCACCTGATCACGAGTGTCACACAATCGTTGATCCTCAAATTGTCAGCTCTGAATATGGTCAACTAGAGTAGAACGAACCTCAATATTGGCACAAACTCTGCTAGGATCTGACAAGTCAAACCTACCAAATGGTTAGCCAAGGATTGGATTTCCAAGGCTAACAGTCGCCCTGACACTAAAAGTATAGCTAGTCTACCCATACTCATTTCCTTCCGACTCAAGGCATCTGCTACCAAGTTTGCCTTGCCCAGATGATAAAGAATGGTGAAGTCATAGTCCTTCAATAACCCAATCCTTCTCCTCTTCCTTTAGTTCAGCTATCATTGACTCGTGATGTATAGAAAAGTATGATGATTAGTGAATATCTCATAGTGAACCCCATATAAGTAGTGTCTCTATATCTTTTGTGGGAAGACTACCATTGCCAACTCCAAGTCATGAAAGGGGTAGTTACGCTTATAAACCTTCAGCTTCTTTGACACATATGCTATCGCACAACCCTGCTGCATCAACACACAAAAAATACCAACCATAGAAGCTTCAAAATACATGGAGAAACTCGGACCCTCAACTGGTAAAGTCAACACAAAAGCTGAAGTTAATAAGGCCTTAAGCCTCTGGAAGCTATCCTCACACTGATCCGACCACTGAAATGGGATGTCCTTCCTAGTCAGCATAGTAAAAGGTGTCGCTATGGAGGAAAAACCCTCAACGAACCTCCTGTAGTACCCTGCTAACCCAACAAAGCTATGAACCTCAGTAGGAGTTGTAGGTCAAGGCAAATCACAAACTGTTGATATCTTACCGGGTCCACTCTAATCCCATCCTTAGACACCACGTGTCCTAGAAATACAACTGACTAAAGACAAAACTCGCACTTTGAGAACTTGGCATAAAGTCGATGATCTCTAAAAGTGAAGATTATAATCCTCAATGCTGCTCATGCTCATCTTTACTCAGCGAGTATATAAGGATGTCATCTATAAAAAATATAACAAATGAGTCCAAGTATGGGCAAAGCACCCTGTGCATCATATCTATGAAAGTTGCGGGGGCATTCATCAAGCCAAAAGATATCATCAAGAACTCATAGTGGTCATAACGTGTCTTGAATGATGTCTTAGGTATGTCCTCCGCCCTAATCCTTTACTAGTGGTAGCATGACCTGAAATCTATCTTTGAAAACACGGCAGAACCCTGAAGCTAATCAAACAAGTCATCCATCCGCAACATCGGATACCTATTCTTCACAGTCACCTTATTCAGCTACCTATAACCACTACATATCCGCATCAACCCATCATTTTTCTTTACAAACAGAATAGGAGCACCCCAAAGGGACATAATCGGCCTAATGAAATCCTTAGCTAACAAGTCCTGGAGCTGCTCCTTAAGCTCTCTCAACTCAGTAGGAGCCATACGGTAAGGAGAAATAGAAATGGGCCTGGTGCCCGGCTCTAACTAGATAGAAAAATGAATATATCTCTCAGGTGGAAGGCATGGCAGGTCGGTAGAAAACATATCTAGGAAATCTCTAACCATAGGAACTGAGTCAGGGGAAGAAGTGTCAGCAATAACATCTCGGACATATGCTAGATAAGCTAAACACCCGTGAGAAATTAACTTCCTAGCTCGAAGACAAGAGATGATCCCAGATGGTGCGCGGCTGACAGAACCCTGCCACACAACCAGGGACACACCGGGCATGGCTATGGTAACGGTCTAGGCATAGCAATCCAAAACCGCATGGTGAGGGGATAAACATTCCATGCCCAGAATCACATCGATGTCTAACATATCAAGAATCATCAAATCTACCCAAGACTCTAAATCAGCAACAAATATTATACAAGATCTCACAATCTGATCTACTTCTAAAGAATCTCCTACTGGGGTTAAAATAGATACAAGTATATATAATGGCTCACTAACGAACCCCAAATAAGGCAAATAGTAGGCAGAAACATACGAGCAAGTAGATCCAGGATCAAATAAAGCAAAAGCTAACTGGCAGCATACATAAATCAGACTTGTGATCACAACATATGAGGCCTCTGTCTCTGGTCTCCTAGGGGTCGCATAAAATATATGACGACTACCACCTTACTGACTGCCATTCCTATCACCTGTCCTACCATGTAGGGCACCACCTCTAGCCTGACCACTACCTCCTCTAGCCGGTGACTGAATTGCTCTGAATGGATGAGTCAGCTGAATGGATGGTTGAACTGTACCCCTTTGTGGGAAATCTCTAGCATAATGACTGACAATACCACAATCATAACAAGCCCGTGACGGCCTAAACTGGCGAGATAAACTAGCAGAACCTATATAGATACCATGATATGATGCCCCAGAAGTTGCACCCCTCGAAGACTGACCATTATAGACCTACTGGCTACTGTGACCCTTCTTAAACTAAGACCCACCAGAAGACTGAAGTGAAGCCTGAACGGATCAACTAGACTGGCCCTCCGGCTGCTTTGGCTAATAATATCGACCTCACTAGCTTGAACCTCCACTACTATGACGAGAACCACTATATCTACTATGATGTTGAGGACTCTTATATCTAGATGCAGAATCATGACGATGCAAATCCTCTACGGTACGAGCTTAGTCTGTAATAGCCTTGAATGATCGACCACTAGTAACCAATATCTCAGCTAGCTCTCTAAACTCAGTCTATAATTCCCAAAAAAACCTATAGACTCTGTCGGGCTCGATAGGCATGGTCATAGCCCTAAATGGAGAAAGTTGGTGGAAACAAGTCTCTTACTCCGATACGGTCATTGAACCCTTTATCAGTCTAGTGAACTTCTCCCTATGACGCTCTATGTCGCTTTGTGGCAAGAACTTGGCTATGAAGGCCTCATAAAACTCAGACCAAGACAACGTAGGTGACGAATATGGTCTGTAAGTATCCTAGGCCCTCTACCACACTTAGTTGGGCCCTCCAGCTGATAAGTAGTATATCCAACACCGTGGATCTCCAGTAAACACAAGTGGTGTAACATCTCCTCACAAGTGATAATGAAGTAATGAGGATCCTGACCACAAGTACCAGCGAACATCAAAGGTGCCAATCTAAAAAATTAATCCAATGTTCTCTGCTCCGTATCTGTCATAGATAGGCAAAGAGCAAGAGGCTGTGAAATAGATAAAACCAAAATAACCTTTTTATAGGGAGCCACTATAGCAGGATGCACTCGTGAACTTTGTACACCCAGGGCTGCCCCCTGAGTGGATGTCTGTGCTACCTAAGCAGGCTGATCCCCGATCATACCCATTAACTATAAAAGTAAACCCCGAATACCTGAAGACTGAGCTGGGGCTGAAGCAGGCACAAAAACTAGTGATGGCACTAGTGGTACCTGGGTTTCCCCCTGGTCCATGTGCTGCTGCTCGAGAACAAACTCAGGCTAAAACTCAACCCTAGGAGCTTTAACTTTTGCTGCTGCTCAGACACGTCCTCTAGCTCTACCTCTGCAACCTCTCTAGACCCTAGCTGGTGTTAGAGGTGCAGGAGTCGAAGGCACTCCTCAACCTGATACTGACGATCTCGTATGAACCATCTGCAGAAGAGTGAACTAGAACAAGTGAGATTCAAGAAACTTTTAATGATACTCTACACGAGATAAAAGCAAGAAAAGGTCCATATTTCCTAAGATGCCATTGTACCTCTCGATGATTGAGTACAAACGTCTCCGCCTCAATCCGTAGGACTCTACTAGACATTAGCTCCTATAATGATAACACCGGTGAACCTAGAGATCTGATACCAAGCTGTCATGACTCGATTTCTCAGTCATGATGGCACCTAAAATGCCCCAGTAAGCAAACCAATCCTTGTAGCTCAGAAAGGTTAGTAATGGGATACAATCTAATAAGCAAGCAGAAGAAAACATAATATAAGCGGAAGCAAGGGATATACGATGAAGAAAAGGGACAACAAGAATATATATAGAAGCTAAAACCATCCCAAAACCTAGTATCATAGTATAAAAGGCAGAACTATATCAACAAAGTACATAAGATCCAAAATAGTATATACAAATGTCTCTGAGTGGTAAGAGAGTACATAATACAAAGATAAACTAAAAGCTTAGATTCGGCCACCAAGAGCTCACATAAAGCAATGAATAAGTACACGAAAGCTAGCACAGAAGAATAAAACATGAAAACAACAGACTTGGCTAGCTACTAAAATATATATCACGGAGACACAGTTGAAAGAAAGGAATAACACACCTGGGATCCTCGCAATAATAATATATATAGAAAGTTTTTAAAAATGTGGTATACTAGTAACCTTAAGTGGAAGAAGGGAAGGAGGGAATCAATTAATCTAATCATGCTTAAAACCCAATACAACTACTAAAACATGCCAATAATCCAAGTAGAACATAAAGTGAACCCAAATACAACCATAATCAGAACAAGAGATGTGACAGGATAATGATAAGCCTACTTATATTCCCAACAACGGCCCATACAATCAAGGAACACAATCAAGAACAAACCCTCCGGCCACCCATATAATCGGAGCATACATTGAGCATACAACAAACAAGGGTGAAATCTCACACAAATGGATAATATGATATGATATGTTGAAACCAAGTGATGGTAGTGTTGTATGTTACCCCCTTTGGTGCCCTAAAGGACCAATAGAGGCAGGATCTATGGAAGGAATGTTATCGAGTATCTCTACTCTATCGTATGCCCCTCCTCCGATCACTGTCAGCCCATAGCACTTTGTCCAGAATGGTAGGGTCCATGGAGGTCTACTCGTATACCACATACTAGATCTTGTAACCTTAGTATAATTATCTGGAGCGTAGCCAGATCCAAACAAGTCCTCAAATCTCAAAAATGCACGCTCAAGGTTCTACTTGGGTCTAAATCAGTGGATCAAGTCTCAAAAGCCCCAACAAGGGTGCCCGGACATAACCGGGTCTAAAATAATAGTAAAACCAATTTATAGCTCTGTCCAACCGAGTTTAGTAACATCTCAAATCAATTCGAAGTCAAGTCTAGCACTACGGCCCAACCGAGTCTAGTATAAGTGTGAAAACAGTGATAAAATCATCCTTTTAACTTTCTTACCGCAAGAAGGTCCATAAAAATTACTTCTAAACCTTATATAACAACTTTTACTGAAAATGGTCCCTCGGGGCCATGCAAGGTTTAGAAAACCATCAATATTATAGGCCCGAAGCTAAAACCATAGTAAAATATGCGAAAAACCTCTTATATGCATGATAATGGCATGATCAATAAAAATTAGTAGCGCAACGGCTCACAATCTACCTATCAGCCTTGCACAGGCTCCAATCGCTCTGCAATACAGATAACCAGCCTAAGATTGCAATATCGATGCCCAGGATTCATAGACATTCCAAATAACCCACCATCTATGTTCCAGAATCAATTGCAAGGCCTCACAGGACCACAAGGGTGATATAAGCAACTACAATGAATTCTACAACCAAACGAGTGAAATAGTACGAACAAGAAAGAACGGGCACGGTCTGGGGTACCAAACTAATAAACCCAACCCAATGTTGTTAATTAGGACAATTATATCCTCTATATGCAAAGTCTAAAAGAGTTAAACCGTAACCTACCTGTTGTCCGATGATAAGTTGTAGGAACAACGATGTCCAAGCCCAAACTGCTTCAAGATGCTCTGAACGGAAATCAAACTATCAAAAACATGAACTATACGTCAAAATGAGTCTAACGATACCCATAATGATATAGCAATAGCCAGGTCAAAATTCAAATCAAAAGAGGGCTTGTGGAGCCCATAACCTCAAATCAAAAATGGAAAGAAGCACGAAGACCACAACAATGCCAAGAGAGCATGCTCCAAAATTTAGCAAATTTAGCCAAGAGAATGGGCACAAAACAGCCTGCTCAAGTAAGGATTTAAAGATGGAATTTCAAAAATAGAATTCGGAAGATGGAGAAAGAATTACTTACCAAAATAATATGAAACACGCCAAGGAAGTGAAATCAACGAACCCACGAAGCATGCAACCTCAAGAGAAATCAACTCCTACAAGGATTTCCAAGCTTTGAGAATCAACAACAATGAAGGTTTGCAATAATGGAGAAGAAGAAACTTTGCGGAAGAAGAAACTTACCAAGCGACGAGGAAACAAGATTTCTCAACAATAAAAGAATTCCCTAAGCTTTAGAACTGATAGGAGTACATTGGTAGAGAGAATGATCAATTTGCGGTTGGGAAAATATGAGTAACAAGGCTGGAAAAATGAAGGCCAAAGGATTTATAGTGTTGGCATACTGGTCAGCGCTATTGGTGCTAAAACAGCGCCATCACACAGGAGAAAGCCAGGCGCTTAGGTGGCATCGCGCTAAAACAACACCATCAGGCTGGCTGGATGGCAGGTGCTGGAGAGCTAACACGCTGGCATGGTGCCATCCACATTGAGGGCATACGCAGGCTTAGCGCAATCAGGCTGCCTGGGCGCCATTGGCTCTATTGGCCCGGCCTGCAACAGAAAACCATATGTGCTTGAAATTTCCACAGGGTGTTTTGGGCATGATCGAAACCTTATACGCAAAAACCAATACTACTAATAGAGTTGAAACGACATTCATTGTAACACCCTAGAAATTCTAAGCCAAATCTGAATCGTTCTTCATATATTGTTAGACTCGAACTAGATAAATTTTCTATGTATATAAGTATTAAGACTTATTCTGATGTTTTAAAGGTGTATTAAATTTGAATTAGGGTCATAAAGAACCTCTAGCTCAAAGTTGAGTTGAAAGCTTCCTTAGCGATTGAGTTTTAGTGTAAGATATTTCAAGGGTCAACTTCAAATAATCATAACTCCTATAATATAAAGAGTTAGGTGGCCTAGTACCCACCAAATTATAGTAATTTGAATATTCTTTCCAACGCCACCAACCGTGCCTTAATATGAGTTCGGAGTAAACAAATATCAATGTCATACTACAGGGTGTCTGTTAGTCAAAATGACAGACAGCAACCACGAGAAGGTTTCATGAATCGTCGAAGTTTACACGAGTCGTGAAACAAACTCGTGGAAATCAGTTTTTACCTTGAAATCATGAGAAGGTTCCATGGGTCGTGGAAGTTTCCACGGGTCGTGAAACCAACTCGTGGAAATCAGTCCAGAGCCCTGAAAAGTCCCTTGGAACCACGACTTACATTCCACAGACCGTGATTCATTCCACAGGCCGTGATTTGTGTCCATGGAAGCCTTTGACGAATTTTCTGAAGTTCTTAAATTCTTTTCCCAGAGGTATTTTGGTAATTTCCCACTCTTTTAACTCCTAAGTTAAGTAATTTTGGGCAAATTAGAAGGGGTTTTATTCTCACTTAGCCTAGGTTCTCTTCCATTCTCTCAATCAAGTTCCAAAAGAAGAAAAAGAAGTTTCATCCTCTCAAGCTTCAAGTTAGGATTTCAAGCTCCATAGCAAGGGATTCACTTCAAGTCTCCTAAGTCATTTCAATTCAAGTGAGTTAGCTCCAATAAAGGTATGTGGGTATTCAATAAGGGATTTCTTCACCCTTATGCCCAAAACCCCAATCTTCTAAATTCAATTTATGGATTTCTAAACTAGGGTTCTTACTCAATCCTTATGGGTCCTTCTAAAATTGTTTTCTCGTGATTCTTCTACGGATTCTAACTCTAAATTGCATGATTTTGCATGAGTTTTTATAAGTGGTTTCTTATTCATGATTTTAAGGTAAATCCTTGTTCAATTTATGAAACTTAGGTTCTTACCCAAATTGGGAAAACGTTATGAGTTTTGTTTTAAAGCTTCAATTCATCATTTCTCATCTATTACCCATGCTTTAATTGATGTTTTGTAAGTGTTCTCAAAAGCCCATATGTTAAGCATGAAAGTTGATTTCTAGCATGAATCCATGAATTTGCATGTTTCCAAGAGAAATTTGGCATGATTAGATATCATGGCCTTTACGTATTTATGAAATTGCATGCAAAATTCTTCAAGTATGACTTTTGAATGACAAGTATGTTTTAAGCTATGGTGAAGCTAAGTCTTCAGATTATAAATTTGAATTGCATGGCATCATATATGTCTTATTGCTTTTCAAATAGTTTGACATCAAATATGTCACCAGTTATGAACAACTTTGGCATCAAATATGTCATTGGTTATAAATAGTTTTGACATCAGATATGTCATCAGTATGAACAGTTTTGGCATCAAATATGCCCAGTATTATATGAGCTATATGTATGTTTTTGGAGTAGTATTAGCACCGAGTTGGACAGGGTGAGAGTACCCAAAAATGTCCCAGAACTACGTGCCCCCATAGGTATTAAGTCCCCTCTGTTGGGCATCAGTTTTAGTGATCATCCCACAGTAATGCCTTTATACCCTGGCAAGGTATATTGGGTCCTCTCGATGGGGCGGATACATCAAATTCAATGTAGCTCACATGGTCTATGTCGGTTAGAGAACCTCCCACAGAAATAGTTTATGCTTTAAAAATATACTGACACTTTGATTTCAGATTTCAGACTTACTATTTATGATTATGTTTTTAGCTTATGATATTGCGTTGAGTCATTACATTGCAGATTTTACTATTACCACATGATTTCAGTTTCAAGGATGATTTAAGCATGTTTTATCACAAATTATGCATGATCTCAGTTTTAAACATGCTTTCAAGCATATTTTTATCATGACCTATGCATATCCCACATACTCGGTACATCCTATAGTACTGACGCATATCTTGTGTTGCATCCTTTTATGATGAAAATTCAGGTGTTCCTTCTCAGACCCGTGGCTAGAGCTTCCAGGCCACTTTCTGTCAGCTGTGGGTGAGTCCACTTAGATCGAGGACTAGTTATGTTCTTAGTCAGTGTTAGCTATTATATTTTTTCTCACTTCAAGTTAACTAGGGTCTTGTCCTAGCAACTCCTTATGTCATGTAGAGGCTTTTCAGGCATAGACAGTGTCCGAGTCTCTTTCTAGATCTTATGTTTCCAATTGACTTGATTACCTATGTATATGATTCCAGATTTATCTATTATGATTCAACTTACCTTTTGTTATGCTTGAGAATGCTATGACCAAGGGTTAGCTTGGGGAACTTGTGGTCCCAAGTCACGTGTTACGTCTGGGGGGTAACCTCGGGGAGTGACATTCACGACTCAACGAAATCGATGAAACTTCCATACGAGGTTGTTTTGGAGGAATGTTGACCCAAGTCAACAGTAACTAAAATCGGCCAGCCACTCGAAATGAGACTGACTCACCCGAGAACCGAACATGCCACCTACCTAACCCAAACTTAATATTCCGGAGCTAATGGAATTGTCAGATTTTAAATCTGATGCTCCGATCATATAAAGATGACCCAAGTCACACTTCTAACTTCAAATGGCCTGAAAATAGAAAAAGCAACACAAAACCCATACCAGAAGTTCTCAGTCCTCGACTAAAGGTCTATCTACACCAAAATCCACTCTTTGGAGCTAATGGCATTGTTAGAATTCCATTTCAAGCATGTTAGCTAAGAACGTTGACTAAAGTCAACAAACTCCTAAGTTATACCTCTAAAATAGGGAAACGCTTATAACGACCAAACGAACAACCAGGGCACCAGACCATCGGTCCCAACAATCCATAAATGACTTCGGGCCACCATAGGCAAGCTCTAACAGTACAAAGAAAGCATAAATACAGGAATGACTAGAAGGGTCATTACAATAGTATTAGTATAACACACTATGTACTGGTAGGTATCATAGGCCAACTCAAACTAAGACATGAATATAGCAAAATTATATAATAAGTAAAAGGGACTTCAACACTTAGCATATAATTTAGTCAAGAAATAGTCATCTCAAGTCAAACCAATAACATTTAAGTTCATAGAATTAAGTAAGTATCATCATGAAATATGGGAATCCATCTCAAGTCATATCACATGGACTTCTGCCCATCCATCTCTCATCAATAAGTCTAAACTCTTTCGTATCATTCAGAACATTTCATCAACTTACTATGAACAAACATATAACTATGCAATACTAAGCTACAAAGTGTACATACATGTCACGATCTGAAATTGGGCCATGATGGCGCCAACTAAAACCCTCAGTAGGCAAGCCAACCCAATAGAATGATAGCACAACTAAACATTTAAATAAGTAAAGCGAAAGAAAAACAATGATATAATGAGGGCCAATAATATAGATATATACCTAGCAATACAAAATATACAAAAAAGCCCTAAAGAGACCAAAAAAGATGAAATATATACAACAACCAAACCCCTGACCTGGTGCCACCGTTACAAAAATGTCTAAGTACAGAAATAGCGGTATAGAAAAAGCTACTATCTATAAGAATTCAAAATATAAACAGTATGAGTAGATGAAAAGGAGTAAAATCTCTGGATGTTGAGAGCTCACCGCGATCCAAATAGCAGCTGGCCTCGAATGAGTGGATGGTAAATGTGTGTAGCTTGTACTAGGTGCTGCATCACAAGAAATGTAGAAATATATTACGAGTATCAAAACATGAAGTACACAGTATGCATCATAGGCCGACCGAGCACAACAAATGATATATAAAATAAGAAACATGAAAGTAAACTAGCTATCAGGATTCATCGAAATCTAGTTATCACAGGAAACTTGAAAGCATGACTAATCTGAGCTAATGGTGAAGATAATAATAATAAAGGTAATAGCCACTCACAAAGTGCATACACGAGAAAGCAATGTATCATGATATGGTATGGTGCAGAATGTGGCCAATGTAGTTAAGTAAAATAATAAAACGCAATTCGTGGTCAGTCACATAGTCTCTCTAAAAAATATCACAAGCAACATATAGGGCTCATCAACATATGCAATAAAAGTAAAACCCAGATATGTGCTCCTCAGGCCGCCCAAAATCATTCCTCAGACTCATCAATGTATAAAGAGAAAAGGTCCAGAAATGTCCCTTTTATCAAGTATAAAAAGTGGCACTTTCCTTTCCTTTCCAAAATATTGGTAAAACATGAAGTTCCTTTCTGAAATCTGAAAATCATAGTAAAAGTAGAAAATCCCATCTTTTGATCAAAAATCTCATATTTTCCTCAAATATCATACTACTAGCCATATGTATGCATGAATGAGTATATGTGTACCATTAAAATAAATATATGTATAAGTATATATATCAACCAGGGCACCAACACCCTCAAAACAAGATAGATGACCTAAAACTTTGTTCAATCCAAGATATGGCCTCAAGCCCACAGTTACATAGTATTGGTAAATAAATATTGAAAATGGAACTATAACATGAAAATAAAAATAAACATCTACCCTACTATGAATACCTCCACAAGCCTATACTAAGGATTTAACGAGGCTATAGCATCCTAGACTAAGGATAAACATGATAATTCTATTCTACAATCCTGGAAATGGCCAAGTATATAGAAACATAATTTAAACCTAATACTAACCTAAAACTTACCCTAACATTCAAGTAACTTATAAAATATAAAATCTAGCAAGACAAGTCTAAAAGAGTTAAATCATAGCCTACATCAATACCGAAATACAACCGCGATTTGTCACTCAGGAGCCTTTCTCTTTCGAAGTGCCTCAGAATGCTACCACACTATCATAAACATAATCTAGGTGTCAATACAAGAAAAATGATACTTATATTGCTATACAAAAATTCAGGCCAGAAATCGGGTCGAAAATTGACCCTTTGGGCCAGCGCAACAAAACAAAAAATAAATTTCACAATTATGTTCTCAATGGGTTTCTAAACCAATGCCTAAAATTTGGGCACAAACAAGACTCGTTTCGGGGCAAAAAAAAAATAACCCCAAAATTTACTTGATCAAGGAATCAAAACATAGAATTCTATGGAAACTACAAAGCATATACGCGAATGAATGACGGAAAATGAATAGGGGGACATGGTGAACTTACCAAAATTATTTTGGATGATCAAATGCTCTACCACCAGCTCCTAAGCTCTATGACAATGGAGGAATTAATATTTTTGATTTAGAAAACAAAGTTGAAACATATATATAGCTGCCAGGGGTCCTTCATCGGGAATGCGAAGGACCCCTCGCGAATGCAAAGAAAGAACAGGGGATACGATTGCGATCGCGATGGTCCTTACTAGAAATGTGAAGAACAAGCCAGATTGGGTCCCAACTAGCCTTCATTGAGAATGCAATGAACTGCTTCCGAACACGATGGTCTAAAAGTCAGACCATCGCAAACGCGATGGTCCCCTTGCAATTGTGATGACCAAAATGGTCTGCACCAGCAACAACAAAAACCAGCAAAATGACAAGCCAAAAAATTCACCAGATGGATCCTGTGGATTCATTCAGAACCCCGTGAATACAAACCAAGCATGCTACCTAAATGGAAACGACATTCTAGACTAAATAAATTTATCAAAATGACCAAGAGAGGTCGTATTGATGAAATATTAATCGAAGTCAACACTTTACTGGTTCTGTTTAAAAGTTACCTAAGTGCCCAAAATTAGTCCAGAAGCCTTAGAACTCAAACCATAGGTCCCACTAGCATAAAGTCAATGTTCCACAGCTAACAACGATGACAGAGTTTCCATCTGAGCCTATCTTCTCTAAAAGTTAACCAAAGTTAAACTTACCAACCTAAAAAGTTCCAAAATAAGCAAACTCAGCTATAACTTGATCAAATGCTTCGGGAAGAATGCCACCCATCCTTGAAAGTCAAACAATGCATGAAGAAGATATGGGAAGGGTCAAATGGTAAAATGTCACAAATATAAGAAAATATCTGCGAGGTTCATTACAACATCCAATATACTAAAGAAACTTTCATCCTCAAAAGTTAAAGAAAAGAAGGTATCTAAAGGCTAAAAAGGTGTGGATAATGGGTCCGTATGTCAGTCTCAGTCTCCTAAGTAGAATCCTTGACATGATAATGCCTCCACTGAACCTTAAATGATGGAATCTCCTTGGATCTCAACTTCCTAACCAGCCTATCTAAAATAGTAATAGGCTCCTCCTCAAAAGCTAAAGACTCATCGAACTGACCTGAATCCCATTGAAGCACATGTGACTCATACAAAATATATTGTCTCAGCATAGAAAATGGAAAATGGGGTGAACAACTAAAAGAAAAGGAGGTAAGGCTAACTCATATGCTACCTCCTTAATGCGATTAAGGAACTCAAATGGCCCAATGAACCTAGGGATAAGCTTTCTCTTCCTCTCGAACCCCATTACACCCTTCATGGGTGACACCCTATCTGAATACTGGAGTGGTAGATATTATTATATGCAAACTCTATAAAGGCTAAACACTGGTCCCACTTACCCTTAAAATGAATAATACAAGCTCGTAGCATATCCTCCAAAACATGAATAGTATGCTCTGACTGACCATCAGTCTGCGGGTTAAAGGTAGTGCTAAGCTCAACTCGGGTACCCAACTTTCTCTTAATAGACCTCCAGAAATACAAAGTAAACAGAGTACCACGGTCAGAAATGATAGACACAGGCACCCCATGCAAATGGACAATCTCACAGATGTAGATCTGGGCCAACCTCTCAGAACTGTAAGAAGTCTTAACTAGCATAAAGTGAGTAGACATTCTAAACCTATACAAGATAACCTAAATAGCATCAAAACTCTGCCAAAGTGCATGGAAATCATACCACTAGTTGCACATCTATCCGCTCTTATTTCCACTAAGGGATGGGCAGCCTATGGGTCAAACCACAAGGTCTCTAGTGATCATACTTCACCTGCTGATACTTTAAGCACCTACATATAAAAACTTAGATATCTCACTTAATCTCACACCACCAACAGTGCTGTATTAACTAACAATACATCTTAGCTGCCCCAGGATAAATGGAATACCTAGAACAATGAGCCTCCTCCAAGATCAACCTGACAAAATCACCAACTCAAGGAACACAGATATGACCCTCAATCTTCAAAACACCATCCAAATCTAAGGTCCCTGTCCTAGCCTCTCCACTTTATACCTTATAATGAATGATCCTCAACCTTGCATCATCAAATTATTGTGCCCGAATCTGCTCTAACAAGGATGGCCTAGCCTAAACACGATCAAGAATATGGCACGACTTAGAAATGCCAAGTCTAACAAAACTGTTAGACAAGGACTGGATGTTTGAAGCCAAATGTCACTCCTCTGCTACCAATAATTCCAAGCTACCCATAATCATTGCCTTCCGGCTCAAGGCATCTGCTACTATGTTTTCCTTGCCTGAGTGATAGAGAATAGAGATGTCACAGCCCTTCAGTACCTCCAACCACCTACACTACCTCAAATTTAGATTCTTCTGGCTGAAAATGTAATGAATACTATGATGGTCAATGAAGATCTCATAATGCACACCATACAAATAGTGCCTCCAAATCTTTAACTTGAAGACTGTCGCTGCTAACTCCAAGTGATGGGTGGGTTAGTTCCTCGCGTGAACCTTTAGCTGTCTGGAGGCATAAGTAATCAGTTGGCCCTACTTCATCAACACATAACCCAAACCAACTCCAAAAGTATCATAGTAAACAGTAACCCATATCCCTCAACTAAAAGAGTAAGAATCCGAGCTGAAGTCAATAAGGCCTTGAGCTTCAGAAAGCTCGCCTCGCACTCGTTAGACCACTGGAAAGGATCAGTTAATCTTGTCAATGGAGTTTTTATGGAAGAAAATCCCTCCACAAACCATTTGTAGTAACCTGCCAACCTGATGAATTTGTAATCCTTTGTAGGGGAAATAGGCCTAGCCCAATCATGAAATGTTGCAATCTTCACTAAATCCACCTTAATCCCATCTTTTGATACTACGTGCCTCAAGAATTCCATGGACTCAAGCTAAAACACACACTTACTGAATTTTGCATATAACCATTGATCTTGCAAGGTCTGAAGCACGACTCTCAAATGTTTCTTATGCTACTCCCTAATGAAGGAATTCAGGTATTCTCTGAACACATGGTTCATCAACTCTATAAACATTGCTGGGGAATTGGTCAACCCAAAATGAGATGAGTAAGAACTCATAATGGCTGTAACGAGTCCTAAATGCAATCTTTGGGATGTCTGCAACCCCAATCCTCAACTAATGATAACCTCACCTTAAATCAATCTTAGAGAACACCATTGACCCTTGTAGTTGGTCAAACATATCATCACTATATGGAATCAAATACATGTTCTTAATGGTCACCTTATTCAGCTGCCTGTAGTCGATACACATACGTAAGGAACCATCCTTCTTCCTCACAAACAAAATAGGAGCACCCTACATAAACACACTAGGCCTGATAAACCCCTTACTCAGCAGATCCCAAAGTTGCTTCTTAAGCCTTCTCAACTAGGTTGGTGCTATCTGATAAGGTTCAATAGAGATAGGCAGAGTTCTCGACCCAACATCAATACCAAAGTCAATATCAAGATCAGGAGAAAGATCTGGTAGATTAGTAGGAAAAACATCTTAATACTCGCAAACCACCAGAATTGACTTAATAGAAGGTGTGGTGGCACTATATCACATATGTAAGCAAGATAAGCCAAGCACCCCTTCCTAATAAACCGCTAGGTGCTTAGAAAAGATATAACTCCCCTTGGCATTTTTTTATTAGCACCCTTCCATATCAATAGGAGGGATACAAGGCATCTATAGTGTAACAGTCTTAGAGAAGTAATCCAAGACCACATGATAATGAAACATCCAATCCATGCCTAGAATCACGTCAAAATCAACAATATCTAATACCACTAGGTCTACCCACATGTCACACCCTCGAATTATCACCACACAAGCCTGATAAACATGATCCACTACTAAAGAATCTCCTATTAGGGTAGCTACCATCATAGGCACAAGAAATAACTCACAAGTAGACTCCAGAAAACTAGAAAAATAAGCAGACACATACAAAAATGTAGATCCCAAATCAAACAATACAGGATCTGACTAATGACAAACATAGATCATACCTATGATGACATCATTTAAAGCATCATCCTCTGGCCTGCTTTGAAATGCATACATCTGGCTCTGACTACCATGACCACCTCAAGTACCCTAAAGACCACCCCTACTACGCATAGCACCACCTCTGGATGGTGGCACTAGAGCCCTGGGGGCCTAAACTTGCTGACCCAACTGACTCTGTTGACCTTGTTGCCCAACATGATGAACCAAGGGACAATCCCTAGCATAGTGACCTAATAGGGCACACTCATAACAATCCCGACTAGTTGTACCTTACTTTGAGAACCTGAGTGAACCAAAATAGCCACCACACCCTAAATACTTAGAGCGAGCACCTCGTGGTGCCTGAACCAAGCTCTAGCTACCCTGACCACTCTGACCCTCTATAATTTATAGTGTCGCCTGAACATGCCGGCTAGGCTAGTAATACTTAGAAGGACAACCCTTTGCCTTTATGTTGTGAACCATTAAATCCCCCTTGGTGGTGGGTCCTTTTGTCATCACCTCCATAGGCCTAGTGCTTATTATCCTCGATAGTATGAGCGTGATCAACAACTACAAGAAAACTTGCCCTTGAAGCCACCAAGTGCTCCGAAGACAACTGAAGTTGTAAACTCAACCCTTTAACGACACAACACACCCTCTCGTGCTCAGTAGGTAGAATCATAGTGTTGTACCTAGCCAACTCCATAAAGCAGACCTCATACTCAGAAACAGTGAGCCCTACTCTTGCCGAATGAACCCATCCCTCAGTCGATTCCCTCAAGCTGCATGGTACAAACATCTCCAAAAGGTCCTCGGAGAATTAAGTCCCGGTCATATCAGGTGACATGGCTAGACTACAAGAAATATACGACTTCCACCACTCCTTAGCTACACCATCTTGCTAAAATACAGTGTAATCTGCTCGATGTAACTCAACCAAGATGAGTCTATGTAACCTCTCCAGGCAACTGACTAGAAACTCCTGAGCAACTCCCCTGGAGCACTAGAAAAACTCAGTGGACCCAATCAAATGAACTTGCCCAGAATCTTCTACTCATTTGAAGTCATAACCAGCCTAGATGGAATAAGCTGAGAAACCAATAAAATAGGCAACACCTCTACTCAGGGAGCCATAGTAGCAGGCTATGCTCCTAAACCTTGTGCCACTGCCTGGGCTAAAATTTGTGCCTTATCCCTAACCTGTGAGTTAATAGTATGCCTTGCAAAGCCCCGAGATGTGACATGCCCTCTAAAAACCCAATAATATGAACCATTGTGTCCTGAAAAACTAGTGTAGCCATAAAACCTACCAAATGTTGGGCTGGCCCCTTACCCTCTTGCTCATACTGAACCTCCTCTACTGCTACATCTAGCTCGGGTGATGGTACCATATCATAGGCTTGAGCCGGCACCATATCCTGTACCCTACTTCTACTTCTGGGTCGACCTCTACCCCATCCCCTAGCTGGGGCTCTAACTGCAGGCGCAAGGGTTTCATCCTCACCTGCTGTTTATCTCATTTAAACCATTTGAGAAAGAGTGTGTAATACCTTAAATCTAGGAAGGCGAGACTGGCACTCTGTGCCTCACTTGATAGAGCAAACCAACAAAAACTGAACTAAACAACATCAGTGGGTCATTAAGGCCAAGCCAAACAAAATAAAGCACAATGAAAATAAACTCAAATATAACAAAACTGTGATACAAGGCCAACCAGGCTGCAATTGACTACCAAACCTACATTGGATGTTTACACGCCTCTAAGATTAAAAACTACTATAAACCATGAGTCCAGAGAGTGCCCTAACGTACTTTTGGATCTGAGTCTTTTGGATCTTGTATGCCTATTTGGCTTGACTATCCATTTATGCTATTCTGACTTTACTTATTATGCTTCCGCTTTTCTATTGTTATGCTTGAGAATGCTATGACCAAGGGTTAGCTTGGGGCACTTGTGGTCCCGAGTCCCGTGTTACGCCTAAGGATTAACCTCGGGGGTGACATGGAGCTTAACAACACACAACTTGTAACACCCTGGAATTTGATTCAGATTTTAATGTTAGAAACTCTAAATTTTTTGAAACTTCCAGGATTCACGAGTCAAGTCCAGGAGCTGGGGATAGAACCATGAGTCATGGCAGTTACTCGTAAAACCAGTCCTGAAGATCATCCTTGAGTCTTAGAACCACGAGTCTGGTTCACGATCCATGGATGGTTCCACGAGTCATGGAACCAACTCATGGAACTTATACTGAGGGTTGCCAGTCTCCCTAGGAACAACGAGTGAGTTCCACGAACTATAGAAATTTTTACGGGCCATTCTGTTAAATCGTGAAAAGTTTTCTGCAGCTTGAATTTTAGGCTCAGGAACCACGAGTCCAATCCATGACTCGTGGTTACTTCTACGGTTTGTGGAAAGGATCCGTGGAACCTAAAGCCGAGGTTTTTAACAACTTTTCTCAAATTAAATCCCAGGGGTATTTTTGTAATTACCCACCCTTTTAACTCCTAAGTGAGGTCATTTTGACCATTTTTAGTAGGGTTTTATTTCCTAAAATCCTAAACTCTTCTCATTCTATGCAATTCTATTCCAAAAGAAGAAAGAACTCCTTCAAGCTCCACCTCTCAAGCTCCAACATCAACCCTCCATTTCTTTTCATCTTAAGATCAAGCTAGCTTCAATAAGGTATGTGGATATTCAATAAGGGAATCCCTTCACCCTTATGCCTAATATCCTAAAGTTTACTTTGATTTATGAATTTATGAAATTAGGGTTCATACCTAATTTGGGGAAAAGTTATGGATTTTGTTTTAAAGTATAAATTCATGATTTCTTACTCATTACCCATGTTTTAATTAAGATTCCTTGCATGATTTCAAGAGCCTATATATTTGATTAAATTCTAGCATGGTTCCATTGAATTGCATGTTTTCAAACAAAATTGGCATCTTTAGATAACATGGCCTCTATTATATGAAATTGCATTCCTAATTTTTCAAGTTATGAAGTTAGAAAGAAAAGTATATTTTGAAATATGGCTATGCTAAGTTTCAAGGATTTTGAAGTATGAAATATATATGATATCAGATATGTATCTACGTTTTATGAAAGGTTTGGCATCTAGATATTTCTACCTAAGCTATGTGAATTACATAACATTATATATACTCGTAAGATTTTCAAATAGATTTGGCATTCGATATGTCACAAGTATAAGTTAAGCTATAAGTATGTTTTGGGAATAGTATTGAGCACCAAATTGGATTGGGGGAGTATACCCCTTTCATATCCCAGAACTACGTGCCACCATAGGTTCTTTAAGTGCTCACTGTGGGCATCAGACACCATGATCACACTAGTTATGCCTTTATACCTTGGCAAGGTATATTGGGTCCTTTCGATGGGGTGGATACATCGAATTCCATATAGCTCACATGGTCTATGTCAGTTAGAGAACCTCCCATAGAAATAGTTTCAGTCATTTAAATGCATTGACTCTTTGCTTTCAGATTTCAGAAGTTTTATTATTACTTATGGTTTTCAAGTATATTTATGCCTATGATATTGCATTGATTCCTTCGCATTCCAACTTTCACAATCATAACATGATTTCAGTTTAAAGTATGTATAATATGTTTACTTCAGATTTTGTATATCTAATATACTCAGTACATCCTATAGTACTGAGCATATCTTGCGCTGCATCCTCTTGATTATCCTGTGTTCCAACTTCGAGTGGTGAGTCCTCATAATTCAAGGACTAATGTTAGTTGTCTATCTTTATGATTTATGTTTAGTATTTAGAGTAAGCTGGGGTCTTCTCCCACCAACTCATTGTTCAGTTTAGAGGCTTTCGGATATAGTAGAGATTCTGTATTTGGGTTTCAGATTCTATTATGTTATGTTTGAGCAGTGGATGACTCAGTCTATCTATCTCTTTAATTTAATTCTTCTGTTAAGTTTATCTGTGTTTGTTTAAGTCATGTCTTAGCCAAGTGTTAACTTGGGGCACTTGTGGTCTCAGTTTTCATGTTATGTCTAGGGGTAGCCTCGAGGCATGACAAACTTGGTATCATAGCATCAGTTTGAAGAGTCCTAGGGTGTCTTAAAGCCACATCGAGTAGAGTCTCTTTCATATGTGTAAAGTGCGCCACACTTATGAGAGAGAATCTATGAGGTGTCTTAGGTAAAACGTCACTTCTTTATTTATCAATATCATGCGTTAGAGTTTAACTCTATTACCCTTTAATCCATTCTTTATACATTTCAGATTATGCCTCCTCGCCGTGCTATGCCTCACCAAGCCACTCGAAATATGGACCCTTTGATTCCAGACCCCTAGGTCACAAATGTGGAGTTCGAAATGTCATTCATATGCTAGCTCAGACTATGGCCACTCAGGCCAATCAGTAGGCTCCTATCCCCATCCACCCTCAAGGTGGAATAGCAGCCCGAGTTTGAGATTTCCTTTGCATGAACCCAATTGAGTTTTGGGGTTCAAAAGTTGGTGATGATCCACAAAAAATCTTGGATGAGGTAAAAAAAATCTTTGGTGTGTTTCAAGTGGGTGGTGTTGATTGTATTGAGCTAGCTTTCTATTAACTCAAGAACGTGGCTCATATTTGGTTCACTCAATGGAAAGATGCTAGGGCTAGGGATATGGTCTCTATGACTTGGGAATGTTTTGAAAGGGATTTTATTGACTGGTTCTTCCCAAGGGAGTTGCGGCAAGCTAGGGTCAAAGAGTTCGTGAATTTGAGGCAAGGTTCTATGTAAGTTCATGAGTATGGATTGAAGTTCACCCAGCTTTGTAGGTAGGCTCCTTCTAGTGGCTAACATATAGGATGAGATGAGTAAGTATGTTTACGAAGTGTCAAATTTAGTAAAGAAAGAGTGTAGGTTCGTGATGCTTTTGGATGACATGGATAATTCTCGACTTATGACTCATTCCTATCAGATCAAGAGAGACAAGTTGAGAGAGATGGCAAGGGAGAACAAGAGGGTTAGATCGGAGAGTTCGGGTTTTGGCCATTATAGGTCTGGAGGTGGACATCGCCCTTCGTTTCAGAAGAAATCATCAGGTTCCATTCATTCTTTGGCTAGTGCTCCTACCTAGGCCCTCAGGACTCATCATGATAAGAGTGGTAGAGGATCTGGTTCTTATTTGCAGGGAAGTGTTGCAAAGGGGAATCATCAGGTTCCATTCATTCTTTTGGTGTGGATTGGTTGGACACATGATTAAGGATTGCCCTTCGCCTAGAAGGGTCAGGGAGGTAGTAGGACTCAGTCTTCTCTAGCAGCATAAGGAGGTCGAACAGCCCAGTAGGGCACTGCTTCTACATCTGGTGGCCAGTGCTTTAACCACCTATATTCCATGTCCTCTCACCAGGATTAGAAGAGTTCATCGGACGTTGTTACTAGTATATTGAAAGTCTTCTCTTTTGATGTGTATTCTTTATTTGATCCCGGTGCATCCCTATCTTTTGTGAACCTTTATGTTGCTTACAAATTCGAGATTTGTCCTGATCATCTCTTAGAACCCTTTTGTGTTTCTACTCCTATTGGTGAGTCAGTCCTAGCTAAAAGAATCTACCAAAATTGCACTATCTCGGTCCTTCATAGAGTCACTTCATTGGATCTAGTAGAGTTGGAGATGACTAATTTTGATGTTATTCTTGGTATGGATTGGGTGTATGCATGTTATGCCTCAGTTGATTGTCATATTCGAGTCATCAGTTTCAAGTTTCCAAATGAACCTATCTTAGAGTTGCAAGGTATTCCTCCATCCTCGAAGGGTCATTTCATATGTTATCTTAAGGCTAGGAAGATGATTTTTAAGGGTTATGTTTATCATATAGTTTGGGTTATAGACATGTAGTTCGAAACCCTATCTCTCTATTCAGTTCCTGTTGTGAGTGAGTTTCCAGAAGTGTTTCTCGAAGATTTGCCTTGAGTCCCTCCCGAGCGAGGGATCAAATTTGGAATAGATCTTCTTCCAAATACACATCTTATCTCTATTCCTCCCTATAGAATGGTTCCATCAGAACTTAAAGAATTCAAAGAACAATTGAAGGATCTCCTTGATAAGGGTTTTATTTGACCCATCATCTCTCCATGGGGTGCTCCAGTTCTATTCGTGCAAAAGAAATACGGGTCCCTCCTAATGTGTATCGAATACCTTCAGTTGAACAAGGTCATAATCAAGAATAAGTATCCCATTCCTAGGATTAATGACTTGTTCGATCATCATTAGGGTGCCTGTTTCTTCTCCAAGTTCGACATTAGATCCGGTTATCATCAGCTTCGTGTTAGAGAGTGTGACTTCCCAAGGACAACCTTTAAAACTCGGTATGGTCATTATGAATTTATGGTTATGTCTTTTGGACTAAAGAATGCCCTTGCAGCCTGTATGGATTTGATGAACCGTGTGTTTAAGCAGCGTTTGGATACATTTGTGATTGTGTTTATTGATGATATTCTTATCTATTCTTTGAGTGAGGAGGAGCATGCAGACTATTAGAGAGTTGTGTTGAAAACTCTTAAGGATCGACAGTTATTTGCTAAGTTTAGCAAATGTGAGTTTTGGATGTAGTCTGTTGCTTTTCTGGGTCATATTGTTACTAGAGATGGTATTCGAGTTGATTCTCAAAAGATCGAGGCAATAAAGATCTGGCCTAGACCCACTTCCCCGTATGATATTAGGAGCTTTTTAGGGTTGGCTAGTTACTATAGGAGATTTGTGGAAGGGTTCTCTTTCATTGCTACCCCATTGACTTGGTTTACTCAGAAGAAGGTTAAATTTTAGTGGTCTGATCTATGTGAGAAGAACTTTCAGGAATTGAAGACTAGATTGACCACAACTCTATTGTTGGCTCTACCCGAAGTGCTAGATGACTTTGTTGTATATTGTGATAGTTCTAGGATTTGTTTGGGTTGTGTGTTGATGCAGCGTGGTAAGGTGATTGCTTATGCTTCTAGAAAACTTAAGATTCATGAGAAGAACTACCCTACCCATGATCTTAAGTTAGCGGCCGTGGTTTTTGCTTTGAAGATTTTGAGACACTACTTGTATGGGGCTCACGTGGAAGTATTCACCGATCATAAGAGTCTTCAGTATGTGTTCACTCAAAAGGAATTGAATTTTCTTCAAAGGAGATGGCTTCAGTTTTTTAAGGATTATGATATGGGTGTGCTTTATCCGGGTAAGGCCAATGTCATGGCGGATGCACTTAGTAGGTTGTCTATGGGTAGTTTGTCTTCGGTTTAAGATTGAAAGAATGAATTGGCCAAGGATGTTCATCGACTTGCTCGATTGAGAGTTCTTCTTAAGGATTTGATCGAAGATGGTGTTATTGTTCAAAATGGTCCTGAATCATCTTTGGTAGCCGAAGTGCAAGAAAAGCAAGACAGTGATCCTATTTTTCACCAGCTGAAGGGTGTAGTCCATTATCAAAGGGTAGAGGTTTTCTCTCAAGGGGGAGATGGTGTGCTTTGATATCAGGGTCGATTGTGTGTTACGAACATAGATAGGTTAAGACAGCGGGTTTTGACAAAGGCTCATAGCTCCAGGTATTCTATTCATCCCGATGCTACCAAGATGTACCGTGACCTATGGGAAGTCTATTGGTGGAATGGCATGAAGAGGGACATAGCAGGTTTTGTGGCTAAGTGTCCCAACTATCAACAAGTGAAGGTAGAGCATCAACGATCGGGTGGTATGACTCAGGATATTGATTTTCCTACTTGGAAGTGGGAAGCGATCAATATGGACTTCATTAAAGGTTTGCCTTGTACTCATAGGAAACATGATTCGATTAGGGTAATTTTTGACAGGATGACTAAGTCATCCCACTTCTTGGCTGTTAAGACTACAGATTTAGTAGATAATTATGCCAGACTCTACATTCTGGAGATAGTCAGACTGCATGGTGTTCCATTGTCTATCATTTCTATGAGGGGTACTCAGTTCACATCATAGTTTTAGAGGTCGTTCCAGAAGGGTCTTGGTCCTTAGGGTAAGCTTAGCATAAGTTTTCACCCACAGATGGATGGCCAGGCAGAGCGTACTATTCAGAATTTGGAGGATATGTTGAAAGCTTGTCTGATTGATGTTAAAGGTGATTGGGATGATCACTTACCTCTTATCGAATTGGCCTACAATAAAACTTTCATTCTAGCATCCAAATGGCTCATTATGAGGCACTTTATGGGCGGAGGTGTAAGTCTCCTATTGGTTGGTTTTAGGTAGGTCAGGTAGCTTTGATTGGTCCATATTTGATTCATGAGACTATGGAGAAGGTTCATATCATTAGGGAAAGGTTGAAGACCGCAAGAGTCGACAGAAATCATATGTAGATGTGAGGAGAAGAGAGTTGGAGTTTGAGGTTGAAGATTGGGTATTTCTGAAGGTGTCACCCATGAAGGGTGTGATGAGATTTGGCAAGAAAGGGAAGCTTAGTTTTCACTATGTAGGTTCTTATAGGATACTAAAGAGAGTTGGTAGTGTTTCTTATGAGTTGGATTTACCATCGGATCTAGAAGTGCTTCATCTGGTTTTCCATGTGTCTTTGTTGAAGAAGTGTGTTGGTGATCCGACCTTAATTATTTCCTTTGATGATCTGAGTGTGAAGGATAGCCTTACTTATGAGGAATTTCCCATGGAGGTTTTTGATCGTCAGATTCATAGGTTGAGAAATAATGATGTCGCTTTGGTAAAGGTTATTTGGAGAAATCAGCTAGTTGAGGGGGCTATTTGGGAAGCGGAAGCAGCCATGAAAGCCAAGTACCCCCATCTCTTTCTTTCCTATCTCGTTTTAGCTTGAGGTATTATTTTCCTCCTTAGAATGTCCCTCTAATTCTATTCGATCAGTTTCTCTCATGATCCTAGCATGCATTCAGGTTTTCCGAAGTTAGTTCAGTCATGTTTTAAGTTGAAAATCTTAGTTTTCATGTTTATTTTGTTAGTTTTCCTGATTTGTTGTTTGGTTAGACTGTTTTCTCTCCAGTTTTCCTTGCTCTGTCTTCATTTGAGGATGAATGACCCAAGGGGAGATATTATAACACCCAGAATTTGATTTAGCTTTTAAAGTTAGAAACTCTTAAAATTTTGAAACTTCAAAGAATCATGAGTCAAGTCCGCGAGCCAGGGATAGAACCACGAGTTATGGAAGTGACTCGTGAAACCAGTCCTACAAATCATCCTAAGGTCTGAGAACCACGAGTCAGGTTCACGATCCATAGATAGTTCCATGATTTATGAGACCATCTCATGGAACTCAGAATGAGGGTTTCCAGTCTCCACAGGAACCAGGAGTGGGTTCCACAAATCGTAGAAGTTTCTATGAGTCATTTGTTTAATCGTGAAAAGTCTTTCGCAACTTGAATTTAGGGCTCAGGAACCACGAGTCTAATCCACGACTCGTGGTTACTTCTACGGTTCGTGGAAAGGACCCGTGGAACCTGAAGCCGATGTTTTAACAGCTTTTCTCAAATTAAATCCCATGGGTATTTCAATAATTCCCACCCTTTTAACTCCTAAGTGATGTCGTTTTGACCATTTTAGTAGGGTTTTATTCCCTAATAACCTGAACACTTCTGACTCTATGCAATTCAATTCCAAAAGAAGAAAGAACTCTTTCGAGCTCCAATTCTCAAGCTCCAAGATCAATCCTCCATTTCTTTTCATCTCAACATCAAGCTAACTTCAATAAGGTATGTGGGTATTCAATAAGGGAATCCCTTCACCCTTATGCCCAAAATCCTCAAGTTTACTTATATTTATGAATTTATAAAATTAGGGTTCTTACCCAATTTGGGGAAAAGTTATGGGTTTTGTTTTAAAGTATAAATTCATGATTTTTCATTAATTACCCATGTTTTAATTAAGATTCCTTGTATGATTTCAAGATCCCATATGTTTGATGAAAATTCTAGCATGATATCATTGAATTGCATGTTTTCAAGCAAAATTGGCATGTTTAGATAACATGACCTCTATTATCATGAAATTACATGCCTAATTCTTCAAGTTATGAATTTAGAAAGAGAAGTATATTTTCAATTATGGCTATGCTAAGTTTTAAGGATTTTGAAGTATGAATTATATGACATCAGATATGTCTCTATATTTTTTGAAAGGTTTGGCATCTAGACATGTCCACCTAAGCTATGTGAATTGCATGGTATTAGATATACCCGTATTCTTTTCAAATAGATTTGGCATTAGATATGTCATAAGTATAAGTTGAGCTATAAGTATATTTTGGGAGTAGTATTGAGCATCGAGTTGGATTAGGTGAGCGTACACCTTGCATATCCCATAAATACCTGCCACCGTAGATTCTTTAAGTCCCTTCTTTGGGCATCAGACATCGTGATCACACTAGTTATGTCTTTATACACTGGCAAGATATATTGGGTCCTTTCGATGGGGTGGATACATCGGATTCCATGTAGCTCACATGGTCTATGATGAATAGAGAACCTCAAATAGAAACAGTTTCAGTCATTTAAATGCATTTACTCTGTGCTTTCAGATTTCAGAAGTTCTATTATTACTTACGGTTTTCAAGTATATTTATGCCTATGATATTTCATTAAGTCCTTCACATTCCAACTTTCACAATCATAGCATGATTTCAGTTTAACGTATGTATAACATGCTTACTTCAGATTTTGTATATCTCATATAATCAGTACATCCTATAGTACTGATGTATATCTTGCATTGCATCCTCTTGATGATGCAGATTCAAGCTCGGGTCCTCAGATTCGTGGCTAGAGATTAGCCAGTGTTCCAGCTTCAAGTGGTGAGTCCTCATACTTCGAGGACTAATATCTGTTGTCTATCATTATGATTTTTGTTTAGTATTTAGAGTTAGCTGGGGTCTTATCTCAACAACTCAATGTTAAGTTTAGAGACTTTCGAACATAGTAGAGATTCTTTATTTGGTTTTCCGATTCTATTATGTTATGTTTGAGCTATTGATGTCTCAGTCTATCTATCTCTTCAGTTTAATGCTTCCATTAAGGTTATCTATGTTTGTTTAAGTCATGCCTTAGCCAAGGGTTAACTTGGGGCACTTGTCATCCTGGGTCTCGTGTTACGTCTAGGGGATAGCCTCGGGGTGTGACATAGCTGAACCCCAAATCCTAGAAGATGTTTCGATCAGAATCCCTACCTTGACCTGTACGTATGAAATGAAATATAGCATCCCCAGGAAATGTGATGTCAGTATGAATAAAAATGTACTGGTATGTACGGTAGAGAGTAGAATGATAAATAACTGTTGTAAAAAGGGTAATAGAGATACCACTTGAAACTAAAACTCTTATAGCCTCCATTGTGACATCCGACCTTATATATATTAAATATGCATGGTATGCTCGCATAATCGTATGTCGTGAATACATATATATAGATGTAAATGAATATCATTCCCAACAAAGTGCTAGAAATGGTGGTGTCTTCTGGTAGCTAACCGGCATCATATCTATCAACTCATGGCCATTTGTATCTCATACGTATAAATATAGGCAATAGGCCCCATACCTCCCGATTATAGATTGAGAGTTGGATGCATAGCATGTCATGTCATGGATGCGTAATGCACGTATGTTAGTCAAAATTATGTTTCCAATCTTGTTCCGTTGGTACTCTTGTTCTTATAATCTCGTAATTACTTTCATATAACATGTAAATGCCTCATAGAACCTTATATGCTATTAGAATAGATTTGAGCACTTACTCGACTTTAGAAAGGTAACTTAAACATGAGGATGTTCATAAAGAGCTTAAGGTGCTTCCCTTAGTTTCTATATATGTTTCCCTAATAGTTTGTGAAAGAAGGTATTTCAATAACCAAATCCTTTAGTAGTTTAAACATACGAGTTACATTTGAGAGTTTTGAAAATCGTCATATTATTTTAAAGATTTTCAAAAATCATTTTAGCGAGGAAAGAGGGTTGGTTGTGAATTCATAATGTTTCTTTGCAATCATTTTAAGTCACAACACCCAAAGAAGAATAAGAACTCCTACATACAGACATATAGTTAAGGAAGCCGACAAAATGACATATATATATTGAATATCCTATATAACAGAACGATTGAAATATCACCATAATAATACCACAAAAATACTTCAGCTGAGATCCCAATGCCTTTCACAGAAGTTCTTTCTAGAAGTACAATAGTAAAATATCACATTTGAAGATTTAGGAATTTTTTAAAATTCATGCTCAAAGGAAAGACAACGCTTAGCCTTAACATACCTTTCCAATGAACGTCTGAATGCCCGTAGTTCCTTCACGAAAATTGTTCCTTACGTCCTAGGATTCACAAACTCTATATATAAGAAGCTTATACACACCTAAAAATAGTTCATAATTAAGCTTAAATCGGTAGATTTTACATTGGATAATACTTTGACCTCTTTCATTTGATTTTCAAGAATGCATCATCGAGTCACTTGATCTTGCCCTTGTTTGAATAAATAGGGTTCCTCCCATATATAGAAATAAGATTTATGGTAGAACTTTTTATTTTCGTGAGCCTTTGATTCCGTAGGGTAGATTCCACTCACCAACAAATTCACGATATCAGCATACCATGGTAGCTCTACAATACTCAATGCCATGAGTTGTTCATCAGGAAACTCCTCCCTAATTAGTCCTTCATTCGTCACATGGGAGCAATCTTCAAATCTGGATAAGTGGTCTGCAACTTGATTATCTATCCCCCTTCTATCTTTAATTTCAAGGTTGAACTCTTGTAGCAACAAAATCCACCTAATGAGTCTGATTTCACATCCTTCTTGTTGAACAAATAATGGATAGCAGCATAATCTGTGTGCATAATCACTTTGGTTCCCAAAAGTTAGGATCGAAATTTATCAAAGGCAAACACTAGTGCTAGCATTTCCTTTTCTATGATCGTATAATTTTCTTGCATAGAATCAAGCGTCTTGCTGGCATAATATATGGAATGAAAAACCTTCTCCACTCACTGACCCAACACAGCCTTGAATGCCACATCACTAGCATCACACCTAAATTTGAATGGTAGCTCCCAATTCGGTGAAATCAGGATTGAAGCTTCAGTCAGGCGCCTCTTCAATTCTTTGAAGGCTTTCAAACATACACCACTGAGCTCAGATTTAATATCTTTTTCTAGTAATGTTCACATTTGTCTTGAAATCTTCGAGAAGTCTTTAATGAAGCGTCTGTAGAACCTTGCATGCCCAAGAAAACTAGGCAGACCCCTAACAGAGATAGAAGGTGGTAGCTTCTCGATAACCTCTATTTTTGCTAAGTCTACTTCAAGCCCCATTTTTGACACCTTATGGCCAAGTACAATGCCTTTTTTAACAAAAAAGTGACACTTTTCCCAGTTCAATACCAAATTTTTCTCCTCACACCTTGCTAGCACTTTGTCTAGATTCATTAAGAATGCATCAACGGGGTTGCCAAACGTAGAGAAATCATCCATAAATACATCTACAATATCGTCAACTATATCAGAGAAAAT
Source organism: Jaltomata sinuosa (assembly GCA_003996215.1). Taxonomy (NCBI): domain Eukaryota; kingdom Viridiplantae; phylum Streptophyta; class Magnoliopsida; order Solanales; family Solanaceae; genus Jaltomata; species Jaltomata sinuosa. Next base: position 108,013 of record QJPP01000751.1, on the reverse strand, counting down.
AACCATCACATATCTCTAAAAAGTTGTTGGCGCATTGCACAATCCAAACAATTTATGCTTGAAAGCATATGTGCCATAAGGACAAGTAAATGACATTTTGTCTTGATCTTCTAGTGCGATGGCTATCTTGTTGTAACTAGAATACCAATCCAAAAGACAAAAGTAATCTTGTCCAGCCAACCTGTCTAGCATCTTATCAATGAAAGGAATGGGATAATTATATTTGCATGTAGCCTCATTTAGTTTCAGTAATCCATGAAAATTCCCCACCCAGTGACTATACTTGTAGGGATCAACTCATTTTTCGCATTAGTAACTATAATCATATCCCCTTTCTTAGGAACACTTTAGACTAGACTGACCCATTTGATGTCTTAAATTGGGTAGAAAATACTTGAATCAAGCCACTTGATCACTTCTTTTTGACCACATCCTTCATGATGGGGTTCAACTGCCTTTGATGTTGTGCCAAGGGCTTGCACCCTTCTTCTATATAAATCTTGTGCATACAAAAAAGATGGTTGATCCTATGAATATCAGACATTTTCTAACCGATGGCACCCTTGCGCCTCCTTAGTACCGCTAGACCTTCCTTCACTTGTGCGTAATTCAACCCGGCTACAAGAATGACAGGTAGTGTGTCATCTTCTCCCAATTAGGCATATTTGAGGTGCGATGGGAGAGGCTTCAATTTCAACTTTGGAGCTTCTTCGATAGACGGCTTGTGAGAGGGTCCCAAAGGTCTATTTAGAGGCTCAAACTCTCCCTTACGAATGTATACACTTTCCACATACAAATACTGAATCATCTCTTGAGCAGATGAGTCTCTAATTTTTTCTTGCCCAGTAATAGTTCTCTCTAATAGATCTCTGTAAAGTGTGTGGGGTAACTGTTAACCAATCTCTACCACAGTGATGGCAGATAACTCTTCATATAGAGTCGGTAGTGTCATTGCCTTGTATATGTTAAAAACGTCTACCTTGTCATATGCCCTCATAGTGAGTTTCCCAGCTTCTACATCAATCAATGCTCGTCCAGTGGCTAAAAAAGGACGTCCTAAAATAAATGGGACTTCTAAATATGGACCAAAATCAAGGATGAAAAAATCCACTGGAAAAATTAAGGACCCAACTTGCACTAGAACATCCTCTATAATACCCTCCGATCTTGCCAATGATTTGTCTGCTAGCTGAAGGAAAATAGTGGTCAGACGAGGGCTTTCCAATTCCATTTTCTTAAAAATGAAAGATGACATCAAATTTATACTAGCCCCAAGATCAAATAATGCTCGTGCTATGACTAATTTCCCAATTGAAATATCTATAATGAAACTACCCGAATCCTTCAACTTGGTTAGCAGACTCTTTTGAATTTTGAAAGTTCATACCTCAGTGAGTGAAATTGTAGCATATTTCATCAGCCCATTTTTATTTGGAACAATTTCTTTGATGTACTTCGTGTACTTGGGGAGTTCTTGTAGGACATAAATAAGTGGAAGATTAATATGCACTTTGTTCAATAGGTCAAGGACCTTTTGAAACTCGACCTCATCCTTCTACCTTTTCATCTTCTGTGGGAAAGGAGGTGGAGGTTTAACCACATGTTCTGCTTCATTAGCCTAAGCGTCTACCTCTTCTTTAACCTCCTCTGCTTTAATTTCTACTATCTTAGGCATTGACTTTTTAGGAATAATCTCCTCTAGCGCTGTTTCTCTATGAGTAGTGACTACATTTATAAGCTTGGGATTTAGGTCTGTATCACTCGGGAGAGCTCTTAGAGGCCTAATGTTTTGTGCACCTACTATTTGACCAACCTGCTTTTCCAAGTTGTGAAATGCAGTTTGTTGGTTAGTTTGGGTTTCCAGTATCTTTTTCACCATTTCCTCTATGTTGCTTAGTGGGCCAGCCGATTGATTATTCTGTGCAAACTGCTGATTCTGGCCCTGATTTCTATATTGATTCTTCCCTTGAATGTTTCCATAAGAAAAGTTTGAGTTTTTTCGTATGTTTACATTGTAATTATTTCCAATGTTTTGATTTCCACCTTGTTGTGCATACCCTACAAAGTTTACTGAATCAAGATTTACTGCACAGTCTGCTGATAAATTATCACCCCCACAAGTCTCACAAAACTTGATAAGTCTAGGTTGCACTACATTCACTTTTGCTGGAGTCCCTCCAAGAGCTAGCTTGTTTAACTCTGTTGTCATCTAATTAGACATAAATTCCACCTTAGCAAATAAATCTTTGTGGTTATCTACTTCTAATAATCTGAGAACCTTCTTAGGGGTAGCTTTGCTTGTGTCTGTATTCCACTCGGGATTGCTCTGTGCTATCCTCTATAAGAGGGTGTACAACTTATCATAGGTTTTCTCAAGAGCTTGCCCATTTGTTTTACAATCTAACAAGATCCTGGATTGAGAGTCTAGGCTTTCAATGAATGTGTGTACCAGCAGCTCATTATTTTGTTGATGATGAGGGCAATATCTGAGTAAGGACTTGAATCTTTCCCATGCTTGGTGCAGATTCTCTCCATCTTTCTGCTTGAAGCTCAGTATTTTTCTCCTCAACTTTTCCATCTTTCTAGATGGAATGAATCATATCATAAACTTCCTCGCTAGGTCATTCCAAGAAGTGATGGAGTTAGGGAGATTTACTTTCAACCACCTCTTCGCTTCCCCAATGAGTGAAAATGGAAAAAAAGTCAGCCTCACATAATCTTCTGAGACCCCAGCCAGTATGTACATATCATTTATTTCTAGAAAATTTGGATGTGCTGCAGATCCTCATGTGCAAGGCCTATGAATTGCCTACTAAAGTGCAAGAGTTTCACCATATTCTGTTTAAGATCAAAACGACCTCATGCCACTTGTTTCTGTATACTAGATGTGACATTGGTCAGTAGTGGGATTGCCACATATATGACTAGCCTTGGTGCTACCATTTCTACCTGAACAACTTCGGGTTGTTCAACCTGCTGATCTGGATCAAGAACCACCTCCTGAACCAACTAAATTAGATATAGGTTTGCTTTCCTTCTTTGGTAATGAAATAGTCTCTCACGTACAGGGTATGGTTCTACTAGTTCTCTACCCCTTCCCAGCTTGTTGAATAAATCAAAATTATACCTGTCGTTTCAAAATCTAAGATCAAGTTGTCAACACCCGAATAATAAAGTCGTAAAAGAAAAATTAGAAATTTTGTAATATCTATGTCCCCGATAATGGCGTCAAAAACTTATTGCGACTCCCACCTAAACACAAGTGTACGTGGTTGTCCAAGTAATACATACTGGTTAGTCAAAATATCATACCCTAAGGACTTGTGATTTAACAAATATTCTAATGATTTCAATTATCGCAAATTTAAACAAGTGTGAAAGTAACAATGAATAGTTTTGAAAGTGTGTGCTAATCTAAGATCAATTAAATAAACTGTTAAAGCTAGTAAAACTTTGTTATGATTCCAAATTTTGAGAGAATTTCAGGGTTACAACTTTAGCCAGCAATAATGAATAGTATACGCTTGAATTTACTCATCTGCTTACCTAGTGTTGATTTTTTTGTTGAAAATATGATTATGGCGTGGTCAACCTATAATCTCCTATTCACATGCAATTCTAGTTCTATATTTCTATGAGCAAAATAAACATATGAATGAAGTTGCTACTCCCATATAAACCAAGCAGGGCGTTCTAGGTATATTGCTATCTTAGCCATAAATCTACTCGTTATATTGCAAAAGAGAGATCCTGCTTCTTGTATTCCTCATTCTATCTTATTACTTCATCTTCCGAGTTAACAACAAGATTATATATTTATGTTAAGGGCGGCCAAGCATTAAAATACTATGCTTATGAATACAAGAACACTATTAATGATAAGCAAACTAATTAATTCAATCTCATACTAACATTCATTCATTCAACTGTAACCCCAGAACAAGGGTATTTAGCTACTCATGTTTTCATAAGACAACAAGAATATATTGTGTTAATTCAAAAAATAAGAGTTTTAAAGTAAAAAAAACAAGAGAAACGTAAGGTTGTACGTGTATCCTCTGTTCCTTCCTCGCTAAAAAGTGATTAACCCCTTATAAAATGTACAATCGGTTTATTTATAGTTGTGGAAAAGTATCCCCTATTCATACTTATACTAGGACTTGATGGCTGAAATTAGGGACATCAGACGAAGCTTGATGTGGCACCCCAAGCGTAGCGCAATAAGGCTATGCTTATATTCTTCTGTTTGGCACTAGGCTTGGGCAGGGCACCAGGCATAGCGCCATAGGCCTTCCTCCATAAGCTTCTCTGATGGCACAAGGCTGGGGCAGGGTGCCAGGCATAGTGTCATTTGCCCTGTCCCCCTTCAGCTTCTCTGATTGGATTGATGCTGGGACGAGGAACTAGGCATAGCGCCATGGGCCTGCCGCTGTTTCTTCTTTGCTTGTTGAGGCATTATGTGGGGTGCCATGCAGTACCCAAAGCTTGATACTTCCATTTCATTTCTCCATTGCTCCCAAGCTCTTGTATTGAATCTTTTAGCTTTCATGGGTCCTTTTTCTCCACCTTTTTATCTGTAAAACACTCCTAATCATGCAATTTTATCTTCCGGTTCAGTAACATAGCAATAATTGATGCAATATAAGTGAATTATGTACTTATAACAAGGTAAACATGAGTAGAAAAAGCATCAAATATGGAAAATGAACGTATAAATATGCTCAAGATCATCAGACCATCACAAACGCGATGGTGACCTCGCGATCGCAATGATTCAAAGGGTCTGCACGAGCAACAATAAAAATCAGCAAAACATCAAGGATAAAAATTCATCGAATGGAACATTGGGATTTGTTCAGAATACCATGAATAGAAATAAAACATTCTACCCAACTAGAAATGACATTCTCGACTCAATGGAATCATAAAAATGGCCAAGAGAGGTCGTCTTGATGAAATATTGACCAAAGTCAACACTTTGTTGGTTTTGCTTAAATGTTACCCAAGTTCCCAAAATGAGTTTGAAAGCCTCGAGACATGAATCAAAGGTCCCACTAGCCAAAAGTAAACCTTTCGAAGCTAACATTGCTAACAAAATTTCCATCCAAGCTCGTCTTCTCCAAAAGTTGACCAATGTGAAACTTACCAACCTAAAGAGTTCAAAAATAGGGAAACTCATCTAGAACTTAATCGAACACCTGGAGAAGGAAGTTACCCATCCTCACAAGTCAAACATAGCATGAAGAAGATATGGAACAGTTTAAAATGGTAAAAAGGCACACAAATAAGAAAATAATCGTGATTGTCATTATAATACATGCTAAAGGGACTTATTTCTGCCTAACTAGCAATGACCTGCAGGGGATCCTAGGTTTCCATGTACCATATCGCTGTGATATCTGATCCATAACTACTGTATCAACATTAGTATTTATATAACCAGGCTCTCATACCTATTCCTCATGATTTTACACAGTGCCCAAGGCACATTTACACTTATCCATTTCAGCTCACTTAAAACTTCATGTTCATCTAGCTTACTCATTCAAGCATAATGGGAAAACACATACAATTCAACCATATCTGAAGACCAATCACATGTTACACAGTTCTACCACATAGCATGTAATAAGATGAGTCTGAACTCCAATTAAACCATAACCTACCACGAGTGAAGAATACCACCTGCAAGCTAACTCACAACAACCTTGCCTTTCCTTAACTCTTCAGAATGTTCAAGGTCTATAAACAACAATCATATAAGAGTAATTAGCCATTTACTCTTCATTTCAGGCCTTGAAAATTTAACCCATCAATTTTACCCTTAAATGAGGTTCTTACATTTCCCCAAGGGTTAATTAATCAATAATTAGGCTCTTAGCATTCATAGAATCAATGAAAAATGGCCTAAATTACCGCTCACCTATTGAAATGGTACAAAAATACCCTTCAACAACCAATTGGCTTTATTATACCCCTGCCATCAACCTTTGGGCTCAAAAATGCCCTTCAAGTTAACAGAAAATGGAAAAGGGCCAAAAATACCCCTGAACTATAGAAAAAGGTCTAGAAATATCATTCATCAACCTTTTTGTCTCACTTATACCCATAAAACTAACAGTCCCCTCTATATTTTATTTTTTCAAAAATTACTTATTATATGTCATTTTTTATTGGGTAAAACAAAACTTCAGCTCACCAAGTTGATGATATGATAAATAAGATTAATTAAAAATTACATGCCATCAAATAAAAATAAATACTACTCTTTAAGAACTGAAAAAAGAGATGACCGGGAAATTTTTATCATTGAACACTGGTATCACCGTCAAGATAATTAATTACCAATGACTAAGAATGTGAAACTAAAAGCTACTGTCACTCCCATCATCCCGTAAAATAACATTTTCCACAAAGCTTCCCATGTATTTCCTTTTACCAAATAGGCATTGTTATTACATAAGTTAATGACCAATTTACCTGTAGTCATACCAGAATTGGTAAGAGTATAATAATGAGAAAATAACAAAAACTAAGAAGTGTTTCAAATCATATTAAGTTCAATTTGTCCAAGAGAATGAAGAATTTGGAATAAAGTTTGATATAGGAAACGTTGATGTGTCTATATTCGGTCATTTCTATTTATTTTGGCAATATATTTTCGATAATCCAATCAAAATTTTCAATTTTCAATTTTCATAACACTAGTAAGTATAAAGGTTACACTAGTATGTTTAAATTTTTTGATAAAAATTTAATTGTTAAAAGAGTTGGTACTTTTGTTGGATCTTTACTTCACTTTATATCTTTTCTTTTTCTAGTTCTTAACTAGTATTTATTTTTATTTGCTGACATGTAATTTTTATTTAATATTATTCAGTCATATCATCAGTTTGGTGGAGTGAGGTTTTTATTTTACCAAATAAAAAAAGACGTAATAAGTATTTTTTTTTAAAAAAAATATATAGAAGAGGTTGTTAGTTTTATGGGTATAAGTTAGCCAAAAGGATGGATGGAGGGTATTTTTAAACCTTTTCCAATATTTTAGGGGTATTTTTGGCCCTTTTCCATTTTCTGTTAACTTGAAGGGCATTTTAGAGCCCAAAGGTAGATGTCAAGGGTATAATAGAGCCAATAGGTAGATGAAGGGTATTTTTGTATCATTTCCAATAGGTGAGAGGTAATTTAGGCCCTTTTCCGTAAAATCAATACCCAAAGAGTGTTCTAACCAAGTTTATCCCTTTTAGCCATTTTTATGCCTAAAGGTTACATCTTTATGAAACCCAAGGTTCCCCATTAGCCTTAATCAAGCTATAAACAATTAATATCATAATAGGAGTCAAAAATATACATCCTAGGATCAATTCTAGGTGAAATTACACCTACCCAAGTTCATGCTTCTAGGGCTCAATTACAAGAATTCCACCATTAATCACTACCATAAAGGTCTCATGAAGATAATAATCAATAAACAAAGAGATTTATGGATTACTTACCTCAAACGATGAAGAATGCCGTAGTTTTCTTAGAGGAACCACTTCTTAGAGCTTTAAAATGAAGTTGGAGTTATGGGGAAACAACTTAGAAAATTGAAAAATGTACAGGTATATGCTGTCCCATATCCCCATCACGAGGAATAGTTTCCCATCTTGATGAGTCATTGCAACAAGGATCGACATATTATGATGGCTAACCATGATGAAGCATCATTTTGTTGTGACAAACGTCAAATTCCAGAACGTTGAAAACTTGTCCCATGCCCTGACTTCACAACACACATTATCTTAGGGACATCAATGATTTATCCCGACGTGTCAAATAATCATATCGTAATCATATCCTAAGTTCTATCCATAAAAGGACTTCCTATTAACATTCAACCAACCACAAGACCCCAACCATCTCTAAAGCATAGAATACTCTATTTTCTTCAAAGCTCATCCTTGCTTGAGATTTTAAAACCTCACAACCTAGGACTTTTCTAGTCGAGTACTTATGTCCTTACTTTACTATAATGATGGAACATGTACTTACAATTGACACCAATTAAACAATCATTCTTACTTGAATTACGATTAAAGAAAAATACAAAGAAAACAAGGATTAACTAAGTCGAGAAACAAGGTAGGATACCTGTCCCGCCTATCTACCTTAGTCTCCCAAGTTGCCTCCTTAAGAAGACGGTTCTTCCATAGGATCTTTACAGATACAATCTCTTTAGTTCTCAAATTTTGGACGTCCCAATTAAGAATAGAACCAACCTCTTCTTCATGAGAGAGGTTTTCATCCAACAAGACCGAATCCCAATATAGAATATAGTCACAAACTCTGTGGTACTTCTTTACCATGGATACATGGAATACAGGATAAACCCCTAACAAACTAAGAGTCAAAGCCAACTTATAATCCACCGATCCCAAAGGGCCCAATATACCTCGGACTCAGCTTGTCTCACTTCCCAAAATGCATAACACCCTTCATGGGTGACACCTTAAGCAAAAAATTCTCATTTTCCATAACGTGCATGTCTCTTACCTTTCTATCCGCATACTCCTTTTGCCGGCTTTGAGCCGCTAGGAGCTTTCCCTGAAAAAACTTCACCCTTTCCATAGAGCCTCATAAAAGGTCTTTACCCTATTGACTCACTTTGAGGAAATCAAACCAGCTAATAGGAGATCTACACCTTCTCCTATTTAGTGCTTTAAATGGACCCATGTCTATACTTAAGTGGTAATTGTTATTGTAAGCAAATTTAGCTAACGACAGGTCCTGGTCCTAATGAACTCTAAAATCCATCACACATGCACGAAGCATGTCTTCCAACACCTGAATTATATAATTTGACTACCCGACAAACTGAGGGTGAAAAGTTGTACTCTGGTCCAACCTTTTACCCAACTCTTCGTTCATTTTTTGCCCAAAGTTAGAGGTTATTTGGGTACCCCTATTATAAATAATGGAGATAGGCACCGCATGAAATCAAATGATTTATTTGACATATATATTGGATAGCTTAGCCATATTATAAGTCAATTAAATTGGGATGGAGTGTGCAGACATTTTCAATCTATCAACCACAACTTAATTCGAATCATATTTCCTCAAAGTTTTGGGAAGGCCAACCACAAAATTCATATCTATTCTCTCTCACTTCTACTTAGGAATGGGCATCCTATAAAGCATGTCAGCAATCTTCTAGTGCTCATATTTTACTTTCTGACAATTGTGAAACTTAGCCATGAAGTCAACTATATCTCTTTTAATGTCACCCTACCGGTAGTGATGTCTCAAATCTCGGTACATCTTGGTCACGCTAGGATGTACAAAATATTTTTAACACTAAGCCTCTTCTATGATGGTATGGATCAAGTCATCAATATGGGGCTCACAAACTCACCCTCTAATCCAAAGAATGCCTTTACCATTAATAATAGCCTCTTTAGCCTCACCTTGCAACACCTTGTCATGGATCTTGCTCAATTTCACATTATCAAACTATTTACCTTTGATCTGATCAAGAAAAGAGGACCTTGCCTCCAAACATACCAACAAGCCACCCCCCTGAGACACCTCTAACATCATGATGTTGTTAACAAGGGCCTGAATATCTTTGGCCAATAGACGCCTAGTCGCTTTCAAGTATGCCAAGCTATCCATACTCTCGGTCTTTTTGCTCAATGCATTAACCAACACATTAGGTTTATCCGAATAGTACAAGATGGTGATGTTATAATCCTTGAGTAACTCCATCAATCCTTGTTGTCTCAAGTTCATGTCATTTTGAGTAGAGATGTGTTGCAAGCTATGATGGTCTGTGAAAACTTCATAATGCACCCCATATAAATAGTGTCTCCAAATCTTGAGAGCAAATACCACCACAACCAACTCCAAGTCACGAGTAGGATATTTCTTGTCATGCATCTTGAGTTGCCTTGAAGCATAAACAATGATATTCCATTCCTTCACCAATGCAACATCTAAACTAGACTGTGAGGCATCATAATACATAATAAAATCTTTGGCTTCAATCGGCATGGCAAAAATAAGAGTTGTGTTCAAGAAGGTCTTGATCTTTTAGAAGCTCTCCACACATTAATCTGACGAAACAAATGGTACCTCCTTTTGAGTCAAATGAGTAGCAACGTATGCAAAATCTTTAGTGAACCTGCAGTAGTAACTAGCCAATCCTAAGAAGCAACGAACCTCAGTCACTGAAGTGGGCTTGTGCTAGTTCTTAACGACAAAAATCTTTTACGGGTCAACCATTACTACTTCCTTCAAAACCACGTGCCTCAAGAAGGACGCAGAAGATAACCAAAACTTGCAGTTTGAAAATTTTGCATACAATTCCTACTCTTTTAACAATCCCAACATAATCCTAAGGTGATTTCCATGCTCCTCATAACTCTCTGAATACACCAAGATATCATTAATAGATACTATGATGAACGAGTCAAGATATGACTTGTATATTCCATTCATCAATTCCATAAACATTGCTGGGCCATTAGTTAGCCTAAATGACATCATAAGAAAATAATAGTGCGTGTACCAAGTCTGGAATATGGTCTTAGGGATATTAGAATGTCACATTTTTAGCTGATGGTAACCAGACCTTAAATCAATCTTAGAATCTCCCTGTAACTGGTCAAATAGATTAGTGATACAAGAGAGAGGGTACTGGTTATGGATAGTAATCTTATTTAGTTACTGGTAGTCAATACATATACGTAGACTACTATCTTTCTTTTTAACAAACAAAATTAGAGCACCACAAGGGGAGGCACTCGGATGAATGAATCCTTTACCTAGTAACTCCTATAACTAAGCCTTAAGCTCTTCAACTGAGTTGGTGCCATCCTATAGGGATGAACAGATATAGGATGTGTATTCGGCTCTGAATCAATGCAGAAGTCAATATCCTGATCAGGTGGTATACAACGCAAATTCGTAGGGAAGACTTCATGGAACTAACACACCACCAAAACTAACTCAATAGCTGGAACCTCTAACCTAGTGTCCCAAAGATGAGTTAGGAAAGCTAAACACCCCCTTCTTATAAGACTCTAAGCATGAAGGAAAGATAAAAATTTCACATAAGCAGGTCTATAATAACCCTCCCATTCTAATCTATCCAACCCAGAAATAGCCATAGTCACTGTTTTATTATGACACTCCAGAATAGCATGGTGCAGAGAAAACCAACTCATCCCTAGGATGATGAAGAAATCCACCATGTGAAGAATCACAAAATCTTCTAAAGTATTTCTCCCTACAAATATAATAGGGAAAGCCCGAAAGACCGTATCCATAACCATAAAATCCCCCACTAGAGTAGATACAACAACAAGAAAGTCAAGGAATTCACATATCTTATCAAAACACTCAGCAAATCTAGCAGACACATAGGAGAAAGTAGAACAAGGGTGAAATAAAACAAAATCCATGGGGTTACAGACAAGAATAGTACATGTGATCACTTCGTCTAACGCCTCTGCCTTTGGTCTACCCAGGAAAGCATAAAAGTGGTTCTTACTACCTACCTACGCACCGCTACTATTGGGCTGATCACCTCCTCTAATATTTCCACTACCCCGATTTGGCTATGTGCCACTTCTTCCAGTTATGTGACCACCACACTCACCATATGGATAATTTCTATCAAAAGTATTTCCTTTACCTGCTAGAACCTGAGCTCTAGAAGGCTCCTATTGGACTAGTTGATGGATTCGAGGATAATTCCTCCTCAAGTGTACTTCACCACACTCATAACATGCATGGTCAAAAGTTAGTCCTTACGCTGGAGCCAACAAAGTAAGATACCCACTAAAATTAGAAGAAGGCTGATTGGTCCCCGATAGACATCCAGTAAAAACCTACACTGATGACTCAATGGGGTATGCAAGGTATACATGTGGACCTTGACCTTTCGAGAACTGACTGCTGCACTTGCCCCTCGACTGGGTGGGAACCCTTGGGAATTTATAGTTAGTGTGGCATTTTCCACATAGTACTTGTTCTAGGATGGTATCTTTTCCTTAGTACTTAGACTTTGTTTTTGTATTATGATACGGCTTGGACTTGGTAGTTATCATCGGCTTAGTTTGGCACATTACTATTTGTATTATTGTTATTTTGTCTTGGCATATTGATTTCTTGGTATAAAATATAGTTTTTTGCTTGAAATGAAATTTTCAGAATACTTAAAATGGTTTTGACTTTATTGAAGGAAAATGGACTATTTTAGCTTAGTTTCGAGTTTGAGTTTGGGCATACATATTTACTATTTAAGCCCTGATTTGAGTCTGGGCATGCATATATATTATTTATGTCCCAGTTCAAGTTTGAGCACACATATTTATTATTTAAGCCACTGTTAGAATCCACGCATGCATATTTGTTATTTAAGCCCCAGTTTGAGTTTTAGCACACATTATCACTGATTTATGTTCAAAATCTTATTCGAGTCCGGCATACATTATCATTGCATTCAACTCATATGGCATATCATGGTACCTTTGCACATTTATTTACTATTAAGCTTGGGTGGTATTTGGTATTGTTTGTTGTTTGCATCCATTGTACTTATGAAGGGCTAGTTGGATTTGTTTTCTGTTGTGTGTACCTTTCGGGCTTATGGGGGTCCGGTTAGGTTGTAGCTAGATTATTGTTTTATGCTTTCTGAGTTGTTTTTTTTTAATTTCCCTTAAATTATCTAGCATAGACCTATTGTACACTTTCTCATACTTCTCTTCTTACTTGTTGCGTATATATTCACATCTTATTATACTGGTGTTTTATTTGAGCTCAGTCAGCCTATGATGTCTACTGGTACCACATATTTGGCACTCATACTACACATCTACATCTTTTCAATAATGTAAACCCTAGTATGAATTAACGCCCTTGAAACCACCCTCATGCGGAGCTGCTGGTCAGAGATTTATGGTGAGCTCTTAGCGATCAAAGTAACTCTATCTCCCTTTATTTTTAACTAATCTTCTTTTGTACTTTTGGAGACTGTTTTGTGTGTATATATATAGATATTGTATCTATTTAGTAATCCTTATGTTATATTAGCTCTTGCACTGAATGATACCAGGTCGTGGAAAAATCTCTTGTATATTTTGTTTCTTTCCCTCTCTCTATATATATGCATGTTTCATTTATTTTCCCATTATTTTGTGTTGCTTCCTAGATCTTATCTCATTTCTCTTATTATCCCATTAATTGTCATTCTGGACTATGGATTTGGCTTACCTATTGGTTGATTATAGTCAGTTCCATCATGACCTATCTTTTCATATCATGACACAACAAAACAGAGGAAAGACAAAATATACAAGATGTCAATTCTGGACTAGGTGTCACAGATACAAGACGCTCTTAAATTACAAGAGTACAACTATACAATATACAATTATCTAGTAAATACAAAATAAATATAGTAGATACAAGATGGAAATAAGTAAGCCTATGAACACTAAGAGCACGCCGATCCGATTGACAGAGATCCTCGAACAAGCAACAAGTCAGCGAGGGTGACTCATACTCGGCGGTGCATCAACAAAAAATGCAGAAGTATAGTATGAGTCATGAAACACGGGGTACTATGTAGGCATTATAGGACGACCGAGTTGAGACGATAATATATAATATAAGAGACGTGAGAGAAAACTACACATCAAAAACTAACCTAGAAGTCTTAACAATACAAAGGTAAAATGAAGATAATAATAATAATACACGAGTGTATATATGTATACATGAAAAATGTGGTGCAGTATTAAGATGGTGCAATGCAATATATGGCAACTACAGAAAAGTAAAACAGGGAATCTTGCCTCGGGTCGTGATGTGCCGCCATTCTACGGCACATTTGACTCCTTTAAACTAAGAATAATCGTAAGTTCTCAAGCAACCGTCGTCTTTTTTGATGTTTTATGTTATGTTTGAAGAAAAGAGAGACAAACATAGAAACGGAAGGAAATACGAGCAAAAAGACCCTCTGGATAAGAGTGACGGCCACCGTGACGGCCAGTCACAAAGGTGACGGACCGTTAAGACGACCGTCAAGTGAGGCAGCACCACTGCCTAGTGGTGACGGCCACCGTGACGGTCCGTAAGCCTTGCCGTTAAGTGAGGCAGTACCACTTCCTAGTGGTGACGGCCACCGTGACGGCCAGTCACGCCTGTGACGGTCCGTCAGGGTGGGCCGTCAACGCGACGCAGAATACCCTATGTTAGGACTTTATTTGGACTTTATTTCTTGGACTACTATAAATACCCTATGTTAGGTTTGTTTTATTATTTATTTACCCAATAGTTTTGGGAGATTTTTGAGCGAGAATTTGAGAAGGAAACACGCAAAACACGTTTCTTCTTCTTGAATCTTGTTCTTCCATTGTTCTTGGGATCTTGGTTTTCTTGCTCTTGGATAATTGAAGCTTGTTTTCATATATTGTAAGAATCTTTTCTTTCTATTATGAATATGATTTTCTTCTCTTTTCCTAATAGCATGAGTAACTAACTTCTCACAACTAGGGTTATGGGAACCATGGAAAAAGTAGCAATATAGATTTCGGTTAGCGTCGGGTTCAATATATATATGTGTCACATTGTTAATCATTCATTATTAACGTTTTCTAGTGGTTGCAAACATTAGAACATGCCTAGGATTAATTTGCTTGAGTAAAGAAATTAAAACCGGGAAATTTGACTAACTACGAGGATTCGAGACTACCAACTCTCGTCTTATGATTAATGCTGTAACTAGATTAATCTACTTGATGTTAGGATTGAAATAAGAAAGCTCACCTTTTCATGTTCGAGAGAATTGAAAAGGAAAGTCGTCTATTTTGTTGAGAAACGTTTAGATGATACCATTAGTTCAATCACATCGTGATATGCATATAGAAAGGACCCGGTTAAGCTTTGAGTCGACATTGTTACGACGCCATGGTGAACACTTCCCTAGTTCACTCTCATATTGATTATTAATCGTACATTATTATTTGTTTTGACAAATATTGTTCATACAAACCCCCCTATTTACCGGAAACTATTGATTACTAGTCATCTAATTCACTAACGACTTAATTTGCACCTTATTCCCTGTGGGATCGACCCCAACCTCTGTTGGGTTCTATATTTGGCGATGAAAGCTTACGCTTCGTAATTCGAGTTGTAATTTGGGCGTATCAAATTTTGGCGCCGCTGCCGGGGAATACGGTTGTTTATTAAGTCCGGTGTGTTTATTTGACTCTTAGTCATATTTCCTGCTTTTTCTTTTATTTGTTGTTTTTGTTGTTACAGGGTACATGGTTGAGCATGCCAAGTACCCGACGCTTGGGTGAACCAATATTACCCTACGATCCCGAGCTAGCAAGAACGATAAGGCAAAACATGAATGAACAACAACAAGAGGCAGCGAGACTCGCTGCAGCTCAGCAAGCCCAACAACGTTTGAATGCTGGTGGTCTTGAGGTCGACATTGATTTGAATGATGAGGAGGTCTACTTAGATGGAGTTGGTGCCACGGGCGCTATTGCGTTTCCTCCGCTAGCACCCGGGGCCAATTTCAACATTACTAGCACAATGATTCAGCTGTTGAATCTGAGAGGAGTGTTCCGTGGTGTTGCTGGTGATGATCCAAACCAGCACCTGATGAATTTTGTGGGTATCTGCAAGTCATTCAAATTGCCTGGAGTAAGTCAGACAGCGATCAGGCTCAGGTTGTTTCCGTTGTCTCTGTCTGATGAGGCAGCATTATGGTTGACAGAGCTAACCTCCGACTCAATCACAACCTGGGGATAGTTGAAAGGAGAATTCCTAGAAAGGTTCTTTCCTCCCTCTAGGATGATACAGTTGAGGGATGAAATTAGCAACTTCAGACAACAACCTCATGAGGCGTTACATGAGACTTGGTTGCGGTTCAAGAAAAACCTGACACAATGCCCAAACCATCAGTTAACCGAAGATTTTTTGATGCAGACGTTCTACAGGGCACTGAATTCGGCTACCAAGCCGACATTGGATAACGCAGCAGGTGGAGCATTTATAGGTCTCACTTTTATTGAGGCCAGAACTATTTTGGACAGGCTCACCAAAACAAACAGCGCCTGCTATATAGGTGATACAGAGGTAGCAGCTAGCACTTATGCAGTTGGTATATCAGCAGAGCAGCGTAGGAAGAAGGAAGAGCGGGACCAAGATATGGTCCATCTGAAGACGCAAATGGACCTACTGACAAAGCATTTGTTTTGAGGAGGTATTGAGAAAGTGAAAGCTGTGGGTTCCCAAGGTAGAGCAACAGAGTTTGAACCTGATGAGGAGGCAAATTATTTGGGTGGTTTTCAGGCCAATGGTCAGGGAAACCAAGGTCGGAACTATCAGAGAGACAACTACTATGAAAAAGCTGGCTACAGAGACCGCGAGCAGGGGAACTGGAAGAATAAAATTGATGGAGGTGGGTTGTATGTACCACCAGGTAACCAGGAAAGAGCTAACACCGAGACATGGACATCCAAACTAGAGAACATGATGGCTAAGATGCTGCTGAAGGTGGAATCTACCAATTCCGCGGTAAAGGAGATGAGGACGGAATTATTAACGATGAGTCAGGTAGTGGATTCACATTCCACCTCGATCAAGCAATTGGAACAGCAAGTGGGTCAAATCTCGGAATCTCTAAATCAAAGGAAGACAGGTACCTTGCCGAGTTACACCATTCCAAACCCGAGAAAGGACGGAAGTTGTATGGCAATCACTACGAGAAGCGGTAAAACATTATCGAAATCACATTCGGTAATTCAGACTCAGAAAGATGATATTGCGGATGACAAGGTGGTAGAGGATGCTATTCAAAGGCGCATGGATAAAAGCAAGGAAGTTGAAAAGCTTCCAACTATGATGCCTCAGCCACCACCTCCTTTCCCACAACGCTTGAAGAAGAAAGTGGAAGATGGCAAGTTCCTAAATTTCATGACCATGCTTAAGCAGATATCAGTGAACATCCCATTGGTGGACGCTCTTGAACCAATGCCCGGATATGCCAAGTTCATGAAGGACTTGATTACCAAGAAGAGGACAGTGAGCTTTGAACCAGAAGATGACCTCCACCACTGCAGTGCTATTTCTTCAAGATCGTTAGTGGAAAAGAAGGAAGATCCAGGTGCTTTTACTGTTCCCTGTACTATTGGGAAATTCAACTTTGAAAAAGCCTTGTGTGATCTTGGTGCTAGAATCAACTTGATGCCGCTGGCAGGCTATAAATAATTGGGTTTGGGAGCGCCCAAACCAACTACCTTGAGGGTGTTAATGGATGATCGTTCAGTAAAGCGACCGGTGGGAATATTGTCTGATGTGCTGGTAAAGGTTGGTAAGTTTATATACCTGGCTGACTTTGTGATCTTAGATTGCAAAGTGGACTTTGAAGTTCCCATAATCTTGGGATGACCATTGTTAGCCACTGCAAGAGTGTTGGTCGACATGGAAAGAAACGAACTGACATTCAGATTAAACAATGAATTGGTCAAGTTTGATGCATGTAAATTGATGAAGCCACCAAGAGACATGAGAGTGGTCTCGGTTATAAATATTGTTAATGAAGCCCCTACGGATGCGCATATTGAGGAGAAGGGTTGTGTCGAGACTCGAGCTGTTATGAGAATGATGCTGTGAGAAGAGAAACCTACAGAGGAAGGCGGTGAGAACAAATCAAGAAAAAGAAAACACCGCAAGAAAACCAGCAAAGAAAGAGTAAAGAAGTTATCGCGACTAGCTGCGGAGCCGATAAAAGAGAAAGTTGGAGCTCAACGGGATGGGGTAGCTGGCACCTATTACATCAATTTCGCCTGCTTTGGAGACCCTGGAGGTCTCCAACATCAAGCCAGACTCTGAGGCCTATGGGCTTCACAGGTATTCCTTTCTCTCACAGTTTTAGCTTTCACATGTATGCATTGGGGACAATGCATGAGTCTAAGTTGAGGGTGTTGGGATACCTGTGAGTCTTTCACCACCGAGGGTTTTTGTTGCCGTGTTTCTTTTCCCTCCGGTGTGCTATCTAGTAGAACCGGCATGTTTAGGTTGTCGTTTAAATTTTAGTTGTTTTCTAGTGTCTATAGCAAGCATGGCATTTTTTTTTGAAAAATGTGCCCCCTTATGTTTGAAATGATTGACTGTCTGGATCCTTGAATATCATTGTGTGGTTATGATTGGAATAAGTATGCTTAAGCCGAGTTGTTGTTTCGATAGTTGGTAGTGGTATGGTTTCTTGGTGCCAAGTGTGTGAGCTTATTGTTATAAATTCTTACTCTGTGCATGCATCTAGAACTTGCCCGATCTATTTTGTTAAGTTTGAAGTTGGTTGCTTAGGAAAGGATCACAGGCCCTTTTTGTGTGCAGTCCACTTAGCCTATAAGACCGTCCAAATGCAAATAATCCCTTTTGAACCCTATTGAGCCATAATTGACCCTATTCTTTCAATAACCTGTCACCGTTCCTGTTGAACTTTGAATCCCTGTTTTGGCCCTGGTCCTTCCTTGGACATCGTGCACCTCAACTCAGGCAATCAACCTAAGTTGAGGGTGGCTACTATAGAGGTAAATGATAAGAAAAATAGGATGGATAAGATTGGTTGTGGATAGAATGAAAATTCCGGGTGTGTCTAAGAAAAGAAAGTTAAAGAAACAAAAAAAAAAGATGAAAAAGAACGAAAAAGAAATAAAAAGAAGTGTCAAAATAAAGAGGCCGCACCTGTAGCTAGAAAGAAGGGAATAAAGAGGTGAATAAGGATTGACAAAGTAAAGTTATGTGGAAATAGTAGGTCGGTGATTCCAAGGAGGGTTTAGTCACTATTCCCAAAACGTATCCTACCTGCACCCGAAGCCTCATTACAAGCCAAAACAAGTCCTGTAGTGATCCTGAGCGGCTTTCTGAAAAACTGAAATACAATAGTAAGGGCAAGCTTATGGCATCGCATGTGCATTGTTTGAAATCGTTTGTGAGTGTGAGCGCCTTACCTAGTCCCAAAACTTATGTGTGGGACTTCTTTGCGGTGAGGGCACCAAGATTTCTGTATTGTCAATTGACTGTTAGGATAGCTGCGCGTGTGTATGCATAATATTCTGTCATATCGGAATGACATGTTTGGATCCTTGAAAGTTAACGTTTCATACATTTGTGTGCTACTAGGGAGCTTGATTTAAAATTGAATAAGCGTTGAATGACCATGAGTTGCTAGAGACACGAGTTTGTTTCCTTAGTTGAGTCGTCTTGTTATTTTTCTTTTATGTCATGTTCCTTGAGGACAAGTGAACGTCTAAGTTGAGGGTGTTGATGTGCCGCCATTCTACGGCACATTTGACTCCTTTAAACTAAGAATAACCGTAAGTTCTCAAGCAACCGTCGTCATTTTTGATGTTTTATGATATGTTTACAGGAAAGAGAGACAAACATAGAAACGGAAGGAAATACGAGCAAAAAGACCCTATGGATAAGAGTGACGGCCACCGTGACGGCCAGTCACCAAGGTGACGGACCATCAAGATGACCGTCAAGTGATGCAGCACCACTGCCTAGTGGTGACGGCCACCGTGACGACCAGTCACGCCTGTGACGGTCCGTCAGGGTGGGCCGTCAATGCGATGCGGAATCCAAAGTTTTATTTTTTGGACTTTATTTCCTGGACTACTATAAATACCCTATGTTAGGTTTATTTTATTATTTATTTACCCAATAGTTTTAGGAGAATTTTGAGCGAGAATTTGAGAAGGAAACACGCAAAACACGTTTCTTCTTCTTGAATCTTGTTCTTCCATTGTTCTTGGGATCTTGGTTTTCTTGTTCTTGGATAATTGAAGCTTGTTTTCATATATTGTAAGAATCTTTTCTTTCTATTATGAATATGATTTTCTTCTCTTTTCCTAATAGCATGAGTAACTAACTTCTCACAACTAGGGTTGTGGGAACCATGACAAAAGTAGCAATATAGATTCCGGGTAGCGTCGGGTTCAATATATATATGTGTCACGTTGTTAATCATTCATTATTAACGTTTTCTAGTGGTTGCAAACATTAGAACATGCCTAGATTTAATTTGCTTGAGTAAAGAAATTAAAACTGAGAAATTTGATTAACTATGA
The DNA here is from genome assembly GCA_003996215.1 of Jaltomata sinuosa. Classification (NCBI taxonomy): domain Eukaryota; kingdom Viridiplantae; phylum Streptophyta; class Magnoliopsida; order Solanales; family Solanaceae; genus Jaltomata; species Jaltomata sinuosa. Next base: position 87,869 of record QJPP01000751.1, on the reverse strand, counting down.
GGATTTGAGACTACCAACTCTCGTCTTATGATTAATGTTGTAACTAGATTAATCTACTTGATGTTAAGATTGAAATAAGAATTCTCACCTTTTAAAGTTCGAGAGAATTGAAATGGAAAGTTGTCTATTTGGTTGAGAAACGTTTAGATGATACCGTTAGTTCAATCACATCGTGACATGCATATAGAAAAGACCCGGTTAAGCTTTTAGTCGACATTGTTACGACGCCATGGTGAACACTTCCCTAGTTCACTCTCATATTGATTATTAATCGTACATTATTATTTGTTTTGATCAAATATTGTTCACACAAACCCCCCTATTTACCGAAAACTATTGATTACTAGTCATCTAATTCACTAACGACTTAATTTGCACCTTATTCCCTGTGGGATCGACCCCAACCTCTGTTGGGTTCTATATTTGACGACGACCGCTTACACTTCGTAATTTGAGTTGTAATTTTGGCGTATCAGGTCGCCCCAAATCTCACCTCGAATGTAATAGTAAAGTAAAGTATAATTGCACAGAAAACTTACCTCGACTGGGTTTACAGGTTGTAAAATCCCTTCTTAAAACCAAGAATCAGGATAAAAGCAGTTCACTCCCCTCTGAGCCTAAACCAATAAAAGATGGGGTAATTCAGTTTAAAAACAAAAAATCAGTATTTTCCTCCAAATTGTATCACAATCCACGTGTTTGTATGAATATATGCGTGCCAACACAAGTGTGTGTACATATACACACACACACACATACACACACACACATATATATATGTGTGTGTGTGTTTGTATGTAAATGTATACACTAAATAGTGTATACCACCCTCCAAACCATTATGACACAAGTCTAGATGTCCAGGCAGTCCAAATCCATGGCCTCGGGCCCACAATATCATTATGTAATGAAAATACAGAAAATAGAAATGATAATAACAAAACTAGTAAAACACAACTACTTTACCATGAAATACTTCTCTAAGCCTATACTAATGATCCCGAATCTAATTCTAACATGATAGTAAGCAATTTAAACTAAGTCTTACGAAGAAATACCATTCTAAGGTCCCCGAAATAGGCAAATAAGCTCAGAATGATGTAAACCTAACCCTACCTAGGAATTATACAACCCAACATGAAATTTATAAAATATACTATCCAACCAAGCAAAGTCTAAACAAGGGAAGTCATAACCTATCTTAAAGAAGAATGACAAACTCGAATCATTACACAAAAGCCTTCCTCTTTCGTAAAACCTCCCACCGTTGCCAATCTATCAAATATATAATATATGCATTCAAATGATACTAATGATATCCACAATAATATTTTATGATTTGGGCCCAAAGTCTGGTCAAAAATTGAACCTCTGGGACCATTGAAAAAATAAGAAACAAAAAATATAAGTGTTCTCTTCATGAGCTAAGGATCGCATACCCAAAAGATGGGCAATGATGGAGTTCATTTAGGGCCTCAAAACATACCTGAGAACTCTCTTGATAAATGAAAGAAAAAAAAGAATTTGAGCTCGAATTTGACGGATAAAAAAGTGGTAATATGAGTAATATTCACAAAAATAGCACAAGGGAGGTACGAGGAACTTACCCCAACACTTTCAGGTGAATAATCCCATAAAAAACTTGATCCCAAGCTTCAAAGAGTTCAAAGTTCGTAAAAAAGAGTGAAGGAATAATCAAAGTGGGATCATTAAAATAGCCAGGGGTCTTTCTTCACAAACGCGGGGACCCTTCATGAACACAGTACCACACCCAGCTAGACCCTTGTGAATGCGAGGGTCCATTTGTTAATTCAAAGGAGGACTTGGACTGGGTCTCAATGGACCTTTCTTCTAGAATGTAGTGGACCCATCGCAAACGTGAGGGTCAATTTCTCAGATATTCACAAACGCGAAGAAGAAAATGGGGTTGCACCAGATATGAAAACCAACAATTTCACCAAGTCAAAATGACTCTGAATGGACTATCAGGATTTTTTCATAATCCCATGAAGAAAAACCAAATATGCTACCCAAGAAAAACAATATTCTAGACAAACTGAGGTCATCTTGATGAAATATTGATCAAAGTCAACACTTTTCTCGGTTCTACATAACATCCACCCAAGTACCCAAAGTGAGTCTAAAACCCTCTAGATGAAAACCAAAGATCCAACTAGACTAAAATCCATGTTCTAGAGCTAATGATGCTGACATAATTCTCATTTGAGACTATTTACTAAGAATGTTGACTAAAGTCAAACATTTCTACTTTAAAAGCTCCAAAAAAGGGAATCTATTCTAAAACCCAACTGAATACCTCTAGAACTTTGCCATCTATCCCATAAAGTCAAAAAAGTGGTGTAGAATGTATGAGAAGGGTCAAAATAGTGAAAATACACGAGAGAGAAAAATGACCCAGATGGTCATTACAAAATGCATGACTAAAAGAACTTTTAACCTCAAAAGTCAAAGAATAGAAACTTCCTGAATGCTAAAAAAGTGAGGATATATTGTCTACATGATGATTTTGGTCTCCCAAGTAGCCTCCTTGACTGGGCAATGCCTTAACTGAACTTTAACCAGTAGAATCTCCTTAGACCTCAACTTTCTAACTTCTCCGTCTAGAATATCAACTGGCTCCTCATCAAAAGTGTAATAACCTATTAAGTAATTATTAAAAGGCACCTTATTGTGGGTTATGAGATCTGTTTAAATAAACTCTCGAATTAATTTGGGGTTCACGATAAAAAAATTTGGAGTTTGAAAATTTTGCTCGGGCTAACATCATCATGCTATATCACCACTGCGGTAGCGATCGATAGGCCGCTATACCAGGATGACGGAACCAATAACAAAAACATGGGTTATATATTTTGGTTTTCTCTTTAGTTGGAAAAAGGACGAGGGTTGCTCAAAAAACCCTCTGATAAGTTGGTAATCTACCAAGTTATTGAGCCTTTAATCATAAATTATTGGCATGTTTTGATGAGATTTAGAGGTTCTTATGACTTTTATTGATATGAATGCAGGTACTCTTAGTCAAAAGTAGAAAACAAGGAATTTACCCCAAAGGATCACAAAAGGACCTAAAGTGTGAAGGTGATCAAAAGAGATAATGATTCTGCCAAGAGGTGCGGTCACCATGCAACACACACAATGGCTGGTGTAGACTGCATCCTCCTTCACACAGCACCCAAATTCAGATGAAGTCACTGGTTTACTGGAGTGGAGCCGTGCGATATGCACAATGGCTTATGCAATCGCACGTCACATTGCAACTCTCCCGAAGGGCATTTATGTCAACTTTTATGTGACTATTTGTGAACCTTCTAAAACCCAATTTGGGCATTGTACTCAATAATTTTTGGAGTTCTGAATAGTTTTTTGAAGAGTATTCCATTGAGAGATATTCCCAAGAAATACAGAGAGTACTTGCTATTTCTCTTCTTCAACATTGTGAATCCACCATTAATTGTACAAACTTGAGCTTGGATATTGGATATTAGATTACAATGAATAGAAATTTGAATTACCCAATTGGTATAATATCTTATTTCCTTAGCATGAGTTGTTAGTTTCCTTTTTTAGCGGTATGTGTATGATGGGTATTTGATATTAGGTATGGGTCTTTCTTAATTGTGTTTATAATTGCTAAGTTGATATGGGTCTATTGTATTTATAATTGCTAAATTTATATGCGTCTATTGAATTCTCCATGTTTTAACTCTAAAATTGATGGTTGCAAATATTGATTGAAATTATTTGGTTGTGTTCTTGCTTTAGAAAGAGGTTCAAAATTTTGGATGAGATTCAATAGTGGGTACTTGGGATTTCCATCTTTATTGAGGCTAGATATAGTTCAATAACTGGAAAACACACATTTAAGAGTCTAAGCTAGAAGTAGTGTGACTTCCCCAAGCCTAAATTAGTTGGTTTATGTTGAAACCATGGTGCTCAAATAGATACCATCGGAATAATATTTGTGAGATTGAAAGATTGACATTCATGAAAAAAACCAATGCTACCCATATCGTTTATTAAGAATTTGCATAATTAAGCAAGTACCTTAACCCATGTTTAAGTCCTATCAGAAACATACCCCTAGTCGTCCTCTCTCTTTATACAAATCCCTGTTTACTTTATTATTTTGCTCAAATTGTGATTGTTACAGATTCCCAATTCCCTGATTTCCCCCTATTTTACTTTTTATGCTATTTGGACGATTACTCTATTAATGATTGATATATGATAATTTTATAGATGACTCTACCATTCTCTGTGGGATCGACTCCGACACCTATCGGGAATATAAATTTTCTTTTACTTTAACAATTGCTATAACCTTTATATGGAGAGTGTTGCTTGAGCATTATCAAAAAGGTCATCACTACTAGGGAATGGTTTTTGAGTGGCCTCTTGATTGACATTTGAAATCACTTTGTGAGTTTTTTTTTATTTTTACTTTGTTTTGATGTTTTTGACTGTTTGAACAGGTCACATACAAAAATCCCTCAAGTGCCTCTGCCAAATACTTCTTACTCATCCCATTTGCACTTGAAAAGATGACTATAGTAGACCATCAGTCAAATATGTGGGGAGCCAAGGGAGCAATGGGTGCGACCTCCGCTAAAATATTTGATGAATGGAAGAGAAATAGGGTGAGAAGGGATAGAGACCTATCACTTGCTAAAACACTTCTTGAATTCATTACCATGAGTGTGGTAAGCCATCCGTGTGAGATGGTTAACACCATTTGTCACACCCTGAGGTTACCCCTTAGACATAACACGGGACTCGGGACCACAAGGATCCCAAGCTAACCCTTGATCATAGCATTCTCAAGTAAACATGAAGGAAAACATAGCAGAAGCATCATAAGGAATCCAAAAGAAGAAGCATAATCATAGATAGGGAGTGGAAAATGAGATATGACTCAAAGATCATCTAAATACAACTATGTCTGAAAACCTATAAACCTAGCATAAAGAGTTGAAGGGACAATACCCCAACTAACTCAACAATCCGAAAAGAAAAAGGAAACATAGAAAAGTTAGAATAAGCCTAGTCCTCGAACTATGAGGACTCACCAAAGCTGACTGGGAGTGGCTGAGAACTCTAGCCACATATCTGTGAAGGGATACGTGAATCTGCATCGTAAAATGATACAGCGCAATATGCATTAGTACTATGGAATGTATCAAGTATGTGAGCAATGCATAATTCATGACAAAGTATACTTGAAAATATGATTAAAACTGATATCATGCATAACTTGTGGTAAAACATGTTTAATTTATCCTTGAAGCTGAAATCATGTGGTAATAGTAAAATCGGTAATGTAATGACTCAATGCAATATCATAAGCTAGAAAAACATAATCATCAGTAGTAAGTCTGAAATCTGAAAGCAAAGAGTCAATAAATTTTTAAAGCAAAAAATGTTTCTGTGGGAGGTTCTATAACTGACATACACCATGTGACCTACATGGAATTCGATGTATACGCCCTATCAAGAGGACCCAATGTACCTTGATAGGGGTACAAAGGCATCAAATTAACGTGATCACCTAAAAATAATGCCCAGCACGGGACTTAGAACCTATGGGGGCAACGTAGTTTTGGGACTCATGGGTACTCTCACCCGTCCAACTCGGTGCTAATACGACTCCCAAAAACATACATATAGCTCATATAATACCGATGACATATATGATGCCAAAGCTGTTCAAAACCAATGACATATCTGATGCCAAAGCTAAGTAAAAACCAATGACATATCTACTGCCAAAGCTATGTAAAAACCAATGACATATTTAATGCCAAAGCTATGTAAAACCAATGAAATATCTAATGCCAAAGCTATTTTGAAAAGCAAAAGACATATCTGATGCTATGCAATTTCAAGTCATAATCTGAAGGATTAGCTTAGCCATAGCTCAAAACATGATTTTCATACTAAATTTATACTTGAAGAATCATACATGCAATTTCATAAATTCATAAGTGCCATGATAGCTAATCATGCTTATTTTCTCTTGAAAACATATAAATTCATGGGTTCATGCTAGAAATCCACTTTCATGCTTTGGGTTTCAAAATCAATGAAATAATCATAATTAAATCATGAATAATCAATAAGAAACCATGAATTTAAACATAGGAACTGATTTCATAAACTTTCCCCAACTTTGGTTCAAAATCCTAATTTCATAACTTCATAATTCAAATTCATTAGTTGGGGATTTTGGGCACAAGGGTGGAAGAAACCATTGCTAAAGACCCACATACCTTGGAAGAAGATAATCCACTTCAATGGAAAAGAACTAGGAGGTTTGAACTTGAAGCTAGGAGATTTGAGCTTGAGAGAAACTTTGGAGAGAAATCTTCCTTTTTTGGGAGAAGAATGAGGAACTTAGAAGAGACTTAGGATAATATGGGTGAAAAATCTACTAGAAATAGTCAAAACAGAACCACTTAATAGTTAAAAAGTGTGGGAAATGACCAAAATACCCCTAGACTTAATTTAAGAAAAGCTAGAAAAATTATCGAAGTCAGTGACCACGGGTTGGACGACGGTCCATCGTCCAGAAGGACGGACTGTCTAAGGGAACCATGGTTTGACTGAAAGAGTTTGGGGTCTACTTGACCTCAGGGATTATGGTTGGAACGATGACCCGTCATACAGAAGGACAGGCCGTCATTTGACTCTTCGTTTCTGGCACTTGGAAGATAGGTTTCTGAACTTAAGACGATGAGTACCAGGAAAGATGAGAAGACAGTTTGTCTTCCAGAAGGAGGGACCGTTCTTGGACTCGTCAATTCTGGGATACTCTGAGGGGTCTTCTGGAGATGGGATGACGAGAGCACAGGACGGGCCCGTGCTTCCAAATGATGGATCGTTGTCTGAGTCATCGTCTCTTAAAACTTGAAATTTTCTGAGATATTTTACTTAGATAGCTGGATACGTGTACGGCGTGTTACAATATTGTAATGACCCTTCCGGTCATTTACACGTTTTGGCCTTTCTTGTACCATTAGAGCTTACTTGTAGCGGCCCAAGTCATTTATGGCTTGTCGAGACCGATAGTTCGGTGCTATTCCTCATTTTAGAGCTTCAACTTTGGAAATCGTTGACTTCCGTCAACATTCTTGGTAATATCAAAGAATTAAACCAAGGTTCTTGGTCAAAGGAATCCCTTACTCGAAAGTTCGAGTTAAAGAAATGCCTCGTGTAACACCTCGCCCGTTTGGAAGGTTTAAAGTAACCCATGCCTTTGGGGTAAGACTAGTAGTGTATAATATACTAATATGGATGTGTTATGAGGTATTGTAATGGAAAAATGGTCGTATGATAAGTTTTTTAGTCAAGCAAGTTGCGAAACAAAAGTCGGAAAAAGTTATTCTAAATTCCTTTAAGGAATTCTCTACAAATTTGGGTTAAATGTCTTGGGGTGTTTCTCCCTATCTATAAAAATTTAGTAGGCCCCCAATATACCAAAACGAAGGTCTACGAGTCTAGTTTCCAACGCACTAAACCGTTCATCCATACGACTTAAGAATAGAGAGATATTCACATTTTTGTAAGACTGCGCAAGCATACACGGCAAGGTGGGGCCTATGTCCTAAGTCGGTTCAGCTTATAAAAGCTGATATCTCCTTCGTTTTAACCCATATTTTTCAACCAAAATTCTTAGAAAATCAGAAGGAGAGGCCATAAATAATCCATGGACTTTGATCCTTTCAATTCGGAAGTTTAACGGAAGTTGCTCTACATCGCGAGCTCGTCATTTTGGTATAGTTTTCCCCGTCGATTTCATGGTGTATCTTCGTGGATGTTGATGCAGCAATCCAGAAGGTTTTTTCTGAGTATTTGTCAGTAGCTATGGAGTTATTTTGGTGAGGTATGGATCCCGTATACTTATCTATTTGTTGGATCAAGATTTTAAGCTTCTAGTTATGAAAAGTTATTGTTGCCGATATCTTGTAGTAGTTTCTTGTTGATTTTGGATCTATTTGTTGTTCTTGCAAGGAGGCAGGTTGTTAATCTTGGGATATTGAATATCTTGTAGTAGTTTCTTTTTGAATTTGGATCTATTTGTTGTTCCTGCAAGGAGGCAGGTTGTTAATCCTTGGGATATTGAATATCTTGTAGTAGTTTCTTGTTAATCCTATTGTTTTATGGATTTCTGAGCCACGAAGTGGTATTTTGGATTTGTGGCTTTGGACAGCCCCTTTATCTTTTTATGTTTGGTTATTGTTGTGCTGTTCTGGTTGTGGTAAAGTGATGGAGGGATTGGGAAATTGTGCGATTCTTTTTGGGATCGCATACGATAGTGATTGGATTGGACAACGTGAAGTACGCCTTGAAATAGTGCCTCGGGAGCTCGTCGCTCCTTTGAGATGTGGTTAACATATTATTGTTGGATTTAGCTGCCATTTCTTATTGTTATTGGCCTCATTTTATGTTTTGGAGTTGGCTGGTCATGAGTGTGACATTAGCACCTTATCAAATGGCTATGGCTCGTTCTTGCAGCCTCGTCGATTTTAGCAATTGTTCTATTACCTTGGTTGGTCAGCCTTCATAGAGACGCCTTTGGGGCTTCAGTTGAAAGTATTTGTTTTATGTGATTCAAAGCTTCCTGGAGCTATTCAAGCCTGGACGATGCCGTTCCCGCAACTAGTAATTGGATGACAGGTAGGTTATAGTTTTCCCCTATCTAGACTCTGCGTATATAGGCTATAACTGCATTAATTAGCATCCTTGGATAGGCTGTTATAGGTTGGTACCACAGACCTTGTCCGCCTTTCGTTCGTCTATTTCATACCTTGTTTGTAGCATTCACGTAGTAATGTATATTACCTTTGTGGTCCTGTGTGGCCTTGTATTGACTCTGGAACATAGATGGTGGGCTATTAGGGAATTTCCGCGAGTCCCGGACATAGAGATTATCCTTTTAGGCTAGTCATGTCTGTTGAGTAGCTATTGTGCCTGTGCAGGGCTGATAGGAATTGTTGTGAGCCGTTGGGCTACTTTTATATTTCTGTGCGAGCATATCATCCATGAAAAAGATTTTCGTCTGCATGTTTTACTACAGTTTTGGTTTTGAGCCACTACTGACAGTTTTCCTAAATTTGCATGGCCCTGGCGGCCCGTTTTTGGTACTGTTGTTGATAGAAAAGGGGATTTTTGGATGTTTTTGCACTGATTTTATTACTGGTACTAGTCTCTGCGGGGCAGAGCACCAGACTTGATTTTATTACTGATACTAGTCTCTGCGGGGCAGAGCACCAAACTTGATTTTATTACTGATACTAGTCTCTGCGGGGCAGAGCACCAGGCTTGATTTTATTACTGATACTAGTCTCTACGGGGCGGAGCACTAGACTTGATTTACTACAGTTTTAGACACGGTTACGCCCGGGCACCCTTTAGGGGTTTTTGAGGCATTTTCTACTATTTTAGTCTTGGACGGGGGGTGGGCATCCATATTTGAGACTGGGTCTCTATCTTGATCCCGGACTTGCTTCTGGATGACATGTCTTAATACTGAGTTTTAGTATGGGGTCGGGGACCTCCATGGACCTTGCCGCTCTAGGCCTGGGGCTTCGGGCTGCATGCGCTGGAGGGAAGGGTATACAGTGGAGTAGAGGTATTCAGTCTGAGTCCTTCCATGGAACCTGTTAAGGCTTTGGTTGTGAGATTTTTGATTATTGAGAGGTATTTGGAGTCCTATCTTATTGAGGCACTTTTGTGTGGCCTTCTGAGCAGAGTGTGAGACTCTGGTTTTATTCTTGTGGGAAGCTGAGTGGTATCTCTCGGTTATTGTGGTTTAGTTATTTCATCCTAAGGTGGTACCTGTGAGGTGATTCCCTGGTTATGCTATCATGTGATTGGATCGGTGTTATGATTTCCTTATACTTGTTGATTCCATTTTAATTATGTTAGACTGCTCTTCGTCTTTTCCTTTTACTTGAGGTTACCGGTATACCGCCATTTTCTCAACTCTCTCTCTTACTTATATTATTGTGCAAGGACTCCAAGTGTGTTATCCTTTCCTTCACCTGTGATTCTATGTAATTTTATCTCTATGCTAGCATGTGTTACTTGAAGCTCTTGGTTATGGATGATCTGTGCTAGCTCCTTGTGCCTTGCTTATTGCCTCAATGACTGCTTTCTTGCTATATGTTACTTACTGCTTTTATATCTTATATACGCTCAATCGGCCTATGATACCTACTGAGTACCCGTGGTTTTGGTGCTCATACTACACTTCTGCACTTTTTCGGTGCAGATATTAGCTGAGCTATCGCCGTTGATCACATTGGAAACTCGTGCAACTTTTGGATATTTGAGACTAGGGTGAGCGCCTGACGGTCGGGGCTTGTGTACATCTCATCTGTTGTACTATTGCTCCTTGTACTTTCGGAGGCAATTTATGTTGTATTTTGTTACTACTAGCACTTGTATTCTATTAGAATCTTCTATACTATTGATACCAAGTCTTGGGGTTGGTGTTGTTTCCTTTATGTATTTATATTCGAGTTTTGCTTTCACTTATTTCTGCTTGCTAGTGCATTTTGGTTAGGTAGTAGCCCATTACTAACCATTCTGGGCTACGGGAATTGGTTGGCCTACTGGGGATTGTAGGTGCCATCATGACATGAGAAATCGGGTCTTGACAGCTTGGTCTCAGAGACCTAGGTTCACCGGTGTCATGGTATAGAAGCAAGTGTCTAAGTAGAGTCTCGTGGATTGGTACGATGACATCTGTATCCTATCTGCGGGAGGCTACAAGGTATTATTAGGAAAAGTTTCATCTTTTTGGCTCCTCATCGTGCGTTCCTCGCTCTATTGACTTCTAAACTTCGATTGTTTATACATTCTGAGATGCCTCATATGAGTGCGATAGCGGTTGGTGCCGAGGCTTCTATGCCTGTTGCTTCAATGCTTCCATCAGCGCCAGGACTCCAGAGTGATGGTTTACTGCACTAGATAGGGGGTGTTGGGTCAGCCCAACCTCCGATTTGATTTATAGCGACCTCAGCGCTTCAGGACACTGTGGCTAGGACTCTGAGTCCTCCAGTGAGTGTTCCAGTACATGGTTTTGTGAGTGGTTCTTCAGTTATAGTTGAGCTTCTAGTTCTTCAGCAGGCTTGTCTGTCGGTATTGGAGTACGAGGCGAGATTTTCCCGTTGGGCTTCATCTGGTATAGGCTGTTTTTGGTGTGGTGAGCATGGGCACTTTGCTAGGAATTGCCCCAGGATTATGTATCCCAGATAGCCTGGTTGTTATCATTGTGGAGATATTGGTTACCTTTATAGATATTATCCCCGGCGAGGGCCGGTTAAGCCTTTAGTTTGACTACTCAGTCCAGAGTTATATCCCATCAGCTTGATACTTCTCTTGGTGGGCTAGAGGTAAAGGTTACTGATATCGTTGCTCCAGGTTAGGCTTTTGCTACCTTCGACTTGTGATAGTCCTGCTCGCATTGCGATTCTATCCCTTCTGTCGTTTATTTTCTTATATGCCTACCTGTTATTTGTTTAAGTTGTTTGGCTACCCAAATTGTAGTACCGATGTGTTATTTTATTGGTAGTTTATTCTTTAGTAGTGGATGGGGGTAAGTTAGCCTTAAGAGGTGTTTTCCCGGAGTTGTAGCTCGTGGGTAGTTCTTGTTATTCTATTTCTAGGTTTGTTACCCCTGTTTTATTGTGATTTTTGACTTTTGGTTGAGTTTCCCTTGTTGAGCGGTCCTAGATGGTTGTTGCCTAGGCCGTTATCTAGCGTGGCTAGTGATCCGTCTAATGGTTCGGTGTATTACAGATAGTTGGGCCGGAGTTGATATTTTGCCTCAGTTGGGAGATATTGGTTATGCTAGTGTGCATAGATTGGTTTGGTCTCCCGAGTGTCTAGAGCCAACCCTCTTTGTTGATTAGTTTAGGAGGTTGGCAGGTATGTGGGTTGTTCCCATAGTCCCCTCCACTTCCTGGTCCGTTGGGTGTTTTGTTGTATCCCTAGCACCAGTTCAAACGAATCATGATCGTAGTTCTTTCGATGTGCTCTTGATGTTGGCATCGTGATTGGGTCTTGACTTTAGCACTTCCGACTAAGTGTTGATCGTAACCTCATAGTTGGGTTGTATTTGTAAGAATTTTTGGTGAGTTGGGCATCCGGCCCATTCTTCTCCTGCCTTATTGAATTTGACGTGTAGCTATGAGTAGTAAGGTAATGGCTTCAAGATCTTATTCGAGAAAGGATTTGTAAGGTTTAGTATGTGCTAAGGAAGCATTTTTGTTTAGTTGAAAAAGAAGGGAGATGACTCTTTGTTTGTGTTTAAGTATCCATGTAGTTGCTTGAGGTGGCGATGAAGGTTTGCTTTGGGATTGTGTGTTGGTGATTCGATCCAGCCGTCTACACATTACCGTTGGTTTTCCATCGATTGGTTTTTGTTTCAGTAGTAGCTGTGGTGTTGGCAACTTGCATATTCATGCCTAGTTGGCTTGGGTTCTTAAAGGTTTATTGGCAGCATACAAGACCAAGGCTTTGGTTGGCAGTTTTGAAAGTCGGTGTTCAGAATCATAACTTGGTAGGTTACATCGGATGGTTTGTGACAGTTTCTATTTCGTTGCAGCATCCTAGTGCCGGGAGGCAGTGGGTGCGGGCAACTTAGCTTCTTTTACTTCAGTTGTGGATGCGGCTATTGGCCTTGGACACCTAGTCCTTGGCTAACCTCTGCAAGAGGTGAGATATTCTAGATTTCAGCAGTGTTCTAATTAGTACGAGGTTCTTCTACCATGGTTGGATAGACTCAGCGGTGTAAGTTTGAGCTTCAGCAGTGGTGTATGCTTTATGTAATCAGCTTGTGTGGGTTAAGACTAGCAAGGCTATTTTGAGCTCTGATGATACGTAGAGACTGATAATACCCATTCGTTTGCCCAGGATTTGAAAGCTTGTTTAATTGATTCCTCCGGAGTTATTGTTTATGTGGGGTTCTTGTGTTGGTTAGACTCGGCCAGTATGGATGAGAAGTTCATTATGATATATGTTTCGAAGTGGTTGTTTGTTTGCAGAACCAGTAGAGCAGTTGATTCGAGCCAAAGGAATGAGTTGAAAGTATATGCAAAAATTTCTATGGCTAGATGGTAACTTTGAACCCCACGCACCTTTTTCCTTTGCCTTCGGGGTGTTTGGACTTGATATTTGTGGCATGGTGGACTTCTTCCTGAGGTGAGATTCGTAAGGCAATTTCACATTCAAATGGTGTTCGAGTGTTCGGAGTAGCAGTAGTGTTTTCTAGAGTTGGGAGCTTGGCTCATGGTTACAGACTTCGTGGTAGGCTTACCACACTTATTGCAGGATCATGGTTTTGGTTTGGGTCTTTTGGGCAGATTGCCCTGGTTCATTTACTTTCCGCTGATTCAGACCTGGCATGGTTCAGTTAGCGAATTTGATGTTAGAAAAAATGTTTGTTCGTTGGTTGGTGGTCAGTCAAGGCAGGTTACTTTAGTTTCAATGATATGCTACGGGTTGTTATCTTGGATGGCAAAGGCTAGTAGCCTATATCTTGGCTTAAAACGCATTTGTACAATGGGTGACTTCGTTCGTGGTAAAGTATAAGCAGGAACTATGGATCTCTGGTGTGTCAGTTGATGCATCGAGGGTGGTTTGAGTGTTCAGCTTGTATGCAAAATAAAAAAAAAGGGCTTTTGCGGAACAGCGGGTTCATGAGTTAGAGTTTTGGGTTGATGGATTTTCTGGTAAACTTGGTATGGTTTTAAGGATTCGAGTTTTGTGTGTTGATAACCTTGGTGCTCTGGTTTCTGTGTTGTGTAAGTGCTTTTTGTTTAAGATTCTCGAGATTCAGTTTGGGTTGGCAGATCTTTGGAGGTTGAAATCTAGCTTGGCTAGTAAGAAATTAAGGCTTGGTTGCTTTCTTTGGTTCTGTTTTATTGGGTGCCGTCCGGTCGCGGAGGTTACCCGGGTTGTCTGAGAGAGTAGTGCGGGCGTTGTGTCCGCTATTCTTAAATCTCTGGTATTTTATTCCTTCCTAACTTTCGGGGATGAAAGTATTATTAGTAGTGGATGATGTAATGACCGTTCCGGTCATTTACACGTTTTCGCCTTTCTTGTACCATTAGATCTTACTTGTAGTGGCCCAAGTCATTTATGGCTTGTCGGGACCGATAGTTCGGTGCCCGGGCCATTTGTTTAGTCTTTATGGCCGTTTCTCATTTTAGAGCTTCAACTTTGGAAATCGTTGACTTCCGTCAACATGAAGTCAACATTCTTGGTAATATCAAAGAATTAAACCAAGGTTCTTGGTCAAAGGAATCCCTTACTCGAAAGTTCGAGTTAAAGAAATGCCTCATGTAACACCTCGCCCGTTTGGAAGGTTTAAAGTAACCCGTGCCTTTGGGGTCAGACTAGTAGTGTCTAATATACTAAGAAGGATGTGTTATGAGGTATTATAATGGCAAAATGGTCATATGATAAGTTTTGAAGTCAAGCAAGTTGCGAAACAAAAGTCGGAAAAAGTTATTGTAAATTCCTTTAAGGAATTCTCTTCAAATTTGGGTTAAATGTCTTGGGGTGTTTCTCCCTATTTAAAAAGATTTAGTGGGCCCCCAATATACCAAATTTAAGGTCTACGAGTCTAGTTTCCAACGCACTAAACCGTTCATCCATACGACTTCAGAATAGAGAGAAATTCACATTTTTGTAAGACTGCACAAGCAGACACGTCAAGGTGGGGACTACGTCCTAAGTCGGTTCAGCTTATAAAAGCTGATTTCTCCTTCCTTTTAACCTATATTTTTCACCCAAAATTCTTAGAAAATCAGAGGGAGAGTCCATAAATAATCCATGGACTTTGATCCTTTCAATTCGGAAGTTTAACGGAAGTTGCTCTACGTCGCTAGCTCATCATTTTGGTATAGTTTTCCCCATCGATTTCATGGTGTATCTTCGTGGATGTTCATACAGCAATCCAGCAGGTGTTTTCTGAGTATTTGGCAGTAGCTATGGAGTTGTTTTGGTGAGGTATGGATCCCGTATACTTATCTATTTGTTGGATCAAGATTTTAAGCTTCTAGTTTTGAAAAGTTGTTGTTGCCGATATCTTGTAGTACTATCTTGTTGATTTTGGATCTATTTTTTGTTCCTGCAAGGAGGCAGGTTGTTAATCTTGGGATATTGAATATTTTTGTCAAGGAATCTCTCCCCTACGACCCTCTTTCGTTGTTATATGTTCTAGTATTGTTTTATGGATTTCTGAGCCACGAAGTGGTATTTTTGGATTTGTGGCTTTGGACAGCCCCTTTATCTTGTTATGTTTTGTTATTGTGGTGGTGTTCTGGTTGTGGTAAGATGCTGGAGGGATTGGTAAATTGTGTGATTCTTTTTGGGATCGTATACGATAGTGATTGGATTGGACAACGTGAAGTACGCCTTGAAATAGTGCCTCGGGAGCTCGTCGCTCCTTTGAGATGTGGTTAACATATTATTGTTGGATTTAGCTGCCATTTCTTATTGTTATTGGCCTAATTTTATGTTTTTTAGTTGGCTGGTCGCGAGTGTGACATTAGCACCTTATCAAATGGCTATGGCTCATTCTTGCAGCCTCGTCGATTCTAGCAATTGTTCCATTACCTTGGTTGGTTAGCCTTCATAGAGACGCCTTTGGGGCTTTAGTTGAAAGTATTTGTTTTATGTGATTCAAAGCTTCCTGGAGCTGTTCGAGTCTGGACGATGCCGTTCCCACAGCTATTCATCGGATGACAGGTAGGTTATGGTTTTCCCCTATCTAGACTCTGCGTATATAGGCTATAACTGCATTAATTAGCATCCTTGGATAGGTTGTTATAGGTTGGTACCCCAGACCTTGTCCGCCTTTCGTCAGTCTATTTCATACGTTGTTTGTAGTATTCGCGTATTAATGTATATTACCTTTGTGACCTTGTATTGACTCTAGAACATAGATGGTGGGCTATTTGTGAATGTCCGCGAGTCTGGACATAGTGATTATCCTTTTAGGCTGGTTATGTCTGCTGAGTAGTTATTGGGCCTATGCAGGGCTGATAGGAATTATTGTGAGCCATTGGGCTACTTTTATATTTATTTGCAAGCATATCATACATGAAAAAGGTTTTCCCCTGCATGTTTTACTATAGTTTTGGCTTTGAGACACTACTGACAGTTTTCCTAAATTTGCATGGCCGTGGCGGCCCGTTTTTGGTTCTGTTGTTGATAGAAAAGGGGATTTTTGGATGTTTTTGCACTGATTTTATTACTGGTACTAGTCTTTGCGGGGCATAGCACCAGACTTGATTTTATTACTGATACTAGTCTCTGTGGGGCAGAGCACCAAACTTTATTTTATTACTGATACTAGTTTCTGCGGGGCAGTGCACCAGGCTTGATTTTATTACTGATACTAGTCTCTGCGGGGCGGAGCACTAGACTTGATTTACTACAGTTTTAGACCCGGTTACGCCCGGGCACCCTTGGAGGGGTTTTCGAGGCATTTTCTACTATTTTAGTCCTGGACGGGGTCTGGGCATGCATATTTGAGACCGGGTCTCTATCTTGATCCCGGACTTGCTTCCGGATGACATGTCTTGATACTGAGTTTTAATATGGGGTCGGGGACCTCCATGGACCTTGCCACTCCGGGCCTGGGGCTTCGGGCTGCGTCCTCCAGAGGGAAGGGTATAGGATGGAGTAGAGGTATACAGGCTCAGTCCTTCCATGGAACCTGCCTGCTGGGCTCGATTGGCACCGGAGGAGGTACATACAGAGGTTCTATTTCATATCATATCATATCATGCATTGGATTCCACCCTTGTTTGCTGTGTGTTTAGTGTACGCTCCGGTATTATAGGATGCCAGAGGGTTTGCTTTCACTTGATTGTGTTCCTCGGTTGTATGGGCGGCATAGACTATATTTACTCCTGTTTTTACTTAGAGCTTGTCTTGGCACCCGGTTCTTGAAAGATTAGTGATGGCTAGCCTATTGAGGCTTTGGTTGTGAGATTTTTGATTATTGAGAGGGATTTGGAGTCCTATCTTATTGAGGCACTTTTTTGTGGCCTTCTGAGAGAGTGTGAGACTCTGGTTTTATTCTTGTGGGAAGCTGAGTGCTATCTCTCGGTTATTGTAGTTTAGTTATTTCATCCTAAGGTGGTATCTGTGAGGTGATTCTCTGGTTATGCTATCATGTGATTGGATCGGTGTTATGATATCCTTATACTTGTTGATTCCATTTTGAGTATGTTAGACTGCTCTTCGTCTTTTTCTTTTACTTGAGGTTACCGGTATACCGTCATTTTCTCAACTCTCTCTCTTACTTATATTATTGTGCAAGGACTCCAGGTGTGTTCTCCTTTCCTTCACCTGTGATTCTATGTAATTGTATCTCTGTGCTACCATGTGTTACTTGAAGCTCTTGGTTATGGATGATCTGTGCTAGCTCCTTGTGCCTTGCTTATTGCCTCAATGACTGCTTTCTTGCTATCTGTTACTTACTGCTTTTATATCTTATATACGCTCAGTCGGCCTATGATACCTACTGAGTACCCGTGGTTTTGGTGCTCATACTACACTTCTGCACTTTTTTAGTACAGATATTAGCTGAGCTATCGTTGTTGATCACGTTGGAAACTCGTGCAACTTTTGGATCTTTGAGACTAGGGTGAGCGCCTGACGGTCGGGGCTTGTCTACATCTCATCTGTTGTACTATTGCTCCTTGTACTTTCGGAGGCAATTTATGTTGTATTTTGTTACTACTAGGACTTGTATTCTATTAGAAGCTTCTGTATTATTAATACCAAGTCTTGGGGTTGGTGTAGTTTCCTTTATGTATTTATATTCGAGTTTTGCTTTCACTTATTTCTGCTTGCTGGTGCTTTTTGGTTAGGTAGTAGCCCATTACTAACCATTCTGGGCTACGGGAATTAGTTCGCCTACTGGGGATTGTAGGTGCCATCATGACTTCAGAAATCGGGTCTTGACAAATATGTCCCCTTTGGGATCATTCGTCCTTGAATAAAGGCTAACCAAGCGAAACTTAGGAGAAAACATCCCAACCAACATCATAACATAGAAATCAAGGAATAATCATGAAGGCTGAACTTCTTGACTTGAAAACATGATAACCTAACCTCATAAAACATGTATGCATGCTAGGATCATAAGGGAAACCGGTGGAATGGAATCGGAGGGACATACTAAGGATGGAATTCCTTTCTTAAGCTGAAACTGTATCGAAAAGAAAAGGATGAGGGTACTTGGCCTTCATGGATGATTCAGCTTCCCAAGTAGTTCCTTCAACTGAGTTCTAAAAGCTGAAGTACTATCGTGGTAATCGACTTCTTATTGAAATAAAAACTGGGTTGGTTTCATGAGACACGTATGCATGATGGGAATGTAAGATCACCTAAAGGGACAAGAACTGGATACCCAACATGATAATTTATCTGGGATGAGAGTAGGAACTAGGCTAAAACTCATATAGAACAAACATACTCTAGAACTCACAGTTAAACGAAAGAGACACCAAACTGAGAGAAGTAGATATACGGGGAAACTATTCTCTTCTGAATACGACTCCTACTATTTGCTACTAACAACTTCAATAACGCACATAAAGGTAATAAGGTCTGAGTCTAACTACCCGATTCTTCATGTTAAAACCTACCCCGACAAGGTCTCTTGCATCTAGAACGTCTTCTAAGGATAGTATTCCCTCTTATCACAACAACCAGCTAACCCAGGGCTCCCAACCAAAGGGTCACTAGCTGCGCAAACAATTATCCACATGTATCCCATCACGATATTCAAGCTTATAACTATGGTCACCCTATGGTTTCATAGCTTACCCTATTTAAGATTTCTCTCCTCTTTCCTATCATAACTAGGAATCAAAATTTAAGAAATTCTACAGAGGGACATGCTAAACTCCCTCATATAACTATTTTGCATGAATAATTCGTACCTCATAATTAACTCACACCTAGAAGTCAAGGTGTAACAAGTACACTAACAAGTAAAAGGAATCTTCTACCTCCCAGCTAGGCTACTACAAGACCTTCTCCCCTAACACCTATAACATCATAAACTAGAACCATTGAAAGAAAAGAGAAGGAGCAGAAGCATGACAAATGAAGGATTACAGATTGATCTTAACTTACAGTTAGAGTGATCAAGCCACTCAAGGTGAGGCTTGGGGAATTTAGCGTAATAGGCATGGGCACTTCACATATTGGTCACGTAAGACATGAGTTAGTGGGGATCACCACCCCTCGTCATCACAGGCAAAGATCCAACAAACTGGGGGGTGGTCCTATTATTTTTTCTTTTCATGCTATTTTATCTAGAATAATTCTAGGGATTCTATATGGTGTAGTTCTTTTGTATAGAATTTTAAATAGTTTACTTATTTTACTAGGATTTTTTACAAACTTTATTTTATAGCTATTCCTGCTTCTTTTTTGCCATACTTCAAAATAGTTTTCCATTAGTCTGAGTCTAATTCTAAGTCGTTTATATTAAGTTCTCCTAGTTCTAAATCTAGTTCTCGTAATTCTATTTGATACCATTCTTGATTTATTAGTTCTAGGTCTTCGTTATTAAATATTTTTTCCCATATTAGTTTCCTTATATCTGTAATTTCTATGTCTCTAAGCACATACAAAATCAATATTTTATAATCATAAATTACTTTATCATGCAAATATGTGAAATAAGTAGGTATTATTTCGTCATTCATGTTCATGTTTTTATGCTTTGCTTTTTGATTAATTCCCTCATACCATAGCATGTTAATAACATTACACTTGATTATTATCACTAGATTTATTTTAACCATACTTTCTTATTGTTAACACCGTACTTTTCAAGGTACTTTCCCCTCCTAGATAATACCACTCTGTCTACTCCCTTTACGGCATTCTCATACTTTCGCCTTGGTTTCAACCTCTGGATATTATTTTCGGATTGTTTCCCTTGTTTCCTCATGTCAACAATACGAAATTATGATTCAAATAATTCTAGCAAATAATAACAAATATAACTTATTTATGCATGCTATGATATTTAGGAATCAATAATTTAGCTATGCATATTTATGAACAAATATACCTTGCTCTTATCTTGCTCCATATATGCTCGAAAGCTGTTATATTATTTCTGAAAATTTATTTGTGTACAAAGAAGGCTTGCTTTCCGTCGAGAAAGTCTTGCTCTTCTAATTCTAAAACTATCTATTTATAGGAGAATTCTAACAAATGTCCTAATCTCCTTTTCCTATTCCTACTTTACACCTAATCCTACTAGCACTTTCTTTTCACATGTGCTGAAAATTTTTTGTACAAAAGTCAAAAAGCAAAAAGCAAACTTTACACTTGTCTATCCTATTCTATAAAAACAAAATACTTTATGTCCTAATCTACTGTTGTTGTTTTACAGCATTACAAGCAAACAAAATACTTTACATCCTTTCCTTTCTATCTTCTGCGCCATTATCTTTTGCTTTTGTCTCCCACTAGCTTTCCATTATCTTCTGATATTATCTCGGGTCTTCTAGATTTCTCTTATTACTCCAGCTGCACTTCTGGAATTACATTATTCTCTCCTTGGCACTTTGTGCACTTGTGATCTGGATATTTGTGGTTAATTAATTTACAATATCTTGTTAATAATTCTTCTGAAATAAAATTTTTTCTAATAGCTCGCGTTAATGGCTGTTCTTCTGGTCTCAATAGGCTAAATGCCCACTGTCTTATTTCTTCCATATCTGTAATACGTTCTTCTCGGCATGTTGAATAAATCATAGTTTGTTCTCTTGAGTAGTAGCTCCAAATAGGATTCCTGTGCATATAATTTGTCGATAATTCTTGTAATATGGTAGCTATCCCAATAATTCTCTTTCCAGCATAAAATTCTGGTATTCCTTCTCTGGTAATTTCTTCATGTTCCTCTATCTTTTCCGGTATAATCATATCTCGTGTGAGTCCTATCTTGATAACTTGAATAACTGGTTTGATCTCGTCGTATAATATTTCAGCTGTGGCAGAATATATTCTGATGTAAAACAATGTTCCTTTGGTTATCTTCTTGTACTGAGTAAATGCTCTGTGTAGTTCCGGTAATTTAGCTATTTCATCACCTGTACTCGTATATACAGTATGTAATAATCCATAATGGTAGCATGTAGCTACTAGATTAGCACTGGTTTTTGGTTGTGCTGTTAGCTTATTATATCCTTGTAGACTCTGGGTTATATAGTCTTCTGCTGGGTTAATGGTATTTTTGGATTTTGGATTTTTGTTTAGGAATAGTTGGATTTTGTGGATATTATTGATATATGATTGGGTTATGTGGTTGTAGGTCTTTTTATTTTGGTTCAGACTTTCTTTATACGTATTTATCTGTGGAGGTATAAATGGAATTCTTTGGTCTTTCGGAGTAGGAATATATGGAGTTTCAAATAGTTTATTTAGATTTGTACTGACATATTTTCTTTCTTCTTTTGTAGATGTCTTGCTGGTAGATGCTTCACTTGCATAAATCAAAGTATTTTGGGTTTTTAGGTGTTTCCCAACGTCACCTTTTAGCTCTGGAATTTTAATGTCTTCCGATCGACATAGATCCGCATACTTACCATGCTGCTGGCTAGCTTTAATTTGTGATATCTCTTTGTTTAAGTTATCGACCTCTTTGCAGAGAGTCGTCATAACTTTAAGTATATCATCCATAGTAGCTTTTTCAATAACTTCTTCAGTTTGAGTAGACTTGTCTTGATATGTAATCTGCAATTGCATTCTTGTTAGTACCAATCACTTCAATTGTAAATGTAAAATTCAGTATATTTAATACAAGTCTTCGTATTTCCTTTGTAGTAACTGAATCCTGTACTTTTCTCGTCAACCACCATTTTACTTGTGTATTATCTGTTCTAATCACAAATTTATTATATACAATATATGGTTCAAAAGCTAACAAACATTTATATATCGAATATAGTTCTTTACGATTTATTTCCCATTTTATTTCAGGATTTGTAAATGTTCCTGAATAATATCTGCAATGATGCTCTATTTCTTCTTTATCATATCTGTATTTTAATACTCCTCCGTAACTAACTTCACTTGCATCTGATTCTACTATATAAATAAATTTTCTACCTTCGTCTGGAAAACATAGTTTTGGTAAATTCTTGCATAATGATTTTATTTTTCTTATTTGTTCCTGGTCTTTATCATCAAAGTGATATTCTATATCTTTCTTTAATTTCTTATGTAATGGTTTTAGATTTTCTGCTAGTTTTGGTATATATTCTCTTACTTGATTTACTAATCCTAAAAATGATTGTAACTTTTTCTTTGTATCTATCTGTTCATCAGAATTTATTATTTTTTGTACTATGTGTGGCTGCATTTTTATACCATTTTTATCTATTTCTATGCCTAAGAATTCTATCTGATTTTTCATTATTTCAGCTTTTTTCTTGCTTAGACTTATTCCTGAACATGTAACAATATGTATGAATTTTTCTAATAATCTTATATGCTCGTCTTGAGTTCTTGAATATAGTAATATATCGTCTATGTATACTATACAATTTTCTAATTGATTAAAATAATTATCCATAAAATGTTGATATCTACCTGGTGCATTTTTATATCCAAAAGGTAATACATTCCATTCATAAAATCCTTGTGGTACTGTGAATGCTGTTAATTTTTTAGATTCATCTTCTAACTTAAGGTGATAAAATCCTGATTTACAGTCAAACTTACTGAAATAATTATATCCTTGAACTTGTCTTATTTTTAATATCTTATTTGGTATCGGATAATTGTATGTTTTAGTTTTAGCGTTTAAATTTCTATAATCAATAACCATCCTACTTTTCCCTCTTTTTTGTTCACTATGTTTATTTACTATAAATGCTGGACTTGTATGTTTACTGTTGCTTTCTTGTATATATTTATTTTCTAATAATTCTTTTATATGTATTTTAAATTCATCTAAATCATCAAAATTATATTTTAAAGGTTTTTGTGTAATTATGCTATTTTCATCAATTAATTCTATTTTTACTTTTGTTTTATGTTTTTCCCATCCTTTTAATGGATTCTCACTATATAATGGTTCTAATTGTTCTTGGATTAATTTTAATTTATCTATAGAGAATATAATTAATTCTATTTTATGTTCATTTGTCTTTATATTTTCTAATTTCTGAGTAATTTTTTCACTTCCTTTTATCCATGGAGTAGGTTTTCTGATTTTATTATATACTCTTTTAGCTGCTACTTTATGTTTACATGGCGTTGTAAACCACCAATTTGTCTTTGTTATTATATGTGGATATAGTTTTTCTAAAAAAGGCATTCCTAAGAGTATATCTTTATTTGTAAATTCATAGCTATATATTTCTTCTATTGTTAATACTTTATCCCATATTTGTAATTTTATATTTCTCGCTTTATGATTTATCATGCTCCCTTCATTATTAAATCCCGTTACTACTATTGGTGTGGTTAACTTTTCCCATTTTTCGTCTGGTAAACAATTATGCTTACATACATTAGCTTCTGATCCTGTATCTATCATTGGAGTATAATATCTATTATAATATCCTGGTACTATTATTTTAGCAAGTATATGGATTTTTATTTACATAGTTCTTTTAATTATTACTTTTTTACCTTTATATGTAATAGTTAACTGTGTATCTTCTAATTTATAGGGTTTCATTTCTTCTAGCCATTTTATCCCTAATATAATATTATTATTTCCTTGATATATTTTGAATTTTATTACCATTGGTATTCCACCAATAATTAATTCCTTTTCTACTGACTCTCTAAAAGCTGTAAATTCTTTTGGTAAATTCGAGTTTTCTATATAATTTATTTCTTCTTCTGTTACCAATTCTCTTATTATATAATTTTCTTCTTGTCCTGTATTTATTATTATAATAAATTTTCTTTGCTCTAATATTCCTGTTATATAATAATGGTTTGGTTCTATCTCTTTTATTGTCACCGAATTTCTTGATGATTGTGGTGTATCACCATAGTTTTTTCTTTTAGATGTGCTTATCCTATCACTTATAATTTCTAAGTTTTCTTCTGCATCTATTTCTTTATAACTATAATCATTGTTATCTATTACTGATACTATTTGTTCAAAAGGATTTTCTATTTTTATTCTATTGATTTTATTTTTTGCTGTTATTTTGTGTTTAGTTGTTAATACATACAGATTTTTACATCTGGCTGTAAATATCTTACTGCCTGGGGCTAACTCAATTCCTGTCATTTTCCAATATAATACTAACGATTTATCTATGTTACGGTCATTTATTGCTACTGAATAATTTGCACTTATTATGAATTTGAACTTTTGGTATATTAGGTTTCCTTTTACTGCACTTATTACACTTTTTTCTATAGGTTCGATTATTCTATCGTCTGCTATGTATATTTCTATAGGTGTATCTATTCCTTCTCTGAAACACGCTTTTATTAGTATTTATGTTCCTCCTAGATGCACATATCTTATTGGTTCTTTAGTTTGAATTGCTTGTATTTCTTTATTTATTACTTTCTTATTTATTATTGGTATTCTTGCTTTTCCTTTTGTAAATTTACAGTCTATTATGTGTTCTTTTTGACTTACTACATAGTATTCTTCTTTTTGTCTTTTAAATATGTTTTTTAATTTTGGTAATTTAAATATTTTATCTACACTTAGATCTAATTCTTTTCCTTTTATTTGTTCAAATATATTTATATCAAATATTACTTTCTGCTCTGAAGATTCTTCATCCATATGTTCTTCTGTTATTATTTCTACTTCTTTTTCAGTCATTTTCTAATTCCAATTCTTCTTCGTTTTCCGATTCTTCATATAATTCATTTTCAGATAATTCATATATGCTATCATTATCACTTATTTCATAGTCTAAATATTCTAATGGCATATATTCCTCATTATTTATTATTATTTCTGTTATTTGCTTCCTTTTAGGATTTCTAGGTAATCTACAATCTTTAGCTAAATGTCCTAATTTTCCACAATTATAACATGTACATTCTGTTATTTTCTTTTGTGGTCTAAATTGTTTTTTATTATTATAATTTCTTACATAATATTGTCTCCTAGGCCTTTTATTTCTAAATTGGGTTTTATATCTTTTAAACTTTCCTGGTTTTCTATTCTTTTTATAATAATTATTTGTACATCCAAATTGAGGTGCTATCTTATCTCTACAACATTGTAAATTTTTTATTATAGTTTTTTCCATCTTCATTTTTGTTTTGTACTTTTCACATATTCCTGAATACCATTTTTGCAAAAATTTTACCATAGCTCCTAGTGTATCTTGTAACCCTGCATTGTTCCAATCTTTTATTATTTTTGTACTAAATGGTTCTGGTAATTTTGTAAAATATAATTTTCTTATTTCTTTTGCTTCTTCTGGCGTATATTTACCTTTATAATAATATTCTCTAAATACACATGTATATTCATCTATGTAACACATATTACATATTGCTAATTTTATCATTAAATTTCTATTAAATTGTTTATCCTTATTTTGTTCTTCTACTTCTGAAGTTGTGCTGCTAAACTCACTTCTTATAGCTATCTCATATTTATATAAGATATCCATAGATGTAGTTGCATTTTCATTATTTATATTTTTACTATTTCTTAATGCCTGTTGATAATCTTCTGATAAATTAAGTAACCATAGTTTTACTGTTCCTAAAAATGTTCGTTCTATGTATCCTGGTGTATCTGCTATACTTATTTTATTATTTACCAATTGTTTTGCTATATTTCCTATCCATAATTGTATTGTTTTATTTACATCTTCTACACAATCTAATTCTAAGAAATTATTATTTGGATTAGTTGTTTTTGGAGTCCATTTTCTATTTAATCTTTTATCCCATAAAGTCTTTTCTCTATCAGATTCTCTATAGTCAACTGTATAGTATATTGGATTTAATATTTTTGGGTTTTTAACTCCTGATGTACTAGCTTCTTGTTTTTTATCTTTTTCGATATCCCCTGCATTTATTTCAATATCTTCATCTATTTTTTCTATATTTGCTATCATTTCTGTGTAAGTTTCACTTGTTTCTGAATTTCTTTCTGTTTGTTCATCATTTACTTCATTGATTTCATCTATATCTATCTCTTCTTTAATTGGTTCTTCCATTTGTAATTTTTCTTTAAAATTTTCTATTTCTGTTCTTAATTTTGTCTCTATTTCTTTTTCTTTTTGTTTTACCTCATATAATTCTTTTAACCTTTTTAATTCTTTTTCCAACATTAATATCTTTTCATTTTTTATTTCTTCAATTTGCTGTATTTCTTGTTTTGCTTGTTGTTTAATAATAGTTATTTCCTTTTTTCTATCCATCTCTTCATTTTCTTTCGCTACTCTTACCATTGCTGTTAAACTATCTTCTAATCTTAAAGATTCCTTTTCTAGCATTAAACTTAAATTATCTCCTACCTTTTTATAACGTCTTCCTAGATTTGAAAATACTATTTTTATTTTTAATCCATCTTGATTTTCATATGTTTTTTCATCTATAGCAAATTCTTCTTTATTCATCTTATAGATTATGTTGTAATTTATACTCTAGACTATCTATTGTAGTTGCAAATAAAATATAGTTTTTCTTTGTGATTTTAAAGATTCTTTACAAACTCCTGCAATCATATTGTAGTGAAGTCTATTTTGTCTATGTTCTAATTCTTGTCTTTTTTCTATAATTATTCTATTGAGTTCTTGCCTATATTCGTTACTGTTCATTTTCCTTTTGATATCTATATTTTAAGTATTTAACATATTTATATTCTGTCCTAGATATAAGATCTATTATCTTTTGTAATTTATTATTATCTTCCTTCGTAATACTAAGTTGTTTATAAACCGGGTATAGCTTTTCTAATCTTCTTTTTGATTTTCTTATCTTTCTTTTTATATGTTTTAAATCATCCATAGCTCTGATACCAAACTGGGGGGTGGTCCTATTATTTTTTCTTTTCATGCTATTTTATCTAGAATAATTCTAGGGATTCTATATGGTGTAGTTCTTTTGTATAGAATTTTAAAACATAAGGAAATAAGGAAATCATAAGCGTGAATCATTTCAAGAATCATGTCTGAGCATATACATGGAGTAACATGCTTTGACTAGCCATTGAGGTATTTCTGAAGACTGACTGAGAAAACATAACTGAACATACTGTGATACATGAGTTTTCATACATAACGGACCTCGGGGCATAAAACTGGGATTCATTGACTCGAAGAGTAAGAGTAGAATCATTGTCTAAAGCAATCACTTGGCATTCTAGAAACTGAACATAAATGTGAGTCTGAAATAGGACCATGGCGCTGACACATAAGGCATGCAAAAGGTATAATAATGGCAGAAGTATACTTAGGATGCTAGGATGGAAATATGCTTCTGCCTCCCCTCTTGACTTTGTTCTAACACCCACAAGCATCGCTACTTGAACCACTAAAATCTGACTGATTCTGCATTCCACCATCTCCACTTAGTTTCATGCTTCCCTACTAAGTCTATGGACTTCTCACACAACTCTCAAAGAAACTATGATCATTTTTCCCTAACAGAACACTTAGTACTCCAGTATCTAGCATGAATATCCACTTCCTTCTATAGTCAAAGACTCCCCTCCTCCTAAAAGTCTAGGCCTCAACCCTCCTATCCCCACTTAGTTCTAGTTCAAGACAACTTTACAACAAAACAAGATTAGGGGTCTGGGTCTATGGATACACAAAGGAAGGAAATCTAGTGACGTACCTGGTTCAACTTTCGGAGGAATACTCTGACCTGACTGGCTAGGCAATGAAAAGGATTGGTTTTGGAGATGATCATCACAGTTGCTCCTCTTAGATAAGGTGCAATCCCTGATCCTAAAGCCTAACTGACCACACCTAAAACACCCCACCTTTCCCGCAAGGCACTCACCCAAATGAATCTTACCATAATTAATACAACAAGAGTACCTCAAGGTCTTCAAAGCCATACAGTGACAAGATAGAGAGTCGAGGGTAGGTATGCTAACTAAAGATGGGGTTGGTCTGGATGTGCTCTGCTGAGAAGATAGTTGGTTCCATGTTCTGGCCTTCTTGTTCTTCCTCTTCCTCTTCTTTACTTTCTTTTTCTCATTCAATTGAGCTGTCATGGCTTGAGACAACATATAGATGGCTTCATGAAATTCTACATTCATAACCTCAAGAT
The DNA here is from genome assembly GCA_003996215.1 of Jaltomata sinuosa. Lineage (NCBI taxonomy): Eukaryota > Viridiplantae > Streptophyta > Magnoliopsida > Solanales > Solanaceae > Jaltomata > Jaltomata sinuosa. The sequence goes on along the minus strand of QJPP01000751.1, from coordinate 59,564 downwards.
CAAGAGTTGTTGGATTAGCATTCCTCATGTGGTTTCTTTGCGTAGACAATATTTGGAATGAATAAGAAAAGGATTAGAAGGGTAAGTAGAGTTAAACTCTATCGCATGAGAGTGAATATGAAAAAGTGAAGTTCTTCCTAAAACACCTCTTAGCCTCCCCCTCATAAGTTTGGCACGCTTCACACCCATGAAAGAGATTCTACTCGATGTGGCTTTCAGACATCGTAGGACTCTTGAACCTGAGGCTCTGATACCAAGTTTGTCATGCCCCAAGGTTACCCCCTAGATGTAAGATGGGACCCGGGACCATAAGGATCCCAAGCTAGCCATTGGTCTTAGCATTCTCAAGTAAACATAAAGGAAAACATAGCAGAAGTATCATAAGAAATCCAAAAGAAGAAGCATAATCATATATAGGGAGTCGAAAAGGAGATATGACTCAAAGTTCATCTAAATACAACTATGTATGAAAGCCTCTAAAAGTAGCATAAAGAGTTGAAGGGACGATACCCCAACTAATTCAACAATTCGAAAAGAAAAAGGGAACATAGAAAAGTTAGAATAAGCCTAGTCCTCGAACTATGAGGACCCACCAAAGTTGACTGGGAGTGGCTGGGAACTCTAGCCACATATCTGTGAAGGGATACCTGAATCTGCATAGTAAAAGGATGCATCAATATATATGTTAGTACTATGGAATGTATAACTTGTGGTAAACATGTTTAAGTTATCCTTGAAGCTTAAATCATGTGGTAATAGTAAAATTGGTAATGTAATGACTCAATGCAATATCATAAGCTAAAAAAAACATAATCATAAGCAAAGAGTCAATACATTTTTAAAGCATAAATTATTTCGGTGGGAGGTTCTATAACCGACATAGACCATGTGAGCTACATGGAATTCGATGTATACGCCCCATCGAGAGGATCCAATGTACATTGCCAGTGGTACAAAGGTATCAATGTAACGTGATCACCTCGAAATAATGCCCAGCACGGGACTTAGAACCTACGGGGGCAATGTAGTTCTGGGACTCATGGGTACTCTCACCCGTTCAACTCGGTGCTAATACTACTCCCAAAAACATACATATAGATCATATAATATCGATGACATATATGATTCCAAAGTTGTTCAAAACCAATGACATATCTGATGCCAAAGCTAAGTAAAAACAAATGACATATTTACTGCCAAAGCTATGTAAAAACCAATGACATATCTAATGCCAAAGATATGTAAAACCAATGACATATCTAATGCCAAAGCTATTTTGAAAAGAAAAAGACATATATGATGCTATGCAATTCAAAGTCATAATCTGAAGGCTTAGCATAGCCATAGCTCAAAACATGTTTTTCATACTAAATTGCATGTATGATAGCCCCCAAACTCTTTCAGTCAAATCACGATTCCCTTTAACGGTCCATCCTTCTGCAGATGTGACGATGGGAGCACATGATGGGCCCATGCTTCCAACCAACATCATAACATAGAAATCAGGGGTAATCATGAAAGCTGAACTTCTTGACTTGAAAAACATGATAACCTAACCTCATAAAACATGTATGCATGTTAGGATCATAAAGGAAACCAGTGGAATGGAATCGGAGGGACATACTAAGGATGGAATTCTTTCTCAAGCTGAAATTCTATCAAAAAGAAAAAGATGAGGGTACTTGGCCGTCATGTATGATTCTGCTTCCCAAGTAGTTCTTTCAACTAAGTTCTAAAAGCTGAAGTACTATCATGGTAATCGACTTCTGATTGAAATAAAAACTGAGCTAATTTCATGAGACACGTATGCATACTGGGAACGTAAGATCAGCTAATGGGACAGGAACTGGATACCCAACATGATAGTTTATCTGGGATGAGAGTAGGAACTCGGCTAAAATTTATAAAGAACAAACATACTCTAGAACTCACAGTTAATCGAAAGGGACACCAAACTGAGAGAAGTAGATATACGGGGAAACTATTCTCTTCTGAATACCACTCCTACCATTTGCAACTAACAACCTCAACAACGCATATAAAGGTACTAAGGTATGAGTATACCTACCCGATTATCAATGTTCAAACCTACCACGACCAGGTCTCTTGCATCTAGAACGTCTTCTAAGGATAGTATTCCCTCTTATCACAACAACCAACTAACACGGGCTCCCAACCAAAGGGTCACTAATTGCACAAACAATTATCTACATGTACCCCATCATGATATTCAAGCTTATAACTATGGTCACCCTATGGTATCGTAGCTTACCCTATTTAAGATTTCTCTCCTCTTTCCTAACATAACTAGGAATTGCATATTCAAGAACTTCTACAGAGAGACATGTTAAACTCCCTCATCTAATTATTCTGCATCAATAATATGTACCTCATAATTCACCCACACCTAGAAGTCAAGGTAGAATAAGTACACTAACAAGGAAAAGGAATCTACTACCTCCCAGCTAGGCTACTACAAGGTCTTCTCGCCTAACACCTATAACATCATAAACCAGAAACATTGAAAGAAAAGAGCAGCAGCAGGAGTGTCACGAATGAAGGATTACAGATTGATCTTAACTTACACTTAGCGTGATCAAGCCAGGCTTGGGGAATTAAGCGTAATAGGCATGAGCACTTCACATACTGGTCACATAAAACATTAGTTAGTGGGGATCACCACCCCTCGTCATCATAGGCAACGATGCAAAGGGCTTTAGATTAAGGAAATCATAAGCGTGAATCAATTCAAGATTCAGGTTTGAGCATATACATGGCATAACATTCTTTGACTAGCCATTGAGGTCTTTTTCAAGACTGACTGAGCAAACATAACTGAGCATACTATGATACATGAGTTTGCATACATAACGGACCTTGGGGCATAAAGCTGGGATTCATAGACTCACAGAGTAAGAGTAGAATCATTGTCTAAAGTAATCACTTGCCATTCTAGAATCTGAACATGAGCGTGAGTCTGAAATAGGACCATGGCGCTGACACACAAGGCATGCAAAAGGTATCATAATGGCAGAAGTATAGTTAGGATGGTAGGATGGAAATAAGCTTTTGCCTTTCCCCTTGACATTGTTCTAACACCCACAAGCATCGCTACCTAGGCCTCTAAAATCTGACTGATTCTGCATTCCACAATCTCCCCCTTAGGTTCATGCTACCCTTCTAAGTCTATGGATTTCTCACATACCTCTCAAAGAAACTATGATCATTTTGCCCTTACAGAACAAACACTACTCCAGAATCTATCATGAATACCCACATCCTTCTATAGTCAAGACTCCCCTCCTTCTAAAAGTCTAGGCCTCAACCCTCCTATCCCCACTTAGTTATAGGTTAAGACAACTCACAAACACACAAGAATAGGGGTCCGAGGACTATGGATGCATAAAGGAAGGAAATCTAGTGACTTACCAGGTTCAACTTCTGGAGGAATACTCTGACCTGACTGGCTAGGCAATGAAAGAGATTGGTTTTGGAGCTGAACATCACAGTTGCTCCTCTTAGATGAGGGGCAATCCCTGATCCTATGGCCCAACTGACCACACCTAAAACACCCATATTTGCCCGTAAGGCACTCACCTAAATTAAACTTACCACAACTACTACAATGAGGTTACCTCAAGGTCTTCAGAGCCCTACGCTGACAAGACTGAGAGTCGAGGGTAGGTGTGCTAACTGAATATGGGGTTGGTCTTGATGACCTCTGCTGATAAGATAGTTGGTTCCACGTTCTGGTCTTCTTGTTCTTCCTCTTCCTCTTCTTTAGTTTCTCTTTCTCATTCAACTGAGCTGTCATGGCTTGAGCCAACATACAGATGGCTTCATGAAATTCTACATTCATAACCTCATAATCTTGAGTTGTTGGATTAGCATTCCTCGTGGGATTTCTTTGCGGAGACATTATCTGGAATGCGTAAGGAAAGGATTAGAAGGGTAAGTAGAGTTAAACTATATCGCACGAGAGTGAACATGAAGAAGTGAAGTTCATCCTAAAATACCTCGTAGCCTCACCCTCAAAAGAATGGTGCGCTTCACACCCATGAAATAAATTCTACTCGATGTGGCTTTCAGACATCCTAGGATTCTTGAACCTGAGGCTCTGATACCAAGTTTGTCATGCCTCGAGGTTACCCCCTAGACGTAACACAGGACTTGGGACCACAAGGATCCCAAGATAACCCTTGGTCATAGCATTCTCAAGTAAACATGAAGAAAAACATAACAGAAGCATCATAAGGAATCAAAAAGAAGAAGCATAATCATAGATAGGGAGTCGAAAAGGAGATATGACTCAAAGATCATCTAAATACAACTATGTCTGAAAGCCACTAAAACTAGCATAAAGAGTTGAAGGGACAATACCCCAATTAATTCAACAATGCGAAAAGAAAAAGGGAACATAGAAAAGTTAGAATAAGCCTAGTCCTCGAACTATGAGGACTCACTAAAGCTGACTGGGAGTAGCCGGGAACTCTAGCCATGTATTTGTGAAGGGATATCTGAATCTGCATAGTAAAAGGATGCAGCGCAATATGCGTTAGTACTATGGAAATTACCAAGTATGTGAGCAAGTATGTGAGCAATGCATAAGTCATGACAAAGTATACTTGAAAAACATGCTTAAAACTGATATCATGCATAACTTGTGGTAAAACATGTTTAAGTTATCCTTGAAGCTGAAATCATGTGGTAATAGTAAAATTGGTAATGTAATGACTCAATGCAATATCATAAGCTAAAAAAAACATAATCATAAGTAGTAAGTCTGAAATCTGAAAGCAAAGAGTCAATACATATTTAAAGAAAAATTATTTCTGTGGGAGGTTCTATAATTGACATAGACCATGTGACCTACATGGAATTCGATTTATACACCCCATCGAGAGGACCCAATGTACCTTTCCAGGGGTACAAAGGCATCAAAGTAACGTGATCACCTCAAAATAATGCCTAGCACGGGACTTAAAACTTACGGGGGCAACATAGTTGTGGGACTCATGGGTACTCTCACCCGTCCAACTCGGTGCTAATACTACTCCCAAAAACATACATATAGCTCATATAATACCGATGACATATATGATGCCAAAGTTGTTCAAAACCAATGACATATCTGATGCCAAAGCTAAGTAAAAACCAATGACATTTCTACTGCCAAAGCTATGTAAAAACAAATGACATATCTAATGCCAAAGCTATGTAAAACCAATGGCATATATAATGCCAAAGCTATTTTGAAAAGCAAAAGACATATCTGATGCTATGCAATTTAAAGTCATAATCTGAAGGCTTAGCTTAGCCATAGCTCAAAACATGCTTTTCATACTAAATTCATATTTGAAGAATGATACATGCAATTTCATAAGTTCATAAGTGCCATGATAGCTAATTATGCTAATTTTCTCTTCAAAATATGTAAATTCATGGGTTCATGCTAATAATTAATAAGAAACCATGAATTTAAAAATTAGAACTGATTTCATAAACTTTCCCCAACTTTGGTTCAAAACCCTAATTTCATAAATTCGTAATTCAAATTCATGAGTTGGAGATTTTGGGCACAAGGCTGGAAGAAACCCATTGCTAAAGACCCACATACCTTGGAAGAATATAACCCACTTCAATGGAAAAGAATTAGGAGGCTTGAACTTAAAGCTAGGAGACTTGAGTTTGAGAGAAACTTTGGAGAGAAATCTTCCTTTTTGGGAGAAGAATTAGGAACTTAGAAGAGACTTAGGATAATATGGGTGAAAACCCTACTAGAAATAGTCAAAATGGAACCACTTAATAGTTAAAAAGAGTGTGAAATGACCAAAATACCCCTAGACTTAATTTAAGAAAAGCTGGAATAATTGTCGAAGTCAGTGACCACGGGGTGGACGACGGTCCGTCGTCTAGAAGGATGGACTGTCTAAGGGAACCGTGGTTTGACTGAAAGAGTTTGGGGGCTAATGGACCTCAGGTATTACTGTTGGAATGATGACCCGTCGTACTGAAGGATAGGTCATCCTTCGACTCATCATTTCTGGCAATTGGAAGATAGGTTTCGGAACTTAGGATGATGAGTACCAGGAAAGATAAGAAGACGGTTTGTCGTCCAGAAGGATGGAACGTTCTTAGACTCATCATTTTTGGGATACTCTGAGGGGTCTTCTAGAGATGGGACGACGAGATAATAGGACGGGCTCGTGCTTCCAAATGATGGATCATCGTCTAAGCTGTCATCTCTAAAAACTTGAAATTTTTTGAGATTTTTAACTTAAATAGTTGGATACGTGTACGGGGTGTTACACCATTGGTGTTATTGGGGCTGTGAACTTAATAGAAGATGTGGATTGTCCTAGTGAAAATAGCAAAGAGGCATTGGCTGCAATCCATGAGATGGGTTCCCATGAAAGTCTCTAACAAACAAGCCCAAGTGTGGGGAGACAATATTATGGGAATTAAGGTTGGAACGTGAAGAATCGTAGTTCTTGGGTCAAAAATATGTTTGTGAGAGTGCTAGAGAAGGTGGATTCCACTGACGAAGGCGTCAGAGAGTGGAGATACGATCTTGGAAGTCTTGCTCAAACTATACACTCACACTCCATCACCATCAAAATGACTTGAAGAAAGAATGCTATGGCTCTCTTCCCAATTTGAATCTAAGCAATTGAAGAGAGATGACAGAATAGTAGAAGTGAGAGACCTAACTGATCTCATAGAGATTACAAAGCCAAATATTACTAAGCCTAGAAATAAGAGGACTCAGAGAAATGGGTTATCAAAAACTCTAGATCATCGAAACAAGGTGCCCAAGTTTTGCAAGCCCTATCCTAAATGTCAACCTCCTTTCCCACAACAACTATTGCGAAATGTGCACTACGAATAACTTTGTAGATTGTGGGGTCCTTCACATGTCCCCTCAAATTAGTGCAATTTAATCAGGTAAATTTGTTAATGATGAGGTGACTCCCAGGTGTGTACACCTTTTGTGATGCAAATGGGGTGCATATAACAATAAAAATGGTGTGTGTGATGAAAATACAAATGTGAACTTGATGTTGCTAACCACCTTTAGATAGTTGGAGCTTGGCCAACCCACCATCACAAATATGAAATTGCTCATGGCGGTTAGATTGATGAAACATCTCGTGGGAATTGGATATGATATTTTGGTGAAAGTGGGTCGGCTTGTGTACCCTATGCACTTTGTTGTACTTAATTGCACTAGGGGTTTTGAAATACCAATTGTTTTAGGGCAACCAAGTCTAAAAATAGGGTGCACATTGAACGGCATGTAATTAAGAGAATTTAAATTCTCCGTGAATAAGGAAGAGGCAACCTTTGATGTGTGTAGGTCTATGAAACAGCCAAATGACATTCAAATGGCTTTTGTAATTAGCAAGATTTAGGAGAGCATTAAATTACATGTGAAGGAAGGGTTCATGGATGAAGTATTGGAAGCCATTTTTTTGAATTATAATTGCGAGGAAATGGAATAGTATGATAAAATATGTTGTGCCTTGGTGGGACTGAGTTCTTACTCATATACTCAAAGGAAGATCGATCTTGATCAAAAGAATCGCCAAATGCCTCCCTCCAAACCATCTATTTATGAACCACCGGTGCTGGAGCTTCAGACTTTGCCATCACATTTGAAGTATGCTTATTTGGGTGACAATGAAACTTTGCCGGTCATTATATCTAACAATTTTACTAAAAAACAAGTGGAAGCATTACTCAAGGTTTTGAAGAAACATAATCGAGCCCTTGGGTGGACTATTGCCAACATAATTGGCATACCCCTGGGATTATTCATGCACAAAATTAACCTTCAAAAAGAGTGCACACCCTCAATTGAGCATCAAAGAAGGCTAAACCCGCCTATGCAAGAGATGGTAAAAAAGTAGATTATTAAATGGTTAGATGCAGGGGTGGTTTTTCCCATATCCGACAGTACCAGGGTCATCCCAGTGCAATGTGTGTCAAAAAAGGTGGGATTACTATCATGCCTAATGAAAAGGACGAGATGATAGCTTTAAGACCCGTCACCAGGTGGAGGGTGTGTATGGACTACTGGAAGTTGAATTCTTGGACCGAAAAAGATCATTTCCCTCTCCCTTACATCGATTAGATGCTTGATAGATTGGTTGGCTGAGATTTATATTGTTTCCTTGATGGATATTCCGGCTATAACAAGATCTCAATTGCCCTAGAAGACCAAGAGAAAACAATCTTCATCTATACCTATGAGACTTTTGAATTTAAAAAAATTCCATTCAGATTGTTTCAATGTCCCAGCTACATTCCAATGATGCATAATGTCCATTTTTTTAGATATGGTGGAAGATACCATGGAGATATTGATGGATGACTTTTCTATTGTTGGGGATGAGTTTGATGATTGCTTAGAGCACTTAGATGAGGTTCTCAAATGGTGTGAGGAAACAAACTAAGTGCTAAATTGGGAAAAGTATTATTTTATGGTAAAAGATGGGATAGTATTAGGGCACAAAATATCTGAAAAGGGGCTTGAAGTTGACCAAGTAAAAATCGAAGTCATCTCCAAGCATCCTACTCCAAAAAGTGCAAAAGAGATACGGAGTTTCTTGGGCCATGCCAGGTTCTATAGGTGCGTCATCAAGGATTTTTCAAAGGTGACATACCCCTTGTGTAAGTTGCTTGAAAAATAGGAGAAATTCAACTTTGATAGTAGTTGCATGACAGCCTTCCTAACATTGAAAGAGAAGTTAATATTTGCCCCAATCATTATTGCACAGGATTGGTCAAAACTATTCGAGCTTATGTGAGATGCTAGTGGTGTGTCTTTGGGGCAGTACTTGGTCAACAAAAGGATAAACAATTCCACCCAATCTATTGTGCAAGCAAAACACTGAATTCATCCCAAATGAATTACATAGTAATGGAACAAGAGTTGTTGGTTGTGGTTTTGCCTTTGAAAAATTTTGGGCATACCTTTTGGGGACCAAGGTTGTCATGCATACAGATCATGCTGTGACAAGATACTTGATAAACAAGAAAGATGCCAAGCCCCAGCTAATTCATTGGGTCTTGTTACTCCAAGAATTTGATTTTGAAGTTAAAGATCGAAGGCGATGTGAGAATCAAATGGCAGAGCACTTGTTGAGATTATAAGAAGAGGCAAGGACCATAAGAGAACTTGAGATAAATGATTTGTTCCATGATGAACAAATTTTAGCCGCCTCACATGATCTTATGCCATAGTTTGTTGACTTCGCAAACTTCATAGCAAGTGACTTATTATCAGATAGTTTAACATCACATCAGAAAAAGAAATTCATTCATGATGTTCGGAACTTTTTCTAGGATGAACCCTACCTCTTTTGGGTTTGAGATTATGGCATGATCTTAAGGTGAATACCCGAGATCAAAATGATTCCCATCCTTAAGGCTTGCCATTCTTCACCCGTCGGTGGTCACCACAGGGGCATACAAACTGCCTCAAAGGTATTACAAAGTTGGTTTTATTAGCCGATACTTTTTTAAGATGCCCATGATTTAAGGAAGGAATGTGAAAAATATCAATGCGAAGGGGGTATGTCTAGATTCCATGAACCCCCATTGATGCTAATCCTTGAGGTTGAGCTATTCGATGTATGCGACATTGACTTCATGGGACCGTTTATGAGTTTATGTGGGAATACCTTCATACTAGTGGCTATTGACTATGTTTCCATGTGGGTTAAAGTTTTTATATTGCCAAACAATGAAGGAAAGAGTCTCACAACTTTCCTCAAAAAACATATATTCTCTAGGTTTGGTACCCCCGTGCTATGATTAGTGATGGGGGAGGTCCCATTTCTGCAAAAAATTGTTTAGTTTTCTACTTGCGAAGTATGGAGTCAAGCATAAGGTTACTAACCCCTACCACCCACAAACAAGCGGGAAAGTTGAGGTGTCCAATAGATAAACCAAGTCCATCCTTAAAAAATCAGTAAACGTCAGTAGAATAGATTGGGCTCGGAAGTTGGATGATGCACTGTGGTCCTATAGGACAGCCTACAAAACCCCAATTGGAATATCCCCTTACCAGATTGTCTTCAAAAAAGTTTTTCATCTCTCACTGGAACTAGAACATAAAGCCATGTGGGTTTTGAAGAAACTGAATTTGGACTGGGAAAAAGCCGCTCATGCGAGAGTTGAGGACCTTAACAAAATAGATGAGTTTTGGATGCGAGTATATGAAAGTGCCTCACTCTACAAGGCTCGCATGAAACATTACCATGATCAAGAAATTCTCAAGCGAGAATTCTCTCTTGGAGATTAGGTGCTTTTGTTCAACTCTAGACTCTGACTTTTTCCTGAGAAATTAAAATCAAAATGGTCTGGCCCTTTAAAAGTGTTTCAAGTCTTTACAAATGGAGCAATAGAGTGTGAGGAGATGGCTCAATGTTTAAAGTCAATGGGCAGCGAGTCAAGAATTATTTGGGTATACCGGAAGAGCTCTCATTCTTAGAAAAAATTTACCTTGATGTACCTTGAGTGAAAGGTACCATCATTGAGCCGTGACATTAAACCAAGTGCTTCTTGAAAGGCAAACCAAACGTTTACCTTTATTTTTCATATTTTTGTTTAGGTGTTATTTGGTGTGTAGTTTTTGTTTGTTATTTATAGGTAGGAAACACTCCAGGAAAGTTGAAATATTAGTGGGCATAAAGCCACTTCGAGCATCTACATGCGAAATGTACCCCGAGAAGTTTGCTTTGCAGGAAACAATGCCTATCACAACAGATTCATCTTCCAACAGCTGAAACTATGTATGCTGGCCTATTCGATTGCACATCACATTGTGCATGTCACACCACAGATCGCATGGAAGAGTGATAAGTAGGTAATCTGTTAACTTATTGAGCCTTTATTAATGAATTATTGCGATGTTTGATAAGATTAAGAGGTTCTTATGGCCTTAATTGATATAAATGTAGGTACTCTTTGTCAAAAATAGAAAATAAAGAATTGGACCCAAAAGATATCAAAAGGAGTTAAAGTGTGAAGTTGATCAAAAGAGATGGAGATTCTACTAAGAGGTCTGGCCATTATGTGACACGCACAATTCTTGGTGTGGTCCATACCTCCCTCTGCATGAAGATCAATAAGAGAAGAAGAATTTGATAAGGGGTACGACTGTCGTGCGACACACACAATGCCTGGTGTGGTCCGTACCCTACTTTGCACAACACCCAAAGTTCAAGCCAAGTCACTAGTCCACTATGATGCATCTATGGAATATGCATAATGAAACGTGAAAAACACATGTCGTGGTGCACAACTCTCAAGGGGAATTTATATCCACTTTTATATGAAAAATTGGGAACATTCTAAAACCCAATTTAGGCATTATTTTTCATAGCTTTGAATAGTTTTTTGAGTAATCAACAAGTTTTCTCTCCAAGGAAATATAGAGGGTTTCACTCTATTCTCTTCATCTTCAACCTTTGATTCACCATAACTGTGTAAATTGAGCTTGGATATTGGAAACTTCTTCCATTAATGAAAAGGAATTTGAACTACTCATTTGGTATCTTCTCTATTTCCTTTACCATGAGTGGCTAGTCTCTTTGTCTAGGGGTGTGTTGATGATGAGTATTTTAAATTAGGTATGAGTCTTGCTTAATTGTGCTTATCATTTATAAATTGATATGGGTCTAGTGGATTCTGCATGTTTTAACTCTAAAATTAATGGTTGCAAATATTGATTGAAATTACTTGATTGTGTTCTTGCTTGAGAAAGAGGTTCATATTTTTGGATGAGAATTCACTAGTGGGTACTTGAGATTTCCACCTAGATTGAGTCTATAAATAGTTCAATCACTAGAAACACCCATCTAAGAGTCTAAACTAGAAATATTGTGACTTCCCTAAGCCTAAAATTTGTTGGTAATTGTTGAAACCATGGTGTTTGAACAAAGACCATCAGAAATATGATTCATAATTAAAACCAATGCTATCCACATTGTTTAACGAAAATTTGCACAATTAAGTGGGTACTTTAACCCAAGCTGAAGTCCCATCGGAAACATACCCCTAGTCGTCCTCTCTCTTGATAATAAAACATTTTACTTTAAGTCTTTTGATTGAATTGCAAATTTTGACACATTTCCCAATTCCCCGATTTTCCCCCTTTTTACTTTTATTGATTTTTAACATTGACTCTATAGGTGCTTGATATACGACAACATTGTAGGAAACTGTACCATTTCTCTATGGGATCGACCCTGACTACCATCGAGATTTGTAAATTTTGTTTTTCTTTGACGATCTCTATCACTTCCATATGGAGAGTGTTACTTGATCGTTATCAAAAATTGCGTTGTTGTCAAGTACATGATTTTTAGTAGCCTTTTTGATTGACGTTTGAAATCACTTTGTGTGTTTTTGTTCCTTTTTACTTTGTTTATTGTTTCTGATTATTGATCAGGTAGCCCATGAGGAAATTGAGTGACAATAAAAGAGTTGAAGGATTCATAAATGCGGCCTCTAAGCCCAAAATTCTATGAGGAGTAGGTGTAATCCGCCTACTCCCACGGTTGGGAACATGGTGTTCCATGTCACTAGTACCATACTACACCTCATACAAATGAAAGGGTTATTTGGAGGGTCTGCACATGAGGATGCAGATAGGCATATCTGAAATTTCATTGAATTTTTCCAACCTTTCATCTTCCACAACATCCCCTAAGAATCTATTCAGCCACGCATATTTCTCTTCTCTCTCATGGGAGAAGCCATAACATGGTTAGAAGAGCTTCTGTAAGGCTCAATCACTAGATGGAATGGTCTTGCCAAAGCATTTGTAGTGAGATTCTTCCCTACCTCAAGAATGATGCAATTGAGGGACGATATCACCAACTTTTGCCAACTCCCGAATGAGCCTCTACATGAGGCATAGATGAAGTTTAAAAGGAAACTCTTGTTGTGCCCTAATCACGGATTGAAAGATAATATCCTTCTCCAAGGCTTTTATAGGGCTTTGAATTCAATGAATAAGTCTGTGACCAACAACCTTGCGGGTGGTACCTTCATGGATCAGGCATATGGTATCGCCTCAGTTTTTCTAAAGAGTATGACTGATAAGTTGGTATTCTACCTACTTATTTAGCTTTTAATCTTATGCTTTTGCTAGTATAAAGTGGTAAAATAGTGCAATTGATAGTGATTACTTCTATTTTACAGGTTTCTATATTTTAGAAGTGTTCGGGAAGGAATCAGGTGAAAACAAGTCAAAATGAAGCTAACTGGAGTTGCTAGTCACTAGCAGTAGAATGATTATCGTGATCGCGAGCCACAGCTCATGCGATCGCGGTTAATTAGAAGTCAACGCTATGCGACCGCGAGGGGAGTGCCATGCGACAACGATGAAATAAGAGACAACACCCCATGATTTAAGGTGGAGTTACGCAACTATGATGAGGAGATTCACAGACTATCGTGATCATGAGGTGCACTCACAAAAGTGCGATGAAAAGTTAGAAGTTGTAGGACAGAATTGGAAAATCACATCTTTGGAAACCCTAACCCACATAAAACTCCTCTCAGCCATTTTTGGGGGAGATTTCTAGATTTTTCACAATTTTTCATCAACCAATTCATCCTTATTCTTAGAGTAAAAAACTTAGGGCTATCTTGGGGAGAAAGTTAATCATCCAACACCATTGGAGTAAAGATTGGAAGCTTTTATTGTAAAATCTTTAGTTCCTTTCTTCAACTCTTGCTTTGTATTACTAAATCTATTGGTCTGTTGGTTGATTTGATATTTGGATGTTGTGTTAGATATAAACAATATTTGAGTATAATTTCTTATCTTTTGCTTTTACAACTTATTAAATATTTTCTAGTTTATGAATTGGGTCATTGAATCTCTAATTAATCTTGTGCTTGAATTAAATCTAAAGGGAGTGCTCAATCCTTCGACTAACCCTTTTTACCTTAATTTGTCTTGATAGAGTGAATTAAGGTGGGGAAAGATTGATTAGCACTAACTTGAGGCTCTAACCCTTATTTAAGGAATTAGCTTGAAATAGTAATTCTAGTGTTGCTATAATTGGAAGAGCTTTGTTAACGCTTAGCTAGGTTCGAGAGAACTGGTTGAGGTATATTTGTCGATGGTCGAGAGATGTTGGTAAATTATTTATAATTCGAAGGCTTATTTCATTTGACCCATGATTAATCTAGTTTGTATTTGGTAAACTTGTAATAGATCGTATTGTTTTAAAGTAATAACCATTCCCTAATCTCCCTTGCGATCCTTGTGTTGGGAAGAGTTTGTCGACCTTGCAATTGCAACATCGCTCATGTTTTTGACTACAAAACCCTAAAAAATTATACTTACTTTGCTTCTTGAACTTGAATAAGTTGCTTTAATTTATTACTATCTCAATCGCGATTAAATTATTCTCTGTGGGATCGACCCCGACTCTAGTCAGTAATGTAAATGTGTTTTGATGTGACGATCGCAATCACTTCCTAGCAAAGAGTGTATTTGAGAGTTATTAAAAATGGTGTCATTGTCGAGGAACAATTTGGAGTATTGATTTAGTTTAGAATTTGAGTTTACTTACTCTAGTTCAAATTTGTGAATATTTGTTTTTATTTTGTTTAGCTTTATTTTGATAATTGGTTCTATGGCATCTTGGAATGTTAGAAGTTTTAGTTGTCGCAACCCTTATTCTAATGATCCTTGTTGTCATTTTGGAGGACCCCATCTTGGGAAAAGGTATAAAATTAGTCCTAGGAGAGGAAGGTATTCACCTTCTCATTCTTATGATGGGTGTAATTTCTATTTGTGTGGTGGTCGTGAAGGACATTGGAGCGATTTCCCTAATGATAACCATCCTTCTCCCCCCTCTTATCCCAACAATGGTGCTAGTGGTTCTTGTGATCTTAACAGGAATTATGCCTTAGCAAGCAAGGAATGCAATTACCACCCGGAAGGTATACATGCCAAGCTCCAAACCCTCTTTGCCTCGGAAGATATCCTAGAGGAGGGTGTGAAGTCCATAAAGCAAGGCTTTGTGGACACAAGAGCTAAGGAAGTAGAGGAGAGAAATCATGCCACGCAATCCATGGCGGATTTGTATACCCCTCGTGATCAAGTTGGTAAAGAAAACCCTCCAAGTCAAACACATGAACATTGAGCTCAATCAAATTCACTTTGGAGATGATGATGAAGATTTGCAAGATATGGAATTGTCACGACCCGATTTCTCAGGTCATGATGGCACCTACAACCCCCCAGTAGGTAAACCAATTCCCATAGCTCGAAACGGTTAGTAATGGGCTACTACCTAACCAATATGCATGACAAGCTTAAAGAAATGGAAGCAAAAAAGATAAATACAACTCAGAAGCAAAAACCCAAATACATATATAACCTCCCAAATATTGATAATGTCACTATAAAGCCCGGGCCAAAGAATTGGGAACCGATTGGTTTGTGCAACCCTTATTTGAAGGCAAAGTCCTCCAATGGATCACTTTGAACACATGAATTGAGTATTCCGAGTTCACCCTCGAAGCTCGCACTTGGATTTTTATTATTTATGCCCGAATCATGCATTCCAAGAATAAATCCGATGTGATGCCTAAAAAGGCCGTGTTTTTTTGTGCCATGATGGAGGGTTTCCTGGTGAATGTGGGGCATTTATTTGTGCAATAAATTCATCAAGTGGTGCTTGAAGGTAGAAAAAGTTTATTTTTCCACTTATAGATTACATACTTATGCTACCAAGATGGGGTTTAGAAAAGGGATAGCGAGAATTAAAGAAAGCCCAAAAACATAATTCACCAGTTGAAGAAGAGAGGAGCCAGACAATAATTGAAGAAGAGGAAGTCAAAGATGGCTTGACCATCATTTGGTCTATTCTCCAAGTACAGTGAGGAACTTGAGTCAGCAACCACTACTGCGGCTATTGGTCCACTCATAATTGGGCCCCAGACACTCCACCACATATCTAGCCAGGTCTATGGCATAGATGCCCAGATTCGCCAGATTGTAGAGGTTCTACCTTCGGATCCGGGAGAGAGTTCCACCACACCGACACCTGGTCCTTCATCCTTCACTACTCTTAGTGTCCCTATACTAGCTAGTATAGCGAGCCAGCAGCAATATATCAAGGAAAGGTTGGCAAAGGTAGAGGGACAACAGAAAAAACAGAGGGACCATGATAGGAAGCAAAGCAAATTTCTCACAAAGATGATGAGCACTTTGGGTAATCTATATGGATCTAAGGTAGAGGTTGATGCTGACGAGGTAGATTGGGTCCTTTGTAGGCCTAGCAGATCTGGTTCTAAGTGTTATCCTTTAAGGGCCCCGCTCAAACTTGTCTTTTATATTGATGCAGTGAGGGCACTACACTGTGTTCGCTGGGGGTGGCTGGCACACTTTATTTAGCTTGTTTTGTTATGATGAATATTATTGTGACTTGTCGGGCTTGGCTTATTTATTATGATGTTGGATATTGGTGTGCCCTTGTCCAGTTTGTTTTGATTTTATATGCCCTCATCGGGTTTTGGAGTTTCTATGGATGGAGTAGTTGGTTTAGTTCTTTAGTTTTCTTTACTTTTAGCTTCTTGGTTTCTTTTGTAGTTGTCTTGTTGGATGTTTAGGAGAAAGGAGAAGTCTGAGTACCCGATAGGCTAGATAGAACTTGTTAGAGCTGGGAGCACTGAGTCGCACATGTCGATGTGTGAAATACATGTGCTTCACACATACAGGGCAGAAGGGAAACCTATACTGCCTGGTTTATGCATTGAACGTGTAATCCGCACTTTGGCACATGCGAATCGCGTGTCGCTTGTGAGTTGGGATTTGTGTTGGGGATTCTTGAGTAGCCATATCGATTTAGATAGATGAATTGTCCAGATAATAGATTGAGTGACATCATTCTTAAGGGCAAATCATCATCTTTTGAGATACTGGGGATCACTGACTTGTTTGGTACTAATGGAGTTAGTCTTGCATGCTAAGTGAAATAGGAATACCCTTCCAAAAAAAAATTAAAAGTGCATGGCAAAGAATGATGTTCGTGACAACTCCTTTAATCTTTTTGTGACTCTTAAAGCATTAGTGGTAATAATTTTGAATTTAAGAATGTGAGTCCATTTATTCTTTTTAGGAAGTCAAATTGACCCTGGTTGAATGATTTGCATGCCATGTGTGGTGAGGTTTAGTTGAATAATTCTTGTACTCGCTTGTGTTAACTAGAACTTGCCCATTTAGTCATTCAATGTTAGTCTCAATTGTGTTTGTTTGAGAAATGATCTTAGGACTTCTTTGTGATTGTTGAAACCTACTTAGCCTTAAATGCCTATCATTGCACTTAAATTGTATCATTAGTCACCCCTCTTGAGCCTAATAGCTCTTCTTTGGAATACTCATTACAAGCCTTGAGCCATTTTGAAATTGAGTCCCTCTCTTGAACTCGTCACTCCTTGAACTCTACAAGTGTGAAATCAAAGCTAAAATCCAAAGTTTGGGGATTAATAAAAAGTACCTTGGAGGAGTGCTAAATGAAAAGTATCTTGGTTTGTTAGACGAATTCTAAAAAGAATTGTAAGAGAGAAAGAAGAATTGGGAAAAGAAAGAAAAGATGAAAGGAAAAGAGGGAAGTAAAGAAAGGAAATGAATCCTCCAAGGTGACTAGAATGATAAATATTAGGGCTTCAAATGAATTAAGTGAAATGGTGCCTTGTGTTGAATAAAAATGAAAAGTAATGTCTTTGGTTTTAAATCAGAAAAAGTTGTGTAGCATTCGAGGAGGATGTAGTCACTCTAATCCAAAATGTTTATCATAACCGTCCCCAAACCTACATTACAATCTTAGAAAAGCCCTTTGAAATCTCTAATCGATTAGTTTTGAGTCAGTGGCAAGCCAAAATAAGGGCAAGATTATGAATTGACACTTGTTGGTACTTGAAATTCTTTGTGAGTGTGAGTGTTTGTGCATTTGTCCCTTGTGATTGTCTTTGTACATAATGTGTTTTTGGAACTTTTGTTCTTGTAAGGGCATGCGAATTAGGATATTTGGTGATGTTGGTAAATTTCAAAAAATAAGTCAAATGCGCATATTTCGGAAAACTAGTGGTTTAAGTCACTTCTCGAAGATTGGTTGTTGTCACTAGATTATTCTTGTAGTTCCATTTCACCCTTGAATTGTGTTTTTAATAGAGGGGAGTTCTTAGATTAAGTTATCATATGAGTGACTAATCATTAGTACCAATAGAAGTCAAGCTTAGTGCTTGAAATAGGTTTTCCTTAGCTTATAGTGATGTCATTGCACTTGTGTTATCTGTCTCTTGAATTAGAATTTTTAGTTGCTTCAGGACAAGCAATATTTCAAGTTTGGGGATTTGATAAATTTGTATTCTACCTATTTATTTAGCTTTTTAATCTTATGTTTTTTCTAGTATAAAGTGGAAAAATAGTGCAATTTACACAGATTACTTCTATTTTACAGGTTTCTGTATTTTAGAAGTGTTCGGGAAGAATTCAGGCGAAAACAAGTCAAAATGAAGCTAACTAGAGGTGCTGGTCACTGGCAGTAGAATTTTCATCATGATCGCGAGCCACAGCTCTTGCGATCATGGTCAATTGGAAGTCAATGCTACACGACCGCGAGGGGAGTGCCACGCGATAGTGATGAAGAAAGAGACAACACCTCACAATCATGAGGTGAAGTCACTCGACCAAAATGAGAAGATTCAAAGACCATCACGATCACAAGGTGTACTCACTGACCGCAATGAAAAAGTCAGTAGCTGCAGGACAGAATTAGAAAATCACATCTTTGGAAACCCCAATCCACATAAAACTCTTCTCACCCAATTTTTTGGAGGAGATTTATGGATTTTTCACAATTGGTCTGCAACCAATTCATCCTTAGTATTAGAGTGAACAATTTAGGGTTAGCTTGGGAATCAAGTTCATCTTCCAACACCATTGGAGTGAAGATTGGAAGCTTTGATAGTAAAATGTTTAGTTCCTTTCTTCAACTCTTGCTTTGTATTGCTAAATCTATTGGTGTATTGGTTGATTGCAGATTTGGATATTGTGTTAGATATAAACAATATTTGGGTATAATTTCTTATCTTGTGCTTTTACAACTTATTAAATATTTTCTAGTTTATGAATTGGATCTTTGAATCTCTAATTAATCTTGTGCTTGAATAAAATCTAAAGGGAGTGATTAACCCTTCGACTTGCCATTTTTACCTTGATTTGGATTGAAAGAGTGAATTAAGGTGGGGAATGATTGATTAGCACTAACTTGAGTCTCTAACCATCATTTAAGGAATTAGCAAAAAATAGTAATTCTAGTGTTGCTATAATTGGAAGAGCTTTGTTAATGCTTAGCTGGGTTCGAGAGAACTGGTTGAGGTATATTTGTCGATGGTCAAGAGACGTTGGTAAATTATCGATACTTCCAAGGCTTGTTTCATTTGACCCATGATTAATCTAGTCTATATTTTGTAAACTTGTAATGAATCGTATAGATTTGCAGTAATACCCATTACCAAATCTCCCTTGCGATCATTGCGTTGGGAAGAGTTGGTCAACCTCGCAATTGCAACATCGCTCGTGTTTTCAACTACAAAACCCCCCAATTATTTTACTTACTTTTCTCCTTGAACATAAATAAGTTACTTTAATTCTTTACTATCTCAATCGCGATTGCATTGTTCTTTGTTGGATCGACCTCGACTCCCGTTGGGAATATAAATGTGTTTTGGTCAGACGGTCGCAATCACCTCCTAATGAAGAGTTTATTTGAGCATTATCAATGAGTATCATGAACCATTCTTGGCACATGAGGGAGGCAGATGTTCCTACCATGGGGGTGACTTTGACTATATTGTCGAATGATATGTGTTGCAAGGATGAGGAGAGAGATGAAACTATTGTTAAGATGATGATGCAGGTTGATCTTTTGGCTAAGCACGTGTTGGGGGCTTGAAATAGCAAAAGCTTGAATAGTGTGAGCACTCCCAAACTCAAACCTAGTGAAGATTAGGTTTTACCATTGTGGATGGAAAAATTTGCTACTTGTTGGCGGGTTCTCAACCCGGGTATTATCGCTCGAGGGACGATAATAAAGGTTGGATAAAGGATAAAGAGCGTGAAGGAAATTGGAGGGACCAAGAAAAAGACGGTGATAGGTACAATCACCTGAGTTCAAATCCCTATATACCTCAAAATAAGGCCAATACCTTATATCAACCTGCCGTGAGCAATCCCAGTCATTCAAAATTTGTGGATATGTTGTCATTGGCCTTGAAGAAGGTGGAGATGACAAATAGTGGGGTAAATGAGCTTAAGAGCGAGGTTTCAACACTTCACCAAATGGTAAGATCACACTCAGCCTCAATCAAGCATCTCGAGGTGAAAATGAACCACTTATCCACCTAGATGGATCCTCGATTGAAGGGGACACCACGGTAAATCTGTAAAATTATGTCCATGTCATAGCTATTGAAACTAGGAGTGGAGGAAAGAGTGGTGAATATTGAAGAATGAGGTAATATCATTGAGCCGCGATGTTAAATCAAACACTTCTTGGGAGGCAACCCAAGTGTTTCTACTTTATTTTCTTGTTACTTTGTGTTGTTTTTGGTGCCTTGGTAGGAATACATGATGAGTAAAAATGACCAAGTGGAAAAATGAGGCAAAAAAGGGACATGCGGAAGCCTATGCAATTCACACATGCCATTATGTGTGTCGCACAGGGCAACTCACCCCAAAATAGAAGACTTGAAGAAAAATTATGGGTTGGAGGTTACGTCTATTGGGCTGTGCATTTCAGACACCCCATTGTGTGTGTCGCACCTGATGAACACTCAAATCATGCTCTCTAAGTAGGAGGACATGACTATCGTGCAACAAAATAAAATTTCTAAACCCAACGAGTGTCGGGGTCGTACCTAAGGGACAAGTAAAAGGATGGGGGAATTGGGAATGTTGTCACTACAATCGCAATTCAGTTTAAAAAACAATAAAACTAAAACGAGAGTATCAAGTTGACTAGACGACTAGGGATTCATATCTGATGGGACTTTGGTTATGGGATAGGGTGATTATCAATTCATACCTATTCTCACTTAATGACATGAATAACATTGGTCATAGGTATGATTTGCTTATCTCTCGATCATCAATTTTATCAATAAACAACCAATCTAGCTTGGGGAAGTCATATTATCTCTAGCTTAGACTCTTAAATGGGAGAATCCGCTCATAAGAGTTATTCCTAGCCTCAAATCAGAGTGGAATCCCAAGTTCCCACTAGTAATTGCACATCCAAAACTATGAAATCCTTTCTCAAGCAATCACATAGTCAAGTAATATAAATTAATTTTTGCAACCACCAATTTTAGGATTAAAACTTGGTGAAATTACTGGACCCATGTCAATTAAGAAGTTATAAGAAAGAATAGATAACACCCACACCCGTTTCTAAAGCACCCATCATCAATACACCCCTAGAAAAGAGATTTTAGCCACTCATAGTGAGAGAGAAAGAGATACCAGATGGGTAATTCAAAATCCCTTCGATTAGAGCTGAATCTAAAGTTCTGGCTTTAATATGAGTACAAAAGTGTTAACCAAGAGAATTAGATTAAAACCCTCTTCTCAATGGAGGTGAAAACCTTAGTCTCCAAGCTAAAAGCTCTTCAAAATATTCAGAATGATAAAAGTTATTTACAATTGTGCCTGAATAGGCCTTTTATATTTTCCCAAAACATCACTAAAAATAAGGACAAGAATGCCCTTGGGGAGTTGTGCGGTGCGGCGTGTAATTCACACATTGTGAAGTGAGCATCGCATACTGCCTCCTATTGAACAAGTGACTTCAGCTAGAATTGGAGCCCCATGTGAAGGGGGTGCAGTTCGCACCTCAGGATGTGCACGTCGGATAGCGACCGCACCCCTTGACAAACTCTTCAGTGACTTTTGCAGCTTGTGCGGAGGATGTGCATTTTTCACCTAAGCCTGTGCGTGTTGCACGGCCACCGCATTTCCGGTCATAATCTTCAGCTTTTCCGAACACTTCACACTTCACTCCTTTAAAGCACTTTTTGGGTCCATTTCCTTGTGTATCATCATCTATCAAAAGTACTCAAATAGACACGAATAAAGATTATAAGAACCTCTAAATCTATTCAAAACATAGAAATAATTCATGGATATACGCTCAATAAGTTGGTAGATTACCGACTTATCAAACCCCCAAACTTTAACTATTGCTTGTCCTCAAGCAAGATACTTACAAGAAAAGGAATGAATTATGCTCTAGGCTCAACGAATGCAGAAAAGACTACTCTACACTAAAAATTAAGAAAAATAATAAACAAAAGACTCAAACAACTGACTCAACTACTATGCTCATCTCAAATTGGACCACCACAAATTCAAGGAAATTTATCAATTCAAAACCTTTTCTGAAAGGACATCATTTCTCATTCAAAATCAAGGGAATTTTGTCATTTAAAACAAGACATTTAACCTTCTCAAGTCATTCGCATGGACCGTCAAGGTGCCTCGAGATTCGCCATACAACTTATCTCATTTATTTCCCTCGATTGAAATAGAGACTCTATGTTTCAATTCGAGTGCATGATGCCATTCACCATAAGAGAGAATCCCACTCACAATCATTCAATTCAGAAAACAAGGTATTATAGGAGAACCAAGAAGACTCTAACTCTCTCAAGAAAGTTCAAGTGCATACGCGTCGAACCATAGGCTTGCCCTTCATGTATATCACCACTAATGTAGGGTATCCAAGCTCAAAATTGCCAAGGACTTGCGAGTTAGGATGTTGGCGAGGGTTAAGGTGAGGATATCATTTGGATCAAGTGACTACAACACTCTAATGCTCTTTGTTCTCATTTCTAACACCGCTCACATTTTTCAATTTCAACTTCACCTTATTCCTCCCTCACACAACCCAAGATTTCTCCTTTTAACTTATGATCATTCAAACTCCTTATACCACCTTCACTTGGTAGCACCTATTTTTTATTTTCAATTTGCTCATTGGATTGATCTTTTTGAGCAATTTTCAATTCGAAATTAAGGTGCTACCTTGCACTTGAATTGCACTTATTTTCTTCTCCTCATTTGATCACATGCACCCCCAAACTTAGCCATTTGCCTATGTTGTATTTTGTTTCCCCCCCAAACTTAGGCTTTTAGCCTACATTTAATTTTTTTAAGCAATTAGAGAGGATGTGTACCAAAATAGAGGCTCCAAAAAGGTAAAGGTTATACAAGGTGCCAAAGAACTGTCAAAAGCTCAAAAGGGGTTCACTAGGATTTGATGTCGTGGGAAGTCCTTTGCGTAAAGTGGCTGTCAAAAAAGACCTAAGGTCATCTTCTAAGCTCGGTCACACCTAAAATTTAACCTTGAATCACATTTGGGGCAAGTTCTAGATGAAACTTATGAACAAGAATCAAGGTAAAACCTCACCACACAAGGCATCATGCCACACGACCTTTTTAATTAGTCTCACAATCAATTGGGGCAAATGGTTTTTGACAAGCTATTCTGAGTTCATTAAACACAAGTTTGTGAGTAAATCAAGCCAAAGAGAGAGTGTGCAAGTCATGAAGAAAATGTTTTTCCTCAAAAATTCATTTCCCTTCTTCCTTTTATTTTAAAAATAATTTGTTATGAGAAATTTTTTGGTGGGACGATTTCGAGATAAGCAACTACAGACTCAATTCTAAACTAAAACTTGGCATTTTCGCTTAATAATGTCGCCTCTCAATCTATCATAGGGAAACAACAACCTTGTTTGACACAAAAACATAAGAAAAGAAAAAACAAAATAATTAAAACTCTTGCTCCTTGGGAAAGAACCGTGGTATGAAGAAAACCCTCGGAGTTTATTTCTCAAGGTAAAACAAAACATAAAACAAAACATAATCTAAAGGCCCAACAAGGGCAATAAACATCACAATCATCCAAATATGTCCGACAAGGGACAAATAAAATCTAGAAGAAATGCCAACAAGGCCTGACAAGGGAAATAAAATGTCTCAAGCCTACCCACGGGCACTAACAAAGGCATGTAAAGCCACCCCTTCCCATAAAAGTCGCATTTCCCTCAATGCTCATAGTGCAATGGGAAAAAGGGTAGAACTCCCTTGAGGACTATTTCTCATTATCAACATCAACAGTTGCTTCCTCATCAGAGGCTCACCACTCGGTATAGCACCACCCTTTTGAGAGTGCGTGGAGTGTATGGAGGCATGGATGCCCCTCTAAAAATCCAAATTCTAATCATCACCAAACTCTTGATCCTCATTGCCAGGTAACTCCTCATTCTCATAGGCTGTAAATAATCTATCTAAGGGTCCGGGAATTGAATGAAGTAGAGGTAGGGTAGTCAGATCTGCTTCTACCACCAGAGCCTTGCCTTTGGCTTTGTCAACATCTCTCCAAAGTGTTATGATTGCCCCTTCCATGACATCAACCATCTTACGCAATGTGTTTAAGCTATCCACCACCCCCTTAACTACACTCTTGACAACTTTGTTTATAATTCCTGGTAGCTTAGTAGCTAGGTCAGTAAACTGCTTCTAATGGCTATAAGTTTTGTTCACCATGTCTTGAAGGCTACTTTTGGTCATCGAGGGGGCTGGGGCATGTGTATGTGCCTCGAATGTATCCCTTGAGTGGGATGAAACGTCTTCCCTAGCACCAAGCTCATCACTTTCAACCCCACTAGACTTCTCAACCCTTTGCTTCTTAAACATTGGGACATCCCTGTTTGTTTCCCTATATAGGTTAATGGTCCAAATAGCATGAGTGAATTGTCACAACTGAGGATAGGTACATTGGCCTTGGAAAAGAGCTTAGTGATCATCACTGAGAAGGGGAAGGAGTAATTTCCTCGGTGAGATTTTCTACTTATCACCATAGCCACTATTTCTCCAAAGTTCACATGCTCACCCATCATAATGCCCGCAATTAGAATGGCCCCCTCCTGGGTTATCTTCTGATCATTTTGAGAAGGCAAGAAGCGGTTGCAAATAAGATCATACCAAAGATGAGCCTCGAAGATTAAGGACCTCCTTGGGATATCTCCCCCCATAGTGGACTTAAGGGGAACTTCTTGAGCAATGATGGGGGCAATCTGCTGGTATGGCTTTGAGTCAGCCATTAACTTAGCCAGGAGAGTTAGTGTAGGATCAATTAGGTTTCCCCAATAGACAACATTGTTGACAGCGGGGGTAATGCTAACTTTCTTGCCCCTGACTATGACTGAGTCAAGG
The DNA here is from genome assembly GCA_003996215.1 of Jaltomata sinuosa. Lineage (NCBI taxonomy): Eukaryota > Viridiplantae > Streptophyta > Magnoliopsida > Solanales > Solanaceae > Jaltomata > Jaltomata sinuosa. The sequence goes on along the minus strand of QJPP01000751.1, from coordinate 34,246 downwards.
TTGGGAAATTTTTCCACAAGCCCTCTGTATCCTTTAGAGTCCTGTGTAGCCTTATAAGCTACAAAGAATTCTCGCACAATTTTCTCATAGTACCCACTGGGTACATCCTGAAAGGGATGTCATTAACATTTATCAAATTGCTAGGGCATGTTAGGTAGCTCATCCTCTACTACAAAATGGAGTCTTGATTCTTCAGTAGCAGACCTTTGCCTAGGTTGTCTTCTGCATACAGAGATTGTGAGCTAAAAACAAAAATAAAACATAAAAAGAAGTTATCAAACTACAAAAGATGGAATGCAAAGGATTGGAAAACAAAGTAGGTGAATGTCATCTTAGCGCATCGCATATGCTATCGCACATGCTATCGCACAAGCAGACACAATCCTACAAGGATTTTCTATCGAGGTGCAAAGCTGGTGCGATTTGCACCATCAGAAGTGCGTGTAGTACCAGGTGTCACCCCTCAGATAAGTGACCTGCTTTGTATTTTCAATATGGTGTCGTGCCTCATACAGCCCACACATCAATATCTATGCATCTCATGCTTAGCGCACAACAGTACAATTGGAATTTTTGGTTCCTTGTGTGCTTGTGAGTTTTGCATATGACCCATAGAGCAAGATGTGTGTAGATACTGGGCACCCCGCAATAGCCCAATCAGCATTAAACAAGGGGGACAAGGGGTATCATGACCATAACTTCCGGGTACTCGGACTTCCCTGAATTTTCATTGACACAATAGCAAGAAAGAAAGGAACTCAACAACTTCCCTTAAGATGGACGTTACCCCGTCTATCATTGGAACATCAAGCCCTCACTTGCACAACGAATATCCATAAATTTAGCAACAATTAACCCCCTCCCCGCACAAGATCATATACCCTGAATATAATGATAAACAAAAACCATGAGTATACACTTAGCAAAATTCAGCCTCAAGAGTCAACTTTTAATCAAAACCTCATGACAAATGATGATTTATCCTTAAGAACGATGTCACCCAATCTATCATTGGGCCAAATCATTCATTAATCACAAGTGGGTTACTAATACTTCACCCTAACAGATAATGCAAGGCTAAAAATCACTACCAATCAACATGCATTACTAAAATTAAAGTTCTACTAAGTTGATGCATAGCAATATCGTCAATACAACTTAGAATTGGGGACCCAAAATTTTTGGATCTCACCCAAAATCAACATGGAAATTCTATTAAGCATTCTTCACAATATGAGTTCCCAACCTTCATAGAAACAAGTATTTAACATCGGGGAACTTACCACAAGTGAAGATTATGAAGAGAGGAGTGAAAATTGAAGCTTTTTGTTCTTCGATAATGGTGACCAACAAAACCTTCCCGGAGAGATAACGACGGCGGTGGTAATGGAATGGTGGGGATTGTCGGTGAGATGAGGAGAGGATTTATAGAGAGGTTTTGGTGATTTAAAGAGAGTTTTGGGAGAAACTTTTGAGTGTTTGAGGAAAAAGATGGTGGAATAAGAAGAGAAAAGATTCTTTTAAAAGAAAAAGAAGAAGAAAAGTCGGCAGAGTCATCTCTAGGTCAGGTCGGTAACCGGGTTAGGTCAATTAAAATTCAACCTTACTGCTGGTGCACTATGACATGCGATTCGCACCAGACAAGGTGCGGATTGCATGGCATTTTTCACATGCTCCTTTCTCTCCCCTGGGTTTGCCCAGACATCTATTTCACCATGCAATGGAGGTGCGATGTGCACTTGGTATCGCACGTTGCCTCCAAATTTTCAAATTTCCTTTAGGCATCTGTTTCACCATGCGATAGGCTGTGCGATATGCAAAAATATTTGTGCGTTCCGCACAGTCTACTGCACGGCACCTTTTTGCCTTGCTTTACCTTGTTCAATTTTCCATCCATGCATTCATTACAAAAACACCAAAAATAACAAAAGATAACCCAAAACAAATAAAGAAACTTGGGTTGCCTCCCAAGCAGCGCCTGATTTAATGTTGCGGCAAGATGATTCTACCTCTATCCTCAATTATTCATTTGGTTGGTGATAGTGTTGCTAGGCAACATCCCTTTCATCCTTGGGTTCATTTGTATTGAGAGGTGGTTCATTTAGGCCTCAAGGTGATTTATTGAGGCTAAGTGGGAGCTCACAGTTTGGTGAAGTTTTGATACCTCACTCTTTAGCTCGCTCACTCCCGTATTTGTAGTGTCCACCTTCTTAAGAACCAAGGACAACATGTCCCCCAACTTGGAATTGTCGGGGTTGCTTGTGCCCGGTTGGTAGAGAGAGCCCACCTTCAGTGATTGAAATGATCACCATCCTTGTCTCTATCCCACAAATTTTGGTCTCTTTAGTTGTCTCGAATACAACCTTGGTTCTCCTCTATCAGGCGATAATACCCAGGATGAGAGCCCGATGGCATAAAACATAGCTTTCCATCAACTATAGTCATGAGCTCATCATCACTAGCTTTGATTTCTGGTGTACTCACTGCATTCACTGTCTTTGCACCACCAGCTCCCATCACATGCTTGGCCATCAAGTCAATTTGTGTCATCATTTTGGCCATTGTTTGATCTCGCTCCTTCTCCTTTTTCCTCGTTTCATTAATCAAGATGGATGAGGGTCCTCCAGAAGTTGCCACATCCACCTCTCTTTTATGCCAAGCTTGATTGGTCTTTGTCATTCTCTCTAACAAAGTCGAGGCTATGGAAAACTCTAAGTCTATGAAGGTACCACCTCCAAGATTATCAGCCACTAATTTATTCATAGAGTTCAATGATCGATAGAAGCTTTGTAGAAGAACATTGTTTGACAACTCATAATTTGGACACAAGATAAGCTTCTTTTTGAATCTTAGCCAAACCTCATGAAGAGGCTCATTCGGGAGCTTCCTAAAGCTTGTAATCTCATCTCTTAGCTTCATCATTCGAGATAGAGGAAAGAATCTCGATGTAAATACCTCAACCAACTCAGCCCAAGATGTGATAGAGTCATCCAGCAACTCTTCTAACCACGTCGTGGCTTCCCCCGACAAGGAGTAGGGGAATAGGCACAATTGGATGGACTCTTGGGAGATATGCTAAAATATGAATGGTTGTCAAATCTCCACAAAATTCTGAATATGCCGGTTGGCATCTTCATGTGCTACTCCACAAAAAAAGCCTTTCATTTGGATTAGGTGGAGCTTGGTGCTAGTCACATAAAAGATAGCATTTCTAACTGTGGGGGGTAGATGGATTTCACCGACACCCCCTTGTATCACAGGCTCCGCCTCGTCGGCCTCCATGAAGTCGTTAATGCTCTCATTCATAGGCTACCCTTCTTAATCACAACACAAACAATAAACAAAAATAAAAGAAGCAAGCACTCTCAAGGTGACTTCAAAACAACAATAAAAAATAGCTAACAACTCAAGTCTCCGGCAATGGCGCATTTTTTTATGAATGCTCAAATCGTGCCCTCGAAATAGGAGGCCACAGTGATCCTGCAGCAAAATAATATTTATAAACCCAATGAGTGTCAGGATCGTACCCAAGGGACTTGGGGTAGCTATATATCAATTGTAATGTATTGATTTCAAGGTGAGAGTAATTTATCAAAACAACAAGTAAAAGGACAGGGGAATTGGGAATGTTGTTATTACAATCGCAATTCAGTTTAAAAAGCAATAAAACTAAAATGGGCGTATCAAGTTGACTAGACGACTAGGGATGCTTATCCGATGGGGCTTTGGTTATGGGATAGGGTGATTATAAATTCATACCTATTCTCGCTTAATGACATAAATATCATTGGTCATGGGTAAGATTTTCTTATGTATCCATCAATAATCTTATATCCGATGATCTCGATTAGAGCATCATCGGTTTGATCAATAAACAACCAATATAGCTTGGGGAATTCATACTATCTCTAACTTAGACTCTTAAATGAGAGAATCCAACAATAAGAGCTATTCCTAGCCTCAAATCTGAGTGGAATCCCATGTTTCCACTAGTAATTTCACATTCAAAACTATAAAATCCTTTCTCAAGCAATCACATAGTCAAGTAATGTAAATTAATGTTTGCAACCACCAATTTTAGGATTAAGACTTGGTAAAATTACTAGACCTATGTCAATTAAGAAATTATAAGCAAGAATAGATAACACCCACACCCATTTCTTAAGCACATATCATCAATACACCCCTAGACAAGAGATTTTAGCCACTCATAGTGAGAGAGAAAGAGATACCGGCTGGGTAATTCAAAATCCCTTCCATTAGAGCTGAAGGTCAAGTTCTAGCTTCAATTTGAGTACACAAGGGTTAACCAAGAGAAATAGATTGAAACCCTCTTCTAAATGGAGGTGAAAAACTTAGTCTTCAAGCTATAAGATCTTTAAAATATTCAGAATGATAAAAGTTATTTGCAATTGTGCCTGAATAGGCCTTTTATAGTTTCCCAAAACATCACTAAAAATTAGGACAAAAATGCCCTTAAGGAGGTGTGTGGTGTGGCATGCGGTTTGCACATTGTGAAGTGCGCGTCGCACACAGCCTCTGATTGAACCAGTGACTTCAGCTAGAATTGGGAGCGCCATCTGAAAGGGGGTGCGGTTCATATCTCAGGATATGCAGGTCGCACATCAATCGCACCCCTTAACAGACTCTTCAGTGACTTTTGCAGCTTGTACGGAGGAGGTGGATTTCGCACCTCAGCCTGTGCATGTTGCACGACCATCGCATCTCCGGTCAGAATCTTCATCTTTTCCGAACACTTCACACTTTACTCCTTTTGAGCTCTTTTTGGGTCCATTTCCTTGTGTATCATCATATATTAAAAGTACCTGTATAAACATCAATAAACGCCATAAGAACCTCTAAATCTATTCAAAACATAGCAATAATTCATGGAGATAGGCTCAATAAGTTGGTAGATTACTGACTTATCAGCACCTCCAATGCATCACAAAGCCGAAAGCTGGGAAAAAATTGGGCACAAATTTGGCTGGTATGAAGTGAAGTGCAATGCACACATAGGATTGTGCAAATCGCACGTTGTGGAGCACCAAGGTATGTTTTTAAATTTGTTTGACTTACCCGTTGACCGACCCAACCCAGTGACCTATTCTTCTTCCTTTCTCCTACTAAATCCGCCGCCCCCTCTTCATTTTCATATTCCTTCACAAAAACCTCTATAACTTCCTCTCAAATCCTTTCAAATTTCCACAAAAATCTTCTCCTCTCTTTCCCCAACTCTCTCCGCCATCGAACTACCATTGTCGTCATCATCTCTCTTCGGGCAAAAAGTTGGGTCTCTATTGTTGTCCTTCAAAAGCTTCATTTTTTGCTCCATACCTTCCAATCTTCACTTGTTGTGAGTTCTCTGATGTTAAATACATGTTTGTATATTGATTAAGAACTCATATTGTGAAGCATTCTCATTAAATTTGCCATGTTGATTTTGGATGAGATTCGAAAATTTTGGGTCCCCAATTTTGGGTTATATTGTTGGTTTTGCTTAAAATTAACTTGGTAGAACTTGAAGTTATGATGATGCATGTTTTTTGTGGTAATTTTTAGCCTTAAAATTTTATATGCGAGTGAAGTATGAGTAACCCACTTATGTTGGTGCATGATTTGGCCCTATAATAGATTGGGTGACATCATTCTTAAGGGAAAATCATCAACTTCATGAGATTTTTGTTTGAAATTGATATTTGGGGCTAATTTTTTTACTACTAGTATGCACATGTTCTATGTTGAATATCTTCTTGGGTATGAATAATATTTGTTGGGGTTATGAAATTGTTATTGAATGAATGTGCCACCTGAATTGTTAACTGAAGGCTTGATGTTCCCAATGATAGACAGTGTAATGTTATTCTTAAGGGAAGTCGTTAACTTCTTCTTTGGGTTTTAAATTGTGTTGATGGAATTCGGGGAAGTCTGAGTACTAGGTGATTTTCTTTTGGTCATAGCATGTTTTGCCCTGTTAATTAGTTGTCGGTGTTGTTGCTTAGTGCCAAGTGCTTAAAAAAGATCTGGCTCTACGGATCACATGCGTAAAACACAAAGAACACAAGGAACCAAAAAGTTCCAACTGGTCCCTTGTGTGTTTCGCATGTGACACATAGATTTTGATGTGCGAAATGCACAAGGCACCGCAAACCTCTAAAAAAAATGATGCCAGTTCACTGATTTAGGGGTGAATCTTGGTGCGACGTGCTCGCATAAGAGCAGAAATCACTGCATGTTTCTGTTAGCTCGTGTGATATGCACAACCCTTGGTGCATTTCGCACGTGGGTCGCATGAGCCATTAGTTACCTATCTTGTTTTTCTTCTTCATTGCATTCCATTTGTTTTTATTAGTTAACTTCTTTTAAGATTTCTTCTTACACATATGTCCGAAATACAAAAAGATTTTGATTTTACTTTTAGAACTCATAATCTCCATGTACAAACTATGGCTTCTAGCTGGGGAAAAAAGGGAGCACTCTAAAAAATCTATCATCTGCGAAAAAGGCAAGACATCATTTTAGGGGTGAGGGCATGAAGGTCATCTATGACTGTGATATGAAAATAACCTCAAAGAGAAGCAGAGATTCAACTTGGTTGCAGTCAATGAGGAGCTACCCAATATCCACAAACAGTTGACTGACCGACAGTGGCAACCATTCCAAGATATATCTGATGAACGCTCAAATCGTTCTCCCCAAGTTGTAGGTCACGATGATCGTACAACAAAACCAAATTTATAATCCCAATGAGTGTCGGGGTCGTATCCAAGGGACTTGGAGTAGCTAAATAGAGATTGTATCGAATTGAGTTCAAAGCAAGAGTAAATGTTAAAAATAGAAAGTAAAAGGATGGGGAAATTGGGATGTTGTCACTACAATCACAATTCAATTAAAAAGCAATAAAAAGAAAGCGGGTGTACTAAGTTGACTAGACGACTAGGGATGCATATCCGATAGGGCTTTAGTTATGGGATAGGGTGATTATCAATTCACCCTTATTTTCACTTAATGAAATAAGTAGCATTGGCCATGGGTAATAATTGCTTATCTCTCGATCAACAATCTTATATCCGATGATCTCGGTTAGAGCATCATCGATTTGATCAATAAACAACCAATCTAAGCTTGGGGAAGTCACACTATCTCTAGCTTAGACCCTTAAATGGGTGATCCTATCGATAAGAGCTATCTCTAGCCCCAAATCTGAGTGGAATCCCAAGTTCCCACTAGTAAATTCACATCTGAAACTATGAAATCCTTTCTCAAGCGATTACATAGTCAAGTAATGAAAATTAATGTTTGAAACCACCAATTTTAGGATTAAAACTTGGTGAAATTACTATACCCATGTCAATTAATCAATTATAAGCAAGAATAAATAACACCCACACGCATTTGTTAAGCACCCATCATCAATACACCCCTAGACAAGAGAAATTTGCCACTCATAGCAAGAGAGAAAGAGATACCTGCTGGGTAAGTAAAAATGTCTTCCATTAGAGATGAATCTCAAGTTCTAGATTCAATTTAGGAACACAAGTGTTAACCAAGAGAATTATATGGAAACTCTCTTCTCAATGGAGGTGAAAATTTAGTCTCCAAGAAAAACGCTCTTTAGAATATATTTAGGAATGAAGAAATCTATGAATAATTGTGCATAAATAGGCATTTTATAGTTTCCCAAAATGTCACTAAAAATTAGGATGAAAATTCTCTTCGGGAGGTGTGAGGCATGATGTACGGTTCGCACGTTGTGATATGCACGTCTCACACTGCCTTCAATTAAACCAGTGACTTCAGCTATCTTTGGGAGCTCCGTGTGAAGGATGTACGGTTCGTACCTTGAGATATGTGCATCACACAATGATCGCACCAATTAACAGATTCTTTAGTGACTTTTGTAGCTTCATGTGGAGGAGGTGAGGTTCGCACCTTGGCTTCTGCATGTCGCATGACCACCGCATCTTCAGTCAGAATCTTTAGCTCTTCCAAATACTTCACACTTCACTCATTTTGAGCTCTTCTATGGTCCATTTCCTTATTTATCATCATCTATCAAAAGTACCTGCATAGATATCAATAAAGGCCATAAAAACCTTTAAATCTAATCAAAATATAGTAATAATTCATGGATATAGGCTCAATAAGTTGGTAGATTACCGACTTATCAAACCCCCAAACTAGAACTATTGTTTGTCCTCAAGCAAGATACTCACAAGGTAAGCAATGAATTATGTCCTAGGCTCAATCAAGGCACAAAAGACTCCTCTACACTAAAAATTAGGAAAAAGAATCAACGAAAGACTCAACCAAATGATTCAACTACTATGCTCATCTCAATTGGAACCACCATAAATTCAAGGCACTTGATAATCTCAAAACCTTTTCCAAAAGGACATCATTTCTCATTCATAATTAAGAGAATTTTGCCATTCAAAACTAGACATTTAAGTTTCTCAATTCAGTTGCATGGACCGTCAAGGTTTGCCTCGAGATTCGCCACACAACTTGTCTCATTCATTCCCCTCAATTTAAATAGAGACTCTATGTTTCAATTCGAGTGCATAATGCCACTCACCACAAGAGAGAATGCCACTCACAATCATCCAATTCACAAAATATGGGATTATAGGAGAACCAAGAAGACTCTCACTCTCTTAAGGAATTTCAAGTGTATACGCGTCGAACCATAGGTTTTCCCTTCATGTATATCACCACTAATGTAGGTTGAACAAGCTCGGAATCACCAATGACTTGCGGGTTAAGATGTTGGCTAAGGCTAAGGTGAGGATATCATTTGGTTCAAGTGACTACACCTCCCTAATGCTCTTTGTTCTCATTTTGAACACCGCTCACATTTTCCAATTTCAACTTCACTTTATTTTTCACAACCCAAGACTTCTCCTTTTTACTTATGATCATTCAGACTCCTTATACCACCTTTACTTTGTACCACCTATTTTTGCTTTTCAATTTGCTCATTAGTTTGATCTTTTGGAGCAATATTCAATTCTAATTTAAGGTTCTACCTTGCACTTGAAGTGCACTTCTTTTTTTCTCCTTATTTTATCAAATGCACCCCCAAACTTAGATAGTTGACTATGTTATATTTCGTCCCCCCCAAAAAAAAAAACTTGGGATTTTAGCCTATATTTCATTTTTAAGAAATTAGGGAGAATGGGTGCAAAAATAGAGGTTCCAAAAAGGTCAAGGTGTTGTAAGGTGTCAATGAATGGTCACAAGCTCAAAAAGGGTTCACTATGATTTGATGATGTGGCAAGTCATTTGGGTGGAGTGGCTATCAAAAAATGTTTAAGGTCATCTTCCAAGCTCGATCACACCTAGAATTTTGCCTTGAATCACATTCGGGGCAAGTTCTAGACGACACTTATGCACAAGAATCAAGGTAAAATTTCACACACAAGGCATCATGCTACAAGACCTCTTTCATTAGTCTCACAATCAATTGGGGAAAATGATTTTTGACAAGCTATTCCGAGTTCATTATACACTCGTTTGTGAGTCAATCAAGACAAAGCGAGAGTGTGAAAGTCATGACAAGAGAATGCTTCTTCTCAAATGTTCATTTTCCTTCTTCCTTTTATTTTCAAAACAATTTGCCAAGAGAAATTTTTTGTTGGGCCCATTTCAAGACAAGTAACTATGGACTCAACTCTAAACTACAAGTTGGCATTTTCCTTTAAGAATGTCGCCTCTCAATTTATCATAGGGAAATACAAACCCGGTTAAATTCATAAACAACCAAAAGAGAAGAAAAAGAAAATAATCAAAACTCTTTATCCTTGGGAAAGAACTGTGGTATTAAGAAAACCCTCGGAGTTTATTTCTAAACTACTATTAACAAGGCGATGCCCGAATTGCGCGCTCATGATTCATTCAAAACAAGCCTCAGCGTAGGCCTTTAACGCATTTGCAAAGCACAGGTAGTAAGACAATGGAGCATGTAAGACCAACCCGGCAACACAATCTCCATCAACAAAAATCAAGCCCGGCAAGGCCACAAATAAGCTCAAGGTAATAACAAAATATAAAAACAAAATGAAATACAAAGGCCCGGCAAGGGTGATAAACATCACAATCATACAAATATGCCCAACAAGGGCCAAATGAAATCTAGCAGAATGTCAACAAGGCCCAACAAGGGCGATAAAATATCTCAAGTGCACTTACGAAAACCAACAAAAGCAAGTAAAGCCACCCCTTCCCCATAAAAGAAGCATTGCCCTCAATACTCATAGTATAATGGGAATAAGGGGTGGAACTCCCTGGAGGACTAGGCCTCATCATCATCAGCAACAACAGCTTCTTCCTCATCATTATTCCTTCCACTCGTGCTAGCATCACCCTTTTGAGAATCCACAGAAAGTGTGGAGTCATGGAGAACCCGCTGGAAGTCAGGGTTCTCATCATCCTCTAACTCATGATCATCATTACCAAGAAGCTCCTCATCCGCATAGGCTGCAAACAGGTTATCCAAGGGTCTAGGAATGTAATAAGGAGGAGGCAAGATGATCAGATCTTCTTTTACCACCGAAGCTTTATATCGACCCTATTGCATAGTGCGTTCAGTCTATCCACCACCCCCTTTACTACACTCTTGATATCCTTGTTTATCATTCCAGGTAGTTTAGTAGCTAGGTTAGCAAACTTTTTCTCATGGCTATGAGTTTTGTCAACCATGTCCTGAAGGCCACTTTTGGTCATTGAGGGGGCTGAGGCATGTGTACGTTTCTCAAAAGTATCCCTGGAGGGGGATGAAGCATCCACTCTAGCATCAAGGTTATCACTCGCAGCCACTGAAGATGCCTCAATCCTTTTGCCTCTTTAATCATGGGGCATCCCTATCAGTTTTTTTATCAAGATCAATCGCCCCTATAATGTGGGTGACTTTGTCGCAAATGAGGTAGGGAATCTTTCCGTTGGCACACAACTTGCTAATCAACACTGGGAAAGGGCATGCATCCTTGCCCCTGCGGGCTTTCCTCTGAATAACCATGGCTGCATTTTCTGTAAAATTCACATGTTTTCCTGTCATAATGGCAACAACTAGAATGGCACCCTCTTGAGTGATTTTCTGATCATTTTAAGAGGGTAGGAACCTGTTACGGACTATATCATACCACAGTTGGGCTTCAAAGTGCAGAGTTCATCTCAGGATATCACCCCCCCACAGTGGACCAACGAGGAACGTCTTGAGCAATGATGCAGGTTGTTTATTGATATACCTTGGAGTCAGCCATAAACTTGGCCATGAGGGTTGGTGCAGGGTTAATTGGGTGTCACCAATAGATAGCATTAATGGCAGTGGGGGTGATTCTAACTATCTTGCCCCTGACTATGACTGAATCCAGGTTGGGAAATTTCTCTGCATGCCCTTTGTATTCTTTGGAGTCCTGTGTAGCCTAATAAGCCACGAAGAATTCCCGTATAACTTCCTTATAGTACCTGCTAGGTACATCCTGAAAGGGGTGCCACTCTCATTCAGCAAATTGCCGGTGTATGTTAGGTAGCTCATCTCTGACCTCTTCAATGTTCAAACATTTCTCCTCATTAAATCCTCTCTCTTTGTCCCTTTTGTAGAAGGATTTCATGCCCTATACTTTGCTTCTTCCGCTGCAGTCATTTGCCTAGGTTGGACTCCCGTGTTTCTCTTTCTAGAAGACATGTTCTGCATTAATAGATTGTGAGCCAAAACACAAACAAAACTTACGAAAAAGTTAGCAAACTACAAAGGATGGAATGCAATGGATTAGAAAAAAAAAAGTAGATAATTCATGGCTTATGCAGAGCACATGCAAAATGCACCAGAAGGAGTGCGCATCGCATGTGCTATCGTATAAGCAAGCAGAAACCTTCAGGGATTTTCCATTTAGGTGTGAAGTTAGTGTAATTTGCACCATCCAAAGTGAGTGTCGCACCAGGCGTCACCCCTCAGATCAATGACTGCCTCTTTCTTTTAAACATGGTGCGATTCCTCATACGATATGCACATCAAGATATATGCTTCTCATGAGAAGCGCACAAAGGCACAATCGGATTTTTTGGTTCTTTGTGTTGTTGTGAATTCCGCATGTGATCCGTAGAGCAAGATGTACTTAGGCACTGGGCACCACTCAACAACCAAATCAACATTAAACAAGGGGGACAAGGGATCTCATGATCATAACTTCCGGGTACTCAGACTTTCTCGTACTTAGATTGACATAATAACAAGCAATAAAGGAACTCAACGACTTCCCTTAAGATGGACGTTACCCCGTCTATCATCGGGAACATCAAACCCTCACTTGCACAATGGACATCCATAAGTTTGGCAACAATTATCCCCATCTCCGCGTAAGATCATATACCCAAAATAGAATGCTTACCACAAACCATGGTATAGAATCAGAAAAATTCAGCCTCCATACCAAATTGTAAACAACAACCTCATGACAAACGACGATTTGCCCTTAAAAATGAAGTCACCCAATCTATCATCGGGCCAAATCATTTGTTCATCGCAAGTGGGTTAGTCAGACTTCATACAAACACATAGATTTATGGGTCACCATTGTTGAAGAACAAAAAGCTTTAATTTTCACTCCTCTCTTCATAATCTTCACTTGTGGTAAGTTTCCCAACGTTAAATACTTGTTTTTATAAAGGTTGGAAACTCATATTATGAAGCCTGCGTAGTAGAATTGCCATGTTGATTTTGGGTGAGATCCAAAAAATTTGGGTTCTAAATTTTGAGTTGTATTGATGATTTTGCTTACTTCCATCACATGCTTGGCCATCAAATCAATTTGCATCATCATTTTGGACATTGTCTTATCTCGCTCCTCCTCCTTTTTTCTCATTTCATTAACCAAGATGGATGAGTGTCCTCCCAAAGTTTGTATATCAGCTTCTCTTGTGTGCCAAGCTTGATTGGACTTTGTCATTCGCTCTAACAAAGTCGAGGCAATGGGAAAGTCTAAGTCCATGAAAGTATCACCTCTAAGGTTTTCAGCCACTAACTTATTTAGAGAGTTCAATGATCGATAAAGCTTAGTAGCAATATGTTGTTCGATAACTCATGGTTCGGACACATGAGAAACTTCTTTTTGAACCTTAACCAAACCTCATGTAAAGGCTCATCTGGGAGCTACCTGAAATTGGTGATCTCATCTCTTAGCTTCATCATTCGTGATGGAGGAAAGAATCTCGATGTAAATGCCTCAACCAACTCATTCTAAGATGTGATAGAGTCATCTGGCAACTCTTCCAACCACGCTGTGGCTTCCTCTGTCAAGGAAAAAGGGAATAGGCATAATTAGATGGACTCTTGGGAGATATGTTGAAAGATGAACGGTTGGAAAATCTCCACAAAATTATGAATATGTCAATTGGCATTTTCATGTGTTGCTCCACAAAATAGGACATTCATTTGGATTAAGTAGAGAATGGTTCTAGTAACATCAAAGACAGCATTTCCCACTGTGGGGGGTAGGCAGAGTGCACCTACACCCCTTTGCATCATAGGCTCAGCCTCGTCGGCCTCCATAAAGCCGTCAACGCTTTTGTTATCATCGGCCTCATAAATATGCTAGCCTGCTCAATCACAACACAAACAATAAATGAAAGTAAAAGAAGCAAGTACTCTCAAGGTGATTTCAAAACAACAATAAAAAAATAGTTATCAACTCAAGTCCCCAGCAATGGCGCTTTTTTTGATGAATGCTCAAATCATGCTCCCCAAGTTGGAGGTCAAGGTGATCGTGCAAAAAAACCAAATTTATAATCCTAATAAGTGTCGGGGTCATACCCAAGGGACTTAGAGTAGCTAAAGAGAGATTGTATAGAATTGAGTTCAAAGCGAGAGTATATGCTCAAAATAAAAAGTAAAAGGATGGGGGAATTGGGATATTGTCACTACAATCACAATTCAATTGAAAAGAAATAAAATGAAAGTGGGTGTACCAAGTTGACTAGACGACTAGGGATGCATATCTGATGGGGCTTTAGTTATGGGATAGGGTGATTATCAATTCATACTTCTTCTCACTTAATGACATAAGTAGCATTGGTCATTGGTAAGAATTGTTGATCTCTCGATCAACAATCTTATATCCGATGATCTCGGTTAGAGCATCATCAATTTGATCAATAAACAACCAATCTAAGTTTGGGGAAGTCACACTATCTATAGCTTAGACCCTTAAATGGGTGATTCTGTCGATAAGAGCTATTTGTATCCTCAAATCTTAGTGGAATCCCAAGTTCCCACTAGCAATTTCACATTCGAAACCATGAAATCCTTTTCTCAAGCAATTACATAGTCAAGTAAAGAAAATTAATGTTTGCAACCACAAATTTTAGGATTAAAACTTGGTGAAATTACTAAACCCATGTCAATTAAGCAATTATAAGCAAGAATAAATAACACCCATACCCATTTGTTCAACCCCCATCATCAATACACCCTTTACAAGAGAAATTAGCGACTCATAGCAAGAGAGAAAGAGATACCAACTGGGTAAGTCAAAATCTCTTCCATTAGAGCTGAATCTCAAGTTCTAGATTCAATCTGAGCACACAAGCTTTCCCCGAAAATGAATATGATTCTTGTGCATATGTGCCATCTAGAACTTTCCCCGAATATGATTCAACGTGAAATTCTAGATGTAACCGAACCTAGAAGATGATCTTAGGCCCTTCTTAAATAGCCATTTCACCCAAATGACTTCCCTTGGCATTGACCTTAGTGAACCTCTTTGAGCTTGTGACCTTTCCTTGGCACCTTGTTAACACCATGACCCTTTTTGGAACTTTTATTCTTGCACCCATCCTCCCTAGTGACTAAAAAGTTAAACATAAGCTAAAAGCCTACGTTTGGGGGTGAAATTGAAATGATAACATAGCAAATGCCTAAGTTTGGGGGTGTATATACTCAATGTGTAGAAGAAAAGGAATGTGCTTCAAGTTCAAGGTAGCACCTTGTGTTGAATTGAAAATTGCTCCAAAAGACCAAATGCAATGAGCAAAATTATTTGAAAAAGAATTGGTTCTACCAAGTGAAGGTGATACAAGGAGGTTGAATGATCAAGATTGATGGGAAAAGCTTGGGTTGTGTGAGGGAGAAATAAGGGGTAGTCAAAGTTCAAAAATGTGAGTGTTGTTCAAAATGATAACAAAGAGTGTTAGGGAGGTTTAGTCACTTGAGCCAAATGCAATCCTCACCTTATCGCTAGCCAACATAGTAACCCGTAAGTCCTTTGTAATTACGAGATTGGTCACTCTACATTAGTTGTAATTTACATAAAGGGAAATACTATGGTTCGATATTTGTGCACTTAAACTTCCTTGAGAGAGTGAGAGTCTCTTTGGTTCTCTTATAATCCCTTATATTGTGAATTGCATGATTGTGAGTGAGATTCTCTCTTGTGGTGAGTGGAATTATGCACTCGAATTGAAACATGAAGTCTCTACTTCAATTGAGAGGAATGAATAAGATAAGTTGTATGGAGAATCTCAAGGCAAACCTTGATTGACCATGCCAATGACTTAAGAAGCTTAATCTTGTTTTGAATGGAAAATTACCCTGTCTTTGAGTGAGAAAATGAAGTCCTTTTGATGAATGTTTTGAAATATTGCCTTGAGAATGTGGTGGTCCAAATTGAGATAAGCATTGTAGTTGAGTCTTTTTGTTTGTTATTTTTCTTCATTATTAGAATAGATTAGTCTTTTGTGCCTTGATTGAATTTTAATGCGTAATTCATTCCTTACCTTGTGAGTATCATGCTTGAGGACAAGAAATAATTCATGTTTGAGGATTTGATAAGTCGGTAATCTACCAACTTATTGAGCCTTTAATCATGAATTATTGCTATGTTTTGATAAGATTTAGAGGTTCTTATGGTCTTTATTGATATAAATGCAGGTACTATTTGTGAAAAGTAGAAAACAAGGAATTGGACCCAAAAGATATCAAAAGGAGTTGAAGTTTGAAGTTGATCAAAAGAGATGGAGATTCGGCCGAGAGGTGCATTCGTCGTGCAACACGCACAATGCTTGGTGCAGTCAGTACCTCCCTCTGCATGAAGATCAATTGAAGAAGAAGAATTTGCTAAGGGGTGCAGCCAGCGTGCGACATGCATAATTCCTGGTGCAGTCTACACCCCACTTTGCACAACACCAAAAGTTTAAGCCAAGTTACTGGTCCACTGGGATAGAGTTGTGCAACGTGCACAATGAGACGTGCAAAATTGACATCACGGTGCACAGCTCCCGAGGGGCATTTTTGTCCACTTTTATGTGACAAATTAGGAACATTCTAAAACCAAATTTAGGCATAGTTTTTCATAGTTTTGAATAGTTTTTTTGTATTGAACAAGTTTTCTCTCCCAAGGAAAGATAGAGGGTTTCACTCTATTCTCTTCATCTTCAACCTTTGATTCACCATAATTGTGCAAATTGAGCTTGGATATTGGAAACTTCATCTATTAATGCAAGGGAATTTGAACTACCCATTTGGTATCTTCTTTATTTCCTTTAGCATGAGTGGCTAGTCTCCTTGTCTAAGGGTGTGTTGATGATGGGTATTTGAAATTGGGTATGGGTCTTGCTTAATTGTGTTTATAATTGATAAATTGATATGAGTCTAGTGGATTCTCCATGTTTTAACTTTAAAATTAATGGTTGCAAATATTGATTGAAATTACTTTATTGTGTTCTTGCTTAAGAAAGAGGTTTATAATTTTGAATGAGAATTCACTAGTGGGTACTTGGGATTTCCACCTAGATTGAGGCTAGAAATAGTTCAATCATCGAAAACACCCATTTAATAGTTTAAGATAAAAATAATGTGATTTTGCCAACCCTATAATTTGTTGGCTATTGTTGAAACCATGATGCTTGAACAAAGACCATCAAAAATATAAATTGTTGGATCGAAAGATTGATATTCATAATTAAAAACAATGTTATCCATGTCATTTAACGAGAATTTGCACAATAAGCGGGTACTTTAACCCATGCTTAACTCCCATTGGAAACATACCCCTAGTCGTCCTCTATCTTGATACAAAACCATTTTACTTTAAGTCTTTTGCTTGAATTGGAAATTGTGACAAATTTCCCAATTTCTTGATTTACCACCTTATTACTTTTGTTATTGTTTGAACATTGACTCTATTATTGATTGATGTACGATAATCTTGTAGGCAACTCTACTATTTCTCTGTGGGATCGACCTCCACTCCTAGTGGGAATTATGAATTTTGTTTTGCTTTGACAATCACTATCACCTCCGTATGGAGAGTGTTACTTGAGCTTTATCACAGAGGCAGAACATAGGCAAATATTTACAAATTTGGGAGCATGATAGTGATTAGCGTGTAGTCCGCACATACCATTGTGTGCATCACATAGCATTTCGCACCTTCTACCAGACCACTAGAAGCTCATCTGAGATTTTAGCCTGACATGCACCAGATAGGGCATTTTGCCATAGAAAATATGCACATCACATGTCCGTCGCACCACAATCGGTAGAACACTGGCTACAAATTTCTCATCTAATGGTGAAAAGGGTGGGCATTTTGCCCCAGCCCATGTGCGCTTCGCACACCACCCCAAGGAGTAGTCTCTTCTTCTAAACCTATGTGTCATTAATGAAAATGTTCTGTTCTGTTTGGGGTGTTTAAATTTGTATTAGTCTTGTAATAGTAGATTAGTAATAAACTCCAAAGGTTTTCTTAATACCATGGTTCTTTCCCAAGAAGAAAATATTTTCTTTTATTTTTCTTTTGTGTCGAACCAGGTTGGTGTTTCCCTATGATAGATTGAGAGGCAAATTTCTTAAGGGAAAATGCCAAGTTTTAGTTATATTTGTGTCCATGCTTTGCTTATCTTGAAATGGGCCAACCAAAAAAAAAATTGGCAAGAAGTTTTTGAAAATTAAAGGAGAGAGGGAAAATAAATTTTGTTGAAAGTATTCTCTTCTCATGACTTGTACACTCTCAAATTGTCTTGATAGATTCACAAAAGAGTGTGTAATGAACTCAAAATAACTTGTCAAAAGTTATTTGTCTCAATTGATTTTGAGACTAATGTTGAAAATTCTTTTGATGTGATGTTTTGTGTGGTGAGGCTATCCTTTGATTCTTGTGCTTGTGTATTGTCTAGAACTTGTCCCGAATGTGATTCAAGGCAAAATCATAGATGTGAAAAATCTTGAAAGATGATCATAGGCCCTTTTTGAATAACCAGTTCACCCAAATGACTTCCCTTGACATTGATGCTAGTTTACCCCTTTGAGCTTGTGACCTTTCTTTGGCACCTTGTTGACTCCTTGACCCTTTTTGGAACCTCTATTCTTGTGCCCATCCTCCCTAGTGGCTTCAAAGTTAAACATACGCTAAAAGCCTAAGTTTGGGAGAGGGGGAATTGAAATGATAACATAGGCAAAAGCCTAAGTTTGCGGGTGTATGTACTCAATGTGTATGTAACCTTATGTTTGAATTGAAAATTGCTCCAAATCCAATGCAATGAGAAAAAAAATGAAAAGAAAAGAATTGGTGCTACCATATGAAGGTGATACAAGGAGGTTGAATGATCAAGTTAAAGGGAAAAGCCCAGGTTGTGTGTGAGAGAAATAAGGTGAAGTCAAAGTTTTAAGAGGTGAGTGGTGTTCGAAATGATAAAAAGAGCATTAGGGAGGTTTAGTCACTTTAGCCAAATGTAATCCTCACTTTATCCCTAGCCAACATAGTAACCCGCAAGTACTTAGTGATTCCAAGCTTGGTAACTCTATATTAGTGGCGAATTACATGAAGGGCAAGCCTATGGTTCGATATATGTGCACTTGAACTTCCTTGAGAGAGTTAGAGTCTTTGGGGTTCTCTAATAATCTCTTGTATTGTGAATTGCACAATTGTGTGTGGGATTCTCTCTTGTGGTGAGTGGCATCACACACTGAAATTAAAACATGAAGTCTCTATTTCAATTAAGAGGAATGAATAAGATAAGTTATGTGACGAATATCGAGGCAAACCTTGATGGTCCATGACAATGACTTGAGAAGCTTGATCTTATTTTGAATGGTAAATTCCTCTATTTTTGAATGAGAAATGAAGTCCTTTTAATGATTTTTTTAAATGATCAATATCCTTGAGAATGTGATGGTCCAAATTGAGAAGAGCATTGTAGTTGAGTCCTTTTTTTAGTCTTTTTGTTATTATTTTTCCTAGTTTTTAGAAAATGATAATCTTGAGTGCAACCCATGTGTTTTAGAGCATAATTCATTCCTTACTTTGTGAGTAGCCTGCTTGAGAACAAGCAATAGTTCAAGTTTGGGGGTTTGATAAGCTGGTAATCTACCAACGTATTGAGCCTTTAATCTTGAATTATTGCCATGTTTTGATGAGATTTAGAGGTTCTTATGGCCTTTATTGATATGAATGCAGGTACTCTTGGTAAAAATTAGAAAACAAGGAATTAGATCTAAAAGAGCTCAAAGGAGTTGAAGTGTGATGGTGATCAAAAGAGATGAATATTCTGTCGAGAGGTGCGGCCGCCATGTGACACGCACAATTGCTGGTGCAGAATGAACCCCCCTTTGGACAACACCCGAAGTCAGCTAAAGTCGCAGGTTCACTGGAGTGCACACTACTAGAAAATAGGCTTATTGTTACAGCTCTAAAACCGTTGCCATAAGAACCAAAATTATTGCAATAAACATATTGCAATGGTATAAAACCCGCTACATTTGCTCGCATTGCAATAGGTCTAATGTAATGATTTTGTGCAACGGGTTAGAGAATCGTAGCGATAGATCATCTATGCAACAATTAGAGAAGTGTTGCTATTACCTTATCTATAGCAATGCTTATTTTGTCTACAGGTGCAGTCACAAAACGTTGCGATATCATTTTTATGCAACGGTTGTTGAGACTATTGCAATGTTATTTATACTATAGCAATAGTTATTTGGATCTATAGCAACGGTTATCTAGAACTATAGCGACAGTTATCTAAAGCTATAACAACGATTATCTGGAGCTATAGAAACGCCTATTGAACCTATTGGAGGAGCTATTGCAATAATTATTTGGATGGTTTATTATAATAATTATTTATTTATAATATAATATAATCCACTAAAATTTATATAAATCGTGAAAGGAAACTACACATCAATAAAATCATAATAAGAAATTTCTAACGTATCTTAATCATTTACAAAGGAAATTATACAAGATAGTAATGATACATAAAGTGAATATATATTTTAAAAAAAAGTTTCCATGTACATGTGAAGGCCTGGCATGACCAACCAATACTGAGAGTAAGGTCTTGATTGCTTTCATCTGCCTCTTGTTCCTTTTCTTAACCTACAAAAGGTGATAAACAAATGATTTAGCAAAAATCATTAACATAAATATGAAATAATCAACTTCATGATTCCAACTTTTAATTTAGACACAAATCTAGAAAGTTAATTATTTAAACACGAGCTCATAAAAATTACATATATTGCACCTTTTTGGCTTCTTGGATGGTAGAACTACTTGCCACATAAGATGATTGTAATTTTCATCTAACTAAAGTACTTTTCCCCATCAATAATTCAAACTAACAAGAAAGACTGGAGCTGAACATAGATATACCAGACGCAAAAAATAACCCTTTATTTACCATAACATCAAATTACACGTAATTAAACAACAAACATGAGTGTATATCTAAAGTGTAGCTATTGTTATTAAGTTTATTGGAGTTACCAAACACAAAAGAGCGCAACTTGGATAAAAAACCAAAGGGTTTTTGCAGATTCTTGAGTTACAAACGAGGTATATATCATTCATGAAACTGGGAGATGACAATATGCTCAAAATCAGTGTGGAATCGGAAAGTATCTTTCCATATGACAAAAATCGCAATTTTTTCTCTCTTCTTTACGGGCTTCACACAAATCTTTATACAACAAGAAAATATTAGCTCTGGAGAGTGGATAGTGACAGATTTATTTAAAACATAATATAAATATACTAGATGTAGTTCAAATTAAGGGCCATAAAATGCAAAAATAACAGAGATATGCTCACAAGGAATTTCAAGTAGAAGCACTAGAGAAGATGAAACATTAGAGGGAAGAACGAATAACAATTGTGTACCTTTACTATCCTTATTGAAGCATATTGCACTACACTGCACCTTCTAAAATAAAATTTACAACTATGTGAAGCATAAAATCAAACACCTTATAGACACATAATTTTTTCTCATCTTCCCACAAATGGGAAAAATGGAGATAGACCCTCGACTCAAATTAGATAAAAAAAATGACAGTAACAACAAGCGGGAACAATGCATTATGTGTACAATTATAACAAGGCATCAATCAAAGGAAAATCCAAGTAACAATTCCCAGTATAGATAATTATCCATTTCCATGAAATCCACTTAACAAACTCAACCAAGCAAAAATTGAGTCATTTATTGTTGCTGAATTAACGAACCTATAACTAATTAGATACCTACAAAGCCTGTGTGATCCAATTATCTCAGTGATCAGTTAAACTCCGTTATAAGTTCAAATTTAGTTACAACCTGTCATTCTTCAATTAGTTCACAGTGACAATAATTGACAAAAAATATGCTTCTAATAAATTGTAGAATATTAGGCGCTTAATGCTATAGATCCAACTTTTTTTGTCAACTAATTTGTCCTTTTTCATCATGATAATAATTAGTGTCATTTCATGTTGGCACATGATGAGAGAGAACACAAAGAAACAAACTGTGAAGAAACTACTGAAATTAAAAGACAATAACCTGGATAAATTTTCTTCGGCTAAAGTGCAGGGTTGTCTTGTATGAAATCTTTTGGTAGACTGCTGATTTCCAACAAATAATAATAGCAACTGGTTGATTTTCGTATTTGAGGAAGGACTAACATGGATGGACTTCTTTTCGAAATAAACTCTCTGTAATACATGTAGTTAGCTTTCAAAAACATTCTGGAATTTCCTCTCCAGCATACACGCCACCATATTTGCACTCTGTAATTTCCTCTTAGAATGCCAATACAGACATAGTGCAAATATGTCAAACCGTTGAAGGTTTTTGTGTCTAATTCCCAAAATTTCAAAAGATTGAAGCATGAACTCCTATAATTTCCACGTAGTTAGCTTTTCCCTGAGTAGGTATAATTTTGGGCAAGTATCAACAAATAGAGAAATAAGTACTTCTTTGGGGATTTCCGCCCAGTGTAAATTAAATAAAAGCACCTTTCTCCCAAAGCCTTTTCTTTTTCTTGCCAAATATATAAAGTTCCATACTAGTTGGTTATATTTTATCTAAGTGAACTCTCTAATTAAGCTTACAATGAGTATTTTATTTAGGTCTTCACTACACTATGTCACTTGCAACAGATTCCTTTTTTACAAAACATGAAAATATACTTTTTATGATAGGTAGGTGAGACTCAAACTCAATACTTCTACCTCATTCAACTAGTTAATGTAAAAGTTTGTGGTAGTCACACAATCAAAAACTAATGACTTTTAAGATCCTCACCAACGGCACATGTGAACAAAAGACTTTAAGGGTTAATTAGTCATCCTCTCCTATTTCAAACAATCTCTTCTGAAAATTATCAAAGAGAAAGACAAAGCCAAGAATACTTCTAAACATGAACATGAAAGAAAATATAGGTATACTTTATCCAATCTTGGCCTATATGAAATGCTCGTTTTCAATGCCACAGCACTATCCAAGCATATCAAAGTCTTCTGAAAAAAATGGGCATGGCAAATCCGTCCTTACATTAACATCTTTATCACCACCCATCTTCTCCTCCTCCTCCTCTTCTTCTTCTTCTTCTTATTTATCATCATCCTCCTCTCCAACATACACGCCACCATCCATATGCCAATACATGTAGTGCGTATAAGTAAAACCCCACAAAAAATATAAATGAGCAATAAATACTACTACCTCGACCTAAATTATTTGATACTTCTTATTTCAAAGATTCAATTAAGTGAATGTAAGTTTTCATGTATTGAGGAGAACTAGAACAACTAAAACTATTCCCTCCCCCCCCCCCACCCGTTTCCACATAAATTTAAATATTAAGGAATATTTGATTCAGCTCCTAAACAATCAAAAATTGCTAAACAAATTGAGATAGAAATAGTACATGAAATTCCATTTACAATTGAATAAATAGTACTCTTTAAAGCAGAGAGAGGAATTTTCAAATCATCATCACGATCATACATTGAGAGTTTCCCTGTGCAAGACACCTAAAATATAGCAAATGACATATAACAGGTAGTGAAACAAGTTGTCAAGGTATCAAGTATTTATATAAAGAAGAGATTTAATTAAAACCAAAAACTAAGACCAACTAGTTATTCAAAATAGGTCCCAAATTGAATATTTATGGATCTTAAAATATTTTAAAGAGGATTTTGCATACATAACAAAATGTCCAATTAACTAGGAGAAATCAAGTTATTTTAGAAAATCATTACAAGAAGAGGAAATACGTTAATCAAATAAACTGATACACTTGCAAAATTAGGTATTAATTAGTGATTCTATTCACTATTAATATGAGATAAATTGAACAAAGTAGAAGAAACTGCCAAAACCCTCCCCCAATACAAAATTGAAGTAAATATGAAAAGTACTCACCGAAAAATAACTAGTCGCTAAATGGGTTAGAATATTCTTTAGATGGCTAAGTTGAGCGGAGAGTCCACATTTGCTTGATTAGAGACTAGGTCGGCAATATCCTCACGATCTGTTCTTTTAACGCCTAGATCAGTGACCTTCAGTGTCACGACCCGATTTCTCGGTCATGATGGCACCTACAACCCCCGGTAGGTGAACCAATCCCTGTAGCCCAGAACAGCTAGTAATGGGCTACTATCTAACAAATAAGAGAACAAGACGAATAAAATAGATAATATGAATGTAAATATATACAAATGCGGAAAACTAAACCAAAACCCCAAGACCTGGTATCATAGTACGAAGCCAAACTACATACATGGAGTACAGTAAGACCAAAACGTATATATACAGATGTCTCTGAATGGAAATAGAGTACAGTGCAAAGATAAACTAAGGCTAAGCTCCGATCGCCAAGAGCTCACCCTCAGCCTGAAGTAGTCCTCAACAGATCTCCAAGCACGAATCTGCATGTTACCGTAGATGGCCCACCCCTAGGATCTGCAGCCCAAGATGCAGGGGGTACGGGGTGAGGCACGCAAATGCGCAAGCGATAAGGTACCGCAGTAGGGCTATCAATAGGCCGACTGGGCACCATATAAGATAAAAAGAGCAGTAATAGACAGAATAGAAGCAAGTAGTCACAGAAATCAACGAAAGGTACACAGGAACTAGCCAGAGGGAAATCACAGAACCACAGATGAGGCTAGTAAGCAGAATATACACACCAAAGACACAGGTGAAAGTAAGAAACAACGCACCTGGGATCCTTGCAATAACAGTGCATATAAAATAAGTTTACGAAAGGGACGGTATACCGGTAACCTCAAGTGTAAGAAGAAGAGAGAAAGAATAATAATAGGCATGCTCAAGACATGAATCAATACTCAACTAATCATATCAACCTCAAATCCAGAACCTAACACCCTAGCAGTACCAATCTCATACTTATACATAATAGAGAACTATTCTGTAAATAAATAGCAAAAGTCTACCTACAGTCCCTCGGCCGCCCATACACCCGAGGAACACAAACAAGTGAAAACAAACCCTCCGGCATCCCATACTACCGGAGCGTACAATCAGCAAACAGCAAACAAGGGTGGAACCTCGAACCATGAATGATATGATGCATGAAGATCTCAAGTGCCATAGTATCTCTGTATGTACCTCCTCCGGCGCCGATCCGGCCCAGCAGGTAGGTTCCATGGAAGGTCTCTGCCCGTATACCTCTACTCCCCCGTATACCCCTCTTCCGGCACACGCAGCTCGTAGCTCCTGGCCCGGATAGCAAGGTCCATGGAGGCCCTCGACCCCATACCATATCTCAGTATCAGAACATGTATCAAGATAGAGTCCCAGTCTCAATATCAAGATATAGAATCAGTCTCAAATATGCATGCCCAGACCCTGTCCAGGACTAAAAAATAGTAGGAAAATATCTGAAAAACCCCTCCAAGGGTGCCCGGGCGTCGCCGGGTCTAAACAGTAAAAAGTCATCTCATGTGCTCGGTCCAACCGAAGCTAAAAATCATCTCTAGTAGTAAGAAAACTCATCTAGCACTCCGGCCCTGCCGAGTCTAGTGATAATAGTAAAACTGATGATTTTAAACCACAAGTGAAATCAACCATTTCCAAATCATTTCCAAAAAAAACGGCCCCCTGGGCCATGCAAGGTTTAGAAAACAGTGTCAGTAGGCCCAAAGCCAAAACCACTGTAAAACATCGATAAAACCTCTTTATATGCATGGAAATGATATGCTCACACACAACAATAGCTGCTCAACAGCTTACAATCAACCTACCGACCCTGCACAGGCCCACAGCTACTCAGCAAGCATAACCAGCCTAGAAGGATAATTCTATGCCCGGGACTCGCGGACATTCCCAAAATCCCACCTTCTATGTTCCAGAGTCAACAAGGCCTCGCAGGACCACAAGGGTAAATAAAATATATCCGCAAATACTACAAACAACGGAGGAATAAAAATAGGCGGACATGAATAAAGCGGTCAAGGTCTGTGGTACCAACCTAATAAACCAACCCAAGGATGCCCATTAATACAATTTTATTCTATATATACGGAGTCTGGGGAAATTAAACCGTAACCTACCTGTCGTCCGACGACAAGCTGCTGGAACACGATGTCCAAGCTCGAACCACTCCGAGAGAATCCAAAATTAAGTCGGAATCGGAATCGAATTTGGGAAGAAATAACTTGACAAGATAATTGATTTACTTTTCGATGTTTCCGTACCACACTACTTTGGATAACCCACAAATTCCCTTTACACAATATATCTCAACAGTGCTAGATCAGTTGTGTAGCTTAAAGAGTTGTGAAGCCAAAGAATGTATTTAGAAAGGCATGGAAATATAATCCTTACTCGTAGTGGAATTGAGAACTTTACAACCCACTAGCTATAATTAGTAACTTGCTACCTACATACTATAATTCATTGTAAATTAAATTGATATGGCACACTTAGGAGTAACCCACGTAGATGGTGGACTGCTGGCCACATGATGAATTATTTGTTGGACACT
The DNA here is from genome assembly GCA_003996215.1 of Jaltomata sinuosa. Lineage (NCBI taxonomy): Eukaryota > Viridiplantae > Streptophyta > Magnoliopsida > Solanales > Solanaceae > Jaltomata > Jaltomata sinuosa. The sequence goes on along the minus strand of QJPP01000751.1, from coordinate 7,968 downwards.
CCCTCCACTTCCACGTGGAGTGGAGGTGTCCACACCAAAATTCTTTATCTCATTATGTGTATATTCGGGTATTGCGTAAATTCATGGTAAAATAATTATAGTATTTTAAATATACCATAATTATTAGAAAATTATTTCCAATAAAACCTACTATATTATAATAATAAATTTTAACATAAATAAATTTATTATCTCCGTTAAAATATTACGGAGTATAAAAACTTTATAAAATAAATACTTAAACACTTATATCGTACCAAACATATTTTTCATAAGCCTTTTTAAAATATTTTGAAAAGGTAATAATAATATAATTTTTACCAAATTCACTTTTTAAATAATATTTCAAATATACGCACGATACTAACAAAATTCTTAAGTTTAGGCTCGTAATTCGCCTACGCACGATTTTGATATTCAAGAATTATCTCGGGATCTTCCCTTATATTTTATCACTGTTTCGGAACTGAAATGGCATTTTAAAACGTAAATTTGAAGCTTAAATCGGGTTAAACCCGACCCGATTCGCGACCCGGTTCGTAACCCGTTTTCTGCCAGACAGTCCGCGGTAAAACAGTCATAACTCTCTGCTCCGAGATTATTTGGATGTGCGGTTTTGTGCGTTGGAAACTAGACTCGTAGACCTTCGATTTGGTATCTCGGGGGACTTCTAACTCCTTATATATTGGGAGAAAATCCCCGATACATTTGACCCAAAGTTCAGAAAACTGTTAAAGGTCTTACGATATCTTTTGTCGATTTGCTTGACTTCAACACTTAACGTGAAAATGACCGAATGGGTCATTACAGTTTCTAAGTCGGGTTATGGAATTACCCGAAAATAAGTATGATTTTTGGAAAGCTAAGTTTATAGACGGTCTTCCTTCTTTATTTGCTGAAAGGGTTCGAAAGGTCTTAAGAGGAGACCAGCACGAAATTCCTTATAGAGATTACACTTATGGTAAGCTAATTGGGGTTTGTACTCAAGAAGGGTTAAACCTATGCAACGAACTCCGCATGTCACAACAGCTTAAGATGAATAAGAAAAAAGAAAGATCTCAACTTGGAGATTTCTGTACTCAGTTCGGTTTACCTGAACCAACCGCCGCCTATGGCAGCAAAAAAGAGTACTACCGGTCTCCTAGGAAGGAAGGTTCCAACAGGAGACGAAGATCTAGACGAATGTTTAGAGAAGAAAGAGACGCTAAAAGAAGCTCTCGTAAATCTAATAGATTTACAAGAGATCGATCGGGAAGAGATCTCTCAAAAATCAAGTGCTACAAATGTGGTAAGCGAGGGCATATTGCCCCAAATTGCAAATTGAATAAGCTTAAAGCTTTAGAACTTGATCCAGAAATGCATGAAAAGGTTTATAGTTTATTATACACCTCTGGGTCTGATGAAGATTATGAATCATATTCTGAGACTGAATCAAATATTGATCTTATTGATTTTTCTGATCATGATGAACAGGTTAATTGCACCACTTGTAAAGGTAATACCTGTAATTGTGGATCTGAAGGAGATGATATTTACAGGCTTCAATCACAATTTCAAGATTTTACTATCAATATGTTTTCATCTGATAATATCATTGAATTGCTAAAAGAAGTAACTGATAATCAACTTCGTGAAAAAATTATTAATCTTTTCCACTTTTGAAGGACTAGCCTCCTTTACTGTGGCAAGATTAATAATTTTTTTGAAAATATCAAGGTGTTTCATATGTATTTCAAGAGTTTTTGAAAACACTAAAATATCATCAATATACACAATAATGAAATCCATATATGGATTGAAAATATCATTCATGATTTTTTGAAATTCTGACGGGGCATTTTTTAAACCAAATGGCATAACATTCCATTCGTATTGCCCAAAAGGAACATTGAAGGCAGTCCTATAACAATGCTCTTTAAAAATCTGAATTTGCCAATAACCTGATTTTAAATCAAATTTTGAGAATATATTGGCGTCGTATAATCTGGATAATAAATCCCTTTTATTGGGAATAGGATACCTGACCCATTTTAAATATTTGTTTAAAGGTTTGTAATTTATTACTAACCTTGGAGTTCCTCGTTCTTTTTCTGCAGCATTATTCACATAAAATGCTGTGCAAGACCAAGGAGATTTTGATGGCTTTATTAAACCCTTTTGTAACAAAGTGTCTATTTTCCTTTTGCAGAATTCTACTAACTCAGAATTCATTTGGCAGGGACGAGACTTGGTTGGGATATTATCCTCTGAAAAATCATCCTCATATGGAAGAGTTACGATGTGCTTCTTGCGATTCCAAAAGGCACTAGGGTGATCAGCACAAATATCAATGGCGATCTGTTTAGAAATTATTTTAATTTTTTCTTGTATCTTAGTAGATTTGAGAGACTCAAAAATGTTCATGCTAAAAAGTTCATATTGTAAAGAATCGACATGTTGTTGCTTCATTTTAATCAAAGCATTAATATCACGAGTTATTGGTTCCGTGATAAAAGTATACGTTATGACATTGTCTTTATAAGATGCTGAAAATCCTTTTGAATCAATATGGGTAAAAGGATAGATTGCATTTATAAAAGGTGTTCCAAGTATAATTGGAGGATGCAACTGATTTTTTACCAGAAAGAAGAAATGTGGAATGCAAACCTTATTCTGGCAAATCTTTGTATTGGACAACTTATACTTTATATCTAAAGCATGTCCGGATGCAGACTTTACCATATGTGCAGTTTTTTGAAAATATTTTGAGGGAACAAGACCCTCTTGGATGCAGCTTACATCTGCACCGCTGTCGATCAAAGCATCACTAGTAATAGAGAAGCTATTATCAATTAAAATGGTGCATTTAACATACCATTTGTGCGCAGTAACAACCTGCATCATTCCCAGAAACATATTATTGTTAGGTTCATCATAGCAAACCTCCTTACCTTTGGAAGTACTTAAAATAGTAGGATCCGAAGCACTTATCTGCGCAGGATTTTCCTCAATCTGAGAAATCCTTTTATCATGAATGGCCTGATTACGTTTAAGAAATATAATCTCTTTTTTTAGATTTTCAACCTCTTCTTTTAAATCCTCAAAAGAAGCATTCTTTTCAACAACAGAATTTTTTGCTATTAAGCGATTATCAACCTCTTTTAAAGAATAAGGGGCCTGATAATCAAACTCATTTTTAATCTTTTCCACTTTTGAAGGACTAGCCTCCTTTACTGTGGCAAGATTAATAATTTTTTCACGAAGTTGATTATCAGTTACTTCTTTTAGCAATTCAATGATATTATCAGATGAAAACATATTGATAGTAAAATCTTGAAATTGTGATTGAAGCCTGTAAATATCATCTCCTTCAGATCCACAATTACAGGTATTACCTTTACAAGTGGTGCAATTAACCTGTTCATCATGATCAGAAAAATCAATAAGATCAATATTTGATTCAGTCTCAGAATATGATTCATAATTTTCATCAGACCCAGAGGTGTATAATAAACTATAAACCTTTTCATGCATTTCTGGATCAAGTTCTAAAGCTTTAAGCTTATTCAATTTGCAATTTGGGGCAATATGCCCTCGCTTACCGCATTTGTAGCACTTGATTTTTGAGAGATCTCTTCCCGATCGATCTCTTGTAAATCTATTAGATTTATGAGAGCTTCTTTTAGCGTCTCTTTCTTCTCTAAACATTCGTCTAGATCTTCGTCTCCTGTTGGAACATTCCTTCCTAGGAGACCGGTAGTACTCCTTTTTGCTGCCATAGGCGGCGGTTGGTTCAGGTAAACCGAACTGAGTACAGAAATCTCCAAGTTGAGATCTTTCTTTTTTCTTATTCATCTTAAGCTGTTGTGACATGCGGAGTTCGTTGCATAGGTTTAACCCTTCTTGAGTACAAACCCCAATTAGCTTACCATAAGTGTAATCTCTATAAGGAATTTCGTGCTGGTCTCCTCTTAAGACCTTTCGAACCCTTTCAGCAAATAAAGAAGGAAGACCGTCTATAAACTTAGCTTTCCAAAAATCATACTTATTTTCGGGTAATTCCATAACCCGACTTAGAAACGTATCTTTGTACCATCTCCATTTGGTCAATGTAGGACATTTTAGACCATTGAGTAAGGTACGAACTGTTTCATAAGATGAGGTAAATCTACCATTAAAGTGTTCTAAAATAGTGACCACCAGAGTATAAACAGCGTCTTCTCTATTTTTTTCTAGTTTGAAGCCTAAGTTATCAACTCCTTCATCAACTGCAATAGCATTGACGATAGTGGCTTTTTCTTCTACATTTAAATAGTTATCCCACCAGCCTCTGAGCTGTCCTGTAAAACCTGCAACAATCATCTTGCAGATAGTTCTATCATTATTTTTGGTGCTTTTGCAAATGGTTGCATACATAAGCATCCTATGAACCAAAATGGTTAACTGCCTATCAGTTAAACCGTCGAGGTTCCATTCATAAATTTCAGTACCACTGTAAGACGTATTAGTCTGGTTCCAATCCCTTTCCTCTATTAACACATCTTGAGGGGTTGGACGAGGGTAATAGAACGTAGTCATAGCTGGTTTTGAATACCCAGAATTTTTTCGAGGATAACTTTTGAGTTTATTAAACTCTGAAGAAACATGATTTTTATAATCATCCGTTTGTTCAATTTTTTCAGAAAATTCTTGGGATAAATCAATTGGTTTTATTTTTAAACCCGAAAACTTTTTATCAAGAAGTTCTTCTAACTCATTTAATGATTTAAATTTAAAATCGGTAATTTCAGGGGGTCTTTGAATAAAAGTGGGAACCAATTCTACTTTACTAGTTGAAGCAACATCTGCTTTGCTAGTTGAAGCAATATTGGTTTTAGCTATATCAGCTTTTATATCTTTTATCAAAATTGTCATTTTATCAAGTTTTTTATCTAGAGAGCTAATATGTTCTCCCAAAACTTTGACATATAAACCCAGATAATTATTTTGAGAAATCAGTTTATTAATTTCTGAAATACTTATAGAAGCAATTTCTTCCTCAACGAATTTTTGAAACGCGTGGAAAGTTATACCTGTATTATTAGGTAAAACAAAAGCAGATTGTGGAGGATAAATGGCGGTTATTGACTTACCATCTGCTTCGCGATAAGTTCTTTCAATGACCTTAATATACAAAGGCAAATAAGTGGTTATAAACCATGGAACAAAATGCATGATTTCATTATGTAAAGCACAAGTTTCATAAAACTCTTGAGAGATATTGTTCATATCTTCTCTGCTGTAAGAATTAAAAAACCAAGTTTTAAACTTGTTCCATTTTTTATCAAAAAATTCTTTTTGAATTTGTTTTCTTGCCAGGGAACCTGGGCTAAAATCTATTTGATGTGGAATCATTAACACTTATTAATGTCAAACTCCATTTCAGAAGGAGTTGGAAAGTCCTTATCAGAACTGTCATCAAGAATATTTTCAGCCTGCACAATATTAGAACCGGGGCTAATTTTAACCTTTTCAATAACAGAGTTATTATCAGATTCTATAGTGTGGAGAGAAGCAGCCCGATTCCGTACTGGACCATAAAGAGGGTCAATCGGTGAAATATGCTGAATATCAGGCACAGATCTATAACTGAGAGATCTTCTGTTATAAACAGAACTTACCGGAGGCATGAGTCTATGGTTAGACAAAGACTGCCTGTGAGGAGCATAGCTACTTTCTGTAAATTGGATACAAACCCTTCCATCGGGATTTTGAGAAATATGAGAATACTCAGAATCTGTAACTGTATCCGTTAATTGATTAGGAGATATAACCGAATCAAGAGTCCAAGTAGTTGGAAAATTAATTTCTTCCCATTTTATTGGTCTTCTGGTAGTGACCTTTGATCTGGCGAAATTAGTTTCGACTAAAATAGTTTGATCAGAAGTATCGTATAACTTGCACTTCGGATTCAAAGTAGATAATAATTTAAAATAAATTCGGTAAGATAAACTTATAAGTTCTGAACCTGGCACATAGTTCTGAACCAACCCATTTTGTATAACAATTTTTTTGAAAATATCAAGGTGTTTCATATGTATTTCAAGAGTTTTTGAAAACACTAAAATATCATCAATATACACAATAATGAAATCCATATATGGATTGAAAATATCATTCATGATTTTTTGAAATTCTGACGGGGCATTTTTTAAACCAAATGGCATAACATTCCATTCGTATTGCCCAAAAGGAACATTGAAGGCAGTCCTATAAGAATGCTCTTTAAAAATCTGAATTTGCCAATAACCTGATTTTAAATCAAATTTTGAGAATATATTGGCGTCGTATAATCTGGATAATAAATCCCTTTTATTGGGAATAGGATACCTGACCCATTTTAAATATTTGTTTAAAGGTTTGTAATTTATTACTAACCTTGGAGTTCCTCGTTCCTTTTCTGCAGCATTATTCACATAAAATGCTGTGCAAGACCAAGGAGATTTTGAGGGTTTTATTAAACCCTTTTGCAGCAAGGTATCAATTTCCCTTTTGCAGAATTCTACTAATTTAGAATTCATTTGGCAGGGATGAGACTTGGTTGGGATATTATCCTCTGAAAAATCATCCTCATATGGAAGAGTTACTATATGCTTTTTGCGATTCCAAAAGGCACTGGGGTGATCTGCACAAATATCAATGGCGATCTGTTCGGAAATCATTTTAATTTTTTCCTGTATTTTAGCAGATTTGAGAGACTCAAATATATTCATGCTAAAAAGCTCATATTGTAAAGAGTCGACATGTTGTTGCTTCATTTTAATTAAAGCATTAATATCACGAGTTATTGGTTCCGTGATAAAAGTATACGTTATGACATTGTCTTTATAAGATGCTGAAAATCCTTTTGAATCAATATGGGTAAAAGGATAGATTGCATTTATAAAAGGTGTTCCAAGTATAATTGGAGGATGCAACTGATTTTTTACCAGAAAGAAGAAATGTGGAATGCAAACCTTATTCTGGCAAATCTTTGTATTGGACAACTTATACTTTATATCTAAAGCATGTCCGGATGCAGACTTTACCATATGTGCAGTTTTTTGAAAATATTTTGAGGGAACAAGACCCTCTTGGATGCAGCTTACATCTGCACCGCTGTCGATCAAAGCATCACTAGTAATAGAGAAGCTATTATCAATTAAAATGGTGCATTTAACATACCATTTGTGCGCAGTAACAACCTGCATCATTCCCAGAAACATATTATTGTTAGGTTCATCATAGCAAACCTCCTTACCTTTGGAAGTACTTAAAATAGTAGGATCCGAAGCACTTATCTGCGCAGGATTTTCCTCAATCTGAGAAATCCTTTTATCATGAATGGCCTGATTACGTTTAATAAATATAATCTCTTTTTTTAGATTTTCAACCTCTTCTTTTCTGGCACATAGTTATAGTTCTGAGCCATGGCGGCAAGTTCGAGGAAGGGGAAGGGGAAGATCAGCCCCAGGAAGATCCTCTGGACAGTCTAGCTCTCAGGGATCGACATATCGATCTAATTATCCAGTTATACAAGGATCGTCATATCGATCGAACTACCCAGTTATACAAATGGGTAATAAAAGTCTTATTAATAAAAAGATCACAGATGAAGGATCATCTAGCTCATCTGTTGCTCCTGAGCAAGTTATTAATTTGGAAGCTATTCCAAATTGGTTTATTAATTGGTGGTCATACCACGGCCCTACTATTCAAATATTACCAGAAAAGTTTTTACAGTTATACAAAGAATGGAAAAAGGTATCTCCTTTTCTTCAAAATCTATACCACGAGGATCATATATGTTGGTTAGAGAAGATTGACCAAATGTACTTCTTTATAAAATTCTCTATTCCTTGGATTCATAAATGGATTCCAGAAATAGGGTTCACAGAGGAGGATGTTCCTTGTCTATATCGTGTATATTACAATAATTTCTGGGAAAAACTATTGAAAAAAGATCCCAGA